>OX456985.1:135530444-136161206 GCA_949752695.1 Melanostoma scalare | reverse complement strand
ATAGAAAAGACAAAATTACCTTTCCAAAATGATATATTTGCATTTCAAAAACATAGATAATCTAGGCGCTTCTTGGCCATTTGTTAAAAATTTCATAAACGCATTGATTAACAGTACTGAGATCATCTCAATTCCATAGAAATGAGCTTTCGTTGACCCAAATTCATAGAAAAGACAAAATTACCTTTCCAAAGTTATATATTTGCATTTCAAAAACATAGAAAATCTAGGCGCTTCTTGGCCATTCGTTAAAAATTTCATAAACGCATTGATTAACAGTACTGAGATCATCTCAATTCCATAGAAATGAGCTTTCGTTGACCCAAATTCATAGAAAAGACAAAATTACCTTTCCAAAATTATATATTTGCATTTCAAAAACATAGAAAATCTAGGCGCTTCTTGGCCATTTGTTAAAAATTTCATAAACGCATTGATTAACAGTATTGAGATCATCTCAATTCCATAGAAATGAGCTTTCGTTGACCCAAATTCATAGAAAAGACAAAATTACCTTTCCAAAATGATATATTTGCATTTCAAAAACATAGAAAATCTAGGTGCTTCTTGGCCATTTGTTAAAAATTTCATAAACGCATTGACTAACAGTACTGAGATCATCTCAATTTCCTAGAAATGAGCTTTCGTTGACCCAAATTCATAGAAAAGACAAAATTACCTTTCCAAAATGATATATTTGAATTTCAAAAACATAGAAAATCTAGGCGCTTCTTGGCCATTTGTTAAAAATTTCATAAACGCATTGATTAACAGTACTGAGATCATCTCAATTCCATAGAAATGAGCTTTCGTTGACCCAAATTCATAGAAAAGACAAAATTACCTTTCCAAAATGATATATTTGCATTTCAAAAACATAGAAAATCTAGGTGCTTCTTGGCCATTTGTTAAAAATTTCATAAACGCATTGACTAACAGTACTGAGATCATCTCAATTTCCTAGAAATGAGCTTTCGTTGACCCAAATTCATAGAAAAGACAAAATTACCTTTCCAAAATGATATATTTGCATTTCAAAAACATAGAAAATCTAGGTGCTTCTTGGCCATTTGTTAAAAATTTCATAAACGCATTGATTAACAGTACTGAGATCATCTCAATTCCATAGAAATGAGCTTTCGTTGACCCAAATTCATAGAAAAGACAAAATTACCTTTCCAAAATGATATATTTGCATTTCAAAAACATAGAAAATCTAGGTGCTTCTTGGCCATTTGTTAAAAATTTCATAAACGCATTGATTAACAGTACTGAGATCATCTCAATTCCATAGAAATGAGCTTTCGTTGACCCAAATTCATAGAAAAGACAAAATTACCTTTCCAAAATGATATATTTGCATTTCAAAAACATAGATAATCTAGGCGCTTCTTGGCCATTTGTTAAAAATTTCATAAACGCATTGATTAACAGTACTGAGATCATCTCAATTCCATAGAAATGAGCTTTCGTTGACCCAAATTCATAGAAAAGACAAAATTACCTTTCCAAAATGATATATTTGCATTTCAAAAACATAGAAAATCTAGGCGCTTCTTGGCCATTCGTTAAAAATTTCATAAACGCATTGATTAACAGTACTGAGATCATCTCAATTCCATAGAAATGAGCTTTCGTTGACCCAAATTCATAGAAAAGACAAAATTACCTTTCCAAAATTATATATTTGCATTTCAAAAACATGGAAAATCTAGGCGCTTCTTGGCCATTTGTTAAAAATTTCATAAACGCATTGATTAACAGTACTGAGATCATCTCAATTCCATAGAAATGAGCTTTCGTTGACCCAAATTCATAGAAAAGACAAAATTACCTTTCCAAAATGATATATTTGCATTTCAAAAACATAGAAAATCTAGGTGCTTCTTGGCCATTTGTTAAAAATTTCATAAACGCATTGATTAACAGTACTGAGATCATCTCAATTCCATAGAAATGAGCTTTCGTTGACCCAAATTCATAGAAAAGACAAAATTACCTTTCCAAAATGATATATTTGCATTTCAAAAACATAGATAATCTAGGCGCTTCTTGGCCATTTGTTAAAAATTTCATAAACGCATTGATTAACAGTACTGAGATCATCTCAATTCCATAGAAATGAGCTTTCGTTGACCCAAATTCATAGAAAAGACAAAATTACCTTTCCAAAATGATATATTTGCATTTCAAAAACATAGAAAATCTAGGCGCTTCTTGGCCATTCGTTAAAAATTTCATAAACGCATTGATTAACAGTACTGAGATCATCTCAATTCCATAGAAATGAGCTTTCGTTGACCCAAATTCATAGAAAAGACAAAATTACCTTTCCAAAATTATATATTTGCATTTCAAAAACATGGAAAATCTAGGCGCTTCTTGGCCATTTGTTAAAAATTTCATAAACGCATTGATTAACAGTACTGAGATCATCTCAATTCCATAGAAATGAGCTTTCGTTGACCCAAATTCATAGAAAAGACAAAATTACCTTTCCAAAATGATATATTTGCATTTCAAAAACATAGAAAATCTAGGTGCTTCTTGGCCATTTGTTAAAAATTTCATAAACGCATTGACTAACAGTACTGAGATCATCTCAATTTCCTAGAAATGAGCTTTCGTTGACCCAAATTCATAGAAAAGACAAAATTACCTTTCCAAAATGATATATTTGCATTTCAAAAACATAGAAAATCTAGGCGCTTCTTGGCCATTTGTTAAAAATTTCATAAACGCATTGATTAACAGTACTGAGATCATCTCAATTCCATAGAAATGAGCTTTCGTTGACCCAAATTCATAGAAAAGACAAAATTACCTTTCCAAAATGATATATTTGCATTTCAAAAACATAGAAAATCTAGGCGCTTCTTGGCCATTTGTTAAAAATTTCATAAACGCATTGATTAACAGTACTGAGATCATCTCAATTCCATAGAAATGAGCTTTCGTTGACCCAAATTCATAGAAAAGACAAAATTACCTTTCCAAAATGATATATTTGCATTTCAAAAACATAGAAAATCTAGGCGCTTCTTGGCCATTTCTTAAAAATTTCATAAACGCATTGATTAACAGTACTGAGATCATCTCAACTCCATAGAAATGAGCTTTCGTTGACCCAAATTCATAGAAAAGACAAAATTACCTTTCCAAAATGATATATTTGCATTTCAAAAACATAGAAAATCTAGGTGCTTCTTGGCCATTTGTTAAAAATTTCATAAACGCATTGATTAACAGTACTGAGATCATCTCTATTCCATAGAAATGAGCTTTCGTTGACCCAAATTCATAGAAAAGACAAAATTACCTTTCCAAAATTATATATTTGCATTTCAAAAACATAGAAAATCTAGGCGCTCTTTTTGGCAATTTGTTAAAAATTTCATAAACGCATTGATTAACAGTACTGAGATCATCTCAATTCCATAGAAATGAGCTTTCGTTGACCAAAATTCATAGAAAAGACAAAATTACCTTTCCAAAATGATATATTTGCATTTCAAAAACATAGAAAATCTAGGCGCTTCTTGGCCATTTGTTAAAAATTTCATAAACGCATTGATTAACAGTATTGAGATCATCTCAATTCCATAGAAATGAGCTTTCGTTGACCCAAATTCATAGAAAAGACAAAATTACCTTTCCAAAATGATATATTTGCATTTCAAAAACATAGAAAATCTAGGCGCTTCTGGCCATTTGTTAAAAATTTCATAAACGCATTGATTAACAGTACTGAGATCATCTCAATTCCATAGAAATCAGCTTTCGTTGACCCAAATTCATAGAAAAGACAAAATTACCTTTCCAAAATGATATATTTGCATTTCAAAAACATAGAAAATCTAGGTGCTTCTTGGCCATTTGTTAAAAATTTCATAAACGCATTGATTAACAGTACTGAGATCATCTCAATTCCATAGAAATGATCTTTCGTTGACCCAAATTCATAGAAAAGACAAAATTACCTTTCCAAAATTATATATTTGCATTTCAAAAACATAGAAAATCTAGGCGCTTCTTGGCCATTTGTTAAAAATTTCATAAACACATTGATTAACAGTACTGAGATCATCTCAATTCCATAGAAATGAGCTTTCGTTGACCCAAATTCATAGAAAAGACAAAATTACCTTTCCAAAATGATATATTTGCATTTCAAAAACATAGAAAATCTAGGCGCTTCTTGGCCATTTGTTAAAAATTTCATAAACGCATTGATTAACAGTACTGAGATCATCTCAATTCCATAGAAATGAGCTTTCGTTGACCCAAATTCATAGAAAAGACAAAATTACCTTTCCAAAATGATATATTTGCATTTCAAAAACATAGAAAATCTAGGTGCTTCTTGGCCATTTGTTAAAAATTTCATAAACGCATTGATTAACAGTACTGAGATCATCTCAATTCCATAGAAATGAGCTTTCGTTGACCCTAATTCATAGAAAAGACAAAATTCCCTTTCCAAAATGATATATTTGCATTTCAAAAACATAGAAAATCTAGGTGCTTCTTGGCCATTTGTTAAAAATTTCATAAACGCATTGATTAACAGTACTGAGATCATCTCAATTCCATAGAAATGAGCTTTCGTTGACCCAAATTCATAGAAAAGACAAAATAACCTTTCCAAAATGATATATTGGCATTTCAAAAACATAGAAAATCTAGGCGCTTCTTGGCCATTTGTTAAAAATTTCATAAAGGCATTGATCAACAGTACTGAGATCATCTCAATTCCATAGAAATGAGCTTTCGTTGACCCAAATTCATAGAAAAGACAAAATTACCTTTCCAAAATGATATATTTGCACTTCAAAAACATAGAAAATCTAGGTGCTTCTTGGCCATTTGATAAAAATTTCATAAACGCATTGATTAACAGTACTGAGATCATCTCAATTCCATAGAAATGAGCTTTCGTTGACCCAAATTCATAGAAAAGACAAAATTACCTTTCCAAAATGATATATTTGCATTTCAAAAACATAGAAAATCTAGGCGCTTCTTGGCCATTTGTTAAAAATTTCATAAACGCATTGATTAACAGTACTGAGATCATCTCAATTCCATAGAAATGAGCTTTCGTTGACCCAAATTCATAGAAAAGACAAAATTACCTTTCCAAAATGATATATTTGCATTTCAAAAACATAGAAAATCTAGGTGCTTCTTGGCCATTTGTTAGAATTTCATAAACGCATTGATTAACAGTACTGAGATCATCTCAATTCCATAGAAATGAGTTTTCGTTGACCCAAATTCATAGAAAAGACAAAATTACCTTTCCAAAATGATATATTTGCATTTCAAAAACATAGAAAATCTAGGTGCTTCTTGGCATTTGCTAAAAATTTCATAAACGCATTGATTAACAGTACTGAGATCATCTCAATTCCATAGAAATGAGCTTTCGTTGACCCAAATTCATAGAAAAGACAAAATTACCTTTCCAAAATGATATATTTGCATTTCAAAAACATAGAAAATCTAGGTGCTTCTTGGCCATTTGTTAAAAATTTCATAAACGCATTGATTAACAGTACTGAGATCATCTCAGTTCCATAGAAATGAGCTTTCGTTGACCCAAATTCATAGAAAAGACAAAATTACCTTTCCAAAATGATATATTTGCATTTCAAAAACATAGAAAATCTAGGCGCTTCTTGGCCATTTGTTAAAAATTTCATAAACGCATTGATTAACAGTACTGAGATCATCTCAATTCCATAGAAATGAGCTTTCGTTGACCCAAATTCATAGAAAAGACAAAATTACCTTTCCAAAATGATATATTTGCATTTCAAAAACATAGAAAATCTAGGTGCTTCTTGGCCATTTGTTAAAAATTTCATAAACGCATTGATTAACAGTACTGAGATCATCTCAATTCCATAGAAATGAGCTTTCGATGACCCAAATTCATAGAAAAGACAAAATAACCTTCCCAAAATGATATATTTGCATTTCAAACACATAGAAAATCTAGGTGCTTCTTGGACATTTGTTAAAATTTCATAAACGCATTGATTAACAGTACTGAGATCATCTCAATTCCATAGAAATGAGCTTTCGTTGACCCAAATTCATAGAAAAGACAAAATTACCTTTCCAAAATGATATATTTGCATTTCAAAAACATAGAAAATCTAGGTGCTTCTTGGCCATTTGTTAAAAATTTCATAAACGCATTGATTAAACAGTACTGAGATCATCTCAATTCCATAGAAATGAGCTTTCGTTGACCCAAATTCATAGAAAAGACAAAAATTACCTTTCCAAAATGATATATTTGCATTTCAAAAACATAGAAAATCTAGGCGCTTCTTGGCCATTTGTTAAAAATTTCATAAACGCATGATTAACAGTACTGAGATCATCTCAATTCCATAGAAATGAGCTTTCGTTGACCCAAATTCATAGAAAAGACAAAATTACCATACCAAAATTATATATTTGCATTTCAAAAACATAGAAAATCTAGGCGCTTCTTGGCAATTTGTTAAAAATTTCATAAACGCATTGATTAACAGTACTGAGATCATCTCAATTCCATAGAAATGAGCTTTCGTTGACCAAAATTCATAGAAAAGACAAAATTACCTTTCCAAAATGATATATTTGCATTTCAAAAACATAGAAAATCTAGGCGCTTCTTGGCCATTTGTTAAAAATTTCATAAACGCATTGATTAACAGTATTGAGATCATCTCAATTCCATAAAAATGAGCTTTCGTTGACCCAAATTCATAGAAAAGACAAAATTACCTTTCCAAAATGATATATTTGCATTTCAAAAACATAGAAAATCTAGGCGCTTCTTGGCCATTTGTTAAAAATTTCATAAACGCATTGATTAACAGTACTGAGATCATCTCAATTCCATAGAAATCAGCTTTCGTTGAACCAATTCATAGAAAAGACAAAATTACCTTTCCAAAATGATATATTTGCATTTCGAAAACATAGAAAATCTAGGCGCTTCTTGGCCATTTGTTAAAAATTTCATAAACGCATTGATTAACAGTACTGAGATCATCTCAATTCCATAGAAATGAGCTTTCGTTGACCCAAATTCATAGAAAAGACAAAATTACCTTTCCAAAATGATATATTTGCATTTCAAAAACATAGAAAATCTAGGTGCTTCTTGGCCATTTGTTAAAAATTTCATAAACGCATTGATTAACAGTACTGAGATCATCTCAATTCCATAGAAATGATCTTTCGTTGACCCAAATTCATAGAAAAGACAAAATTACCCTTCCAAAATTATATATTTGCATTTCAAAAACATAGAAAATCTAGGCGCTTCTTGGCCATTTGTTAAAAATTTCATAAACGCATTGATTAACAGTACTGAGATCATCTCAATTCCATAGAAATGAGCTTTCGTTGACCCAAATTCATAGAAAGACAAAATTACCTTTCCAAAATGATATATTTGCATTTCAAAAACATAGAAAATCTAGGCGCTTCTTGGCCATTTGTTAAAAATTTCATAAACGCATTGATTAACAGTACTGAGATCATCTCAATTCCATAGAAATGAGCTTTCGTTGACCCAAATTCATAGAAAAGACAAAATTACCTTTCCAAAATGATATATTTGCATTTCAAAAACATTGAAAATCTAGGTGCTTCTTGGCCATTTGTTAAAAATTTCATAAACGCATTGATTAACAGTACTGATATCATCTCAATTCCATAGAAATGAGCTTTCGTTGACCCAAATTCATAGAAAAGACAAAATTACCTTTCCAAAATGATATATTTGCATTTCAAAAACATAGAAAATCTAGGTGCTTCTTGGCCATTTGTTAAAAATTTCATAAACGCATTGATTAACAGTACTGAGATCATCTCAATTTCATAGAAATGAGCTTTCGTTGACCCAAATTCATAGAAAAGACAAAATTACCTTTCCAAAATGATATATTTGCATTTCAAAAACATAGAAAACCTAGGTGCTTCTTGGCCATTTGTTAAAAATTTCATAAACGCATTGATTAACAGTACTGAGATCATCTCAATTTCATAGAAATGAGCTTTCGTTGACCCAAATTCATAGAAAAGACAAAATTACGTTTCCAAAATGATATATTTGCATTTCAAAAACATAGAAAATCTAGGCCCTTCTTGGCCATTTGTTAAAAATTTCATAAACGCATTGATTAACAGTACTGAGATCATCTCAATTTCATAGAAATGAGCTTTCGTTGACCCAAATTCATAGAAAAGACAAAATTACCTTTCCAAAATGATATATTTGCATTTCAAAAACATAGAAAATCTAGGTGCTTCTTGGCCATTTGTTAAAAATTTCATAAACGCATTGATTAACAGTACTGAGATCATCTCAATTCCATAGAAATGAGCTTTCGTTGACCCAAATTCATAGAAAAGACAAAATTACCTTTCCAAAATGATATATTTGCATTTCAAAAACATAGAAAATCTAGGCGCTTCTTGGCCATTTGTTAAAAATTTCATAAACGCATTGATTAACAGTACTGAGATCATCTCAATTCCATAGAAATGAGCTTTCGTTGACCCAAATTCATAGAAAAGACAAAATTACCTTTCCAAAATGATATATTTGCATTTCAAAAACATAGAAAATCTAGGTGCTTCTTGGCCATTTGTTAGAAATTTCATAAACGCATTGATTAACAGTACTGAGATCATCTCAATTCCATAGAAATGAATTTTCGTTGACCCAAATTCATAGAAAAGACAAAATTACCTTTCCAAAATGATATATTTGCATTTCAAAAACATAGAAAATCTAGGTGCTTCTTGGCCATTTGCTAAAAATTTCATAAACGCATTGATTAACAGTACTGAGATCATCTCAATTCCATAGAAATGAGCTTTCGTTGACCCAAATTCATAGAAAAGACAAAATTACCTTTCCAAAATGATATATTTGCATTTCAAAAACATAGAAAATCTAGGTGCTTCTTGGCCATTTGTTAAAAATTTCATAAACGCATTGATTAACAGTACTGAGATCATCTCAGTTCCATAGAAATGAGCTTTCGTTGACCCAAATTCATAGAAAAGACAAAATTACCTTTCCAAAATGATATATTTGCATTTCAAAAACATAGAAAATCTAGGCGCTTCTTGGCCATTTGTTAAAAATTTCATAAACGCATTGATTAACAGTACTGAGATCATCTCAATTCCATAGAAATGAGCTTTCGTTGACCCAAATTCATAGAAAAGACAAAATTACCTTTCCAAAATGATATATTTGCATTTCAAAAACATAGAAAATCTAGGTGCTTCTTGGCCATTTGTTAAAAATTTCATAAACGCATTGATTAACAGTACTGAGATCATCTCAATTCCATAGAAATGAGCTTTCGTTGACCCAAATTCATAGAAAAGACAAAATTACCTTTCCAAAATGATATATTTGCATTTCAAAAACATAGAAAATCTAGGTGTTTCTTGGCCATTTGTTAAAAATTTCATAAACGCATTGATTAACAGTACTGAGATCATCTCAATTCCATAGAAATGAGCTTTCGATGACCCAAATTCATAGAAAAGACAAAATAACCTTCCCAAAATGATATACTTGCATTTCAAACACATAGAAAATCTAGGTGCTTCTTGGCCATTTGTTAAAAATTTCATAAACGCATTGATTAACAGTACTGAGATCATCTCAATTCCATAGAAATGAGCTTTCGTTGACCCAAATTCATAGAAAAAACAAAAATTACCTTTCCAAAATGATATATTTGCATTTCAAAAACATAGAAAATCTAGGTGCTTCTTAGCCATTTGTTAAAAATTTCATAAGCGCATTGATTAACAGTACTGAGATCATCTCAATTCCATAGAAATGAGCTTTCGTTGACCCAAATTCATAGAAAAGACAAAATTACCTTTCCAAAATGATATATTTTCATTTCAAAAACATAGAAAATCTAGGCGCTTCTTGGCCATTTGTTAAAAATTTCATAAACGCATTGATTAACAGTACTGAGATCATCTCAATTCCATAGAAATAAGCTTTCGTTGACCCAAATTCATAGAAAAGACAAAATTACCTTTCCAAAATGATATATTTGCATTTCAAAAACATAGAAAATCTAGGTGCTTCTTGGCCATTTGTTAAAAAATTTATAAACGCATTGATTAACAGTACTGAGATCATCTCAATTCCATAGAAATGAGCTTTTGTTGACCCAAATTCATAGAAAAGACAAAATTACCTTTCCAAAATGATATATTGGCATTTCAAAAACATAGAAAATCTAGGCGCTTCTTGGCCATTTGTTAAAAATTTCATAAACGCATTGATTAACAGTACTGAGATCATCTCAATTCCATAGAAATGAGCTTTCGTTGACCCAAATTCATAGAAAAGACAAAATGATATATTTGCATTTCAAAAACATAGAAAATCTAGGTGCTTGTTGGCCATTTGCTAAAAATTTCATAAACGCATTGATTAACAGTACTGAGATCATCTCAATTCCATAGAAATGAGCTTTCGTTGACCCAAATTCATAGAAAAGACAAAATTACCTTTCCAAAATGATATTTTTGCATTTCAAAAACATAGAAAATCTAGGTGCTTCTTGGCCATTTGTTAAAAATTTCATAAGCGCATTGATTAACAGTACTGAGATCATCTCAATTCCATCGAAATGAGCTTTCGTTGACCCAAATTCATAGAAAAGACAAAATTACCTTTCCAAAATGATATATTTTCATTTCAAAAACATAGAAAACCTAGGCGCTTCTTGGCCATTTTTTAAAAATTTCATAAACGCATTGATTAACAGTACTGAGATCATCTCAATTCCATAGAAATAAGCTTTCGTTGACCCAAATTCATAGAAAAGACAAAATTACCTTTCCAAAATGATATATTTGCATTTCAAAAACATAGAAAATCTAGGTGCTTCTTGGCCATTTGTTAAAAATTTCATAAACGCATTGATTAACAGTACTGAGATCATCTCAATTCCATAGAAATGATCTTTCGTTGACCCAAATTCATAGAAAAGACAAAATTACCTTTCCAAAATTATATATTTGCATTTCAAAAACATAGAAAATCTAGGCGCTTCTTGGCCATTTGTTAAAAACTTCATAAACGCATTGATTAACAGTACTGAGATCATCTCAATTCCATAGAAATGAGCTTTCGTTGACCCAAATTCATAGAAAAGACAAAATTACCTTTCCAAAATGATATATTTGCATTTCAAAAACATAGAAAATCTAGGCGCTTCTTGGCCATTTGTTAAAAATTTCATAAACGCATTGATTAACAGTACTGAGATCATCTCAATTCCATAGAAATGAGCTTTCGTTGACCCAAATTCATAGAAAAGACAAAATTACCTTTCCAAAATGATATATTTGCATTTCAAAAACATAGAAAATCTAGGTGCTTCTTGGCCATTTGTTAAAAATTTCATAAACGCATTGATTAACAGTACTGAGATCATCTCAATTCCATAGAAATGAGCTTTCGTTGACCCAAATTCATAGAAAAGACAAAATTACCTTTCCAAAATGATATATTTGCATTTCAAAAACATAGAAAATCTAGGTGCTTCTTGGCCATTTGTTAAAAATTTCATAAACGCATTGATTAACAGTACTGAGATCATCTCAATTCCATAGAAATGATCTTTCGTTGACCCAAATTCATAGAAAAGACAAAATTACCTTTCCAAAATTATATATTTGCATTTCAAAAACATAGAAAATCTAGGCGCTTCTTGGCCATTTGTTAAAAATTTCATAAACGCATTGATTAACAGTACTGAGATCATCTCAATTCCATAGAAATGAGCTTTCGTTGACCCAAATTCATAGAAAAGACAAAATTACCTTTCCAAAATGATATATTTGCATTTCAAAAACATAGAAAATCTAGGCGCTTCTTGGCCATTTGTTAAAAATTTCATAAACGCATTGATTAACAGTACTGAGATCATCTCAATTCCATAGAAATGAGCTTTCGTTGACCCAAATTCATAGAAAAGACAAAATTACCTTTCCAAAATGATATATTTGCATTTCAAAAACATAGAAAATCTAGGTGCTTCTTGGCCATTTGTTAAAAATTTCATAAACGCATTGATTAACAGTACTGAGATCATCTCAATTCCATAGAAATGAGCTTTCGTTGACCCAAATTCATAGAAAAGACAAAATTACCTTTCCAAAATGATATATTTGCATTTCAAAAACATAGAAAATCTAGGTGCTTCTTGGCCATTTGTTAAAAATTTCATAAACGCATTGATTAACAGTACTGAGATCATCTCAATTCCATAGAAATGAGCTTTCGTTGACCCAAATTCATAGAAAAGACAAAATTACCTTTCCAAAATGATATATTGGCATTTCAAAAACATAGAAAATCTAGGCGCTTCTTGGCCATTTGTTAAAAATTTCATAAACGCATTGATCAACAGTACTGAGATCATCTCAATTCCATAGAAATGAGCTTTCGTTGACCCAAATTCATATAAAAGACAAAATTACCTTTCCAAAATGATATATTTGCATTTCAAAAACATAGAAAATCTAGGTGCTTCTTGGCCATTTGTTAAAAATTTCATAAACGCATTGATTAACAGTACTGAGATCATCTCAATTCCATAGAAATGAGCTTTCGTTGACCCAAATTCATAGAAAAGACAAAGTTACCTTTCCAAAATGATATATTTGCATTTCAAAAACATAGAAAATCTAGGCGCTTCTTGGCCATTTGTTAAAAATTTCATAAACGCATTGATTAACAGTACTGAGATCATCTCAATTCCATAGAAATGAGCTTTCGTTGACCCAAATTCATAGAAAAGACAAAATTACCTTTCCAAAATGATATATTTGCACTTCAAAAACATAGAAAATCTAGGTGCTTCTTGGCCATTTGTTAGAAATTTCATAAACGCATTGATTAACAGTACTGAGATCATCTCAATTCCATAGAAATGAGTTTTCGTTGACCCAAATTCATAGAAAAGACAAAATTACCTTTCCAAAATGATATATTTGCATTTCAAAAACATAGAAAATCTAGGTGCTTCTTGGCCATTTGCTGAAATTTCAGAAACGCATTGATTAACAGTACTGAGATCATCTCAATTCCATAGAAATGAGCTTTCGTTGACCCAAATTCATAGAAAAGACAAAATAACCTTTCCAAAATGATATATTTGCATTTCAAAAACATAGAAAATCTAGGTGCTTCTTGGCCATTTGTTAAAAATTTCATAAACGCATTGATTAACAGTACTGAGATCATCTCAATTCCATAGAAATGAGCTTTCGCTGACCCAAATTCATAGAAAAGACAAAATTACCTTTCCAAAATGATATATTTGCATTTCAAAAACATAGAAAATCTAGGCGCTTCTTGGCCATTTGTTAAAAATTTCATAAACGCATTGATTAACAGTACTGAGATCATCTCAATTCCATAGAAATGAGCTTTTGTTGACCCAAATTCATAGAAAAGACAAAATTACCTTTCGAAAATGATATATTTGCATTTCAAAAACATAGAAAATCTAGGCGCTTCTTGGCCATTTGTTAAAAATTTCATAAACGCATTGATTAACAGTACTGAGATCATATCAATTCCATAGAAATGAGCTTTCGTTGACCCAAATTCATAGAAAAGACAAAATTACCTTTCCAAAATGATATATTTGCATTTCAAAAACATAGAAAATCTAGGTGCTTGTTGGCCATTTGCTAAAAATTTCATAAACGCATTGATTAACAGTACTGAGATCATCTCAATTCCATAGAAATGAGCTTTCGTTGACCCAAATTCATAGAAAAGACAAAATTACCTTTCCAAAATGATATTTTTGCATTTCAAAAACATAGAAAATCTAGGCGCTTCTTGGCCATTTGTTAAAAATTTCATAAACGCATTGATTAACAGTACTGAGATCATCTCAATTCCATAGAAATGAGCTTTCGTTGACCCAAATTCATAGAAAAGACAAAATTACCTTTCCAAAATGATATATTTGCATTTCAAAAACATAGAAAATCTAGGTGCTTCTTGGCCATTTGTTAAAAATTTCATAAACGCATTGATTAACAGTACTGAGATCATCTCAATTCCATAGAAATGAGCTTTCGTTGACCCAAATTCATAGAAAAGACAAAATTACCTTTCCAAAATGATATATTTGCATTTCAAAAACATAGAAAATCTAGGTGTTTCTTGGCCATTTGATAAAAATTTCATAAACGCATTGATTAACAGTACTGAGATCATCTCAATTCCATAGAAATGAGCTTTCGATGACCCAAATTCATAGAAAAGACAAAATAACCTTCCCAAAATGATATATTTGCATTTCAAACACATAGAAAATCTAGGTGCTTCTTGGCCATTTGTTAAAAATTTCATAAACGCATTGATTAACAGTACTGAGATCATCTCAATTCCATAGAAATGAGCTTTCGTTGACCCAAATTCATAGAAAAGACAAAAATTACCTTTCCAAAATGATATATTTGCATTTCAAAAACATAGAAAATCTAGGTGCTTCTTAGCCATTTGTTAAAAATTTCATAAGCGCATTGATTAACAGTACCGAGATCATCTCAATTCCATAGAAATGAGCTTTCGTTGACCCAAATTCATAGAAAAGACAAAATTACCTTTCCAAAATGATATATTTTCATTTCAAAAACATAGAAAATCTAGGCGCTTCTTGGCCATTTGTTAAAAATTTCATAAACGCATTGATTAACAGTACTGAGATCATCTCAATTCCATAGAAATAAGCTTTCGTTGACCCAAATTCATAGAAAAGACAAAATTACCTTTCCAAAATGATATATTTGCATTTCAAAAACATAGAAAATCTAGGTGCTTCTTGGCCATTTGTTAAAAAATTTATAAACGCATTGATTAACAGTACTGAGATCATCTCAATTCCATAGAAATGAGCTTTTGTTGACCCAAATTCATAGAAAAGACAAAATTACCTTTCCAAAATGATATATTTGCATTTCAAAAACATAGAAAATCTAGGCGCTTCTTGGCCATTTGTTAAAAATTTCATAAACGCATTGATTAACAGTACTGAGATCATCTCAATTCCATAGAAATGAGCTTTCGTTGACCCAAATTCATAGAAAAGACAAAATTACCTTTCCAAAATGATATATTTGCATTTCAAAAACATAGAAAATCTAGGTGCTTGTTGGCCATTTGCTAAAAATTTCATAAACGCATTGATTAACAGTACTGAGATCATCTCAATTCCATAGAAATGAGCTTTCGTTGACCCAAATTCATAGAAAAGACAAAATTACCTTTCCAAAATGATATTTTTGCATTTCAAAAACATAGAAAATCTAGGTGCTTCTTGGCCATTTGTTAAAAATTTCATAAGCGCATTGATTAACAGTACTGAGATCATCTCAATTCCATCGAAATGAGCTTTCGTTGACCCAAATTCATAGAAAAGACAAAATTACCTTTCCAAAATGATATATTTTCATTTCAAAAACATAGAAAACCTAGGCGCTTCTTGGCCATTTTTTAAAAATTTCATAAACGCATTGATTAACAGTACTGAGATCATCTCAATTCCATAGAAATAAGCTTTCGTTGACCCAAATTCATAGAAAAGACAAAATTACCTTTCCAAAATGATATATTTGCATTTCAAAAACATAGAAAATCTAGGTGCTTCTTGGCCATTTGTTAAAAATTTCATAAACGCATTGATTAACAGTACTGAGATCATCTCAGTTCCATAGAAATGATCTTTCGTTGACCCAAATTCATAGAAAAGACAAAATTACCTTTCCAAAATTATATATTTGCATTTCAAAAACATAGAAAATCTAGGCGCTTCTTGGCCATTTGTTAAAAATTTCATAAACGCATTGATTAACAGTACTGAGATCATCTCAATTCCATAGAAATGAGCTTTCGTTGACCCAAATTCATAGAAAAGACAAAATTACCTTTCCAAAATGATATATTTGCATTTCAAAAACATAGAAAATCTAGGCGCTTCTTGGCCATTTGTTAAAAATTTCATAAACGCATTGATTAACAGTACTGAGATCATCTCAATTCCATAGAAATGAGCTTTCGTTGACCCAAATTCATAGAAAAGACAAAATTACCTTTCCAAAATGATATATTTGCATTTCAAAAACATAGAAAATCTAGGTGCTTCTTGGCCATTTGTTAAAAATTTCATAAACGCATTGATTAACAGTACTGAGATCATCTCAATTCCATAGAAATGAGCTTTCGTTGACCCAAATTCATAGAAAAGACAAAATTACCTTTCCAAAATGATATATTTGCATTTCAAAAACATAGAAAATCTAGGTGCTTCTTGGCCATTTGTTAAAAATTTCATAAACGCATTGATTAACAGTACTGAGATCATCTCAATTCCATAGAAATGATCTTTCGTTGACCCAAATTCATAGAAAAGACAAAATTACCTTTCCAAAATTATATATTTGCATTTCAAAAACATAGAAAATCTAGGCGCTTCTTGGCCATTTGTTAAAAATTTCATAAACGCATTGATTAACAGTACTGAGATCATCTCAATTCCATAGAAATGAGCTTTCGTTGACCCAAATTCATAGAAAAGACAAAATTACCTTTCCAAAATTATATATTTGCATTTCAAAAACATAGAAAATCTAGGCGCTTCTTGGCCATTTGTTAAAAATTTCATAAACGCATTGATTAACAGTACTGAGATCATCTCAATTCCATAGAAATGAGCTTTCGTTGACCCAAATTCATAGAAAAGACAAAATTACCTTTCCAAAATGATATATTTGCATTTCAAAAACATAGAAAATCTAGGTGCTTCTTGGCCATTTGTTAAAAATTTCATAAACGCATTGATTAACAGTACTGAGATCATCTCAATTCCATAGAAATGAGCTTTCGTTGACCCAAATTCATAGAAAAGACAAAATTACCTTTCCAAAATGATATATTTGCATTTCAAAAACATAGAAAATCTAGGTGCTTCTTGGCCATTTGTTAAAAATTTCATAAACGCATTGATTAACAGTACTGAGATCATCTCAATTCCATAGAAATGAGCTTTCGTTGACCCAAATTCATAGAAAAGACAAAATTACCTTTCCAAAATGATATATTGGCATTTCAAAAACATAGAAAATCTAGGCGCTTCTTGGCCATTTGTTAAAAATTTCATAAACGCATTGATCAACAGTACTGAGATCATCTCAATTCCATAGAAAAGAGCTTTCGTTGACCCAAATTCATAGAAAAGACAAAATTACCTTTCCAAAATGATATATTTGCATTTCAAAAACATAGAAAATCTAGGTGCTTCTTGGCCATTTGTTAAAAATTTCATAAACGCATTGATTAACAGTACTGAGATCATCTCAATTCCATAGAAATGAGCTTTCGTTGACCCAAATTCATAGAAAAGACAAAGTTACCTTTCCAAAATGATATATTTGCATTTCAAAAACACAGAAAATCTAGGCGCTTCTTGGCCATTTGTTAAAAATTTCATAAACGCATTGATTAACAGTACTGAGATCATCTCAATTCCATAGAAATGAGCTTTCGTTGACCCAAATTCATAGAAAAGACAAAATTACCTTTCCAAAATGATATATTTGCATTTCAAAAACATAGAAAATCTAGGTGCTTCTTGGCCATTTGTTAGAAATTTCATAAACGCATTGATTAACAGTACTGAGATCATCTCAATTCCATAGAAATGAGTTTTCGTTGACCCAAATTCATAGAAAAGACAAAATTACCTTTCCAAAATGATATATTTGCATTTCAAAAACATAGAAAATCTAGGTGCTTCTTGGCCATTTGCTAAAAATTTCATAAACGCATTGATTAACAGTACTGAGATCATCTCAATTCCATAGAAATGAGCTTTCGTTGACCCAAATTCATAGAAAAGACAAAATTACCTTTCCAAAATGATATATTTGCATTTCAAAAACATAGAAAATCTAGGTGCTTCTTGGCCATTTGTTAAAAATTTCATAAACGCATTGATTAACAGTACTGAGATCATCTCAATTCCATAGAAATGAGCTTTCGTTGACCCAAATTCATAGAAAAGACAAAATTACCTTTCCAAAATGATATATTTGCATTTCAAAAACATAGAAAATCTAGGTGCTTCTTGGCCATTTGTTAAAAATTTCATAAACGCATTGATTAACAGTACTGAGATCATCTCAATTCCATAGAAATGTGCTTTCGTTGACCCAAATTCATAGAAAAGACAAAATTACCTTTCCAAAATGATATATTGGCATTCCAAAAACATAGAAAATCTAGGCGCTTCTTGGCCATTTGTTAAAAATTTCATAAACGCATTGATCAACAGTACTGAGATCATCTCAATTCCATAGAAAAGAGCTTTCGTTGACCCAAATTCATAGAAAAGACAAAATTACCTTTCCAAAATGATATATTTGCATTTCAAAAACATAGAAAATCTAGGTGCTTCTTGGCCATTTGTTAAAAATTTCATAAACGCATTGATTAACAGTACTGAGATCATCTCAGTTCCATAGAAATGAGCTTTCGTTGACCCAAATTCATAGAAAAGACAAAATTACCTTTCCAAAATGATATATTTGCATTTCAAAAACATAGAAAATCTAGGTGCTTCTTGGCAATTTGTTAAAAATTTCATAAACGCATTGATTAACAGTACTGAGATCATCTCAATTCCATAGAAATGAGCTTTCGTTGACCCAAATTCATAGAAAAGACAAAATTACCTTTCCAAAATGATATATTTGCATTTCAAAAACATAGAAAATCTAGGTGCTTCTTGGCCATTTGTTAAAAATTTCATAAACGCATTGATTAACAGTACTGAGATCATCTCAATTCCATAGAAATGAGCTTTCGTTGACCCAAATTCATAGAAAAGACAAAATTACCTTTCCAAAATGATATATTTGCATTTCAAAAACATAGAAAATCTAGGCGCTTCTTGGCCATTTGTTAAAAATTTCATAAACGCATTGATTAACAGTACTGAGATCATCTCAATTCCATAGAAATGAGCTTTCGTTGACCCAAATTCATAGAAAAGACAAAATTACCTTTCCAAAATGATATATTTGCATTTCAAAAACATAGAAAATCTAGGCGCTTCTTGGCCATTTGTTAAAAATTTCATAAACGCATTGATTAACAGTACTGAGATCATCTCAATTCCATAGAAATGAGCTTTCGTTGACCCAAATTCATAGAAAAGACAAAAATTACCTTTCCAAAATGATATATTTGCATTTCAAAAACATAGAAAATCTAGGTGCTTCTTGGCCATTTGTTAAAAATTTCATAAGCGCATTGATTAACAGTACTGAGATCATCTCAATTCCATAGAAATGAGCTTTCGTTGACCCAAATTCATAGAAAAGACAAAATTACCTTTCCAAAATGATATATTTTCATTTCAAAAACATAGAAAATCTAGGCGCTTCTTGGCCATTTGTTAAAAATTTCATAAACGCATTGATTAACAGTACTGAGATCATCTCAATTCCATAGAAATAAGCTTTCGTTGACCCAAATTCATAGAAAAGACAAAATAACCTTTCCAAAATGATATATTTGCATTTCAAAAACATAGAAAATCTAGGTGCTTCTTGGCCATTTGTTAATAAATTTATAAACGCATTGATTAACAGTACTGAGATCATCTCAATTCCATAGAAATGAGCTTTTGTTGACCCAAATTCATAGAAAAGACAAAATTACCTTTCCAAAATGATATATTTGCATTTCAAAAACATAGAAAATCTAGGCGCTTCTTGGCCATTTGTTAAAAATTTCATAAACGCATTGATTAACAGTACTGAGATCATCTCAATTCCATAGAAATGAGCTTTCGTTGACCCAAATTCATAGAAAAGACAAAATTACCTTTCCAAAATGATATATTTGCATTTCAAAAACATAGAAAATCTAGGTGCTTCTTGGCCATTTGTTAAAAATTTCATAAACGCATTGATTAACAGTACTGAGATCATCTCAATTCCATAGAAATGAGCTTTCGTTGACCCAAATTCATAGAAAAGACAAAATTACCTTTCCAAAATGATATATTTGCATTTCAAAAACATAGAAAATCTAGGTGCTTCTTGGCCATTTGTTAAAAATTTCATAAACGCATTGATTAACAGTACTGAGATCATCTCAATTCCATAGAAATGAGCTTTCGCTGACCCAAATTCATAGAAAAGATAAAATTACCTTTCCAAAATGATATATTTGCATTTCAAAAACATAGAAAATCTAGGTGCTTCTTGGCCATTTGTTAAAAATTTCATAAACGCATTGATTAACAGTACTGAGATCATCTCAATTCCATAGAAATGAGCTTTCGTTGACCCAAATTCATAGAAAAGACAAAATGACCTTTCCAAAATGATATATTTGCATTTCAAAAACATAGAAAATCTTGGTGCTTCTTGGCCATTTGTTAAAAATTTCATAAACGCATTGATTAACAGTACTGAGATCATCTCAATTCCATAGAAATGAGCTTCTTTTGACCCAAATTCATAGAAAAGACAAAATTGCCTTTCCAAAATGATATATTTGCATTTCAAAAACATAGAAAATCTAGGTGCTTCTTGGCCATTTGTTAAAAATTTCATAAACGCATTGATTAACAGTACTGAGATCATCTCAATTCCATAGGAATGAGCTTTCGTTGACCCAAATTCATAGAAAAGACAAAATTACCTTTCCAAAATGATATATTTGCATTTCAAAAACATAGAAAATCTAGTTGCTTCTTGGCCATTTGTTAAAAATTTCATAAACGCATTGATTAACAGTACTGAGATAATTTGAATTAAATAGAAATGAGCTTCTTTTGACCCAAATTCATAGAAAAGACAAAATTACCTTTCCAAAATGATATATTTGCATTTCAAAAACATAGAAAATCTAGGCGCTTCTTGGCCATTTGTTAAAAATTTCATAAACGCATTGATTAACAGTACTGAGATCATCTCAATTCCATAGAAATGAGCTTTCGTTGACCCAAATTCATAGAAAAGACAAAATTACCTTTCCAAAATGATATATTTGCATTTCAAAAACATAGAAAATATAGGTGCTTCTTGGCCATTTGTTAAAAATTTCATAAACGCATTGATTAACAGTACTGAGATCATCTCAATTCCATAGAAATGAGCTTTCGTTGACCCAAATTCATAGAAAAGACAAAATTACCTTTTCAAAATGATATATTTGCATTTCAAAAACATAGAAAATCTAGGCGCTTCTTGGCCATTTGTTAAAAATTTCATAAACGCATAGAAAAGACAAAATTACCTTTCCAAAATGATATATTTGCATTTCAAAAACATAGAAAATCTAGGCGCATCTTGGCCATTTGTTAAAAATTTCATAAACGCATTGATTAACAGTACTGAGATCATCTCAATTCCATAGAAATGAGCTTTCGTTGACCCAAATTCATAGAAAAGACAAAATTACCTTTCCAAAATGATATATTTGCATTTCAAAAACATAGAAAATCTAGGTGCTTCTTGGCCATTTGTTAAAAATTTCATAAACGCATTGATTAACAGTACTGAGATCATCTCAATTCCATAGAAATGAGCTTTCGTTGACCCAAATTCATAGAAAAGACAAAATTACCTTTCCAAAATGATATATTTGCATTTCAAAAACATAGAAAATCTAGGTGCTTAAAAATTTCATAAACGCATTGATTAACAGTACTGAGATCATCTCAATTCCATAGAAATGAGCTTTTGTTGACCCAAATTCAT
The DNA here is from genome assembly GCA_949752695.1 of Melanostoma scalare. Taxonomy (NCBI): domain Eukaryota; kingdom Metazoa; phylum Arthropoda; class Insecta; order Diptera; family Syrphidae; genus Melanostoma; species Melanostoma scalare. The sequence continues at coordinate 136,139,351 of OX456985.1, read as the reverse complement.
AGAAAAGACAAAATTACCTTTCCAAAATGATATATTTGCATTTCAAAAACATAGAAAATCTAGGTGCTTCTTGGCCATTTGTTAAAAATTTCATAAACGCATTGATTAACAGTACTGAGATCATCTCAATTCCATAGAAATGAGCTTTCGTTGACCCAAATTCATAGAAAAGACAAAATTACCTTTCCAAAATGATATATTTGCATTTCAAAAACATAGAAAATCTAGGCGCTTCTTGGCCATTTGTTAAAAATTTTATAAACGCATTGATTAACAGTACTGAGATCATCTCAATTCCATAGAAATGAGCTTTCGTTGACCCAAATTCATAGAAAAGACAAAATTACCTTTCCAAAATGATATATTTGCATTTCAAAACATAGAAAATCTAGGTGCTTCTTGGCCATTTGTTAAAAATCTCATAAGCGCATTGATTAACAGTACTGAGATCATATCAATTCCATAGAAATGAGCTTTCGTTGACCCAAATTCATAGAAAAGACAAAATTACCTTTCCAAAATTATATATTTTCATTTCAAAAACATAGAAAATCTAGGCGCTTCTTGGCCATTTGTTAAAAATTTCATAAACGCATTGATTAACAGTACTGAGATCATCTCAATTCCATAGAAATAAGCTTTCGTTGACCCAAATTCATAGAAAAGACAAAATTACCTTTCCAAAATGATATATTTGCATTTCAAAAACATAGAAAATCTAGGTGCTTCTTGGCCATTTGCTAAAAAATTCATAAATGCATTGATTAACAGTACTGAGATCATCTCAATTCCATAGAAATGAGCTTTTGTTGACCCAAATTCATAGAAAAGACAAAATTACCTTTCCAAAATGATATATTTGCATTTCAAAAACATAGAAAATCTAGGCGCTTCTAGGCCATTTGTTAAAAATTTCATAAACGCATTGATTAACAGTACTGAGATCATCTCAATTCCATAGAAATGAGCTTTCGTTGACCCAAATTCATAGAAAAGACAAAATTACCTTTCCAAAATGATATATTTGCATTTCAAAAACATAGAAAATCTTGGTGCTTCTTGGCCATTTGTTAAAAATTTCATAAACGCATTGATTAACAGGTACTGAGATCATCTCAATTCCATAGAAATGAGCTTCTTCTGACCCAAATTCATAGAAAAGACAAAATTACCTTTCCAAAATGATATATTTGCATTTCAAAAACATAGAAAATCTAGGTGCTTCTTGGCCATTTGTTAAAAATTTCATAAACGCTTTGATTAACAGTACTGAGATTTCATTCCATAGAAATGAGCTTCTTTTGACCCAAATTCATAGAAAAGACAAAATTACCTTTCCAAAATGATATATTTGCATTTCAAAAACATAGAAAGTCTAGGCGCTTCTTGGCCATTTGTTAAAAATTTCATAAACGCATTGATTAACAGTACTGAGATCATCTCAATTCCATAGAAATGAGCTTTCTTTGACCCAAATTCATAGAAAAGACAAAAATACCTTTCCAAAATGATATATTTGCATTTCAAAAACATAGAAAATCTAGGTGCTTCTTGGCCATTTGTTAAAAATTTCATAAGCGCATTGATTAGCAGTACTGAGATCATCTCAATTTTATAGAAATGAGCTTTCGTTGACCCAAATTGATAGAAAAGACAAAATTACCTCTCCAAAATGATATATTTGCATTTCAAAAACATAGAAAATCTAGGTGCTTCTTGGCCATTTGTTAAAAATTTCATAAACGCTTTGATTAACAGTACTGAGATCATCTCAATTCCATAGAAATGAGCTTCTTTTGACCCAAATTCATAGAAAAGACAAAATTACCTTTCCAAAATGATATATTTGCATTTCAAAAACATAGAAAATCTAGGTGCTTCTTGGCCATTTGTTAAAAATTTCATAAACGCATTGATTAACAGTACTGAGATCATCTCAATTCCATAGAAATGAGCTTTCGTTGACCCAAATTCATAGAAAAGACAAAATTATCTTTCCAAAATGATATATTTGCATTTCAAAAACATAGAAAATCTAGGCGCTTCTTGGCCATTTGTTAAAAATTTCATAAACGCATTGATTAACAGTACTGAGATCATCTCAATTCCATAGAAATGAGCTTCTTTTGACCCAAATTCATAGAAAAGACAAAATTACCTTTCCAAAATGATATATTTGCTTTTCAAAAACATAGAAAATCTAGGTGCTTCTTGGCAATTTGTTAAAAATTTCATAAACGCTTTGATTAACAGTACTGAGATCATCTCAATTCCATTGAAATGAGCTTCTTTTGACCCAAATTCATAGAAAAGACAAAATTACCTTTCCAAAATGATATATTTGCATTTCAAAAACATAGAAAATCTAGGCGCTTCCTGGCCATTTGTTAAAAATTTCATAAACGCATTGATTAACAGATTCCATAGAAATGAGCTTCTTTTGGCCCAAATTCATAGAAAAGACAAAATTACCTTTCCAAAATGATATATTTGCATTTCAAAAACATAGAAAATCTAGGTGCTTCTTGGCCATTTGTTAAAAATTTCATAAACACTTTGATTAACAGTACTGAGATCATCTCAATTCCATAGAAATGAGCTTTCTTTGACCCAAATTCATAGAAAAGACAAAATTACCTTTCCAAAATGATATATTTGCATTTCAAAAACATAGAAAATCTAGGTGCTTCTTGGCCATTTGTTAAAAATTTCATAAACGCATTGATTAACAGTACTGAGATCATCTCAATTTCATAGAAATGAGCTTTCGTTGACCCAAATTCATAGAAAAGACGAAATTACCTTTCCAAAATGATATATTTGCATTTCAAAAACATAGAAAATCTAGGTGCTTCTTGGCCATTTGTTAAAAATTTCATAAACGCATTGATTAACAGTACTGAGATCATCTCAATTCCATAGAAATGAGCTTCTTTTGACCCAAATTCATAGAAAAGACAAAATTACCTTTCCAAAATGATATACTTGCATTTCAAAAACATAGAAAATCTAGGTGCTTCTTGGCCATTTGTTAAAAATTTCATAAACGCATTGATTAACAGTACTAAGATCATCTCAATTCCATAGAAATAAGCTTTCGTTGACCCAAATTCATAGAAAAGACCAAATTGCCTTTCCAAAATGATATATTTGCATTTCAAAAACATAGAAAATCTAGGTGCTTCTTGGCCATTTGTTAAAAATTTCATAAACGCATTGATTAACAGTACTGAGATCATCTCAATTTCATAGAAATGAGCTTTCGTTGACCCAAATTCATAGAAAAGACAAAATTACCTTTCCAAAATGATATATTTGCATTTCAAGAACATAGAAAATCTAGGTGCTTCTTGGCCTTTTGTTAAAAATTTCATAAACGCATTGATTAACAGTACTGAGATCATCTCAATTCCATAGAAATGAGCTTCTTTTGACCCAAATTCATAGAAAAGACAAAATTACCTTTCCAAAATGATATATTTGCATTTCAAAAACATAGAAAATCTAGGCGCTTCTTGGCCATTTGTTAAAAATTTCATAAACGCATTGATTAACAGTACTGAGATCATCTTAATTTCATAGAAATGAGCTTTCGCTGACCCAAATTCATAGAAAAGACAAAATTACCTTTCCAAAATGATATACTTGCATTTCAAAAACATAGAAAATCTAGGTGCTTCTTGGCCACTTGTTAAAAATTTCATAAACGCATTGATTAACAGTACTCAGATCATCTCAATTCCATAGAAATGAGCTTCTTTTGACCCAAATTCATAGAAAAGACAAAATTACCTTTCCAAAATGATATATTTGCATTTCAAAAACATAGAAAATCTAGGTGCTTCTTGGCCATTTGTTAAAAATTTCATAAACGCTTTGATTAACAGTACTGAGATCATCTCAATTTCATAGAAATGAGCTTTCGTCGACCCAAATTCATAGAAAAGACAAAATTACCTTTCCAAAATGATATATTTGCATTTCAAAAACATAGAAAATCTAGGCGCTTCTTGGCCATTTGTTAAAAATTTCATAAACATCTCAATTCCATAGAAATGAGCTTCTTTTGACCCAAATTCATAGAAAAGACAAAATTAAATTTCCAAAATGATATATTTGCATTTCAAAAACATAGAAAATCTAGGCGCTTCTTGGCCATTTGTTAAAAATTTCATAAACGCATTGATTAACAGTACTGAGATCATCTCAATTCCATAGAAATGAGCTTATTTTGACCCAAATTCATAGAAAAGACAAAATTACCTTTCCAAAATGATATATTTGCATTTCAAAAACATAGAAAATCTAGGTGCTTCTTGGCCATTTTTTTTTTTTTTTTTTATTATTTATTTATTTATTTCATCAATCAGAGTTACAAATCTCTTATAGATTACAGAACAAACTTAAACTAAAAATTACCTACATTTACAGTATATTATTATTACTACATCTTAAAAATGAAAGTAGTTTTTTCTTAAAACACTCTCTGCTTAAAAACATATTAAAATCGAGAACATTACATACTGTGTTAGCCTGCCTTAAACAACGAGTTACAGATTCATTATAACCATAGTTAACTCTATGGAACGGTATATGAAACAATGAACGAGAACGAAGCTCACGTGCGGGTGTATACAAGCAAACTAACGAGAGCAAAAAGGGGCAATTGATTTTAAAATTAATTACATCTCTTACGAACATAATCTCAAAGTAAACTCTTCTTGTCTCAAGACTTTGAATGCCCAATAGAAGACACCTCTGACTATAAGATGGCATATCAGTGCGCCAGCATAGAATCTTAATAGCCATTCTGGTGAATCGTCTTTGGATTCTTTCAATTCTTAAGGAATGATTTGAATAATATGGGTTCCATACGATGCAAGAGTATTCCAAAATAGATCTAACATAGCTGAAATATAGTGATCTAAGCGTATAAGGATCAGAAAAATCTTTGGAGTTTCGATTTATAAAACCTAGCATAGAGCTAGCCTTAGAAACAATAAAATCAATATGATTGCAAAACGTAAGTTTCGAGTCAAAAATAATTCCAAGATCTTTTTTTAAGCTAATTCTTGATAGTTGAGTGCCACCTACATGGTACGGGAATATAATTGGAAATTGATTACGGTTAAAGGACATACATTGACATTTAGACAGGTTAAGATAAAGGTCATTGACTTCACACCACATAGAAAGTTTGTTTAGGTCACTTTGTAAACAAATACAGTCCTGGGTCGATTTAATCTTATAATAAAGCTTTATGTCATCAGCATACATCAAACATTTGCAGTTCTCTAACAAATTAGGTATTTCATTGATGAAAATCAAAAAGAGTAGAGGACCTAAGTGACTGCCTTGAGGGACACAAGAAGTAACATAGATGGGATCTGAGACGTTATTGTTGATTTGGACTAGTTGTATTCTGCCTGAAAGATAAGATTTGAACCATTTAAGAATTGAAGAAAAAAACCCTAGTTTTTCTAATTTATGTATAAGTAACGAATGATTAACTTCATCAAAAGCCTTAGAGAAATCTGTATAAATTACATCACATTGAGAACTATCTTCTAAGCAATTAACTACATAATTGTTAAAAAGCACAAGGTTCGTAGTAGTAGATCTACCGTTAACAAAACCATGCTGTAATGGAGATATTACTTCTCTTAAATGAAAAACTAATTTTTTATAGACAATTTTCTCAAAAATTTTGGGTATTGCAGGTATTTTGCAAATCGGTCGATAGTTGCTCACTTCATTCTTAGACCCTGATTTGAAAATTGGATGAATAAAAGCCGTTTTCCAAGCATCCAGGAAAATACCTTCTTGAAGTGAACGGTTGAAAATAACAGCTAGTGGAGAAGCCAAAGCATTGGCACAACTCTTTAAAACAATAGGTACAATTCCATCAGCGCCAGGAAGTGTATCATCATCCAAATTTAAAAGCTCATTTAAAATCTCTTCAGAAGTAACGCTTACTAAACAAATATTTACAAGGTTGGGGTGAAAAAGACTATCAATGGTAACATTTTGACTAGGTTGCTTATACACTGAACGAAAAAAACTAGCAAACAACTTGCACATCTCAGACGAGTCATTGGAAGTCTCACCTTTATAGTGAACTAAGTTTGGCATACCGGTTGAGCTTTTTTGTTTTTAATGAATGACCAAAAACATTTACTATTTTTCTGAAGGATAGTTTCCATGTTCAAAATATATTGTTTGTAAAGGAACTTGTTCAGGAAGTCAAATTGCTTTTGTAAGCGAACATAAATATCAAAAAGAACTAAATCTCCACAGGATTTTCTGAACTCTTTATAAGCTTTGTTTTTGCGATTATTGATGTTGATTAATTTTTTGTTATACCATTTAGGTTTATAGGAACAGTTTTTTTGAAATTTAGGAGTAAATAAAACAATTGCCTCTTGTATTACTCTAGTTAGAGTATTATACGTCGAATCTATATCATAGTTGTTTAAAGCTGACGTAGACAAACGACTAGAAGATAGCGAATTTATAAAATTAGTAATCCCATTGAAATTGCAATTCTTAAAATTATAACAGAGTTCATTGCTTGTACTTTTTGCGAATTCATAAAAAGAAAATTTTAAAGTTAGACAAACATGGTTAATTGAATTGTTTAACGGAGGTGGAGCGGGGCTGTCGATACACACACTGAGTTCGTTATCTACGAAAACTAAATCAAGGAATCTATTACGACTATTTGGAAAACTATTTATTTGATTCAATCCAAATTCGGCTAGAGTGTCCACAACCACGCTCTCACAATCGTTATTGATGTTGAACGGGATTAAACAATTTTCATCAGGAACTTTCAACCAGTTAATGTAAGATAAATTGAAATCACCTAGAATAATGATTATTTGATTGTCACTTAATTGACTTTGAATTTTAGAACAATTATCAATGTGAGCTTTGTATAATTCAAATGAGCTCAATGGTGGTATATAGCTTAAGATAATAAATACATCGTGAATTTTATCAGTACTTAACAGAACAATAATCTGATCAACATCAAATAATAGATTAAGAGCATTAGACGGTAATTCAATTTCAGAGCAGAATATAGACGATCGAACAGCAAGCAGCACTCCTCCTCCACGGACTTTACCAGTTGCAATCGGACATCGATCATTGCGGAAAACATTATACTGATGAGAGTCGAACATTTCTGAGTTGAAGTGACTCTCATTAAGCCAAGTTTCAGTGAAAGCTATGACATCATAGTGTAGAGATGATGACATCAGAAGAATAGATTGCATTTTTGTTCTTAAACCACTAACATTATGATATAATAAACGTAGGTGGGCTGCATAAATCGAAGAATGAGAAAGCAATGATTTGGAAGCTGGAGCATTTGTAACGTTTACACATGCTGTTGTTGTTGGTCGTTTTTTGCTTTGTAGCTCTCTTTATTCGCCGATGAAACAAATAATTTGACTTTTACGTGCTGAGGCCAAGCATTGGGATCCATAACTAATGGTAGATTTTCACTTGGAATGCTTAGTTTGAAATTTACAAATGATAGCTTAGATAAATCAGCGTCTTTTTTCGTTAGTCTATAACATTTGAAATTGGAAGATGAAAGATTTATTTTAGATGATATATATTGAACTATTTCTTGAGGATCGGTGTCACTTTTTAGTTTAGATATATGAATCCATTTAATATTTGGCACATCATTTAAGGGAGAATCTGAGCTTGTACCGTAGAAAGGAAGATGTTTGTGAGAGTTTTTATTATTTTTGTTGTTGGCTTTCAAATTCACATATGCAGAGACAGCTTGAGTTGATGATAATTGCTGTTGTTGGCTGGAGCAAGATTTGTTAAAAATTTCATAAACGCATTGATTAACAGTACTGAGATCATCTCAATTCCATAGAAATGAGCTTCTTTTAACCCAAATTCATAGAAAAAACAAAATTACCTTTCCAAAATGATATATTTGCATTTCAAAAACATAGAAAATCTAGGTGCTTCTTGGCCATTTGTAAAAAATTTCATAAACGCATTGATTAACAGTACTGAGATCATCTCAATTCCATAGAAATGAGCTTTCGTTGACCCAAATTCATAGAAGAGAAAAATTAACCTTTCCAAAATGACATATTTGCATTTCAAAAACATAGAAAATCTAGGCGCTTCTTGGCCATTTGTTAAAAATTTCATAAACGCATTGATTAACAGTACTGAGATCATCTCAATTCCATAGAAATGAGCTTCTTTTGACCCAAATTCATAGAAAAGACAAAATTACCTTTCCAAAATGATATATTTGCATTTCAAAAACGTAGAAAATCTAGGTGCTTCTTGGCCATTTGTTAAAAATTTCATAAACGCTTTGATTAACAGTACTGAGATCATCTCAATTCCATAGAAAAGAGCTTCTTTTGACCCAAATTCATAGAAAAGACAAAATTACCTTTCCAAAATGATATATTTGCATTTCAAAAACAAAGAAAATCTAGGTGCTTCTTGGCCATTTGTTAAAAATTTCATAAACGCATTGATTAACAGTACTGAGATCATCTCAATTTCATAGAAATGAGCTTTCGTTGACCCAAATTCATAGAAAAGACAAAAATACCTTTCCAAAATGATATATTTGCATTTCAAAAACATAGAAAATCTAGGTGCTTCTTGGCCATTTGTTAAATATTTCATAAACGCATTGATTAACAGTACTGAGATCATCTCAATTTCATAGAAATGAGCTTTCGTTGACCCAAATTCATAGAAAAGACAAAATTACCTCTCCAAAATGATATATTTGCATTTCAAAAACATAGAAAATCTAGGCGCTTCTTGGCCATTTGTTAAAAATTTCATAAATGCATTGATTAACAGTACTGAGATCATCTCTATTCCATAGAAATGAGCTTCTTTCGACACAAATTCATAGAAAAGACAAAATTACCTTTCAAAAATGATATATTTGCATTTCAAAAACATAGAAAATCTAGGTGCTTCTGGGCCATTTGTTAAAAATTTCATAAACGCATTGATTAACAGTACTTAGATCATCTCAATTCCATAGAAATGAGCTTTCGTTGACCCAAATTCATAGAAAAGACAAAATTACCTTTCCAAAATGATATATTTGCATTTGAAAAACATAGAAAATCTAGGTGCTTCTTGGCCATTTGTTAAAAATTTCATAAACGCATTGATTAACAGTACTGAGATCATCTCAATTCCATAGAAATGAGCTTTCGTTGACCCAAATTCATAGAAAAGACAAAATTACCTTTCCAAAATGATATATTTGCATTTCAAAAACATAGAAAATCAAGGTGCTTCTTGGCCATTTGTTAAAAATTTCATAAACGCATTGATTAACAGTACTGAGATCATCTCAATTCCATAGAAATGAGCTTTCGTTGACCCAAATTCATAGAAAAGACAAAATTACCTTTCCAAAATGATATATTTGCATTTCAAAAACATAGAAAATCTAGGCGCTTCTTGGCCATTTGTTAAAAATTTCATAAACGCATTGATTAACAGTACTGAGATCATCTTAATTTCATAGAAATGAGCTTTCGTTCACCCAAATTCATAGAAAAGACAAAATTACCTTTCCAAAATGATATATTTGCATTTCAAAAACATAGAAAATCTAGGTGCTTCAATTCAATTCAATTCAATTCAATTTTTATTAAATAGCGGTGTACAAGTAAGACATACATGAGTCTTTTATAGTACAATATAGAAGGTAGTTAAAAATAACAATAATAGTAATAACCTAAAAATAACTTAAAAATAACAGCAACTAGTATTAATCAATTAACACAATCAGGCAAATTTAAAAAGTACAAATCAATGATAATTTGATATCTATTATATAGAACGAAGATAAATACTAAGAGAAATTTTTTTTTTTTTTTTTTTTTTTTTTTTTTTTTTTTTTTAAAACAAATAAAAAAGTATAAGTTGTAAGCGAAAAATTTTATTTCAATTTGCTGTAATGACGATTTAATGAAAGGTTAAGAATAAAACCTTTTTAAATTTTTGTTTTCCTATTATCCGCTTTACTGTCACAGGTAGAGAGTTCCAGAGTCTAATGGCGTAGATAAAAAAAAGTCTTGATGAATTTAAATAACGAGAAGAGTGCGTAATGTGATTGAAGGTGCGTGAAGACTGCACGAAGCGCAACTTATCAAACAGATATATTGGTGTCTTTTCATTAATTATCTTATGCAAAAACATGCAGCAACGGGAGTTTAGAAACTGATCCAATGAACAACCAAGAACGGCATGATGATATTGTGAAACATGGTCAAACCTTCGAAGACCAAAAACGTATCTAACCATATCATTTAAAGCAACAGTCAGTTTGTACCGACAGTGAGTATCAGGCCAACAGTAAACCACTGCAGCATATTCAATAATGGGCAGTAACAAAGATTTTATTAACCTCAACTTGGTGTTTACAGGGGTCAAGTTAGCAAATAGGTACAGTTTTCGGAGACCGCCGTAGATACGACCTACACAAGAATTGACAGGATCGTTAGCCGAAAGAGAACGGTTTATTTTAAAACCAAGATTATAGACCGTATCTACAAACTCAAGTTGAAAATGTGAGAGATAAACAGGCGGAAGGAGGTCAGTGTTGAATTTCTTTTTGGAAATTGCAATTATTTGCGATTTAGTAGGATTAAGAGTTAAGCCATTACATAAAGCCCAGCTGTTAATATTAAACAGATCTTCATTTAGTCTGCAGACTAAGTCTTCAATCAAGTTAAAAGGACGGGATAGATATATTTGGACATCATCTGCATAAAGATGTAATGTAACATTTTGGCACACCTTGGGAAGGTCATTGATAAACATGCAGAATAAAACAGGACCCAAAATTGAACCCTGGGGGACACCAGCAAGGATATTATTTGGTTCAGAAAATGAACTACCCACTTTAACTCTTTGACTACGTTGTTGCAAGTAGTTTTTGATCAAACCAACCGATCTACTACTGAAGCCAAAATACAAACTTAGCTTTTTGCAAAGGATGTCATGATTTATCCTGTCAAAAGCCTTAGAAAAGTCAAGCAAACACAAAATCGTAAGTTGGTCTAGGTCATACTGAATTCTAATGTCATCGAGTACCTTGACAATAGCTGTAGAACAACTATGATTCGTGCGGAAACCCGACTGTACTGGTGAAAGTAAACTATTTTGGCCAATGTGGTTCGATATTTGACTAGCCAAGATTCTCTCAAAGACTTTCGACAGGCAAGGCAAAATGCTTATTGGTCGGAAGTCTGAACAAGATGAGGGGTAAGCTTTTTTGGGGACGGGGATAACCTTTGCAAGTTTCCAGCAATCAGGAAACGATGAGCAGGTTATACAAAAGTTTATAATGTGTGTAAATACGGATATCATATGAGGTAGTATCATTTTCACAAACTTAATGGGAACTCCATCCTCCCCTACAGAGTTCGACTTTAGAGAGCGGATGCTCATAATTAATTCATATTCAGAAACGACCTCAAAGTCAAACTCATTTGAAAAGGCCTGTAAGATGTCAATGTTGGGTGTAAAGTTCGATGCCTGCAAGCTGTCATATGTGAAAAGTTGTTAAGATCATTTGGATCGGGGTGATTATCAACAAATTCATAGAAAAGACAAAATTACCTCTCCAAAATGATATATTTGCATTTCAAAAACATAGAAAATCTAGGCGCTTCTTGGCCATTTGTTAAAAATTTCATAAATGCATTGATTAACAGTACTGAGATCATCTCTATTCCATAGAAATGAGCTTCTTTCGACACAAATTCATAGAAAAGACAAAATTACCTTTCAAAAATGATATATTTGCATTTCAAAAACATAGAAAATCTAGGTGCTTCTGGGCCATTTGTTAAAAATTTCATAAACGCATTGATTAACAGTACTTAGATCATCTCAATTCCATAGAAATGAGCTTTCGTTGACCCAAATTCATAGAAAAGACAAAATTACCTTTCCAAAATGATATATTTGCATTTGAAAAACATAGAAAATCTAGGTGCTTCTTGGCCATTTGTTAAAAATTTCATAAACGCATTGATTAACAGTACTGAGATCATCTCAATTCCATAGAAATGAGCTTTCGTTGACCCAAATTCATAGAAAAGACAAAATTACCTTTCCAAAATGATATATTTGCATTTCAAAAACATAGAAAATCAAGGTGCTTCTTGGCCATTTGTTAAAAATTTCATAAACGCATTGATTAACAGTACTGAGATCATCTCAATTCCATAGAAATGAGCTTTCGTTGACCCAAATTCATAGAAAAGACAAAATTACCTTTCCAAAATGATATATTTGCATTTCAAAAACATAGAAAATCTAGGCGCTTCTTGGCCATTTGTTAAAAATTTCATAAACGCATTGATTAACAGTACTGAGATCATCTTAATTTCATAGAAATGAGCTTTCGTTCACCCAAATTCATAGAAAAGACAAAATTACCTTTCCAAAATGATATATTTGCATTTCAAAAACATAGAAAATCTAGGTGCTTCAATTCAATTCAATTCAATTCAATTTTTATTAAATAGCGGTGTACAAGTAAGACATACATGAGTCTTTTATAGTACAATATAGAAGGTAGTTAAAAATAACAATAATAGTAATAACCTAAAAATAACTTAAAAATAACAGCAACTAGTATTAATCAATTAACACAATCAGGCAAATTTAAAAAGTACAAATCAATGATAATTTGATATCTATTATATAGAACGAAGATAAATACTAAGAGAAATTTTTTTTTTTTTTTTTTTTTTTTTTTTTTTTTTTTTTAAAACAAATAAAAAAGTATAAGTTGTAAGCGAAAAATTTTATTTCAATTTGCTGTAATGACGATTTAATGAAAGGTTAAGAATAAAACCTTTTTAAATTTTTGTTTTCCTATTATCCGCTTTACTGTCACAGGTAGAGAGTTCCAGAGTCTAATGGCGTAGATAAAAAAAAGTCTTGATGAATTTAAATAACGAGAAGAGTGCGTAATGTGATTGAAGGTGCGTGAAGACTGCACGAAGCGCAACTTATCAAACAGATATATTGGTGTCTTTTCATTAATTATCTTATGCAAAAACATGCAGCAACGGGAGTTTAGAAACTGATCCAATGAACAACCAAGAACGGCATGATGATATTGTGAAACATGGTCAAACCTTCGAAGACCAAAAACGTATCTAACCATATCATTTAAAGCAACAGTCAGTTTGTACCGACAGTGAGTATCAGGCCAACAGTAAACCACTGCAGCATATTCAATAATGGGCAGTAACAAAGATTTTATTAACCTCAACTTGGTGTTTACAGGGGTCAAGTTAGCAAATAGGTACAGTTTTCGGAGACCGCCGTAGATACGACCTACACAAGAATTGACAGGATCGTTAGCCGAAAGAGAACGGTTTATTTTAAAACCAAGATTATAGACCGTATCTACAAACTCAAGTTGAAAATGTGAGAGATAAACAGGCGGAAGGAGGTCAGTGTTGAATTTCTTTTTGGAAATTGCAATTATTTGCGATTTAGTAGGATTAAGAGTTAAGCCATTACATAAAGCCCAGCTGTTAATATTAAACAGATCTTCATTTAGTCTGCAGACTAAGTCTTCAATCAAGTTAAAAGGACGGGATAGATATATTTGGACATCATCTGCATAAAGATGTAATGTAACATTTTGGCACACCTTGGGAAGGTCATTGATAAACATGCAGAATAAAACAGGACCCAAAATTGAACCCTGGGGGACACCAGCAAGGATATTATTTGGTTCAGAAAATGAACTACCCACTTTAACTCTTTGACTACGTTGTTGCAAGTAGTTTTTGATCAAACCAACCGATCTACTACTGAAGCCAAAATACAAACTTAGCTTTTTGCAAAGGATGTCATGATTTATCCTGTCAAAAGCCTTAGAAAAGTCAAGCAAACACAAAATCGTAAGTTGGTCTAGGTCATACTGAATTCTAATGTCATCGAGTACCTTGACAATAGCTGTAGAACAACTATGATTCGTGCGGAAACCCGACTGTACTGGTGAAAGTAAACTATTTTGGCCAATGTGGTTCGATATTTGACTAGCCAAGATTCTCTCAAAGACTTTCGACAGGCAAGGCAAAATGCTTATTGGTCGGAAGTCTGAACAAGATGAGGGGTAAGCTTTTTTGGGGACGGGGATAACCTTTGCAAGTTTCCAGCAATCAGGAAACGATGAGCAGGTTATACAAAAGTTTATAATGTGTGTAAATACGGATATCATATGAGGTAGTATCATTTTCACAAACTTAATGGGAACTCCATCCTCCCCTACAGAGTTCGACTTTAGAGAGCGGATGCTCATAATTAATTCATATTCAGAAACGACCTCAAAGTCAAACTCATTTGAAAAGGCCTGTAAGATGTCAATGTTGGGTGTAAAGTTCGATGCCTGCAAGCTGTCATATGTGAAAAGTTGTTAAGATCATTTGGATCGGGGTGATTATCAACAACAATCTTCTTGGCCATTTGTTAAAAATTTCATAAACGCATTGATTAACATTACTGAGATCATCTCAATTCCATAGAAATGAGCTTCTTTTGACCCAAATTCATAGAAAAGACAAAATTACCTTTCCAAAATGATATATTTGCATTTCAAAAACATAGAAAATCTAGGTGCTTCTTGGCCATTTGTTAAAAATTTCATAAACGCTTTGATTAACAGTACTGAGATCATCTCAATTCCATAGAAATGAGCTTTTTTGACCCATATTCATAGAAAAGACAAAATAACCTTTCCAAAATGATATATTTGCATTTCAAAAACATAGAAAATCTAGGTGCTTCTTGGCCATTTGTTAAAAATTTCATAAACGCATTGATTAACAGTACTGAGATCATCTCAATTCCATAGAAATGAGCTTTCGTTGACCCAAATTCATAGAAAAGACAAAATTACCTTTCCAAAATGATATATTTGCATTTCAAAAACATAGAAAATCTAGGCGCTTCTTGGCCATTTGTTAAAAATTTCATAAACGTATTGATTAACAGTACTGAGATCATCTCAATTCCATAGAAATGAGCTTTCGTTGACCCAAATTCATAGAAAAGACAAAATTACCTTTCCAAAATGATATATTTGCATTTCAAAAACATAGAAAATCAAGGTGCTTCTTGGCCATTTGTTAAAAATTTCATAAACGCATTGGTTAACAGTACTGAGATCATCTCAATTCCATAGAAATGAGCTTCTTTTGACCCAAATTCATAGAAAAGACAAAATTACCTTTCCAAAATGATATACTTGCATTTCAAAAACATAGAAAATCTAGGTGCTTCTTGGCCATTTGTTAAAAATTTCATAAACGCATTGATTAACAGTACTAAGATCATCTCAATTCCATAGAAATGAGCTTTCGTTGACCCAAATTCATAGAAAAGACAAAATTACCTTTCCAAAATGATATATTTGCATTTCAAAAACATAGAAAATCTAGGTGCTTCTTGGCCATTTGTTAAAAATTTCATAAACGCATTGATTAACAGTACTGAGATCATCTCAATTTCATAGAAATGAGCTTTCGTTGACCCAAATTCATAGAAAAGACAAAATTACCTTTCCAAAATGATATATTTGCATTTCAAAAACATAGAAAATCTAGGCGCTTCTTGGCCATTTGTTAAAAATTTCATAAACGCATTGATTAACAGTACTGAGATCATCTCAATTCCATAGAAATGAGCTTTCGTTGACCCAAATTCATAGAAAAGACAAAATTACCTTTCCAAAATGATATATTTGCATTTCAAAAACATAGAAAATCTAGGTGCGTCTTGGCCATTTGTTAAAAATTTCATAAACGCATTGATTAACAGTACTGAGATCATCTCAATTCCATAGAAATGAGCTTCTTTTGACCCAAATTCATAGAAAAGACAAAATTACCTTTCCAAAATGATATATTTGCATTTCAAAAACATAGAAAATCTAGGTGCTTCTTGGCCATTTGTTAAAAATTTCATAAACGCATTGATTAACAGTACTGAGATCATCTCAATTCCATAGAAATGAGCTTTCGTTGACCCAAATTCATAGAAAAAACAAAATTACCTTTCCAAAATGATATATTTGCATTTCAAAAACATAGAAAATCTAGGTGCTTCTTGGCCATTTGTTAAAAATTTCATAAACGCATTGATTAACAGTACTGAGATCATCTCAATTCCATAGAAATGAGCTTCTTTTGACCCAAATTCATAGAAAAGACAAAATTACCTTTCCAAAATGATATACTTGCATTTCAAAAACATAGAAAATCTAGGTGCTTCTTGGCCATTTGTTAAAAATTTCATAAACGCATTGATTAACAGTACTAAGATCATCTCAATTCCATAGAAATGTGCTTTCGTTGACCCAGATTCATAGAAAAGACAAAATTACCTTTCCAAAATGATATATTTGCATTTCAAAAACATAGAAAATCTAGGTGCTTCTTGGCCATTTGTTAAAAATTTCATAAACGCATTGATTAACAGTACTGAGATCATCTCAATTCCATAGAAATGAGCTTTCGTTGACCCAAATTCATAGAAAAGACAAAATTACCTTTCCAAAATGATATATTTGCATTTCAAAAACATAGAAAATCTAGGCGCTTCTTGGCCATTTGTTAAAAATTTCATAAACGCATTGATTAACAGTACTGAGATCATCTCAATTTCATAGAAATGAGCTTTCGTTGACCCAAATTCATAGAAAAGACAAAATTACCTTTCCAAAATGATATATTTGCATTTCAAAAACATAGAAAATCTAGGTGCTTCTTGGCCATTTGTTAAAAATTTCATAAACGCATTGATTAACAATACTCAGATCATCTCAATTCCATAGAAATGAGCTTCTTTTGACCCAAATTCATAGAAAAGACAAAATTACCTTTCCAAAATGATATATTTGCATTTCAAAAACATAGAAAATCTAGGTGCTTCTTGGCCATTTGTTAAAAATTTCATAAACGCTTTGATTAACAGTACTGAGATCATCTCAATTTCATAGAAATGAGCTTTCGTTAACCCAAATTCATAGAAAAGACAAAATTACATTTCCAAAATGATATATTTGCATTTCAAAAACATAGAAAATCTAGGCGCTTCTTGGCCATTTGTTAAAAATTTCATAAACGCATTGATTAACAGTACTGAGATCATCTCAATTCCATAGAAATGAGCTTTCGTTGAGCCAAATTAATAGAAAAGACAAAATTACCTTACCAAAATGATATATTTGCATTTCAAAAACATAGAAAATCTAGTTGCGTCTTGGCCATTTGTTAAAAATTTCATAAACGCATTGATTAACAGCACTGAGATCATCTCAATTCCATAGAAATGAGCTTCTTTTGACCCAAATTCATAGAAAAGACAAAATTACCTTTCCAAAATGATATATTTGCATTTCAAAAACATAGAAAATCTAGGTGCTTCTTGGCCATTTGTTAAAAATTTCATAAACGCATTGATTAACAGTACTGAGATCATCTCAATTCCATAGAAATGAGCTTTCGTTGACCCAAATTCATAGAAAAGACAAAATTACCTTTCCAAAATGATATATTTGCATTTCAAAAACATAGAAAATCTAGGTGCTTAAAAATTTCATAAACGCATTGATTAACAGTACTGAGATCATCTCAATTCCATAGAAATGAGCTTCTTTTGACCCAAATTCATAGAAAAGACAAAATTGCCTTTCCAAAATGATATATTTGCATTTCAAAAACATAGAAAATCTAGGTGCTTCTTGGCCATTTGTTAAAAATTTCATAAACGCATTGATTAACAGTACTGAGATCATCTCAATTCCATAGGAATGAGCTTTCGTTGACCCAAATTCATAGAAAAGACAAAATTACCTTTCCAAAATGATATATTTGCATTTCAAAAACATAGAAAATCTAGTTGCTTCTTGGCCATTTGTTAAAAATTTCATAAACGCATTGATTAACAGTACTGAGATAATCTCAATTCCATAGAAATGAGCTTCTTTTGACCCAAATTCATAGAAGAGACAAAATTACCTTTCCAAAATGATATATTTGCATTTCAAAAACATAGAAAATCTAGGCGCTTCTTGGCCATTTGTTAAAAATTTCATAAACGCATTGATTAACAGTACTGAGATCATCTCAATTCCATAGAAATGAGCTTTCGTTGACCCAAATTCATAGAAAAAACAAAATTACCTTTCCAAAATGATATATTTGCATTTCAAAAACATAGAAAATCTAGGCGCTTCTTGGCCATTTGTTAAAAATTTCATAAACGCATTGATTAACAGTACTGAGATCATCTCAATTCCATAGAAATGAGCTTTCGTTGACCCAAATTCATAGAAAAGACAAAATTACCTTTTCAAAATGATATATTTGCATTTCAAAAACATAGAAAATCTAGGCGCTTCTTGGCCATTTGTTAAAAATTTCATAAAAGCATAGAAAAGACAAAATTACCTTTCCAAAATGATATATTTGCATTTCAAAAACATAGAAAATCTAGGCGCATCTTGGCCATTTGTTAAAAATTTCATAAACGCATTGATTAACAGTACTGAGATCATCTCAATTCCATAGAAATGAGCTTTTGTTGACCCAAATTCATAGAAAAGACAAAATTACCTTTCCAAAATGATATATTTGCATTTCAAAAACATAGAAAATCTAGGTGCTTCTTGGCCATTTGTTAAAAATTTCATAAACGCATTGATTAACAGTACTGAGATCATCTCAATTCCATAGAAATGAGCTTTCGTTGACCCAAATTCATAGAAAAGACAAAATTACCTTTCCAAAATGATATATTTGCATTTCAAAAACATAGAAAATCTAGGTGCCTAAAAATTTCATAAACGCATTGATTAACAGTACTGAGATCATCTCAATTCCATAGAAATGAGCTTTTGTTGACCCAAATTCATAGAAAAGACAAAATTACCTTTCCAAAATGATATATTTGCATTTCAAAAACATTGAAAATCTAGGTGCTTCTTGGCCATTTGTTAAAAATTTCATAAACGCATTGATTAACAGTACTGAGATCATCTCAATTCCATAGAAATGAGCTTTCGTTGACCCAAATTCATAGAAAAGACAAAATTACCTTTCCAAAATGATATATTTGCATTTCAAAAACATAGAAAATCTAGGCGCTTCTTGGCCATTTGTTAAAAATTTTATAAACGCATTGATTAACAGTACTGAGATCATCTCAATTCCATAGAAATGAGCTTTCGTTGACCCAAATTCATAGAAAAGACAAAATTACCTTTCCAAAATGATATATTTGCATTTCAAAACATAGAAAATCTAGGTGCTTCTTGGCCATTTGTTAAAAATCTCATAAGCGCATTGATTAACAGTACTGAGATCATCTCAATTCCATAGAAATGAGCTTTCGTTGACCCAAATTCATAGAAAAGACAAAATTACCTTTCCAAAATTATATATTTTCATTTCAAAAACATAGAAAATCTAGGCGCTTCTTGGCCATTTGTTAAAAATTTCATAAACGCATTGATTAACAGTACTGAGATCATCTCAATTCCATAGAAATAAGCTTTCGTTGACCCAAATTCATAGAAAAGACAAAATTACCTTTCCAAAATGATATATTTGCATTTCAAAAACATAGAAAATCTAGGTGCTTCTTGGCCATTTGTTAAAAAATTCATAAATGCATTGATTAACAGTACTGAGATCATCTCAATTCCATAGAAATGAGCTTTTGTTGACCCAAATTCATAGAAAAGACAAAATTACCTTTCCAAAATGATATATTTGCATTTCAAAAACATAGAAAATCTAGGCCCTTCTAGGCCATTTGTTAAAAATTTCATAAACGCATTGATTAACAGTACTGAGATCATCTCAATTCCATAGAAATGAGCTTTCGTTGACCCAAAATCATAGAAAAGACAAAATTACCTTTCCAAAATGATATATTTGCATTTCAAAAACATAGAAAATCTAGGTGCTTCTTGGCCATTTGTTAAAAATTTCATAAACGCATTGATTAACAGTACTGAGATCATCTCAATTCCATAGAAATGAGCTTCTTCTGACCCAAATTCATAGAAAAGACAAAATACCCTTTCCAAAATGATATATTTGCATTTCAAAAACATAGAAAGTCTAGGCGCTTCTTGGCCATTTGTTAAAAATTTCATAAACGCTTTGATTAACAGTACTGAGATTTCATTCCATAGAAATGAGCTTCTTTTGACCCAAATTCATAGAAAAGACAAAATTACCTTTCCAAAATGATATATTTGCATTTCAAAAACATAGAAAGTCTAGGCGCTTCTTGGCCATTTGTTAAAAATTTCATAAACGCATTGATTAACAGTACTGAGATCATCTCAATTCCATAGAAATGAGCTTTCTTTGACCCAAATTCATAGAAAAGACAAAAATACCTTTCCAAAATGATATATTTGCATTTCAAAAACATAGAAAATCTAGGTGCTTCTTGGCCATTTGTTAAAAATTTCATAAGCGCATTGATTAGCAGTACTGAGATCATCTCAATTTCATTGAAATGAGCTTTCGTTGACCCAAATTCATAGAAAAGACAAAATTACCTTTCCAAAATTATATATTTGCATTTCAAAAACATAGAAAATCTAGGTGCTTCTTGGCCATTTGTTAAAAATTTCATAAACGCATTGATTAACAGTACTGAGATCATCTCAATTCCATAGAAATGAGCTTTCGTTGACCCAAATTCAAAGAAAAGACAAAACTATCTTTCCAAAATGATATATTTGCATTTCAAAAACATAGAAAATCTAGGCGCTTCTTGGCCATTTGTTAAAAATTTCATAAACGCATTGATTAACAGTACTGAGATCATCTCAATTCCATAGAAATGAGCTTCTTTTGACCCAAATTCATAGAAAAGACAAAATTACCTTTCCAAAATGATATATTTGCATTTCAAAAACATAGAAAATCTAGGTGCTTCTTGGCCATTTGTTAAAAATTTCATAAACGCTTTGATTAACAGTACTGAGATCATCTCAATTCCATTGAAATGAGCTTCTTTTGACCCAAATTCATAGAAAAGACAAAATTACCTTTCCAAAATGATATATTTGCATTTCAAAAACATAGAAAATCTAGGCGCTTCCTGGCCATTTGTTAAAAATTTCATAAACGCATTGATTAACAGTACTGAGATCATCTCAATTCCATAGAAATGAGCTTCTTTTGGCCCAAATTCATAGAAAAGACAAAATTACCTTTCCAAAATGATATATTTGCATTTCAAAAACATAGAAAATCTAGGTGCTTCTTGGCCATTTGTTAAAAATTTCATAAACACTTTGATTAACAGTACTGAGATCATCTCAATTCCATAGAAATGAGCTTCTTTTGGCCCAAATTCATAGAAAAGACAAAATTACCTTTCCAAAATGATATATTTGCATTTCAAAAACATAGAAAATCTAGGTGCTTCTTGGCCATTTGTTAAAAATTTCATAAACGCATTGATTAACAGTACTGAGATCATCTCAATTCCATAGAAATGAGCTTCTTTTGGCCCAAATTCATAGAAAAGACAAAATTACCTTTCCAAAATGATATATTTGCATTTCAAAAACATAGAAAATCTAGGTGCTTCTTGGCCATTTGTTAAAAATTTCATAAACGCTTTGATTAACAGTACTGAGATCATCTCAATTCCATAGAAATGAGCTTCTTTTGACCCAAATTCATAGAAAAGACAAAATTACCTTTCCAAAATGATATATTTGCATTTCAAAAACATAGAAAATCTAGGTGCTTCTTGGCCATTTGTTAAAAATTTCATAAACGCATTGATTAACAGTACTGAGATCATCTCAATTCCATAGAAATGAGCTTTCGTTGACCCAAATTCAAAGAAAAGACAAAACTATCTTTCCAAAATGATATATTTGCATTTCAAAAACATAGAAAATCTAGGCGCTTCTTGGCCATTTGTTAAAAATTTCATAAACGCATTGATTAACAGTACTGAGATCATCTCAATTCCATAGAAATGAGCTTCTTTTGACCCAAATTCATAGAAAAGACAAAATTACCTTTCCAAAATGATATATTTGCATTTCAAAAACATAGAAAATCTAGGTGCTTCTTGGCCATTTGTTAAAAATTTCATAAACGCTTTGATTAACAGTACTGAGATCATCTCAATTCCATTGAAATGAGCTTCTTTTGACCCAAATTCATAGAAAAGACAAAATTACCTTTCCAAAATGATATATTTGCATTTCAAAAACATAGAAAATCTAGGCGCTTCCTGGCCATTTGTTAAAAATTTCATAAACGCATTGATTAACAGTACTGAGATCATCTCAATTCCATAGAAATGAGCTTCTTTTGGCTCAAATTCATAGAAAAGACAAAATTACCTTTCCAAAATGATATATTTGCATTTCAAAAACATAGAAAATCTAGGTGCTTCTTGGCCATTTGTTAAAAATTTCATAAACACTTTGATTAACAGTACTGAGATCATCTCAATTCCATAGAAATGAGCTTTCGTTGACCCAAATTCATAGAAAAGACAAAATTACCTTTCCAAAATGATATATTTGCATTTCAAAAACATAGAAAATCTAGGTGCTTCTTGGCCATTTGTTAAAAATTTCATAAACGCATTGATTAACAGTACTGAGATCATCTCAATTTCATAGAAATGAACTTTCGTTGACCCAAATTCATAGAAAAGACGAAATTACCTTTCCAAAATGATATATTTGCATTTCAAAAACATAGAAAATCTAGGTGCTTCTTGGCCATTTGTTAAAAATTTCATAAACGCTTTGATTAACAGTACTGAGATCATCTCAATTCCATAGAAATGAGCTTCTTTTGACCCAATTTCATAGAAAAGACAAAATTACCTTTCCAAAATGATATACTTGCATTTCAAAAACATAGAAAATCTAGGTGCTTCTTGGCCATTTGTTAAAAATTTCATAAACGCATTGATTAACAGTACTAAGATCATCTCAATTCCATAGAAATTAGCTTTCGTTGACCCAAATTCATAGAAAAGACAAAATTACCTTTCCAAAATGATATATTTGGATTTCAAAAACATAGAAAATCTAGGTGCTTCTTGGCCATTTGTTAAAAATTTCATAAACGCATTGATTAACAGTACTGAGATCATCTCAATTTCATAGAAATGAGCTTTCGTTGACCCAAATTCATAGAAAAGACAAAATTACCTTTCCAAAATGATATATTTGCATTTCAAAAACATAGAAAATCTAGGTGCTTCTTGGCCTTTTGTTAAAAATTTCATAAACGCATTGATTAACAGTACTGAGATCATCTCAATTCCATAGAAATGAGCTTCTTTTGACCCAAATTCATAGAAAAGACAAAATTACCTTTCCAAAATGATATATTTGCATTTCAAAAACATAGAAAATCTAGGCGCTTCTTGGCCATTTGTTAAAAATTTCATAAACGCATTGATTAACAGTACTGAGATCATCTTAATTTCATAGAAATGAGCTTTCGCTGACCCAAATTCATAGAAAAGACAAAATTACCTTTCCAAAATGATATTTTTGCATTTCAAAAACATAGAAAATCTAGGCGCTTCTTGGCCATTTGTTAAAAATTTCATAAACGCATTGATTAACAGTACTGATATCATCTTAATTTCATAGAAATGAGCTTTCGTTGACCCAAATTCATAGAAAAGACAAAATTACCTTTCCAAAATGATATACTTGCATTTCAAAAACATAGAAAATCTAGGTGCTTCTTGGCCACTTGTTAAAAATTTCATAAACGCATTGATTAACAGTACTCAGATCATCTCAATTCCATAGAAATGAGCTTCTTTTGACCCAAATTCATAGAAAAGACAAAATTACCTTTCCAAAATGATATATTTGCATTTCAAAAACATAGAAAATCTAGGTGCTTCTTGGCCATTTGTTAAAAATTTCATAAACGCTTTGATTAACAGTACTGAGATCATCTCAATTTCATAGAAATGAGCTTTCGTTGACCCAATTTCATAGAAAAGACAAAATTACCTTTCCAAAATGATATATTTGCATTTCAAAAACATAGAAAATCTAGGCGCTTCTTGGCCATTTGTTAAAAATTTCATAAACGCATTAATTAACAGTACTGATATCATCTTAATTTCATAGAAATGAGCTTTCGTTGACCCAAATTCATATAAAAGTTAAAATTACCTTTCCAAAATGATATACTTGCATTTCAAAAACATAGAAAATCTAGGTGCTTCTTGGCCATTTGTTAAAAATTTCATAAACGCATTGATTAACAGTACTCAGATCATCTCAATTCCATAGAAATGAGCTTCTTTTGTTCCAAATTCATAGAAAAGACAAAATTACCTTTCCAAAATGATATATTTGCATTTCAAAAACATAGAAAATCTAGGTGCTTCTTGGCCATTTGTTAAAAATTTCATAAACGCTTTGATTAACAGTACTGAGATCATCTCAATTTCATAGAAATGAGCTTTCGTTGACCCAAATTCATAGAAAAGACAAAATTACCTTTCCAAAATGATATATTTGCATTTCAAAAACATAGAAAATCTAGGCGCTTCTTGG
Organism: Melanostoma scalare; assembly: GCA_949752695.1. Lineage (NCBI taxonomy): Eukaryota > Metazoa > Arthropoda > Insecta > Diptera > Syrphidae > Melanostoma > Melanostoma scalare. The sequence continues at coordinate 136,114,696 of OX456985.1, read as the reverse complement.
CCATTTGTTAAAAATTTCATAAACGCATTAATTAACAGTACTGAGATCATCTCAATTCCATAGAAATGAGCTTTCGTTGAGCCAAATTCATAGAAAAGACAAATTTACCTTTCCAAAATGATATATTTGCATTTCAAAAACATAGAAAATCTAGGTGCGTCTTGGCCATTTGTTAAAAATTTCATAAACGCATTGATTAACAGTACTGAGATCATCTCAATTCCATAGAAATGAGCTTCTTTTGACCCAAATTCATAGAAAAGACCAAATTACCTTTCCAAAATGATATATTTGCATTTCAAAAACATAGAAAATCTAGGTGCTTCTTGGCCATTTGTTAAAAATTTCATAAACGCTTTGATTAACAGTACTGAGATCATCTCAATTCCATAGAAATGAGCTTCTTTTGACCCAAATTCATAGAAAAGACAAAATTACCTTTCCAAAATGATATATTTGCATTTCAAAAACATAGAAAATCTAGGCGCTTCTTGGCCATTTGTTAAAAATTTCATAAACGCATTGATTAACAGTACTGAGATCATCTCAATTCCATAGAAATGAGCTTTCGTTGACCCAAATTCATAGAAAAGACAAAATTACCTTTCCAAAATGATATATTTGCATTTCAAAAACATAGAAAATCTAGGTGCTTCTTGGCCATTTGTTAAAAATTTCATAAACGCTTTGATTAACAGTACTGAGATCATCTCAATTCCATAGAAATGAGCTTCTTTTAACCCAAATTCATAGAAAAAACAAAATTACCTTTCCAAAATGATATATTTGCATTTCAAAAACATAGAAAATCTAGGTGCTTCTTGGTCATTTGTTAAAAATTTCATAAACGCATTGATTAACAGTACTGAGATCATCTCAATTCCATAGAAATGAGCTTTCGTTGACCCAAATTCATAGAAAAGACAAATTAACCTTTCCAAAATGATATATTTGCATTTCAAAAACATAGAAAATCTAGGCGCTTCTTGGCCATTTGTTAAAAATTTCATAAACGCATTGATTAACAGTACTGAGATCATCTCAATTCCATAGAAATGAGCTTCTTTTGACCCAAATTCATAGAAAAGACAAAATTACCTTTCCAAAATGATATATTTGCATTTCAAAAACATAGAAAATCTAGGTGCTTCTTGGCCATTTGTTAAAAATTTCATAAACGCTTTGATTAACAGTACTGAGATCATCTCAATTCCATAGAAATGAGCTTCTTTTGACCCAAATTCATAGAAAAGACAAAATTACCTTTCCAAAAGGATATATTTGCATTTCAAAAACAAAGAAAATCTAGGTGCTTCTTGGCCATTTGTTAAAAATTTCATAAACGCATTGATTAACAGTACTGAGATCATCTCAATTTCATAGAAATGAGCTTTCGTTGACCCAAATTCATAGAAAAGACAAAAATACCTTTCCAAAATGATATATTTGCATTTCAAAAACATAGAAAATCTAGGTGCTTCTTGGCCATTTGTTAAAAATTTCATAAACGCATTGATTAACAGTACTGAGATCATCTCAATTCCATAGAAATGAGCTTTCGTTGACCCAAATTCATAGAAAAGACAAATTAACCTTTCCAAAATGATATATTTGCATTTCAAAAACATAGAAAATCTAGGCGCTTCTTGGCCATTTGTTAAAAATTTCATAAACGCTTTGATTAACAGTACTGAGATCATCTCAATTCCATAGAAATGAGCTTCTTTTGACCCAAATTCATAGAAAAGACAAAATTACCTTTCCAAAATGATATATTTGCATTTCAAAAACATAGAAAATCTAGGCGCTTCTTGGCCATTTGTTAAAAATTTCATAAACGCATTGATTAACAGTACTGAGATCATCTCAATTCCATAGAAATGAGCTTTCGTTGACCCAAATTCATAGAAAAGACAAAATTACCTTTCCAAAATGATATATTTGCATTTCAAAAACATAGAAAATCTAGGTGCTTCTTGGCCATTTGTTAAAAATTTCATAAACGCATTGATTAACAGTACTGAGATCATCTCAATTCCATAGAAATGAGCTTCTTTTAACCCAAATTCATAGAAAAAACAAAATTACCTTTCCAAAATGATATATTTGCATTTCAAAAACATAGAAAATCTAGGTGCTTCTTGGTCATTTGTTAAAAATTTCATAAACGCATTGATTAACAGTACTGAGATCATCTCAATTCCATAGAAATGAGCTTTCGTTGACCCAAATTCATAGAAAAGACAAATTAACCTTTCCAAAATGATATATTTGCATTTCAAAAACATAGAAAATCTAGGCGCTTCTTGGCCATTTGTTAAAAATTTCATAAACGCATTGATTAACAGTACTGAGATCATCTCAATTCCATAGAAATGAGCTTCTTTTGACCCAAATTCATAGAAAAGACAAAATTACCTTTCCAAAATGATATATTTGCATTTCAAAAACATAGAAAATCTAGGTGCTTCTTGGCCATTTGTTAAAAATTTCATAAACGCTTTGATTAACAGTACTGAGATCATCTCAATTCCATAGAAATGAGCTTCTTTTGACCCAAATTCATAGAAAAGACAAAATTACCTTTCCAAAATGATATATTTGCATTTCAAAAACAAAGAAAATCTAGGTGCTTCTTGGCCATTTGTTAAAAATTTCATAAACGCATTGATTAACAGTACTGAGATCATCTCAATTTCATAGAAATGAGCTTTCGTTGACCCAAATTCATAGAAAAGACAAAAATACCTTTCCAAAATGATATATTTGCATTTCAAAAACATAGAAAATCTAGGTGCTTCTTGGCCATTTGTTAAAAATTTCATAAACGCATTGATTAACAGTACTGAGATCATCTCAATTTCATAGAAATGAGCTTTCGTTGACCCAAATTCATAGAAAAGACAAAATTACCTTTCCAAAATGATATATTTGCATTTCAAAAACATAGAAAATCTAGGCGCTTCTTGGCCATTTGTTAAAAATTTCATAAACGCATTGATTAACAGTACTGAGATCATCTCTATTCCATAGAAATGAGCTTCTTTTGACCCAAATTCATAGAAAAGACAAAATTACCTTTCCAAAATGATATATTTGCATTTCAAAAACATAGAAAATCTAGGTGCTTCTTGGCCATTTGTTAAAAGTTTCATAAACGCTTTGATTAACAGTACTGAGATCATCTCAATTCCATAGAAATGAGCTTCTTTTGACCCAAATTCATAGAAAAGACAAAATTACCTTTCCAAAATGATATATTTGCATTTCAAAAACATAGAAAATCTAGGCGCTTCTTGGCCATTTGTTAAAAATTTCATAAACGCATTGATTAACAGTACTGAGATCATCTCAATTCCATAGAAATGAGCTTTCGTTGACCCAAATTCATAGAAAAAACAAAATTACCTTTCCAAAATGATATATTTGCATTTCAAAAACATAGAAAATCTAGGTGCTTCTTGGCCATTTGTTAAAAATTTCATAAACGCATTGATTAACAGTACTGAGATCATCTCAATTCCATAGAAATGAGCTTCTTTTAACCCAAATTCATAGAAAAAACAAAATTACCTTTCCAAAATGATATATTTTGGCCATTTGTTAAAAATTTCATAAACGCATTGATTAACAGTACTGAGATCATCTCAATTCCATAGAAATGAGCTTTCGTTGACCCAAATTCATAGAAGAGACAAATTAACCTTTCCAAAATGATATATTTGCATTTCAAAAACATAGAAAATCTAGGCGCTTCTTGGCCATTTGTTAAAAATTTCATAAACGCATTGATTAACAGTACTGAGATCATCTCAATTCCATAGAAATGAGCTTCTTTTGACCCAAATTCATAGAAAAGACAAAATTACCTTTCCAAAATGATATATTTGCATTTCAAAAACATAGAAAATCTAGGTGCTTCTTGGCCATTTGTTAAAAATTTCATAAACGCTTTGATTAACAGTACTGAGATCATCTCAATTCCATAGAAATGAGCTTCTTTTGACCCAAATTCATAGAAAAGACAAAATTACCTTTCCAAAATGATATATTTGCATTTCAAAAACAAAGAAAATCTAGGTGCTTCTTGGCCATTTGTTAAAAATTTCATAAACGCATTGATTAACAGTACTGAGATCATCTCAATTTCATAGAAATGAGCTTTCGTTGACCCAAATTCATAGAAAAGACAAAAATACCTTTCCAAAATGATATATTTGCATTTCAAAAACATAGAAAATCTAGGTGCTTCTTGGCCATTTGTTAAAAATTTCATAAACCCATTGATTAACAGTACTGAGATCATCTCAATTTCATAGAAATGAGCTTTCGTTGACCCAAATTCATAGAAAAGACAAAATTACCTTTCCAAAATGATATATTTGCATTTCAAAAACATAGAAAATCTAGGCGCTTCTTGGCCATTTGTTAAAAATTTCATAAACGCATTGATTAACAGTACTGAGATCATCTCTATTCCATAGAAATGAGCTTCTTTTGACCCAAATTCATAGAAAAGACAAAATTACCTTTCCAAAATGATATATTTGCATTTCAAAAACATAGAAAATCTAGGTGCTTCTTGGCCATTTGTTAAAAATTTCATAAACGCTTTGATTTACAGTACTGAGATCATCTCAATTCCATAGAAATGAGCTTCTTTTGACCCAAATTCATAGAAAAGACAAAATTACCTTTCCAAAATGATATATTTGCATTTCAAAAACATAGAAAATCTAGGCGCTTCTTGGCCATTTGTTAAAAATTTCATAAACGCATTGATTAACAGTACTGAGATCATCTCAATTCCATAGAAATGAGCTTTCGTTGACCCAAATTCATAGAAAAGACAAAATTACCTTTCCAAAATGATAAATTTGCATTTCAAAAACATAGAAAATCTAGGTGCTTCTTGGCCATTTGTTAAAAATTTCATAAACGCATTGATTAACAGTACTGAGATCATCTCAATTCCATAGAAATGAGCTTCTTTTAACCCAAATTCATAGAAAAAACAAAATTACCTTTCCAAAATGATATATTTGCATTTCAAAAACATAGAAAATCTAGGTGCTTCTTGGCCATTTGTTAAAAATTTCATAAACGCATTGATTAACAGTACTGAGATCATCTCAATTCCATAGAAATGAGCTTTCGTTGACCCAAATTCATAGAAAAGACAAATTAACCTTTCCAAAATGATATATTTGCATTTCAAAAACATAGAAAATCTAGGCGCTTCTTGGCCATTTGTTAAAAATTTCATAAACGCATTGATTAACAGTACTGAGATCATCTCAATTCCATAGAAATGAGCTTTCGTTGACCCAAATTCATAGAAAAGACAAAATTACCTTTCCAAAATGATATATTTGCATTTCAAAAACATAGAAAATCTAGGTGCTTCTTGGCCATTTGTTAAAAATTTCATAAACGCTTTGATTAACAGTACTGAGATCATCTCAATTCCATAGAAATGAGCTTCTTTTGACCCAAATTCATAGAAAAGACAAAATTACCTTTCCAAAATGATATATTTGCATTTCAAAAACAAAGAAAATCTAGGTGCTTCTTGGCCATTTGTTAAAAATTTCATAAACGCATTGATTAACAGTACTGAGATCATCTCAATTTCATAGAAATGAGCTTTCGTTGACCCAAATTCATAGAAAAGACAAAAATACCTTTCCAAAATGATATATATATGCATTTCAAAAACATAGAAAATCTAAGTGCTTCTTGGCCATTTGTTAAAAATTTCATAAACGCATTGATTAACAGCACTGAGATCATCTCAATTTCATAGAAATGAGCTTTCGTTGACCCAAATTCATAGAAAAGACAAAATTACCTTTCCAAAATGATATATTTGCATTTCAAAAACATAGAAAATCTAGGCGCTTCTTGGCCATTTGTTAAAAATTTCATAAACGCATTGATTAACAGTACTGAGATCATCTCTATTCCATAGAAATGAGCTTCTTTTGACCCAAATTCATAGAAAAGACAAAATTACCTTTCCAAAATTATATATTTGCATTTGAAAAACATAGAAAATCTAGGTGCTTCTTGGCCATTTGTTAAAAATTTCATAAACGCATTGATTAACAGTACTGAGATCATCTCAATTCCATAGAAATGAGCTTTCGTTGACCCAAATTCATAGAAAAGACAAAATTACCTTTCCAAAATGATATATTTGCATTTCAAAAACATAGAAAATCTAGGCGCTTCTTGGCCATTTGTTAAAAATTTCATAAACGCATTGATTACAAGTACTGAGATCATCTTAATTTCATAGAAATGAGCTTTCGTTGACCCAAATTCATAGAAAAGACAAAATTACCTTTCCAAAATGATATATTTGCATTTCAAAAACATAGAAAATCTAGGTGCTTCTTGGCCATTTGTTAAAAATTTCATAAACGCATTGATTAACAGTACTGAGATCATCTCAATTCCATAGAAATGAGCTTTCGTTGACCCAAATTCATAGAAAAGACAAAATTACCTTTCCAAAATGATATATTTGCATTTCAAAGACATAGAAAATCAAGGTGCTTCTTGGCCATTTGTTAAAAATTTCATAAACGCATTGATTAACAGTACTGAGATCATCTCAATTCCATAGAAATGAGCTTTCGTTGACCCAAATTCATAGAAAAGACAAAATTACCTTTCCAAAATGATATATTTGCATATCAAAAACATAGAAAATCTAGGCGCTTCTTGGCCATTTGTTAAAAATTTCATAAACGCATTGATTAACAGTACTGAGATCATCTTAATTTCATAGAAATGAGCTTTCGTTGACCCAAATTCATAGAAAAGACAAAATTACCTTTCCAAAATGATATATTTGCATTTCAAAAACATAGAAAATCTAGGTGCTTCAATTCAATTCAATTCAATTCAATTTTTATTAAATAGCGGTGTACAAGTAAGACATACATGAGTCTTTTATAGTACAATATAGAAGGAAGTTAAAAATAACAATAATAGTAATAACCTAAAAATAACTTAAAAATAACAGCAACTAGTATTAATCAATTAACACAATCAGGCAAATTTAAAAAGTACAAATCAATGATAATTTGATATCTATTATATAGAACGAAGATAAATACTAAGAGAAATTTGTTTTTTTTTTTTTTTTACTTTATTTAAAAACAAATAAAAAAGTATAAGTTGTAAGCGAAAAATTTTATTTCAATTTGCTGTAATGACGATTTAATGAAAGGTTAAGAATAAAGCCTTTTAAAATTTTTGTTTTCCTATTATCCGCTTTACTGTCACAGGTAGAGAGTTCCAGAGTCTAATGGCGTAGATAAAAAAAAAATTTTGATGAATTTAAATAACGAGAAGAGTGCGTAATGAGATTGAAGGTGCGTGAAGACTGCACGAAGCGCAACTTATCAAACAGATATATTGGTGTCTTTTCATTAATTATCTTATGCAAAAACATGCAGCAACGGGAGTTTAGAAACTGATCCAACGAACAACCAAGAACGGCATGATGATATTGTGAAACATGGTCAAACCTTCGAAGACCAAAAACGTATCTAACCATATCATTAAAAGCAACAGTCAGTTTGTACCGACAGTGAGTATCAGGCCAACAGTAAACCACTGCAGCATATTCAATAATGGGCAGTAACAAAGATTTTATTAACCTCAACTTGGTGTTTACAGGGGTCAAGTTAGCAAATAGGTACAGTTTTCGGAGACCGCCGTAGATACGACCTACACAAGAATTGACATGATCGTTAGCAGAAAGAGAACGGTTTATTTTAAAACCAAGATTATAGACCGTATCTACAAACTCAAGTTGAAAATGTGAGAGATAAACGGTCAGTGTTGAATTTCTTTTTGGAAATTGCAATTATTTGCGATTTAGTAGGATTAAGAGTTAAGCCATTACATAAAGCCCAGCTGTTAATATTAAACAGATCTTCATTTAGTCTGCAGACTAAGTCTTCAATCAAGTTAAAAGGACGGGATAGATATATTTGGACATCATCTGCATAAAGATGTAATGTAACATTTTGGCACACCTTGGGAAGGTCATTGATAAACATGCAGAATAAAATAGGACCCAAAATTGAACCCTGGGGGACACCAGCAAGGATATTATTTGGTTCAGAAAATGAACTACCCACTTTAATTCTTTGACTACGTTGTTGCAAGTAGTTTTTGATCAAACCAACCGATCTACTACTGAAGCCAAAATACAAACTTAGCTTTTTGCAAAGGATGTCATGATTTACCCTGTCAAAAGCCTTAGAAAAGTCAAGCAAACACAAAATCGTAAGTTGGTCTAGGTCATACTGAATTCTAATGTCATCGAGTACCTTGACAATAGCTGTAGAACAACTATGATTCGTGCGGAAACCCGACTGTACTGGTGAAAGTAAATTATTTTGGCCATGGTGGTTCGATATTTGACTAGCCAAGATTCTCTCAAAGACTTTCGACAGGCAAGGCAAAATGCTTATTGGTCGGAAGTCTGAACAAGATGAGGGGTTAGCTTTTTTGGGGACGGGGATAACCTTTGCAAGTTTCCAGCAATCAGGAAACGATGAGCAGGTTATACAAAAGTTTATAATGTGTGTAAATACGGATATCATATGAGGTAGTATCATTTTCACAAACTTAATGGGAACTCCATCCTCCCCTACAGAGTTCGACTTTAGAGAGCGGATGCTCATAATTAATTCATATTCAGAAACGACCTCAAAGTCAAACTCATTTGAAAAGGCCTGTAAGATGTCAATGTTGGGTGTAAAGTTCGATGCCTGCAAGCTGTCAGATGTGAAAAAGTTGTTAAGATCATTTGGATCGGGGTGATTATCAACAACAATCTTCATGGCCATTTGTTAAAAATTTCATGAACGCATTGATTAACATAACTGAGATCATCTCAATTCCATAGAAATGAGCTTCTTTTGACCCAAATTCATAGAAAAGACAAAATTACCTTTCCAAAATGATATATTTGCATTTCAAAAACATAGAAAATCTAGGTGCTTCTTGGCCATTTGTTAAAAATTTCATAAACGCTTTGATTAACAGTACTGAGATCATCTCAATTCCATAGAAATGAGCTTTTTTGACTCATATTCATAGAAAAGACAAAATTACCTTTCCAAAATGATATATTTGCATTTCAAAAACATGGAAAATCTAGGCGCTTCTTGGCCATTTGTTAAAAATTTCATAAACGCATTGATTAACAGTACTGAGATCATCTCAATTCCATAGAAATGAGCTTTCGTTGACCCAAATTCATAGAAAAGACAAAATTACCTTTCCAAAATGATATATTTGCATTTCAAAAACATAGAAAATCTAGGTGCTTCTTGGCCATTTGTTAAAAATTTCATAAACGCTTTGATTAACAGTACTGAGATCATCAAATTCATAGAAAAGACAAAATTACCTTTCCAAAATGATATATTTGCATTTCAAAAACATAGAAAATCTATGTGCTTCTTGGCCATTTGTTAAAAATTTCATAAACGCATTGATTAACAGTACTGAGATCATCTCAATTTCATAGAAATGAGCTTTCGTTGACCCAAATTCATAGAAAAGACAAAATTACCTTTCCAAAATGATATATTTGCATTTCAAAAACATAGAAAATCTACGTGCTTCTGGGCCATTTGCTAAAAATTTCATAAACGCATTGATTAACAGTACTGAGATCATCTCAATTTCATAGAAATGAGCTTTCGTTGACCCTAGTTCATAGAAAAGACAAAATTACCTTTCCAAAATGATATATTTGCATTTTAAAAACATAGAAAATCTAGGCGCTTCTTGGCCATTTGTTAAAAATTTCATAAACGCATTGATTAACAGTACTGAGATCATCTCAATTCCATAGAAATGAGCTTCTTCTGACCCGAATTCATAGAAAAGACAAAATTACCTTTCCAAAATGATATATTTGCATTTCAAAAACATAGAAAATCTAGGTGCTTCTTGGCCATTTGTTAAAAATTTCATAAACGCTTTGATTAACAGTACTGAGATCATCTCAATTCCATAGAAATGAGCTTTCGTTGACCCAAATTCATAGAAAAGACAAAATTACCTTTCCAAAATGATATATTTGCATTTCAAAAACATAGAAAATCTAGGTGCTTCTTGGCCATTTGTTAAAAATTTCATAAACGCTTTGATTAACAGTACTGAGATCATCTCAATTCCATAGAAATGAGCTTCTTTTGACCCAAATTCATAGAAAAGACAAAATTACCTTCCCAAAATATATATTTGCATTTCAAAAACATAGAAAATCTAGGTGCTTCTTGGCCATTTGTTAAAAATTTCATAAACGCATTGATTAACAGTACTGAGATCATCTCAATTTCATAGAAATGAGCTTTCGTTGACCCAAACTCATAGAAAAGACAAAATTACCTTTCCAAAATGATATATTTGCATTTCAAAAACATAGAAAATCTAGGTGCTTCTTGGCCATTTGTTAAAAATTTCATAAACGCATTGATTAACAGTACTGAGATCATCTCAATTTCATAGAAATGAGCTTTCGTTGACCCAAATTCATAGAAAAGACAAAATAACCTTTCCAAAATGATATATTTGCATTTCAAAAACATAGAAAATCTAGGTGCTTTTTGGCCATTTGTTAAAAATTTCATAAACGCTTTGATTAACAGTACTGAGATCATCTCAATTCCATAGAAATGAGCTTCTTTTGACCCAAATTCATAGAAAAGACAAAATTACCTTTCCCAGATGATATATTTGCATTTCAAAAACATAGAAAATCTAGGCGCTTCTTGGCCATTTGTTAAAAATTTCATAAACGCATTGATTAACAGTACTGAGATCATCTCAATTTCATAGAACTGAGCTTTCGTTGACCCAAATTCATAGAAAAGACAAAATTACCTTTCCAAAATGATATATTTGCATTTCAAAAACATAGAAAATCTAGGTGCTTCTTGGCCATTTGTTAAAAATTTCATAAACGCTTTGATTAACAGTACTGAATCATCTCAATTCCATAGAAATGAGCTTCTTTTGACCCAAATTCATAGAAAAGACAAAATTACCTATTTAAAATGATATATTTGCATTTCAAAAACATAGAAAATCTAGGTGCTTCTTGGCCATTTGTTAAAAATTTCATAAACGCATTGATTAACAGTACTGAGATCATCTCAATTCCATAGAAATGAGCTTTCGTTGACCCAAATTCATAGAAAAGACAAAATTACCTTTCCAAAATGATATATTTGCATTTTAAAAACATAGCAAATCTAGGTGCTTCTTGGCCATTTGTTAAAAATTTCATAAACGCTTTGATTAACAGTACTGAGATCATCTCAATTCCATAGAAATGAGCTTCCTTTGACCCAAATTCGTAGAAAAGACAAAATAACTTTTCCAAAATGATATATTTGCATTTCAAAAACATAGAAAATCTAGGTGCTTCTTGGCCATTTGTTAAAAATTTCATAAACGCATTGATTAACAGTACTGAGATCATCTCAATTCCATAGAAATGAGCTTCTTTTAACCCAAATTCATAGAAAAAACAAAATTACCTTTCCAAAATGATATATTTGCATTTCAAAAACATAGAAAATCTAGGTGCTTCTTGGCCATTTGTAAAAATTTCATAAACGCATTGATTAACAGTACTGAGATCATCTCAATTTCATAGAAATGAGCTTTCGTTGATCCAAATTCATAGAAAAGACAAAATTACCTTTCCAAAATGATATATTTGCATTTCAAAAACATAGAAAATCTAGGTGCTTCTTGGCCATTTGTTAAAAATTTCATAAACGCTTTGATTAACAGTAGATAAATGGAAAAATTACGTCGCGAATAGAGTCGAAACTATACTGAAAGTAATAGATTCAACAATAGGGCATCACGTTAGTGGTAATGAAAACCCAGCAGATTGTGCTTCAAGAGGTATAAACCCATCACAGCTTAAAGATCATCTTCTTTGGTGGAATGGTCCGAAGTGGCTCTCTCATGTAGAAGTATTATACAATGATAACAACAAACACAGTACCGACCTAGAAATTAAAAAGGTCAACATTTGTGCGATGATGATCTTACAAGAAAATAAGCAAGATTTAATAGGACAAATGACAACACGACACAGTTCGCTCAAACGTCTCACAAGAATTCTTGCATATTGCGAACGATTTCTGTACAACATGAAATCGTACAGCCAAAACAGAAGGTAGGGACCCTTATCGAGTGATGAAATAGAAAGTGCGAACAAACTTCTAATAAGAAACACCCAAAATACACATTTTGGTTCTGAAATGAAAAGTCTTAAAGCTGGAAAAGATGTAGAAAAGAAGAGCAAATAACGATGCCTTGTTCCATTTATTGACGAAGACGGAATTATTCGAGTTACAGGAAGACTGGCGGAAGCCAAACTTTCTGAGTTACAAAAACATCCTATTATAATTCCACACAAAAGTGATCTTACCACGCTTCTCATTGACGACGCTCACAAATCAACATTACATGGAGGAAGCCAGTTAACACATTCCTATATACGACAGCGTTACTGGGTTGTCAATGGGTCCATTGCAGTTAAGCAACGGCTTCACGGATGTACTATCTGTTTCAGATATAAATCAGATAGAAGCAAACAATTGATGGGAAATCTTCCTCAACCAAGGGTAAATCGAAGCAGGCCTTTCCTACACACCGGTGTCGACTATGCTGGACCAATAGACATCAGAATGTCAAAGGGATGAGGCAACAGCTATATATATTGAAGTTGTGAGCGATCTAACGGCGAACGCATTCATCGCAGCTTTCAAAAGACTGTGTGGGCGAAGAGGTCATGTCGCGCATCTGTATAGTGACAACGGAACAAATTTTGTGTCTGCAAACAAAATTCTCCAACTAAACGTGAAAGCCATGTCAAATATGCTCATGTCTTTTAGTATGGAGTGGCATTTTATACCCCCTGGAGCCCCTCACTTTGGTGGGTTGTGGGAGGCGGGAGTGAAATCAATAAAGTATCACTTAAAAAGAACCATCGGAGAGCACAAACTTACATTTGAAGAACTAGCAACATTATTAACGCAAATCGAGGCGTGTCTTAATTCACGGCTACTTTATCCACTCTCAAACGATCCAGACGATCCAGATGTACTGACGGCAGGACACTTCTTAATCGGGGCAGCCCTACTAGCACCACCGGAAAAACATAGGCTTGACGAGAAAGAAGCGTTACTGACAAGATGGCAGCTATTGGAACGGATGCAACAACAATTTTGGAAAAAATGGAGCCAAAGTTACTTGACAGCCCTTCAACAAAGACAGAAATGGACGCAGAAGACTAGGAATCTGAGTCCTGGTAACATTGTGCTGCTGAAAGATGACAACTTTCCACCAACAAGTTGGTCTTTGGGTATAATTGAGGAAACCCATGCGGGAGACGATGATTTGGTACGAGTTGTGTCTGTAAGGACAAAAAATAAAATCTATAAAAGACCTATAGGCAAACTGTGTCCTCTACCAATTATCGATAATAAAAATGATGAAGAAGAAAAGGAAGTGAGACAAGTCAATACATCCAAAAATCGCTAACATAAAATTCTTTCTTTGTGCACATTGTTTGCCTTTCTCAACATAGTTGGCTCCACTCCAGTCCCCCACGATGTCGAGATAATTCCATTTCAAACACACCCTGGAATATACTTCGAAGATGTGGGACAGGCAAATTTGACTTCGAGTTCATGGAAGACAATTGTGTTCTTCAATTTAACAACCTATTGGCAAGAGTTTGAAAGCTACAAAAAACTTGTGTCGCAAATGGAAAAAATTTGCTCATTTAGTGACTTAAAAGATTTCAAATCGGTTATGTGTGAGGGAATGCTACACCAGTTTCAACATCAAATTCAACAAATACAGCTTAACAATGAGATCTTATTACATGCAAACGAAGATTCAACACGACGTCAAAAACGATCACCGTTTGACTTCATTGGAACAATTACTAATGAACTATTTGGAATTCTGGACCAAAGATTTGCTAAAGGTTATGAGCAAACAATTGAAGCTGTCAAGGAAAATGAAAGCCAACTATTAAATCTAATGAAGAACCAGACAACCATAGTTGATTCTACTGTCAACATCTTTAAGAAAGAACAAACGGAAAATAAGAAACAAATACAGCTCCTAAGTTCGATTGTTTCGAAACTTGAAGATGAAACCGAAGAATATGAGGACATGAAGATATTTTCGTCGAATGCTGTAAGTGCGATACTTATTATGGTAAATTATAAAGCAACTCAGAGCATATTGTTGGATATCTTGCTGTCCACTCACACTGGAAGAATTCATCCACTTATACTTTCGGTACAACAATTTAAGGATGAACTTACGAAAATTCATGAAAATATTCCAAAATCTTTAATGATTCCTGGAGAGCGACATCATGAATCGATCCTGCAACTATACAAAATTCTAAGTGTAAGGGCTAGAGTGACCAATAGCAACATTATAATTGAGATAAGCCTTCCACTGCTGTACAATGAAGAGTTTAAGTTGTACAGAGTATTGCCAGTTCCAACCGAACACAACGGGAACATCACAAGCTTCATTCCATCATCGGAATATTTAATGGTTAATCTACAAGCTAACCATTTCTATCCACTCAACAAAGACGAATTTTCAAAATGCAAAATGAGGCCCTCCATCCATTATACACAACTGGTGCTGCAGTTAGTGTCTGTGAAATGAACGTAATTCAAAACAAACCAATTACGGGTTCATGTAATACAAAGGACATACCAGCAAGGTTATACTGGATTGAAATGCATCAACCGAATTCATGGATTTACAGTACTCCCGACCTGGTTACAGTAAACATGAACTGTGATTTTAACACGGTACCCATAACTTTGCAAGGCAGTGGTATGTTAAAGTTGCCAGCAAGATGCATTGTACATGATCAGACCATGACTGTTGTGGGAAAACAAACAATGACAAGCAAACTGATATCGTCGTTTTTACCATCATTCAACCTTTCTGAGCAGTTAACATCGTTTCACGTCAAAAAAGAGAAACAATCTGTCTTACCAACGAACGCTTCATTGGACATTTCTACATTAGAAGACTCAATAAAGCTGCAAAAAAGCCAAGAATACATACTGAACGAGATAAGCACTCATCGAATTCACCAATACTCACTGCTTGGAGTCAATGCTTTCGTAATCATTGCAATCATCTTGATCGTAATTTTTGTAATCAGACGAAAAGGAGCACAACAGCCTACGCCACCAGCAACAGCTATACCAATGAGATCGCTCAACAAGCCAATGAGATCCTTTAATAAGCGACGAACCAGCCAAGCTTCCTTTGAAAACATGGAATTTTGCGTATCATCAATCTAAGGGGCCCAGCATGTTGTGACAACAATATGAATGAATTCGGAATCACAATTCTAATAAACGACGACAACTCAAATATGAAAACGCATCATATTTCAACAACTGAACAACGAGTTCAACAGCACCGATGCACGAACGCAGGTCATATCAAATTTATTATTTCTCACAAATTGCACTTTCTGTCTACTAGGCAATTTGATTTTTGTGTACATATTATTTCCTAAGCTACACTAAGTTACGCGTAAGCGTTTAATTAGTATAAAAGAAGAATATTATTTGAATAAAAGGCACTTGCAGTTAGAACGGCAAATCAGACTAGTGTTTTTTCTCATTAAGTTCTCCCCACCACCGGTAAAGAATGGTTTGATAAAGTTATTGAGTGCATGCTATTAATATCCCCCCACCAGTGGTAAGGTGTTAATAGTAGGTCCTCAACACCCATTATTTGTGTCTTCTTCGCTTATTAGTGTTTTAATATTTTTATTTTTATTTAAAAGAAAGGAGCTCTCGTCCTTATTTCAACAAACGCAACAACTAAAAAAAAAAAAAAGAACAATGTTCTCAACATTTTTTAATCAACAAGCGAAACAATTTGAAAGAGAAAATCATCTCAACAAGTTTTAGTCAACAACAACAGCACAGCAAACAACTAAGGGAGGAGCTCTCGTCCTTATTTCAACAAACGCAACGATTCGGGAAAGACAATCTTCTCAACAACTTTGAATCAACAAGCGAAACAATTTGAAAAGGAAAATCATCTCAACTAGTTTAAATCAACAACAACAGGAAACAACTAAGGGGTGACTATATATATATTATATACACATAATTTGTTAATTTTTTTTTCTCTCTTGTCCTTGCCGTATTGATAAATATATTATATTATTTTATTTATTATTTTATGTACATTTACTAAGTTTGAAACAACGAATAAACCCTTTTGTATAATGCTATAATATGAATGAAAGTGGTTCAAGTGTAGACGACATTTCGAGACAGTTAGAACAAGCTCAGCAGAAAAGCGATCAGATCACTGAAATATTAGGAAACTTTTGTCAAGAAAGCAACCAAGAAAACAATATGTTGTCCTTAAACATTGACCCCCTTAAGTATATTACGAAAGATTTTCGAGACTTACAAAATTTTATTGATTTAGTGGATAAAGTTCACCCAATTGGCCAGAGTATTGGGTGAACTTTATTGGACGAATTGGCCCAGGGTATATTTTCGGATTATTTAAAATCCAAACTCAAAGGGAGAGCCAGGGAAGTCATTGAAATCAATGTACACATAACTTCATGGCCCGAGATAAAAGCGACTCTTATTAACAATTTCGGAGACAGGTTAACTCTTGAGGAACTCTTCGATGAGTTGAAAGCAGTTAGATTCAAAACGAACAGCATAGATTTCTTTAACGACATAAAAACAATTTTAAGACGCCTCAATGTGAAAACGAAGCAAATTTTCGAAAGTTCGGAAAATACTTCGAGTCTAATTAACTCCAACATACAAAACAACAAGTTATCAGCTCTGGCTATTTTTAGAAACAAGATACCTGAGCCCATGCGCTCACTACAATGTTGTAGGAACCCGGCGGACCTAGAAGGAGCAATTAATATCCTATACGAATGTGGATACGCCCATTATAATCCATTTACTAAATCTACATACACACATTTACATGCTGACATTAAGTCACACAACAATCGACCGATAAATTCAAATGCATTTCGGCAACCGAAGCCATTTGACAACCCGAGCGGTAGAACTTCATTCGATCAATATCGATCAAACAATACAAACACATCCTGGCAATCAAGGCCACCTAACAACAACCGATATATCAAACCTCCGTTTGATCACTATAAATCAGACAACCCCAATACATCATGGCAATCTAGACCATCTTATAATAATCAGTACATCACACCCCCATTCGATCATTTTAGATCAACGAACACAAATAATAATAACAACAACTATTATAACCATAATAATTCGAACCATAATAGTAATCAAAATCCTTTTAAGAGTAACAATAATAATGAACCTATGGAAATAGGATTAACACAAAAAAGAAATAAAAGAAACGTTAATAAAAACTACTATAGAAATAATAACAATATTTCAAACAATAACACCGAAAGCTATTGTACAGAAGCTGAAAATTTTCTCTCAGAAGCCTCGGATGCGAATTACCTTATATAATAGTAGCATCAAAGGGGAAACCTTTGAAATTTATAATCGACACGGGCCCCACCCACTCAATTATTAATCCAAACATGTGTCATCCTAAATGGCATATTACTTTAACCAAACCTGTAAACTAAAAAACACTTGTTTGATTAAAAGAAGAACCGATCAGCATGAGTATTCAAAGTGAACTAACTCTTAGTTTATTGTTCATGATAAACGAACACACATATGTACAATGATTGGATTATTGGATACATGGCTTGTGTGGATTTAAGAGCAAGAAGTGTAAACTAGGTTTTAGTATAAGATTAAGAGTAAGAGAACAAGTAGAGAAATAGAATGTTAAATATTCAACACTTCCACTTTTATAATTCTATTTCAAATGTAAGTTACGAATATAATCCAAAGTGTTTATAATTTTAAGACTCCTAACTTGTCTCTTAATGACTCAAAACAAACTTTAGACAATGGCTTTGTAAATATATCTGCAATCTGTTGATTGGTTGGAACATAATTCAATGTAAAAAGACCCTCATTAAATTGTTGACGGATGAAAAGATATTTTACGTCGATATGCTTCGTACGTTTGTGAAACTCTGGGTTTTTCACAAGTTTGATAGCGCTTTGGTTGTCCATATTTAGAGTTGGAACTTCTGCGCCTGTCGATACGAGTTCAGAAAATAGACGATGCACTCAAATCAGTTCCTTAACACTTTCAGAAGCCGCTACATATTCCGACTCCGTTGTTGAAAGAGCTATGCACCTTTGACGTTGCAAAGACCATGAGACTGCTGCATCACCAATAATTAGAGCATAACCACTTGTTGAACTTCGGTTTTCTAAGTCTCCAGCAAAGTCAGCATCTGTGAAACAATGAACTTTCAGATTAGTTTTTTTAAAAAGAAGACCATAATTAATGGTTCCTTGAATGTATTTAAAAATTCTTTTAACTGCAACCACGTAGCAACTTTTTGGATCATCTAAGTGACGACTAACAAGGCTTACAGCATATGCAATGTCAGGTCTTGTACCAACTGCTAGATACATGAGACAACCAACAGCTTCACGATATGGATATTTGGTATCATGATTTATATTACAGTCCTGTGAAATATTCCTGTTTTCAGCTGGAGTTGAAACAGATTTAGCATCTGTCATACCAAATCTGGAAAGAACTCTTTTCGCATACGATGTCTGCCGAAGATGTATGTTTCCATTTGCTAAAATATCAATTTCCAATCCAAGATAATATTTTGCAGTAGACACTGTTATCTCAAATTCTTGTGTCAAGTATACTATAAGAGACTCGATATCGCTTTCATCAGCTGCTGCAACCATCGTCAATATAGATGGCCAAAATAATTTTATTCCCATTTTTGATGCTTACAAACACGCTGTTGTAACTTTGAAGCTAAATTTCTTTAGAAACAATGTAAATTTTAAGTTCCAGCATCGAGAAGCCTGCCTTAGCCCGTACAAACTTTTGTTTAGCTTACATACCTTGCTGCTTCCGTCGCTATATCCTTTTGGTTGTGTCATGTACACGTCTTCATCTAGATCACCATGTAAAAATGCTGTTTTGATGTCGAACTGCCTGAGTTTTAAGTTTTCCGTTGCACACAAGGATAGTATCATTCTGATTTAAGTAAATTTAACAACGGGGCTAAACGTCTCCTCATAGTCGATTCCATACTGCTGTGCAAAACCTCTTGCTACCAATCTGGCCTTATGCCTCTCCACCATGCCATTTGCACCAAGTTTTAGTTTGTAAACCCATTTGTTGGGAATAGTTTTCTTTTCAGAAGGAAGTTCCACTAAATCCCAAGTGCGATTATTTGCATTGCGGCTCTTGGAAATCAGCCAAATAACAAAACTTAACAGTTCTCGAGCGCAAATGACGAGAACACTGATTCGAAACAGGCTCCGTACTATTCTTTTCAGAATTTATTACCTTTTCTTCTTTAATGATTTCTTCTTCCACTGTATTCAAACTTTCATCGTTTTGATACGGGTTTTCTGTTGTAGTTTCGGTTTCACTTTCATCTGTAGCCTTGTCGTTGTTGATAATTGCTGAAGCCGACGAAAAGGGTTCTTTAAAAATGACATCTCTGGAAATTATAGACTTATGACTGTAAGGTAACCATATACGATAGCCTTTCGTATCTTCTTCATAGCCAAGGAAAACTCCTTTCTTTGCTTTTGGGTGAAACTTTCTCCTTTTTTCTTTAGGCAGATGAACAAATGCCTCAGAACCAAAAATTTTAAAATTCTTTATATCTGGAGTTTTATTAAACCATAGTGTGTAACACGTCTAATTAAAATATGAGGAAAATTAATGCACCGACAACCAACTTGCAAAAATAAAACACAAGATATTTTTTCTTTGGGAAAAAGCCATCATGGCAAAAAACCCAATTTATTATATGCTCGTCCGCTTGCACTGCTCTCTGCTTTACAACTAACTTGACTTCTACTCAGTTTGATCTCTCTTCATATAATAATTAAATTTACTCTTATATTAGTGTAGATTACAATGTATTGGTTAGATTAATATTTCATGGTATTGAACACTCGTACTCTGTTCTCTGTACGATACAGTCTTAACAAAAAACATCTGGTTTTTTCTCTTCGGCGTGTATTGATCTTGCTGGCAGCTAGCCTCTTTAAACGTCACTCCTTGCATTGCTATCATCACATGATTCACTTCTATCTTCACCTGGTCTTGGTTAACTATCCGCTCTTTCGTCACTCTGTAAAGAAATAAGATTGCCGTTGTCAGCAGCTTTCGATTATGATAAGCACTTTCGCTCGCTCTCCACCTATTCATCTCCTTGCCCTTTCGATAACTTGCTGAGACACCTGCCTATCCTTACCTTGCCTAAGTAACCCCTACCTACACTATATCTGTTGTTCAACAGGTAAGATACATATCTTTTGGACTGGCCTCTTTAGCTGGCCTGTTTCAGTTTGCAGAACTACTGATTGCACTATTCCATCCTTGCTATTGATTAACTCCTTAATTCGACCCATTAACCATTGCGCTGGTGGGAAATTTTCACTTTTAATTATGACCAGTTGGCCAACTTGCACAGGCTCTCTTTCCCTCCGCCACTTCTTTCGCTCTTGCAATGTCACAAGGTATTCTTCTCTCCATCTTTGCCAAAAATGCTCAACTATCACCTTCCTTTCGCTAAAGAGCTTTACACCTCTCGAATTGCCTTCTTTTACTAATGATAAAGGCAACGGCACGTTTATAGCTTCGCCTATTAAGAAGTGTCCTGGCGTCAATGCTTGCATGTCTGTGGGATCATCGCTCAGTGGATGAATCGGCCGTGAATTTAGTATAACCTCTATCTCTATTAATAATGTCACAAATTGCTCATACTCTAGCGTACACTGTCCTACTATACGCTTAAGGTGATATTTCATTGACTTCACCGCTGCTTCATAGATACCGCCCTGGTGTGGTGCTGCTGGCACCATGAATGTCCACTCAGTACCCTTAATGCTCAGTTGGCTAAAAAGATCATCTTCTTGCCATCGCTTTAACGCTTGCCTTAGGATTCTTGCTGCGCTAACAAATGACAAGCCATTATCGCTATACATTCGCTGGCAATAACCTCT
Organism: Melanostoma scalare; assembly: GCA_949752695.1. Classification (NCBI taxonomy): domain Eukaryota; kingdom Metazoa; phylum Arthropoda; class Insecta; order Diptera; family Syrphidae; genus Melanostoma; species Melanostoma scalare. The sequence continues at coordinate 136,093,466 of OX456985.1, read as the reverse complement.
CCTACTGATGAATCTCTCGTAACCTGCAAGAAATGAGACTGTCGTTAAATCCCTTATGACTTCAATGTGTGCTGCCCTCGTCTTCAAGCATATGAATACTGCTACCCATGCCTTACTGAACCAGAGACGTCGTCCATCCTTATCTAGGATCTTGACTGTAAAAGGCCCCGCATAATCAACCCCTGTGTGAAGAAATGGTTTTCCTGCACGCACCCTGTCAGCCGGTAATTCTGCCATCAACTGTTGCTCTAAACGAAAGTTGCAGCGAACACAAACGGTGCATTTGTGTATGTAGTTCCGCAACTCACTTCTCAATCTCGGAATCCAGTACTGTTGCCTTAAGTACTGCATCATAACCTGGCTTGCACCATGCTTCGTAATGCGATGTGCATGATCTATGAGCAACCATGCTAACCTGGATCCTTGCGGTATGATGGCTGGATGCCTAGCTTCGTAACATCCTTCTGCGTGATGAAGCCTTCCTCCTACTCGTAGCGTGTTTTCGTTATCAAACACCGGTTTAAGCGACTCTATCTTACTCTGTTCTGTTAGCTGCCCATCCTTGCGCAGGTGCGCCATGTCCTTGCCATATGCCTCTCGCTGTGCTCTATGTATCAAATACTTCATGGCCCTAGCTCTCTCACTGGCTGTTGGTGTTCTTGTTAAAATGTTCACTTCCCGTTTCATGTTGCCTCTCCTTTTACGTGTTCTACCATCCTTTACCTTGTACCTAGCCTGCTCTATAAATCTCATGACATATGCCAGTATGTTTATTGCTCTCTCCAATTTCCACGCATATTCCTCTATGGGAACCGTCACTTGTTCTTTATCTGACCAAATCCCTAATCCCTTGGTAACGACTAGCGCTATGCGCACGTTCATCTCACTTGCTACCGCTGGCGGAGCTTCTTTCTCGATGTGATTGACTGGCCACTCATTTTCACCTGAAGCTAACCACGATGGCCCTTGCTGCCATGGCTTACTGCTCACTAGCTCTTCAGGATATAGTCCTCTGCTTAGTAGATCCGCTGGATTCTCCTTAGTCCCAACATGACGCCACGCTTTGATATCCGTATTAGTTTGTATAGAAGACACTCGATTTCCAACATACGTCTTCATATCTCGAGGTATTTTACGCAACCAATGCAGAACCACCATCGAGTCTGTCCAGAGAATATAGTTTGTCCTTTCCCAATCCATTGCCTTGCAAAGTTCTATCAATAGTCTCCCCAGTAGCTCAGCTGCTGCTAACTCTAACCGCGGAATGGTTATCGTTTTTAAAGGTGCCACTCTAGTCTTTGCTACGATTAACTTGCTTGTTACCCTTCCGCTAGGATGCTCAACTCGCAAATAAATAACTGCCCCATACGCTGTTGTCAATGCATCCGAGAATCCATGTACTTGCATTCGCGAACCTCGTGATGTCCCTATCCATCTAGCGATTCTAAACATCTCCAATGCTTTAATGCCCTTCCATAATATCCTCCACTTATCTTCAATCTCCTTTGATAAATCATCATCACAAGCAATCCCTGTCCGCCATATATCTTGTAACAGAATTTTCCCTAATATCACCACGGGTGCGATATAACCATTGGGATCATACAATTGTGCCATACAACTTAGTAAACTCCGCTTTGTCAACTTTCCTATCACCTCTGGCGTCTTGACTACAAATGTGAATTGATCATCCTCTACTAACCATTGCAGTTCTAAAACCTTTGCTTGTTCACTTTTGTCAACGACCATCAACTGGTCCTTTTCGCTATCCAATCGACTTGTTAACCACTTGCTGTTTGATTTCCATTTCCTCAGTTCAAAACCAGCTGTCCTTAATACCTTATCCAAGTCCCTTGCTAATGTTATCGCTTCCTTCTCACTATCGCATCCAGATACACAGTCATCCATGTAGAAGTCGTTCAGGACCACTCTCTCTACTTCAGGGAACATTGCGCTTGCATCCCTTGCACATTGTATCAGTGACCGAACCACGTTGTATGCAGACGATGTCATTCCATATGTAACTACCGTCAGCCAATACTCTTGAAGTTTCTCTCGTGGCGATTCTCTCCAGAAGATCCTTTGCAGATCCCATTGATGTGGTGCTATTCGTACTTGCCTGAACATCATTTTGATATCGGCACTAAAAGCTATTCTGTGCCGTCTAAACCGCATAACTATCTCGAAAAGGTCTCGCTGTAACTTTTCACCTAGTTGCTGTACCTCATTCAGTGATATTCCCTTATCAGTCCGACAACTACAATCAAACACTACCCTGAACTTCTTTGTTACGCAATGATGTGGTATGTAATATATCGTATTGCTTTCTCCTACAGAACTGTCGACCCTTTTCATATGCCCTAGCTCTTCATATTCTCGCATGAATTCAACATATTGACCCCTTATTGCTGGCTCTCTTGCCAACCTTCTTTCAAGATAAAGAAACTTTCTTAGCGCTATTGCCTTAGAACACCCTATGCTCTTCACCCCATCTTTGATGGGAATATTAAAGCACAAAACGCCCATCATTATCCCTCTTGGCTGTCCTAACGAAGTTTTCTTCGACCGCCTCTTCTTCTGCAGTTCGCACCTTACACGATTCTATTTGGTTCATCTGCCACATCTGTCGTACTAGGCCATCCAGCTTATCTAGTTCTGCACATTTTAGTGCTGGTGCCTCATCTACCTGATCACGCTCTAGCCTGGGAGAAGTCCCAAATACCACTGTACCAAAAGCTGTCTCTATCATGGCAACAGTGCCTATGCATCGCGATGTTGCATTCAACATCATCTTTGCAAAGACGCTTATCCCTAATATCATATCCACTTGATCGCTTTTCCAATAGGCAGGATCCGCTGGAGGTTGCCTAACAATTTCTTTGACTGGCACGCTAGCCTGTGGTGTCACTAATGACCAATCAATGTCTTTTGGCAGAACCCAGAAATCCTCTTCGATGAAATATTTGGGTTCAAACCAGGGAGTTATCCTAATTCGAACCTGTTTACGTAGCTGCATTCCTTTACCCTCTATACCAACAATTTTGCGCGACAATTGTTTGACAGGAATCTTGTGTGCCTGTACAATTTTTTCGGGTATCAGATTTGGCTGAGCCCCTGAATCTAACAACGCCCTAATTGGCCCCACCAACCTACCACAATTCTCTTACCTAATAGCAACTGTGGGTAATAATACGCTTATCCTACCTTTTTCTACATTCATCCCTAGAGAAAAGACGCTTGAATACATAGTATTTTCTGTTTGCTGCTTGCCCTAACATCAGTAACCTCTCGCATCGGTAAAGCTGGTGTCCCTCGCCGCACATCTCGCACCAACGTCCGCTTCTTTTCGGCATATTGTATTCACTTGCTTGCCCTTTCGTAACTGCTGTCGCCGCCATCTTGCTGTCCTCGCGCTTATTTTCACTTTCAAATCGGCTGTAACGATTGCTGGACCCTTCTCGGCGGCCTCCTCTAGTGTTATCGATTCCCCTTGCTCGCTGGTTAGTAGTTACTATAGCATTCGCTGCCGCTTGCCTGTCTAAGAATTCGAGCATGTCTTTTGCCGCTGGCGTCTCCGACTGTCGGTGCAGCTCCCACTGCCTGGCCGTCTCCATATCCAATCTTTCGTGAAGCATCAGTACAATGAACATGTCCCACTGTTCCACTGGCAATCCTTGTGCACGAAGCTGGCGCAGTGTCTCATGCGTAATAGTTGACATCTTTTGCAGGTCTTCAGCTCGCGGTACACCTTGCAGCTTCGGCAGCTTGACGAATTGATCTAACAGCTCCCGGCATGTTTAATATTTTTTATTGTATAGCTGTTGCATACGGTCCCACGCCTCGGCATATTGTTGTCCGTGAGCTGCCATTCGCCCATTGTTTGCGCCGCCTTGCCAACAAGAGATTTGTTCAGGTGCTGAAATTTGAAAGCTGGCGTGATTTCTTGATTATTGTGCACCGCTGCCACAAATCTAACGTGGAACCTTTGCCACTTTCGCAATGAGCCGTCAAATTCGCCCCATGTATTTTTTAATCCCTGAACAGCTGGCTTCCTGACCTGGACTTCGATATTCTGACTCGCCATTGTTATTCCACCTGCCTCACTTGCTGCCTCTACATTTAGCTTCTCGAGCTGTCCCCTTAGCTTCGCTTTCGTTGTCAGGTATAGCCTTTCCGCTGTCGCTTGCTGTTCCTCTATTCCATCCGCTTTCTGTCCCTTTGCGCATATCCACTTTAAATTGCTTTTTGACATTTGCTCCCATATTTCGCCAAGATGCTCCAGCATCACCCTGAGCATCTCCCTGTCGTCGCTGTCGAACGTCTCTTGCCGTGCGAATGTCGCCACCCTTTCCATGCCCTTTAGCTGGCTCTTGAATATGGCCTCATGGGTCATCCTTTATCCTATGAACAAAAATAAATTAAGCTAAATGATCAAAGCATATGCCCTTGTGAGCAATCAATATATGTGTTCTTATATATAGTATTTTTTTTTGATTATATTTGTATATTAACTATATGAAGCTTATTATTTTTGGAAGTATATACTAGGATATCTATATAGTGATCTTTTTTTTCTACCAGTAAATTTTCTATACGAGGTGCTTGATAAGTTTGTGGCGCTTGAAAGCTTTTTGGGTGGGGGTATTTCAAAGTAAAATAAAACAAAAAAAAACAAAAAAAAATATAGAAAAAAAAAAGGGGGAAACCAAGAAGAGTAGGAATTACGGAAAATTACGGAAATTTGATTGTGAGGTTCGGTGTGTGGTCCTCCGAGAGGCGTCGCGAATTTGTGGTGGGCACGTGCCACGTGCACCGGAAAGATCACTTACAGAGAGCTCTCCTTAGGTAGGAACCGGTGGGGCAGCGGGGGATAGTAGTTTCTAACGGCGTTGTGGCCTTATATGAAAAAAGAAAAAAAAATATCTATAAAGCGTGGGTACCACAAACAGAATCAATTTGTATAAATTGAACAAGAAAAATAAAAGCCATGTGGCTTGATCAATGATTAGATTCAGAGGAGTTTTGTTTTTTTGAAGAATAAGTAAATTTTGAAGACGTATTAAAATTTCGAAATATAATTAAATTTTGAGGTTTAGTTGAATGTTAGAAATGTGGTAGAAGGGACAGGAATCCCAAAGGGGGGGCGGAGTGCGAGCGTGTCCAGAGAGATGTAAGGTGAGTGGAAAAAAAAATATAATAAATTAACGTTATTGGGGGAAATTCGAGTAGGATACGGGTCGGGAATTTCCTAGGTAGGGTGGGAATAGACCCGGCCATAATAATACCTTTGGCCTCCCTGAGGGTGAGGAAGTCCGTCCGTCGTCTCGAGATAAAAGAAAAAAAAAATAATAATGTATTATGGATCTGTTCTTTCGATCTAGGCCTGAATTAAATTTGTTTTTGTGGTATAAGGTGACGAGGTAGCTTGAGGGCAAGATCCCCCCAGTCCGACGAACTAGCCCGAGCGGAACCAGCAGGCCACGCCCTTCAGGCGCCTCTTCCGCCACGCTATTTTAGCGCGGTGTAATATACCTATATACAACAGCGTCTTCAGTGGAAGAATCCGCAGGGCAAGTCGACCCTCCATCCATGGAGATAGACGAGCTCGGCACATCCTCTGCTGAAACGTACGATAATAAACCCTCCACATCCCACTTGGATGCCCAAAATGTCGTCAAATTCTCCGACTTGGAGACTGATGACTCCGCATCCCACTTAGATGCCCAAAACGTCGTCAAATTCTCCGACTTGGAGACTGATGACTCCGCAAACGAGGTTTCGTTCAGCGAGGATGACCTTCTTAGGTCAAACTCTGAGAGCGAAACAGATGACGACCTCAACCAGACCGTGGAGGGGGTTAGTCTACTTAGTTGTTCCCAAGATGGCGCAGCTAACTCCGATTAACCTCCAACACTCTAAGCAGGCTTCGACCTCCCTTCTTCTCCATCTAAACAAAAGGGGGGAAGATATTGTCCTTATCCAAGAGCCTTGGATCATCAAGTCCATCGTTCGAGGACTAAGGACTCCTGGATATACTCTACTGTATATGAAGGACAAAGGTGAACCCAGATCCTGCATATTGGTAAGAAGTAGCACTAATGTGTTTTTACTCCCTCATTACAGCAATCGTGATGTAACCACAATAAGATACCAGACCAGTGACAACATCTACTGGCTGGTATCAGCTTACCTCGGCCATGACCATCCTGGCCCTCCTCCATGCGACTTATTTAAAAGGATTGTCGCTGCAGCAGAACGGCAGAAGATCTGCCTCATCATTGGATGCGATGCTAATGCGCATCACACAGTATGGGGTAGTACTGACATAAATGAAAGGGGTGAGTCACTTTTTGATTTTTTTTTATATATATATATTTCACTACGTGTAATATGCAAGCCACGCAATTTCCCACGTTCAGTGATTTTTGCGTTGACCTTGTTTGAGCCACGATCACATTGAATCTTCCTAATGGAAAAGTTGAGTTGTTTCTTGACAGTCAACCGTGTCGGGTGAATTATTTATACCACAATTTGGCGCAGCCAGGAAAGAGCACTACGACCAAAGTCTCTTAAGTAAAAAAGTCTATAAGAGAACAGTAAAGTGAACAATTCTACGACAAGAAATCAAAAATAACAAAGAAAAGCATCAGCGTATGAAAAAAAAAAAATTAAAGGAAGCAGAACTGTTTTGCATTTAGTTGTGAATTTGAAAAACATTTTGTGAAAAAAAAAAAAAATATATATAAAAATTGTGTGCTTAACAATATGAATGCAAGTGTTTTGTCCTTTGGTGCTTGTTTCTCTTTATCTGTCAATTAGATACAGACACATTCAAAAAAATTGCTACTTTTTCTATTTCCTAAATACCTAAAAAGAATCGAATTTAGTGACGACTGCTATCGACTGCAAATGGGTGGAAATAAATCGACATAAGTGAAGAGTAAACAACAAGAAGAGAAATAACGAAAAAGCAAAAACAAACTAATTATACCTAATGAGGAATGAGTGAAGACTCAGTAACGAGATCCGGAAAACAATTCAAGCCGACGGAAGACGGAAGTGAAGACCCACTAAAACAAACACCTTCAATTGAGGAGCAACTCCATAAAAAAATAGGCGATATAGACGACAGACAAAAAGAACGCCTAGCAAAACTAAGTAAGTTATCAAAACAGTTTAAGATAGATATAAGTAATTTTAAAAAAGGAAACATAGTCAACCAACCAAGTCCCGAATTTCCTATCCCTTCCATTTCCTTAACACCTCAGTTAGCTGACTTAGAAAAGGCCATAAAGAATATTGATATACAACCAACAAATATTTTTAAAAAACATCCCGCAATGAGCTACGAAAAGGTTGCACGTTTGGTGTCAACTTTGATTCCCACGTTTTCGGGTGTTTATCACCCAGGGATAGTGCTCGAGGTGCAAAGCTTTATAGGTTGCTGCAAACAAGTGTGGCAATGCCTTGAAGAGGCTGAAAAGCCTCTGTTTAACAACCTTGTGTTAACAAGGCTGCGGGGCAATGCCTTTGCTTTGATTTCAATGAAATCAGTGGCGAGCCTCGAAAACTTAGAACAAGTGCTGAACCAAAATTTTCTACCAAGAAAAACGTACATTCAAATAACAAACGAGCTACGTCAGTGTCGGCAAATTTCAAATGAGACCGTAACGCAATTCGGTTTCAGATTAAATAGGTTATTTAGTAATTGCCAAGAAGAGGCCAAAACAAGCTATGGCCCAGATTCTACGCCAATAACGAAGGACCTCGAGCTCGCCGCAATACACTCTTTCAAGACAGGGCTGTGTAATTTACATCTCCGACAGTATGCCCTAGGTCTTGATGAGAGTAGCTTATCGGAAACTATCCAAAAAATTTTAAAGCGAGAGCTAATAGATCCTCAATTAGCATACATGGCTACTGGGTTTCCAAATGCTTTCGCGTCGTCTTTTAACAGTGAAGGAGCTTGGCAATATGATTTGCATAGTCCAACTGATTACGGAGTAGGCCCATATAATAATCCCGGCATGAAAAATTTTAATGGCAGTTATTGTGAAAACCCTCGACAACCTAGTGCAGGAATTTGTTCTTTGACTTCCTCTAGTCAGTTACCCGCTTACGAAAAAAAATCTCCTCCTTTCAATACTAACAGTGTGACAAGTTTTAATGGCAATTGTGTTGAAGACCCCAGGCAAGCAAGTGCAGGAATTTATTCTTTGAATTCCCCTTATCAGTTACCCACTTACGAACAAAAATATCCTGTGTTTAATACTAACAGCATGACAAGTTTTAATGGAAATTGTTGCGAAAACCCCAGGCAAGCAAGTGCAGGAATTTATTCTTTGAGTTCCCCTTATCAAATACCCACCTACGAGCAAAAATCTCCTAGAGTTGGGGAGAGTGGCTCTATAAATTGCAATTTTTGCAATGAGGTAAACCATTCTTTCCAAGAGTGCAGGAAGCGACGAATGACACCTTTTTGTCCAAACTGCAAAATTTATGAGCATGAGGCTGGCAACTGCAGCCAAAATATCTCATTGAGATCAGTTGCCAACCAACCGGATCCACAGCAGCCTGCTTATAGGCGCAAGCAACAGTCGAACTATTCGGTAATGCTTACAAATGACCTGAATAGGAAACGAAGTGAGCAAAACAAAAAAAAATTCGATTTTTGCTTGCGAAAGGGGCATGGCATAGAGGAATGCTTTACAAAGAAGCGCTGGGACGAAAATCAAAAACAGTCAAAAAACTAATAACGGGTTGGATGAGGGCAAAAAACACCAAACCCTCACCCAACGAAAAATTGGTAAAGGATGGAATTGTAAATATTCCAGTAGACGTATGCTTAGAAAGAAATTTAAATTTATTAGTAGATACAGGCTCAGACGTCAGCTTAGTTGATAAAGACGTGCTTGGAGATGACGTCTTTGTTAACAAAACAGATGCTATTGCAATTGATGGAATATTTTCCAACGGCACTACATTAGGGTCAGTAGAATCTAAAATTTTACTAGATCCGCCAATTGAATGTAAGTTACATGTCACGGAAAAAATTCCATCCTTAAATTGTGATGGTATCTTGGGGCAGGACATTCTGTTTCTTTACACCAATATTGAAGGTCCTAACAGATCGCTAAAATTTCTTCATGCGAAGGATGATCTCTGTGAACAAAATATTGGGATGGCTACTAAGAACCACTCACAGAAGAGTTCTTTTCCGATAGTTAAGTCAAATCAAGTAACACCTTCGCACGGTGATCAACCATTTGATGAAGTTGGGCAAACAGTTTGTCCTGTAACTTATCCACCTTCGCAAGGTGGTTGCCCAACCCAACTTATCGGAGATGAATTTTTTGAAAAACAAGCTAAGCCTACGGTGAAGTCATTCCCGAAAAATGTTATTGCTTCTAAAGTTACAGTGACTTTACCCCCGAGGAGCGAAATAATAGTTAACAGCATCATTAACGATGCCGCAAATGGCACTGAACTGATGTGCTATTCTTGCGAGATTATACCTCAAGTTTTTATTGGTGCATGCTTAAATAAAATACACAATGGTCAAGTAGTTTTAAGTATAGCAAACACTGCGTCTGAAGAAAAAAACCTCCATGACGTCACCATACACCATTACAATCTTTGTGATTATATAGTCACAGATACTTGTTGCAATTCTAATGGAACAAGAAATTTAAAATCTTCATTTGTTGCAAGCGTCACCAAACCAAACCATGCCAATAAAGAAAAGAAAACTGAAAGACTGAACAGACTATTCAAAGAACTAAGTCTGCAAAGAACTCTTAACCAAGAGCAAAAAGAAACTATCGAAGAAATCTGTACTCAGTTCTCAGACGTTTTTTATCTTGAAGGAGACAAGTTGCCGCACACAAGAGCTATGGCTCACGCAATTCCCACTGATACAAGTTGGGGACCCATTAACATCAAACAGTATAGATTACCTGAATCTCAAGAACAAATAATAGATGATCAGGTTAAACAAATGTTAAAAAATAATATAATTAAAAATAGCATAAGTCCATGGAATAGTCCGCTTTTAGTGGTACCCAAAAAAGTTGATCAAAATGGAAATAAGCAGTACAGAGTTGTCGTTGATTTTAGAAAGCTCAACGAAATTACTGTAGGTGATGTTTTTCCCTTGCCGAGAATCGATGGCATTCTCGACCAATTAGGCAATAGTAGATATTTTTCAACACTAGATTTAGCGAGTGGCTATCACCAAGTTTCAATCGAAAAAAATGACAGACAGAAAACGGCGTTCAGCAATGATAGAGGTCATTATGAATTTATTCGAATGCCATTCGGTTTGAAAGGGGCACCAGCAACCTTTCAACGCCTTATGAATCACATACTGACAGGGCTTCAGGGCAACAAATGTTTTGTATATCTGGATGACATTGTGATCTATGGAAAAAATCTTGAAGATCACAGCAGAAAACTGATATGTGTTTTCGAAAAAATTCGAGATTTCAATCTGCGGTTACAACCTCGTAAATGTAATTTTCTTCGGCGGGAGATCGTTTATCTGGGATTTAACATTACTCAAAACGGCGTTTTTCCAGACAAGGCTAAAGTGAGAAGTATATTAGAAATCCCAACACCAAAAAATTCTAAAGAAATTCAGTCATTTTTAGGGATGGCAAATTTTTACAGGCGAAGCGTTCCTAACTTTTCCGCTTTAGAAAGACCTTTACGTAATATCACTCACAAAGACGTTCCTTTTAGTTGGAATAGCGATTGTGAAACGGCTTTCACTACTTTGAAAGCTATTCTTTCTAGTCCACCAATACTTATCTATCCAGATTTCAAAAAAGAATTTTTCCTCACCACGGATGCCAGTGGAACAACATTAGGAGCTGTTCTTTCTCAGATTAGAAATGGTCTTGACTTGCCGATAGCCTTTGCAAGTAGAATTTTAAGTGCTACAGAGCGTCGCTATTCCACAATTGAACGAGAAGGTTTGGCCATAGTTTGGGCTGTTAAAAATTTTAGGTGTTACCTGCTAGGTAGGAAATTTACATTATATACAGACCACCAGCCATTGGTCCATTTCTTTAAAATTTCTCAAGATTCCACCAGGTTGACTAATTTTCGGCACAGACTATCAGAGTTTGATTTCGAAATAAAATACAAGCCAGGGAAGCAAAATTTTGTGGCTGACGCCCTTAGCCGAATTCCCGATAATAACTATGATATGAATAAGGTACATGCAATAACTAGAGCACAATCTAATTCCCAAACTAAAGACGATTCAAATAATTCCAACAATAAGCACAAAAACGGACATCAGGCAAGATCAAAGACAGCTTTGGTAAACTGTCATAACGAGGACACCAACTCCTATATATGATCACGAAAACTATTTTTTTGAACTAAGACATAAACTCCAGAAGGCTTATCAGGTTGCTAAAACTAACATTGATAAGAGTAAGGAAAAGACAAAGGAGTATTTTGATAAAAAGATAAATCCACAGTCTTTCAAAATAGGTGATCTGGTTCTTCTGCAATATATGAGCAGAAAAAACAAACTTTGTCCCTTGTTTACAGGGCCTTTTGAAGTTAAGGAAGTTCATAACAACGTGAACACTTCTATTTCACGTAAAAATAAGCTTGAAAGGGTTCATAACAATCGACTCAAACATTTTTATGAATAGATTTTATTTTAGTTACATTCTTATTTCTAATTACTGACCTTTCTAAAAATGTTTCTATTGATCTGGTTTTAAGCTTCAATTCCAAGTTATTTAACATTTTATGGAATTCCATTCAATCCATATATTTTTGTACTTTTGGTTTTATCTTATGTCAACGTTGGTTTTATTATTTTTGGCTAATTTCATGTACAGCAACCATGTCCAGTTGGTATTTTTACTGTGTCCTAATGATGACTTGGTCTTGCACCCATGCGCAGTTCCATGTATCGGTATTAAAGATTGAGACGGGTATCTATGGAGAAAAAGTGGGAATAATGCAGCATTCACTAAACAATTGGAAGATTGTCTCGCACCTCCAAGGAAAAGAAATAGTTGCTGAGTCGGACCTACTTATTACAGCCGTCAACCATTTCTTCAACACGTGCAATATCACTAAGAGAGACCAAGCGCTACAGCTGTTAATAGAACAGCATTGTCGAACGGGGCATAAGTCATTGACTGCGATGCATTCGAGGGTAAAGCAGAATCAAGAAACCTTGAAAAACCTGTTCGAACCGAAAGTTCGCCAAAAACGCGGAGTTATAAATGCTGTTGGTGAAATTACTAACGCTCTGTTTGGAGTTATGGACGATAGAGACGCAGAAGAAATTTATTCGTCTGTGCAAGAACTTCAAGAGAATCAAAAGTTTATCGCTCATGTTCTCAACAAACAGGTGTCAGTAATTTCTAACCTAGGTAGGAGTCTAAACGTTTCTTATGAAAAATATAGCACTAACTTTGCACGAATACAAAACGACCTAACCGACATTTACTCAAAATTAGAAAATTTGACAACTCTAGAGCAGATATATAGTTCAATCGACAAAAAAATAATGTTTTTGACAACTGAATCAGTTAGCCTAGAGTTTAGACAGAACCAGATTCTAGATATTATAAACGATGCAAAAATGGGGCACTTGAATAGGTTTCTGCTATCGTCCTCAGAACTTAAGAATGCATTGCAAGAAATTCAGTTAGAGAACATTGCAACCTTTAAACTACCCTTCAAGGTAAAGAGCTTTGTCCCTGCTGATTTACAAAAAATTGTAGAGGTAACGGTGAGATATATATCATCTGAGCTCATGATAGTGTTAGATATTCCGTTAATATCCGACGAATATTAGCTTTACCAACTTACCCCACTCCCACTCAAGAGCAGAAACAATATTTATTGGTACGTGGAAGTTGACGAGCCTTATTTGGCCATTAATACCGCTAAACGTGGTTACGCCTTCTTAAGTTCCAACAGTTTCGGCCATTTAATAAAATACAAAGAGGACTTTTATTTAAATAAAAATAACTTGGTTGTTCGGAATGAAAATTAAGGGAACTGTATAATAAATTTAATGGCAGGGTACAAGAAACCAAAAAACTGTAATATTCGCGTTTTTAATTCAACTCAAGAGATTTGGTACAACCTAAATAAAGCTAACATCTAACATCCCTTTAAAAATAATGTGTAGAGAATTCTACAAAATAGCTCTCATTAAAGACACAGGAATAGTTAGCCTAGATCCAGGATGCAAGGCCATGTCCACGGAAATAACTTTAGAAACTGTCCAACAGACGGTAAAATTGTCAAATATTACTATATTTTTCAGTTCAAGTTTCATGGCAGACATTGAGATTCCTGATGTAAGTTTCGAACATCGATCTCACTCAAAAGATCTAAACATTGTAGGGTTTGAGTTGGCCACAAACAGTCTTCCTCTTGAAGTTCATCTGCGGGATCATAAATACAAAAACGACACTTGGCTAACTAAATCAGCTATTTACGGAGTGATTATCCTACTCCTCATGTTCTTTTTATTTCTATCGTTTAAAACTATCCTGCTTAAAATAATTTGCATTAGATATGCAAAGAAATCTAATTCCTTCACTACCGACAACTCCCATCCCATAAAAATGAAGGGGGCACGAAGTCTACCATTGTTAGTGTCTACAAATGAAAACACAGACCTTACCTATCCAATCAATTCCCTTCGCCAAAGCCTACCATTGTTAGTATCCTCAGATGAAAAAACAAATGGTAAAACAGACCTTACCTATCCAATGAATTCCCCCGTTTCCAAAAGCAAAAGTTTTAATATAATGTGAAATATTTTCAATTCATAATTGAACTAATGTAACCTAAATAACGTATAGAAAAATTTAACAACTTGTCAAAATGTTCAGACATGATATGTATAAATACACGATATGCACATTTACATGTTTAAATTAAAAAAAAAACAATCTGTAACCAGCTTATGCAAAAAAAAAAAAAATTTAATAAATAATAAAAAAAAAACAAATAAATTTTAGAGTAAGACTTATATTATTGTAAAACTAAAAATAAAACAATAATTTTATTAGAAGATGTAAACTAAAAAAATAAATAAATAATAATAAAAAAAAAAAAAAAACAAAAAAAAAATCTTAGAGTAAGACTTATATTAATGTTAAACTAAAAATAAAACAATAATTTTATTAGAAGATGTAAACTAAAATTATAATATCAAATCGGTAATTGTTTTTTTATTGTAATAATTTTTAACTATGATCTTGTTTAAATAAATTGAAAGCTTTTCCAAAGGGGGAGGAAATGTGGTGTAATATTCCAGTTGCATGCACGTTTGGTTGTCGTAATCTAATCCGAGTGCGTGCAACGTAGCTCAGACACAGGTAACCAAAGTCACCGAATGCATATATACGCAGTGCTTGCATATTTCACTACGTGTAATATGCAAGCCACGCAATTTCCCACGTTCAGTGATTTTTGCGTTGACCTTGTTTGAGCCACGATCACATTGAATCTTCCTAATGGAAAAGTTGAGTTGTTTCTTGACAGTCAACCGTGTCGGGTGAATTATTTATACCACATACTGAGTACTCCTTTGCTGATCATAGATACATTCAATTTGATCTAAATGAGGAACCTCTCAAGCAACCAATCTTCCGAAACTATCGGAAAACTGACTGGCAAAAATATCGGGTAGTTTTGAAAAAGTTTATTAAACCTGAACTTTTACAAAACCCTACAAATAAACATGATCTTAACAAAAAAGTCAATGATCTTACCACTGCCCTTAACCATTCACTGCAGAAATCCTGTCCTCTTATAAAAATAAGAGGAAAACAGAAACCACTGTGGTGGAGCTCGGGGCTAGAACCGCTCAGGAAGGAATGTAGAAAACTTTTCAACCGAGCTAAACAATCTAAAACTTTAATAGACTGGGACTCCTACAAGGAATCCCTCAAAACTTATAAATATTTACTGAGGAAAAATAAAAGAACTTCCTGGAGAAACTTCTGTGGAAAAATAGAAGATACTTCAGAATCTTCAAGATTAAGAAAAATCCTCTCAAAGAGTCCGACCATGCCTAGCAGTTTGAAAACAGCTGACGGCTGGACAGAATCCTGCGAAGAAACGCTCAATTTGCTTCTGGACACTCACTTTCCAGGAAGCTCTAAGAACTTATGCAACTACGATTCCACAGAACCAGGTAGCATAATAACAAACAACCCCGATCTGATTACAAGGGAAAAATTAGTTTGGGCCATTAACAGCTTTGACCCATACAAATCCCCTGGACCTGATGGTGTAATTCCAGCCGAACTTCAAAAGGCCGCGGACATTATTATCCCTGTCCTTGAAGTAATTCTCATCGGCTGTACCACCTTGAACTATATCCCCACTCAGTGGAGAGAAGTCAAGGTGGTGTTTATACCTAAGGCTGGGAAATCATCCCACGTAAACCCAAAAGATCTCCGACCAATAAGTCTATCATCTTTCCTTCTTAAAACTTTAGAGCGACTGCTTGATATCCACCTGCGTACAGCTATAGATCCAAAATTGATATCTACAGCACAACACGCTTACTGCAAGGGAAAATCTGTAGAAACGGCCCTACACACCCTGGTACGTCCCATAGAATATTCCCTCCGCCACAAAGAATTCACTCTGGCCGCCTTCCTCGACATAGAGGGCGCCTTCAACAACATCAGCAACTCTGCAATTACAAAGGCACTGACGAAGCTCAAAGTAGATGATTCCATAGTGGAGTTGATAAATCTAATGCTAAAAAGCAGGAGAATCAACTCTACTCTAGGAAACTTCTCTAAAAAGAGACCTGTCAGTAGAGGAACACCGCAAGGCGGAGTCCTATCCCCTCTTCTATGGAATATAGTCGTCAATGAACTTCTAGTTGACTAAGAAGCTGAGGGATTCAAAGTGATTGCATATGCAGATGACGTCTTCATTGCGGTGTCCGGCAAACATGCTCACGTCCTTACGGACCTGATGCAGACCGCTCTTAATAAACTTGTAAAATGGGCGGGAAAATGTGATCTAGGGGTCAACCCTGAGAAAACTGAACTCGTTCTCTTCACCAGGAAATATAAAATTCCTCAACTAATAACTCCATCAATAAATGGAATCTCACTTGTACTTTCAAACGAAGCCAAATATCTAGGTATAATCCTAGACAAAAAGCTAAATTGGAAAGCCAATATACAGGAAAGAATCAGGAAATCCACCGTGGCCTTATTTTCCTGCAAAAAAGCCATTGGTAGCAAATGGGGTTTCTCCCCCCAAATCACCCACTGGCTCTACACCGCGGTCATCAGACCAATACTCACATACGGAGTAGTGGTATGGTGGACCGCTCTTGATAAAAGGACCTACTGCGACAATTTAAGCAAGGTCCAACGAACAGCCTGTCTGTGTATAAGCGGAGCACTGAGATCAACACCCTCAGCTGCACTAAATACACTCCTTAACCTCACACCACTAGATATCTTCAGCAAACAAATGGCCGCCAGTGCAGCCACTCGTATGAGAGCTATCTCCCAATGGACCGATAACAACATCGGTCACATTGCAATCCTGAATTTATTCGGATCAATCCCCTGTCACTCCGACTACACCATCCCCCAATTGGTTTTTGGTAGTAAGTTCCAAGTCTCAATCCCACCGAGAACAACCTGGGACGACGAAGAATTTTTGAGAGATGATTCAATTCATTTCTATACAGATGGTTCAAAAACCGAAGAAGGGGTAGGCTGTGGGGTGTACTCAAACCGACTTAACGTAAGTCTCTCGATCCGCCTTCCAAACCATTGTAGCGTGTTAAAAGCGGAAATTCTGGCGATCAAAGAGGTCCTATCATGGCTAAGAGAAAACGTGATATCCTCAACGAATATCCGGATTTTCTCAGATAGTCAAGCAGCCCTCAAATCACTCGGCGCTGTTTCTACGAACTCAGTAACCGCCCTTAACTGTCGCCTATCTCTTAGGGAGATGACTGAACAGTTCAATATTCACCTTATTTGGGTGCCGGGGCACAGAGATATCGTGGGTAACTGCAAAGACGATGAACTCGCCAGAGAAGGAACCGTTCTACCGATCTCAACCAGCAGGTTGAATATTGGTATACCAATCGCTACATGTAAACTTATGCTAAGGCAAGAGGCAATGGATAGAACAAATCACAGGTGGAACAATATCACCAAGTGCGTGGCAACAAAACGTATATGGCCAGGATTAGATCCAAAACGCACAAGACATTTGTTATCCATTACCAGATTGCAAGTTAGCTCCGTAATCAATGTCATTACCGGACATTGTCTGATAGGAAGACACGCCATAAGACTTGGCGTTCCCTCTAATGACTTCTGCAGAAGTTGCTTAGATGAGGAGGAGGAGGAGACAATCCCACACCTCCTCTGCTCATGTCCTGCACTCTCTTCTAAAAGAAAGAGGCATCTGGGGAAATATTTTCTCGATGATTCAAGCGATCTGGCGCACACAGATCCCCTGCATCTCCTTCGCTTTATTGTAAGCTCCAAATGGTTTTGTTAAGCGAGGTACTCCCTCGCATAATTTCTATGGTATCACAATGGACCTAGTATTGGTCTAAGTGTGTCGGGTGTATTCCTGACAGCCATTGTAACCTAACCTAAGCTAACTTTCCATGCTGTCTCCTTGCCTTCTACCTATCGCTCATACTAGCACGGTTACGAACCTTTCGTTCAAATGTGCACATTCTATTACCCCTACCTACTAATTCCTGCCTATCACTTGTGTGTCTGCATCGTATTCCTGGCCAAAAAAAATATAAAAACACGAAACCCTGTGCCATCACAATATTTCACTGCGCAATTGTTCACACTACATTCTCAGTCAACACACTATACGCCACTCTCTCACTATCAACACTTTCCCGGTCCGGTTGGTTCGCTGAAACACACAAAATCTTTTCAACCAAATGCAAAGAATATTTTAATGGCAATATGAATCCTAATCCCAAGACCTTTTGCTTGTTGCCTTTTTGCCAAAAAAGCGCCAGATACTCCATTTTGTGCACCTATTCTGGATTCTTCCATGCATAACCTAGCAGTCAGATTTTTTAAGCTTCGCTCCTTCTTCTCAGTTGATTCCCAAGACGTAAAAAAATGACCAAAATTCTCAGGTAGCGTCATGAAAATTTTCGTGATAAGCATATTCTCCGATATTTCTTCCCCAAGGTCCTTAAGCTGCTGTGCAAGCTTTTGCAGTTTCGATATGTGAGCAGCAATAAAAAATGGTTGCTGTAACAAATGAATGCTCGTCCCAGATTTTTGCTCATAGGCGCTCTCTAGCTTTGCCCACATTTCAGCCGATGTCTCGTAGTTCATTATGTGTAACATAGGTTCCTGACCGATCGTCGTTACGATCATTTTTTGAGCTTTCGTATCAAGCTTCAACCATTTTGCCGGTTCTGGTTTCACACTTGCACCTGTTACAACTTCCCATAATTCACTCGCTTTCATCAGGACTTTTAATTGAAATTTCCACAAAGTCCAATTTTCACCATTCGATAATTTTTCGATTTTGATGTATTCGTTATCCATTCTACAGAGTATATTGTAGTGCACGATTCTATCGAGTGTAAAAAAAAACGACTGTATAAATGTTTAAAAAAAAAATTTATAAGTTGAGTGTACAAGAACGACTGTACAATTAATTTTCTTTAAAAAGTATGCTAAGCGATTGAGTGAACAGGAACGACTGTACAATTAATTTTCGGTGACAAGGAAAATTTTTTCTTTTATCTTTTTCCTGTGAGTGTCTGGGCCCATAACCTGTTTGATTAAAAGAAGAAGCGATCAGCTTGAGTATTCAAAGTGAACTAACTCTTAGTTTATTGTTCATGATAAACGAACATACATATGTACAATGATTGGATTATTGGATACATGGCTTGTGTGGGTCTAAGAGCAAGAAGTGTAAACTAGGTTTTAGTATAAGAGTAAGAGTAAGAGAACAAGTAGAGAAATAGAATGTTTAATATTCAACAACACTTAGCCATAATGTCACGATAAAAGAAAAAGTACAGATTCCTTTATTCAGTGAACTAGGTGATAATAACGAAAGAATAGATTTGTTTATTTGTCAGTTTCACAACGAGTTCGACGGTTTGATAGGAAACAATATTCTTTCTCCCTTAAAAGCACACATGGATTATGAAAATAATTTGTTAAAAACTGGAGATAAAATAATAACACTCCATTTTAACAGAAAGAGTAGTTCCGAAGTTAAATTAATTGATGTAGATATTTCCGTACAACATAAACAAGGAAAGGGATATATAAAAGAAACGATATTAGGAAACAGTTTGAGAGTAGAGGAAGGAATCTACAACAAAGGCAATTATGTCATGTCTGCAAAAGCAGAAGTTGTTGGAATCAACACAAATTTGATCCCCTTTGAAGATAAAGTGGATATCGAAAGAGTAGATTTCAACAACTTCAATATAAAAGAAGAACATCCCGAAAACTTATCGTTATCAGACCAAATAAGAACTAATCATCTTAATAGTGATGAAAAAAGTGAGTTAATAAAATTGATCTAACAATACAATGATATTTTCTACAATGAAAACACCAAACTTTCATTTACAAGTGAAATAAAACATACAATAAGAACATCGGACAATGTTCCAATACAGAGCAAGAGCTATAGGTATCCGTTTATCCATAAAGAAGTGGTTAATAAACAGATAAAATAAATGCTAGACAGTAATATCACTCGTCACAGCAACTCATCTTATTCGGCGCCTTTATGGATTGTCCCTAAGAAGGTTGACGCCAGTGGGAAACCAAAATGGAGGTTGGTGATTGACTACAGAAAGCTCAATCAAGTGACAATCGATGATAAATACCCAATCCCGAACATTGACGACATACTAGACAAACTTGGCAGATGCCAAAATTTTACTACACTCGATCTTGCAAAGGGATTTCATCAGATTGAAATTCACGAAGATGATGTACAAAAAACCGCTTTTAGTATTGAGAATGGGCATTATGAGTTCTTACGAATGCCATTCGGACTAAAAACAGCACCAGCCACATTTCAGAGGCTTATGAACAATGTTTTAGGAGATTATATTAATAAAATCTGTCTCGTTTATGTCGATGACATAATCGTCTTTTCGACCTCGCTTCAGGAACACATAGTATCTCTGACAATGATCTGTAAACGACTAAGAAAAGCTAACTTAAAAATACAACTGGACAAATCGGAATTTCTTAAGAAAGAAACCGAATTTCTTGGACACGTTGTGACTCCATAAAACCAAACCCAAAGAAAATCGAATGCATAAAAAGTTACCCTATACCAAAAACAACTAAAGAAATAAAACAATTTCTAGGTCTAACTGGCTATTATCGAAAGTTTATAAAAGACTATTCAAAGATAGCAAAAGCCAATGACACTGTATCTTAAAAAGGATACCAAGATAAACATTTCTGACTATGAATATAATAAAGCTTTCGAAACTCTTAAAACTTTAATAGCAAACGATCCAGTTTTAATATATCCAGACTTCACGAAAACATTTACCTTTACTACAGACGCAAGGAACTTTGCTATAGGTGCAGTGCTTTCTCAGAACAACCATCCAGTATCATTCGGAAGTCGTACTCTAAACGAGAATGAGATCAACTATAGCACTATTGAAAAAGAGCTTCTCGCCATAGTCTGGGCGACTAAATATTATAGACCTTACCTATTTGGTAGAAGTTTTGTTATAGAAACGGACCATAAGCCACTGACATGGCTATTTTCTATTAAAGAGCCAAACTCGAAACTCATTAGATGGAGGCTAAAACTATCCGAATTCGACTTTGAAATAAAAAATAAAAAAAGTACTCTTAATAGCAATGCTGATGCACTCTCCCAGATACCTAACACAGAAGTCAGCTTTGTACAAAACACTCCCATACCTAAAAGTAATTCGAGTGTTAACGTTTTTAAAAACCAAATTGTAGTTATAAAAATTCAGTCAGGTTCACAAAGAGTAAAACATTTAAAAATATTCGATAGAAACCGAAGTACACTTTACACAAAAAATTTAGAAAGACAAACAGCAATTATTCAACTAAAAAATCATTTCACACAAAAGGGCTTAAATGCAATCATTATTGAAAACGAAGAATTTTACAATATTGTAATGTACACCCAACATTTATACCAATTTCCTAATCGAAATACGTTTAACCGAAAACGCAGCTGGCAACACTAGTGTAAGTGTAGAAATATACCATGAGGGAAAAATGTTTGACAGGAGTGGAGAGTGGAGACCATGTGGAAAATACTGGAGAGTTTTGGATATAATGTCATTCGATATAAATAGGCCGCCGAGGCAACCAGATGTCAGTTTTGATTATAGAGTGATAAAGTTAAGAAGAGTGAATTGTTATTTACAAGTGATAGTCCAAAAGTCGAGTTGAGATCGAATAAAGTATAGATACTGAATAAAAGTGGTAAAATTTAAATTGAAAGGTAAAGTTTTATTTTATTTTGCGAACTAAGCGCACGTTACATTGGTGTCAGAAGTGTAAATAAAGCTTATTTGACTAGTAAAGTGTAAAAAAAAAAAGTTAAATACAGTGAAAATGGGTAAGTTGTTGGAAGAGCTCAACTGCATTGAGCTTAAAAGTGAGTTAGGTAAGCGAAATCTTTCTAGAGCGGGATCGAAAAATGAGCTCGTCCTGCGATTGCGCAACTATTTGGAACAGCAAGGGGTAAATAAAAGACGTAAACACTTTTGTTTTTGAAACAGAAGCGGAGGAAGAGAACTTAAGTGAAAGTGTAGATTTTTCTTGTAAGATGAAACTTTTGTTAGAACAGCGAAATGAGCAAAAGAAGGAACAGCAGAATGTTCTGGAACAACTTGAAGCACAAAGAAACGAGCAAAAGAAGGAACAGCAGAATGTTCTCGAACGACTCGAAGTACAACAAAAAAATCTGGAAGAGCAACGAAATGAGCAAAAGAAGGAACAACGGAATATTATCGAAAGACTTGAGGCGCAACAGAATGTTTTGGAAGGTCAGAAAAACATTCTAGAAGGCAAATTGGGCAACGTTGAAAAAAATGTGTTTGCCCTTGACGAACGCGTTGAAGGTATGGAAAAACAGCTTTCTGTTGTAGAGAATCGTTTTGAAATCGTAGAAAGCCGATGTGATAAACAGTTCTCTGTTCTGACCAAGGAATTGGACCAGATCCGGAAAATCAAAATTCGAGAATCTAATGGAGAGTCTGCAAAGAAAAAGGAGATGAAACCGCCAACATTTGATGGACAGTCGTCTTGGCCAGTTTACAAGAGACAATTTGAGGCAGCCGCGACAACAAATGGCTGGGATGACGAAGACAAGTACATTGCACTGACTCTTGCTCTTAGAAGACCAGCAGCTGAATTACTTCAAACAGTTCCAGCTGATAAGGGCGGCGATTTCAGTTCTCTCGTGGCAGCTATAGATAAACGCTCTGGCGATAGCCGCTTGAAAGAAGTCTTCCGAGTCCAACTCAATAACAGAGTCCAGAAAAGGGGTGAAAGTCTACAGCAGCTCCAAGCAGACGTCGAAAGACTGGTTCACTTGGCATACCCGGATGCTGGAGAAGAAATCATCAACCAGTTTGCTGTTGAGTCCTTCGTTCGTGCCATTTCCGATATAAACCTTCAGAGGTCTGTGCGAACTGCTAGAACACGTACTCTTTCTGAAACCTTAGCATTCGCATTGACAATTGAAGCAGCAGAACAGGCTTCTCATGGAGTACATCGACTAAGAGAAGCGATAGTCGAAGAATGCTCGTGCCAAAGAGCTGAAATACAAAAGAACCAGCGGAGCGGACTAGCAAGATGTTGGAACTGCAACCTGACTGGGCACTTACAGCGTCAATGCCGACTACCACCAAATAAAGCCGCTTGTCAACATTGTGGAAGCAAGAGATCCAACCCAGAGCAAGGTAACAACAACACCAGCGCTGCTTATCAATCCCTTTCCCATCAGGGAAACGAGTAAGAACCAATTTCGAGGGGCAGAGGCTGGTTTCTTGTATCGATGGCCCCAGAACCACCATCCAGGTCTGACAGACCAAACGAGACAACAAAAGTCTGACTGTGGAGACTACTATTAACGGGAACAAACATGTGGCTACCATCGACACCGGTGCCACAGCATCCATAGTACGTCGAGACCTGGTAAAGATGATGTGGCTTCATAACACCAATAGCTACCGTCTAAGAACCGCAACGGGAGAAACAGCAAGAGTATATGGAGAAGTGTGTCTTAAGATCCGACTGGCCGATCTAGTGTTTACTCATCAATTCCTGGTGGCAGATATATGTGACGAGTGCATCATTGGAATCGACTTTATGAAACAGCACGGAGTTATTTTGGACAAAGGTAATCAAATTTTGAAGTACCAAAATAAGGAACTTCTCAGAACGAATAATAAATGATATCTTCAATTTTTAGAATTAACCAAAACAATTTTATTATTAAAATATTCTAGAACGAAGTTATCAAACGAAAGTTTTGAAAGAGACAGAAAAAATTAATTTTGAAATTTGAGAATAATAATTTCAGACTTGTCAAAGTGAACTATGTTTCATTAAATTATTCAAAGTAGTTTTCATGCAAAGTATTTAACATCGCCTCTTAATTTAATAGAAACTAAATAAAAAGGAAACGAATTTTTAAAAACAATTAATATTTAACAAATTCAAATTTTGACGATGTTTCAAAAATAAATTTCTTCCAAGAGATTTCGTCATAATGTCAGCCAACTGATCGTTAGTTGATTTTTGTTCGAGCCGAACGACGCCATTTAAGATTTCATCTCGTATGAAAAAATTTTTAATATCTAAGTGCTTCATTCGTTTGCTCTCTTTTGAATCTTCAGCAATTTTGATGCAAGAACTGTTGTCTTCGTATATAACTATTGAAACTGGACATTGGACTTGAAGTTCATCAAGCAACTTTCGAATCCACTTCAGTTGACAAATGGTTTCAGTCAATGCATTCAACTCAGCTTCTGTTGACGACAAGCTTACTGTTGACTGCTTCTTTGATGTCCAACAAACAGTGTTACCGAAAAGTTTGAAAACATATCCTGAAGTAGATTTTCGGTCATTTTTGTAACCTTCCCAGTCAGCATCGCAATTACAAACTAGAGTTTCTGTTGGATCTTGTCTTTTGTATACCATCCTTAAATTTAATGTGCCACTTATATAACGCAGAATATGTTTTGCATAATTGAAGTGCGTCTCATTAAAACAACTTTGAAAACGGCTCATATATCCAGTTGCAGCACATAAGTCTGGCCTTGTTGTTATAGTTGCATAAATTAAACAACCAATCAATTCACGATAAGGATGATTTGAACACTTGGTTTTGTCACCCTCGTCAATATGCAAACCCTTTTCCAATGGTGTAGCTCTTGGTTTACAGCTTTCCATGTTAAATTTTCGTAAGAGTTTCTTCAAATAAAGACGTTGGCTAAGTTCGATTGTTCCACGCTCCATGTCTTGATTGATTTCTATTCCAAGAAAAGTAGTTACTCTCAGTCATATCAAATTCTTTCGACAGCATATGCTTAATAATTTGTATAATTTTGAGGTCCTTACAAAATAGCAATATATCGTCTACGTACAAAAGAACATAACAATATGTTTTCATTTGTTTCTTCACATACACGCACTGATCTGAGAGACATCGTTTAAAACCAATCCTAATCATAAAACTATTTAACTTTTCGTTCCAAGCACGAGGAGCTTGCTTCAAACCAAAAATAGTTTTATTTAGCTTGCAAATTTGATTTACTTTTTCTACATCCATTTGATGGATATGCATTCCCTCCTGATTTGCGATTGAAAGAAGTATTTTAAAAGTCACGAGCTTGGCAACTGGAGCATAGGTTTCCGTGTAATCAAAACCTTCTTTCTGGGTGAATCCGCGAGCCAATAAACGAGCTTTGTATTTGTCAACTGTACCATCAGCTTTACGTTTTAATCGAAATACCCACTTACTAGTTACAGGCTTTCGATTCTTTGGCAAATTGCACATAGACCAAGTTTCATTTTTTATCAAAGATTTATACTCACTTTGAATTGCTTTCTCCCATTCTGGCCAATCGTCTCTAGCTCTTGCTTCAGCAATTGTAGTTGGATCTTCTTCAACATACTGTTCTGCTGCTAGAGCAAAATGAGCGTCTTCACTACCAACTACTTCATCGCTTGTCCAGTCACCAAACCTATCTGGATTTCGTCGAGTTCGACCGCTTCTTCTTGGCTTTTCTTCATCACAAGTAGTTTCTTTGTCCATTGAACTGTTATCACCATCTTATGAACAATGTCTTAGGAAATTATATTAATAAAATCTGTCTCGTTTATGTCGATGACATAATCGTCTTTTCGACCTCGCTTCAGGAACACATAGTATCTCTGACAATGATCTGTAAACGACTAAGAAAAGCTAACTTAAAAATACAACTGGACAAATCGGAATTTCTTAAGAAAGAAACCGAATTTCTTGGACACGTTGTGACTCCATAAAACCAAACCCAAAGAAAATCGAATGCATAAAAAGTTACCCTATACCAAAAACAACTAAAGAAATAAAACAATTTCTAGGTCTAACTGGCTATTATCGAAAGTTTATAAAAGACTATTCAAAGATAGCAAAAGCCAATGACACTGTATCTTAAAAAGGATACCAAGATAAACATTTCTGACTATGAATATAATAAAGCTTTCGAAACTCTTAAAACTTTAATAGCAAACGATCCAGTTTTAATATATCCAGACTTCACGAAAACATTTACCTTTACTACAGACGCAAGGAACTTTGCTATAGGTGCAGTGCTTTCTCAGAACAACCATCCAGTATCATTCGGAAGTCGTACTCTAAACGAGAATGAGATCAACTATAGCACTATTGAAAAAGAGCTTCTCGCCATAGTCTGGGCGACTAAATATTATAGACCTTACCTATTTGGTAGAAGTTTTGTTATAGAAACGGACCATAAGCCACTGACATGGCTATTTTCTATTAAAGAGCCAAACTCGAAACTCATTAGATAGAGGCTAAAACTATCCGAATTCGACTTTGAAATAAAAAATAAAAAAAGTACTCTTAATAGCAATGCTGATGCACTCTCCCGGATACCTAACACAGAAGTCAGCTTTGTACAAAGCACTCCCATACCTAAAAGTAATTCGAGTGTTAACGTTTTTAAAAACCAAATTGTAGTTATAAAAATTCAGTCAGGTTCACAAAGAGTAAAACATTTAAAAATATTCGATAGAAACCGAAGTACACTTTACACAAAAAATTTAGAAAGACAAACAGCAATTATTCTACTAAAAAATCATTTCACACAAAAGGGCTTAACCCTAGACCCGTGTACTATAAAATTTCTACATATCGTGCACTTGGGGACTGTGTGCCCAAGTGTAGTTTTCATACAAAATGTGAGGCAGGTGTGCTGAGAAGGGCGATTTTAATTAAAAAAACAACAAAATATTTGATAAAGTTTATTGAAAAAGTAATTTAAGTATATAAAACATATGGAATGAATAATGAATAAGCATGGAAATAAAGTTTTTACAAATTTTGATAAATTTTTATTGAAAAATGAGATAAATCTATATATATAAAATAGGATGTATGTATGTGTGTGTATGTATGTCCGGTGTAGACTCCTAAACTACTAAACGGATTTTTATGAACTTTTCAGGGTAGACAAAGTTTAGTCCAGAGATGGTTCCTGTCAAGGTTTGATCCT
Organism: Melanostoma scalare; assembly: GCA_949752695.1. Taxonomy (NCBI): domain Eukaryota; kingdom Metazoa; phylum Arthropoda; class Insecta; order Diptera; family Syrphidae; genus Melanostoma; species Melanostoma scalare. The sequence continues at coordinate 136,066,663 of OX456985.1, read as the reverse complement.
CATATTCCCACAGGAACGTGGTTGGGAACGGAAAATTAGAAACTACTCCACAGATTTCAAAAATTCTTTCAGCACTAAGGGTGCTACACTATCTCCTTTCATCAGTAACTTAGACCATATTTCATCCCTATAATCCCACAGGAACAGAAACGGGAACGAGAACGGGAACCATAAAGTTACTTGACCGATTTCAAAAATTCTTTCAACTCTAGGATGTTACATTATCCCTCAGCCTCAATGAGGTAGACTTACATTTCATTCACATATTTCCATGGGAACGGAAGATTCCCACAGGAACGGGGTTGGAAACGGAAACTTAGAAACTACTGGACAGATTTCAAAAATTCTTTCAGCACTGGGATGCCACATAATCCCTCAGTAATTGTCCGTCGTTATGTTGTTACATTTGTCCAGATACTTGTCCGCTAGTCGCATCACGAGTTTATGAGATATACCCTCAGTTCGATTTTCATCCGGTTGCTGACCGACATATACTTCACTTTGAAGTGGTAGTTGGTTTTAGCATCCACAATCCAAAATATTTTTACTTCGTATTTGCCAGACTTATTGGGCATGTACATTTTGAATGGGCATCTTCCCCTTGTACCAATGAGTTGCTTATCGCTGGTAAGCTCATTCGAAGGATGATAGAAAATAACCAGGTTGCTTTGAAACAAGTTCCACACATGCCTAAACGCAGCTAGTTCATCAGGAAAGCTCGGGTTCTTCCATCATCAAATCGAATAAATCTGCTTATTTCCTCAAACCTCTCTAATGACATAACTGCCCGGTAAAAGGCCATGTTGCTCTGATGGAAAAGATCTTTCCATCAAAACCAGCCTGCTAAGCGCGTAAGTCAAGCAAAGCTTCGTTTGGCTCGTAGTTCGGATCATCAGCATTTGAGAAATCTGCACCAGCATCACTGTGGTCGTCTTCAGAGTTATTTTCATGAACTCTTTCTCCTTCATCAACTACTTCATCCATAACGCGAATTTTCGTCAAAAAATGCCTGCTCTGCATTAGTCAAACCCCGACTTGATGATGCATTTATCAGGAATAGTATGCGACTCATATCATCCATATTCTAAAAAAAAATCCACGACTAACGAAAAGTAACTAACCTTACACAAGTTTTTTTACGCCTAAATCTGATAAACAATAAAAACAACAACAAACTTGATGAAAATATCACTGTAAAACATAAAAAACCGTTGAAAAAGAATAATTCTCACATAATCTAATATAAAAATGCACTCCAAACTAATATGGGCACTGAGTGCCCACATACACGATATCGGCTTTTATCTTTCGCGACCATGGCCTACCCCGAATATCAACAAAATCAATTCGATTAGTTCATTTTCGTGTACTTTAACACTGTATGCTTGTGAGAAAAATACCTTGAGGCGTATTACATAGCAATTTATACGTTTTTTTTATATTTGAAAATTTTAATGGGCACTCAGTGCCCAGTACACGGGTCTAGGGTTAAATGCAATCCTTATTGAAAACGAAGAATTTTACAATATTGTAATGTACACCCAACATTTATACCAATTTCCTAATCGAAAAACGTTTAACCGAAAACGCAGCTGGCAACACTAGTGTAAGTGTAGAAATATACCATGAGGGAAAAATGTTTGACAGGAGTGGAGAGTGGAGACCATGTGGAAAATACTGGAGAGTTTTGGATATAATGTCATTCGATATAAATAGGCCGCCGAGGCAACCAGATGTCAGTTTTGATTATAGAGTGATAAAGTTAAGAAGAGTGAATTGTTATTTACAAGTGATAGTCCAAAAGTCGAGTTGAGATCGAATAAAGTATAGATACTGAATAAAAGTGGTAAAATTTAAATTGAAAGGTAAAGTTTTATTTTATTTTGCGAACTAAGCGCACGTTACATTGGTGTCAGAAGTGTAAATAAAACTTATTTGACTAGTAAAGTGTAAAAAAAAAAAGTTAAATACAGTGAAAATGGGTAAGTTGTTGGAAGAGCTCAACTGCATTGAGCTTAAAAGTGAGTTAGGTAAGCTAAATCTTTCTAGAGCGGGATCGAAAAATGAGCTCGTCCTGCGATTGCGCAACTATTTGGAACAGCAAGGGGTAAATAAAAGACGTAAACACTTTTGTTTTTGAAACAGAAGTGGAGGAAAAGAACTTAAGTGAAAGTGTAGATTTTTCTTGTAAGATGAAACTTTTGTTAGAACAGCGAAATGAGCAAAAGAAGGAACAGCAGAATGTTCTGGAACAACTTGAAGCACAAAGAAACGAGCAAAAGAAGGAACAGCAGAATGTTCTCGAACGACTCGAAGTACAACAAAAAAATCTGGAAGAGCAACGAAATGAGCAAAAGAAGGAACAACGGAATATTATCGAAAGACTTGAGGCGCAACAGAATGTTTTGGAAGGTCAGAAAAACATTCTAGAAGGCAAATTGGGCAACGTTGAAAAAAATGTGTTTGCCCTTGACGAACGCGTTGAAGGTATGGAAAAACAGCTTTCTGTTGTAGAGAATCGTTTTGAAATCGTAGAAAGCCGATGTGATAAACAGTTCTCTGTTCTGACCAAGGAATTGGACCAGATCCGGAAAATCAAAATTCGAGAATCTAATGGAGAGTCTGCAAAGAAAAAGGAGATGAAACCGCCAACATTTGATGGACAGTCGTCTTGGCCAGTTTACAAGAGACAATTTGAGGCAGCCGCGACAACAAATGGCTGGGATGACGAAGACAAGTACATTGCACAGACTCTTGCTCTTAGAAGACCAGCAGCTGAATTACTTCAAACAGTTCCAGCTGATAAGGGCGGCGATTTCAGTTCTCTCGTGGCAGCTATAGATAAACGCTTTGGCGATAGCCACTTGAAAGAAGTCTTCCGAGTCCAACTCAATAACAGAGTCCAGAAAAGGGGTGAAAGTCTACAGCAGCTCCAAGCAGACGTCGAAAGACTGGTTCACTTGGCATACCCGGATGCTGGAGAAGAAATCATCAACCAGCTTGCTGTTGAGTCCTTCGTTCGTGCCATTTCCGATATAAATCTTCAGAGGTCTGTGCGAACTGCTAGAACACGTACTCTTTCTGAAACCTTAGCATTCGCATTGACAATTGAAGCAAAAGAACAGGCTTCTCATGGAGTACATCAACTAAGAGAAGTGATAGTCGAAGAATGCTCGTGCCAAAGAGCTGAAATACAAAAGAACCAGCGGAGCGGACTAGCAAGATGTTGGAACTGCAACCTGACTGGGCACTTACAGCGTCAATGCTGACTACCACCAAATAAAGCCGCTTGTCAACATTGTGGAAGCAAGAGATCCAACCCAGAGCAAGGTAACAACAAACCCAGCGCTGCTTATCAATCCGTTTCCCATCAGGGAAACGAGTAAGAACCAATTTCGAGGGGCAGAGGCTGGTTTCTTGTATCGATGGCCCCAGAACCACCATCCAGGTCTGACAGACCAAACGAGACAACAAAAGTCTGACTGTGGAGACTACTATTAACGGGAACAAACATGTGGCTACCATCGACACCGGTGCCACAGCATCCATAGTACGTCGAGACCTGGTAAAGATGACGTGGCTTCATAACACCAATAGCTACCGTCTAAGAACCGCAACGGGAGAAACAGCAAGAGTATATGGAGAAGTGTGTCTTAAGATCCGACTGGCCGATCTAGTGTTTACTCATCAATTCCTGGTGGCAGATATATGTGACGAGTGCATCATTGGAATCGACTTTATGAAACAGCACGGAGTTATTTTGGACAAAGGTAATCAAATTTTGAAGTACCAAAATAAGGAACTCCTCAGAACGAATAATAAAAGATATCTTCAATTTTTAGAAATAACCAAAACAATTTTATTATTAAAATATTCTAGAACGAAGTTATCAAACGAAAGTTTTGAAAGAGACAGAAAAAATTAATTTTGAAATTTGAGAATAATAATTTCAGACTTGTCAAAGTGAACTATGTTTCATTAAATTATTCAAAGTAGTTTTCATGCAAAGTATTTAACATCGCCTCTTAATTTAATAGAAACTAAATAAAAAGGAAACGAATTTTTAAAAACAATTAATATTTAACAAATTCAAATTTTGACGATGTTTCAAAAATAAATTTCTTCCAAGAGATTTCGTCATAATGTCAGCCAACTGATCGTTAGTTGATTTTTGTTCGAGCCGAACGACGCCATTTAAGATTTCATCTCGTATGAAAAAATGTTTAATATCTAAGTGCTTCATTCGTTTGCTCTCTTTTGAATCTTCAGCAATTTTGATGCAAGAACTGTTGTCTTCGTATATAACTATTGAAACTGGACATTGGACTTGAAGTTCATCAAGCAACTTTCGAATCCACTTCAGTTGACAAATGGTTTCAGTCAATGCATTCAACTCAGCTTCTGTTGACGACAAGCTTACTGTTGACTGCTTCTTTGATGTCCAACAAACAGTGTTACCGAAAAGTTTGAAAACATATCCTGAAGTAGATTTTCGGTCATTTTTGTAACCTTCCCAGTCAGCATCGCAATTACAAACTAGAGTTTCTGTTGGATCTTGTCTTTTGTATACCATCCTTAAATTTAATGTGCCACTTATATAACGCAGAATATGTTTTGCATAATTGAAGTGCGTCTCATTAAAACAACTTTGAAAACGGCTCATATATCCAGTTGCAGCACATAAGTCTGGCCTTGTTGTTATAGTTGCATAAATTAAACAACCAATCAATTCACGATAAGGATGATTTGAACACTTGGTTTTGTCACCCTCGTCAATATGCAAACCCTTTTCCAATGGTGTAGCTCTTGGTTTACAGCTTTCCATGTTAAATTTTCGTAAGAGTTTCTTCAAAAAAAGACGTTGGCTAAGTTCGATTGTTCCACGCTCCATGTCTTGATTGATTTCTATTCCAAGAAAAGTAGTTGCTCTCAGTCATATCAAATTCTTTCGACAGCATATGCTTAATAATTTGTATAATTTTGAGGTCCTTACAAAATAGCAATATATCGTCTACGTACAAAAGAACATAACAATATGTTTTCATTTGTTTCTTCACATACACGCACTGATCTGAGAGACATCGTTTAAAACCAATCCTAATCATAAAACTATTGAACTTTTCGTTCCAAGCACGAGGAGCTTGCTTCAAACCAAAAATAGTTTTATTTAGCTTGCAAATTTGATTTACTTTTTCTATACCTTCTGGAAGTCGCATATAAATATCTTCCGATAACAGCCCATTCAAGAACGCACTCTTGACATCCATTTGATGGATATGCATTCCCTCCTGATTTGCGATTGAAAGAAGTATTTTAAAAGTCACGAGCTTGGCAACTGGAGCATAGGTTTCCGTGTAATCAAAACCTTCTTTCTGGGTGAATCCGCGAGCCAATAAACGAGCTTTGTATTTGTCAACTGTACCATCAGCTTTACGTTTTAATCGAAATACCCACTTACTAGTTACAGGCTTTCGATTCTTTGGCAAATTGCACATAGACCAAGTTTCATTTTTTATCAAAGATTTATACTCACTTTGAATTGCTTTCTCCCATTCTGGCCAATCGTCTCTAGCTCTTTCTTCAGCAATTGTAGTTGGATCTTCTTCAACATACTGTTCTGCTGCTAGAGCAAAATGAGCGTCTTCACTACCAACTACTTCATCGCTTGTCCAGTCACCAAACCTATCTGGATTTCGTCGAGTTCGACCGCTTCTTCTTGGCTTTTCTTCATCACAAGTAGTTTCTTTGTCCATTGAACTGTTATCACCATACAAATCAGAGCTTTGAACAACTTCATCCTGACAATCAGAGATTTCTTCACTTGTTATGTTGTTACCAGTGCCTTCCAGGTATGAACTGTCTATTTCTTCGTCTTTTAGTTTAACATCAATAGAATACGGAACCGCCTCTGAAGTAGTGATTTCTGTGATTCTAGATTTCTTAAACACAGATTCTTCATTGAAAGTAACGTGCCTTCCAATAACAAATTTTTCTTCCACAATGTTCCAAAGACGATAAGAACCCACTGAAGAAGTGTACCCCAGCATCAGACATTTTCTTGATTTTGCAGCAAACTTTGAACGTTTTTCTTTTGGTAAGAAATTGTAGCAATCTGAACCAAAGATTCGTAGGTGGGACAACTCTGATTTCCTTCCAAACCAAATTTCAGCCGGTGTATGACTTTCAAACTGCTTTCCAAATGCACTTGTAGGCGAACGATTCTTTATATAGTTAGCGGTAAGTATTGCTTCATTCCAAAATTTCTGATCCAATCCACTAGCCAACAGCATTGTTCGAGCTTTTTCTTGAAGTGTTCGGTTAAATCTTTCAGCAACGGAGTTCATTTCTGGATTATAGATAACGGTATACTTCAACTGAATACCCTTAGATTTGCAAAATTCTTTGAATTCGAATGAAGTATACTCTCCACCATTGTCAGTTTTTAAATTGACAATCTTACAAGAATGCAGCACTTCAGACATAGTCACAAACTCTTTGAACTTGTCGATTACTTCACATTTTCTTTTAATAAAGTAAATCATTGAAGCTCTTGAGTAGTCATCGGTGAACGAAACAAAATATCGGGACCCATCATATGCAGGAACTGGCATAGGACCACATTCATCACTATGAATTAATTCCGGAATTCTTCTGGACCGTATGTTTTTGTTCTTTGCAAATGAACTGCGTGCTTGTTTGCCAATAACACACGATTCGCAGAATTCAGATTCAATATTAGCATTAACCTGCTCTAAGCCCTTACCCATTCGCCGACATACTAACTTCTTCAAGTCAGGCAAGTTCAAATGCGCCAATCTATAGTGCCATAAAAGTTGGGAGGAATGATTTAAATTTTTCTCACCTGAGATACCAGCAAAATTTTTGACAACATGAAAATCAACTTCGTACAATTTCCCTCTAGTATGTGCTTCAAATATAGTATCACCATTGAACAATACATACGCATGGTCTCCCTCAAATTGAATGTTGTATCCTTTCTTGGTAAGACTTCGAATAGACATCAGGTTGCACTTCAGATCTTCGACAAATAAAACGTCCGACATCTTCTTCGGAGGACTTTCATGAAAAGTTTTAATGATTATGTTTCCAATTTGACTCGCACAAATACTAGAACTCTTCTTTGCAACTGAGATTTGAATCTCCTCAATATTTTTCAAACAGTCAAAATATTGCTTACTGTTCACCATATGTTGAGTAGCTCCAGAATCCAAGACAAATCTTACTTTATTGTCACAGGATTTTACCACTTGTGCTGCATGTTCATGCTCCTTAATCTCAATTGCACACATTGACGAGCTATTCTGTTTTAAATTTCTTTTGTTATCTACCTCTTTATTTCGCTTAGATAAACATTTGCTCTTGATGTGTCCAGGCTTACCACATCCGTAACAAATGAGTTGCTTCTTTTTGCTTTTAACAACCATCGCACCGGGCTCAGTACAACTTGAAGATGCTCCACCTTTTCTTTTATTGAATTCATCCATCAACCGAGTCTTCACGAATTCCAGGGTGAGATCGTCTTGTTTCATAGTCTCCAATGCAGTCACTAAATTGTCATAGCTTCCAGGTAGGGTGAGCAGCAAATGAATAATGACATCTAGTTCCTCTATCTTTGCTCCAGTTGATTTCAGCTGGCGAATTTTTGTATCGAACCGAAGAAAATGATCAATTATATCCTCACTCTCATTATACCTCATCAAAAGGAGCTGCTTCCGCAACAACAATTGGTTTGCAATGCATTTTCTTTCGAAGATACTAGTCAACGCATCAAACATCTCCTTTGCCGTTGATTTATCTTTAACAATTTCGAGTTTTCCATCATTAATGGTTTGAACTAAGATTGAAACACATTTCTTTTCATCTGAAACTATCTTACTGCGAGGAGCCTCTACGGTCTCTTCCCCAAGAATAGTTGCCAAATCTTGCTCAATATATTTTCGCAGGAGTTTTTCATCCAACAAAATCCCCACACGATATTTCCAATTACTGAAATTCGTGCCATCAAAAAGTGGAATCTTGAAAGTGCAAGAATTATTATCGGCCATCTTTACTTTTCCTTCTTCTGAAATTGAAAATTATCTCTTATGCAGTGAAAAAGAATTCTAATTAAAGTCCTTCAATCCTTGATGAAATTTTTCTTATTCAGGTCTTCTTAGTAACAGTATTCTGGGCCCATAACCTCAGAACGAATAATAAAAGATATCTTCAATTTTTAGAAATAACCAAAACAATTTTATTATTAAAATATTCTAGAACGAAGTTATAAACGAAAGTTTTGAAACAGACAGAAAAAATTAATTTTGAAATTTGAGAATAATAATTTCAGACTTGTCAAAGTGAGCTATGTTTCATTAAATTATTCAAAGTAGTTTTCATGCAAAGTATTTAACAACTTCCAATGACCTATTCTAACGAAAGTACGTCGACACTGAGGACTGTCATCACGGAAGCTCTGATTCTGCCTCCTTCTTCTGAAGTGTTCGTTTGGACAAAACTGGAAGGTGAGTTTGAAAGCTCGATACCTCATGGTGGAACCAGACCCATAGTGTTCCTCCCAAAGCGTCATCACTGGGAAAACACTGGTAGCACCGAAAAACAAAATGGTCCCCGTACGATTACTAAACACCAGACCGTACGATGTAAGGTTGAAGAAAGGAGAAGTCGTTGGACGTTGCGAATCGGTTGCAGCAATTACGAAGATCACTGATGAAGCACCGAGAAAGACTATAACTCCGGAAGAACTCAAGGCCATCAGAGCTAGAATATTGAATTCATCCTACCTTGATCACCAACAAACAAGGATGGCTGAAAATCTCCTACAAGAGTACACTGACATCTTCGCATCGCAAAAGGGACAATATGGTAGGACACAGTTGGTGTAGCATCGCATCAACACAGGAGATGCAAGACCGATTCGTCAACCAGCAAGACGCCTTAGACTGGCCAAACAAGGTGAGGTTGAGGAAATGATAACAACAATGAAGAAGGACGGTCTTATCGAAAATTCCAAAAGTCCTTGGGCATCACCAGTGGTGCTAGTGAAAAAGAAAGACGGGAGCACTCGTTTATGTGTGGACTACCGAAGGCTGAATGATGTGACTAAGAAGGACAGCTATCCCCTTCCCAGAATCAGTGATACCCTGGATGCCATGGAGGGAGCCCAGTGGTTTTCGACGCTGGACTTGAAGAGTGGATATTGGCAAGTTGACATCCACCCTGATGATCGGGAAAAGACGGCGTTTTCTACAGGTAATGGGCTCTGGCAGTTTAAGGTTATGCCGTTTGGGCTATGCAACGCTCCGGCAACATTCGAGCGCTTGATGGAATGCGTTCTTCAAGGACTGACGTGGAAAGCTTTTCTAGTCTACTTGGACGATGTCATTGTTTACGGGAAAACATTTGACCATCATTGCAAGAACCTAAAAGCCGTGTTTCAGAGACTTCGAGAGGCTAATCTTAAACTGAATCCAGAAAAATGTGCACTTTTCAAAACCGAAGTTAAGTATTTGGGACACATCATCTCTTCCCAAGGAGTGAAGACTGATCCTGAAAAAGTTGACTCCGTCAAAAATTGGCCAACACCACAGGACAAACATCAACTCCGAAGCTTTCTTGGTCTTGCCACATATAACCGACGTTTTGTGAAGAACTTTGCTGGAGTTGCAAAGAGTTTGCATCAGTTGACCGAAAAAGGGAAGCAGTTTAAATGGTCAGGTGAGTGTGAGAAATCTTTTCTGGAACTCAAATACCGCCTCTGTAACGCTCCAGTGCTGGCACATCCAACACCTGGCAAAACATTCATCATCGACGCAGATTCAAGCAACGTTGGAATCGGGGCGGTACTATCCCAAGTGCATGATGGCGAAGAGAAAGTTGTGGCATACTACAGCAAGGTCCTCTCGAAACCCGAAAGAAACTACTGCGTGACCAGAAGGGAACTGCTAGCTCTTATCTTGGCAACAAAGCACTTCCATAAGTACATCTATGGACAGAAATTCCTTCTGCGGACAGACCATGGTGCTCTGAACTGGCTGTTGAACTTCAAAAATCCAGAAGGTCAAGTCGCAAGGTGGATAGAAAGACTGCAGACTTATGATTACCAGATTCAATACCGCAGAGGAAAGTTGCACTCAAACGCCGACGCATTATCCCGAAGACCTTGCAAAGTGGATTGCAAGCATTGTAGGCGGCAAGAAGACAAAGAAAATATTACCGCTCAGCGACTAAGAGCTGACCCAATAAGCGGATGGAGCAATGAGGAAGTGAGGACAGCTCAACAGGTGGATCCAGATATCGAACCCATTCTCGCATGGAAAGAAAATGAAGAGGAACCTGAATGGGGATATATTTCTGACAGGAGTCCAGTTCTCAAAGCCTATTGGGCACAGTGGGACTCACTTTATGTGCAAGAAGGTGTCCTCAGGCGAAGATGGGAATCCGCTGACGGTAAATCATTTGTGATGCAGCTGATCGTACCGCAATCGAAAGTCAGTGAAGTTCTTCGGGAGATGCACGACGGACCTTCTGGAGGTCACCTGGGAGTTAACAAAACACTGGAGAAGGTGCGACATCGGTTCTACTGGTTACATGCTAGAGATGACGTGGAGAAGTGGTGCCGAACATGTGACAAGTGTGCTGCAACCAAAGGACCTGGTAGGAAGATTCAAGGTAAAATGCATCAGTACAACGTTGTATCACCTTTTGAGAGGATTGCAGTAGATATGGCTGGGCCTTTTCCAGAGACCAACGCTGGAAACAAGTACATTCTGGGTGTAATGGACTATTTTAGCAAGTGGCCTGAGGCGTATGCCATCCCAAATCAAGAAGCCAAAACGGTGGTCGACCAGATTGTGTTTAACTGGGTAAGTAGGTTTGGCGTGCCTATGGAACTCCATTCCGACCAAGGGAGGAACTTTGAGTCAAACATCTTCCAAGGAGTGTGCGGACTTCTTGGCATTAAGAAGACGAGAACCACACCGCTTCATCCACAATCTGATGGGATGGTTGAAAGATTCAACCGGACCTTGAAAGAACACCTCACCAAGGTCGTAGGCGACTACCAAAGAGACTGGGATAGGCACGTACCGCTATTCCTGATGGCCTATAGAAGTGCAGTACATAGCTCGACAGGACAAACACCATCTGACATCCTGTTCGGGAAAACCATGCGGCTGCCCAGCGAACTTAAATTTGGATGCCCCACAGAGGAGCCACAGGACACAAACGAGTACGTGGACGACTTCAAGGAGAGACTCGCTGACATTCATAAAAGAACAAGGGAACGGATGAAAACCAACAGCGACCGGATGAAGACATGGTACGACACAAAAGCGACAACGGCAGGATTCCAAGCAGGAGATCGTGTGTGGCTTTATAATCCTCATCTTCAAAAGGGATGGTCACCGAAACTTCAGCAGAACTGGGAAGGTCCTTATACTGTTGTCACGAGGATTAACGACGTGGCTTACCGCATCCAAAGAGGACTAAGAGGCAAGTTAAAAGTAGTTCATTTTGACCGGCTGCATCGATATAGTGGCGAGGCTGCAGATGAAATTATTCGGGACGAACAATCTTAAGGGGGGGGCAGTGTAATGTACACCCAACATTTATATCAATTTCCTAATCGAAAAACGTTTCACCGAAAACAAAACTGGCAACACTAGTCTAAGTGTAGAAATATACCATGAGGGAAAAATGTTTGACAGGAGTGGAGAGTGGAGACCATGTGGAAAATACTGGAGAGTTTTGATATAATGTCATTCGATATAAATATGCCGCCGAGGCAACCAGATGTCAGTTTTGATTATAGAGTGATAAAGTTAAGAAGAGTGAATTGTTATTTACAAGTGATAGTCCAAAAGTCGAGTTGAGATCGAATAAAGTATAGATACTGAATAAAAGTGGTAAAATTTAAATTGAAAGGTAAAGTTTTATTTTTTTTGCGAACTAAGCGCACGATACAATATCATAGAAAAAGTATTTCTGGAACATTTTTCAAATAATTCAAAATTTAAAATAATGCGGTGTTCGAATCTTTTGGAAGATATAGTAGACGAAAGTAAATTAGCAGATATTATAGAAAAAGAACATTTAAAAAATAATCATAGAGGAATTGAAGAAGTATACAAAGAAATAATGGTAAACTATTTCAATCCAATATTAAGACAGCGTATAACACAATTCATTAATAATTGCGATATATGTAATACAGAAAAATATGTCAGGAAGCCCCCAAAGCCACTATTAAAAATTACAGAAACTCCTTCAAAGCCACATGAAATTAATCATGTTGACGTATTTTATAGCTTGGAAAAATCACTTTTTTTTAACAATCATAGATAAATTTTCGAAACATGCTTGTGCAATCAAAATAACTACATAGTAGGACTTGGAACGAATTCAAGAGAGCCCTGTCTTACTATTTAAGCCAATTCGGAAACGTAAGGACAATTATAGTAGACAATAAATTATGGAAACAATGGATTTAAAGCAATTCCAATGAAAGAATATCTAGAAAATTGTAAGGTAGAAATCCACTACACATCCAATAGTAATCACACATCCAACTCTGACGTAGAAAGACTACACAACACAATTAACGAGCATATCCGACTTTTAAAACATAACGAAAGTACTAAAGACGATACAGTCGAGGAAAAACTTTTAAGGATTATAACGTATTACAATAACACAATTCATTCTACAACAAATCGAAAACCCATCGATTTTGTAAACGGACAAATACACCAAGACGAATATAAGGACATCCATGACATTATTCTTAAGAAAAAACAAAGAGTCCTAGACAAACTGAACGAAAACCGAAAGGACGACCTTCTAGAAAGTGGAAAGAATTTCATTAGGGAAGTTAGAGGAGGGAAAAACCACTCAAAATATCGAAAACTAGATACACACAAAATAGACGAAGACCACGTTATTGATTTACGGAATCACAACAAATATTATAGAACTGATATTAAACCACGAAAAAAATATCAAACACTAACCAACAATCATAAATGAAATGTAACTCAATTTATTTTCAGGATATAAAGATGACACTACCATGGCATAAGTTCAGAAAATAAAAATGTTATAAATGAAAATAATAAACAGGTTGTCATAAATAACCTAACCACAGATCAAATTGCTAACATTACCGACCACATTAGGAAACAACAACGATCCATAGAAACATATCTGAACACATACAATCAAGAACTCGTAGGAAAGGTACAAACAATTGCCACCGAACTCGAAGTCATGCAGATTTTATATCAGATAAACAATGATATTTTACTTCTAAGAAACCACATCGATGACATAGAACAAATCTTGTTTTACAGTAAATTAGGAATTTTAACTAAAAACATTCTGAGTCAAGAAGAATTAGCTTTAGTTCCAGATATGAAAAACTTAACCGAAATTAAATTAACAGTTACAATCTACAAAGACCAGATCATTATCGTATTACTGTTACCACAAATGTCTGATCATAGATTTTCACAAATACGCATAGAACCACTTTCAGATAAAGAAAACATGACAGTGATGTTTAAATTTAAAGACGTCCTGATGGATGAAGATAACAATATTTTTGAATTTCCTGGTAAAGAAAACATAAAAAAAAATCTCGTTCTCGATCAGATATTTGATGAACATTTAATTCAACAAATATTGCAATCTAAAGAAGCAATTTGTAATAAAATCAAATCTAACATATCAGAAATAAAAGAAATAACAACAGGCATTATTTTGTTAAGGAAAATTAAAGAAAGCCACATTATACAGAATTGTAATAAGCAAGATATAAGATTAAAAGGAAACAACTTGGTTAGATTTAAAAATTGTTAGCTAAAGGCGGTATTACACTATCATATAAATATGGCAAGCTGACAAAAAAAAATATGGCACGATATCGTCATATAGAAGTGTGATAGTCATATATGTATGGCAGTATTTGTATGTCTCCATATATATGCCAATGATTCTAGAGCCATATATATATGGCGTAGTGTAATACAAAATCATAATTGTCACCATATAAGAATGTTCGTCTTGTTTCAAGTAGTGTAGAAATATATATCTATATATATTTCTCCTTTTTTTTATTATAAATTTACATCTATGTACGAGTATGATTTCACATAAGCACTCTGTGCATTCAACGTATAAATAGAAATAAAGAAATAACTACAAATAGAGAAATAAAAATAAAAAAACATAGGATGCCGTTTGTATGACAAGCGCAGGTCATATAAAATCAATCGATTTTTATATGGCTAGTTCATTATATTCATGCTTGCCATACTTTATATGGCACAGGTTGTCATATAAGTGTGATAGCGATACTTTTCTTTGTCATATAATTATTGTTTGCCATACAAATTGTTCATATATATATGGCATAGTGTAATAGCACTTGCAATATTTACAGAAAGTGCGCCATACATTATATGACAACTTTGTTCATATATATATGATAGTGTAATACCGCCTTAAGTATACAAAATAAAACATATCACAACTTTGTAAAACTATTCATGATAAGTTCGTATTGCCAAATTTCATTAATAAAATTAGTGGCAATAAGACTATACCATATTTGAATTCCAATGAATTATACCTTAAACACATTCAGTCGTATTTATAATCCCATTCCAAAGTATGTCTAACTTTGGACAGCTCTTAGAACAGTGTCCAACTCCAAATCGTATTTATAAACACTTTCATCGCTGTCTAAGGAGCGTCTAACTTTAGACACCGAAATTGGTTGTCTAAACTATGGCTAAAGTGGCATTTGCTACAGCAAAAAACAATTTTGTTGAACATGTTATAAAACACTGTTGAGAGCTCTAAGATCGAAAAAAATAAGTAGTTTGAGGTGCAAAAATACTACTTTCAACAACAATTGCACAAATTTCATCGTTTTATGGGACTTGGAAAAGCTGTAACTCAAAGTCAAATCAGCTGCTTTTTTGGTCTGGTTCAAGTGCTACGCCACAATCTTTCAGAGCCATTTAGTTGTTGCACTCGTATATCAAAACACAAAAAATGGTACTGCACGGATACATCATGAACGCCACCAGTTAGTTTTTCATTCGAAGTTGACAGTTTGAGGGGTCGTTAAGACAACTGTTGGAATGCATTTATAAATACGAAATTGGCTAATGGTTGTCCAACTCTTTACACACCGTCTAGTTGGACAGTTGTCTAGGGATGTTCTAAGCAAATTTTATAAATACGACTGATTGAAAATAGAGAAATAATAAAGGAAATTTCAAAAAATAATAAAACTTTCAACGTTTCATCATTAAGTACAAAAATTTTTGTAATAATATTTGCATATATCATTTTGTGGTACCCGTGGTGTGATGGATTGCATGTCCGCCTGTTAATCCAGAGGTTCGAGTTCGAATCCCACCAGAGGCAAAAATGTTTTTTCTACGGGTATCGCCTTTCGCGAGGAATTGGCAAGTCCTCCGTTAGTATTCATTGCCATGAAAAGCGCTTTCTCGATTAGCCGTTCGGAACCGGCAGAAAATTGTAGGTCCCCTCCATTCCCTCACAAGGGATGGTTGTAAAAAATGCGCTAGGCCCAGGGGCTCCTCGCTCTGTAGCGCCACCCTATTTATTTATTTTATTTTATTTGCATCTATTGTAATAACAATTCTTATGAAAAAAATGCAAAGTAAATCGATTGTAGAAATTTCGTCGGAGCCTCAATCTAACGGTGGGGGTGTTACACATGCCTCCAATAAAAGCAATAAAAGCATAATTTAAAAGGTTCGTTGCACTTTGCACCGAACCTCAAATTCATTTCCGATTACCTACCCACCATGTATTTTTTTCACAAGAATCAGTTAACACATTTTTGTCACACAGTTTTGTCATGTTAAATTTAATTTTCTCGGAATTATTATTTTTCCACAGAATGCAACTTTTGCAGTCTATTTATCCACAGAATGTAATTGTGCAATCGTGCACATTTCATGTACGATTGCTAGGTGTAATGGTTTATGAAAAGATCTTGTATAAGTAGTCTTAAGAAAGATTCAAGCCAATAAAGAATATTTTTTTTTTTATTCAAAACGAGTTTTCCTCGTCGTAACTTTTAAACTCAAGACCGTTAGTTCCAATGAACAGTGAAGCAGACGATTTTGAACCACTTACTCCATCGCACTTTTTGGTATGAACCACCTCACATTTGATATCAGAAGCTGACTATGAAAACGTGAAACCAACCCTCTTGTCAATAGTTCAGTTAATCTCAAAATTGAAAGAAGTTTTTTGGAAGCGTTGGCAAGATGAATATGTGACGTCATTGCAACAAAGGGTCAAATGGAACAAACGCCAGGAAAATCTGAAGGAAAACGACTTGGTCCTTATCCGAGACGATAATCAGCAGGCAGAACGATGGCTGGTGGGTGAAGTTCGAGAAGTTCACCGTGGTAATGACGATCTTGTTAGTGTCGCAACAATCCAAACCAAAAATGGAATCATCAAGCGGTCTATAACTAAACTTTGCCAATTTTTTAACGATTGAATCTACTCATCGTAAATATACTTTGTCAACTATTGAATTCGAAGATTTAAAATGAATCACTTCTTAGCTAAATAAGAAATTATATTTAAAATTTTAGTACTTGTTTCAGTAACTAAAGGTTATTGTTTATCAAGAACTTCAATATTAACATTTTTGCATTAATCCGAATGAATTTACTAACTTAAATTGATTTGATTGATTAAATTAAGTAAACAATGAATTTGATCACTTAAACTTTAAAATTAGCTTAAAAGATTATGGTCGACACAGCCAAATTTAAACTGTTCATTTATATTATTTTGAAATTAATATTTCAAGGCGGGCGGCATGTTTAGTGATTGAAATGTGCTACTCATATGTACCAAATGCCTACTGCATTTCACAATACATAGCAGAATAAAGCTAGCCGTCAAGCAGAAAGGTCGTGTTTTGTCTTTGATCCTAGGTGCTGGAATTAATATTCTTCCTGGTTTGATTATAACTCCTAAGTGCTGGAATCAAATTTTTAGTGAGACAGAATCCTAAGTGCTGGATAAAACATATGTGGTCCTTCGAGCCGGATCGGTTATGCCAAAATCGGTTATGCTACAATTGTTCGAACTAAGGGCATTCGGTAAGGGATTGTAGAGCATCGCATTATAGGAAATGCAAATCCAAACATCATACTCTTATACATACTAACCAAAAGCCACTGACGTCGGCTCGTGTTGTGTCTACACTACTTACTGTTGGTGAAGGTAAGCACGGTGAGGTACAAGAGGAAAAAGAAGGCTCATCACAATTATTATTAGGAAACTCAACTCAAGCATCGGCTAGAGTCAACATCGTAGGCACAACAATTCAGTCTGGTACCTATGCAAAAACGTACAACTTGTTGCCTACAGCGATTATTCTAGTCAAGAATAGATGGGGGGTGTTTAAGTTGTGCCGTGCTTTATTAGACTCGGGGCACAGATTTCTGTCATAACCGAGACTTGTGCTCAGCACTTAGGACTACCTAGAAATCATTCAAACTTGACCATAGATGCGGTCGGAGTGGGAGAGATTAAAATTAGGGGACCGGTGACACTAAAGTTGAAATCAAGGTTGAATAACTTCGCGGCTATAACACAGGCGTCAATATTAGGAAGCATAACAAAGCAACTACCTCAGCGCAAAATATTTTATGATGTTAAATCAAGATTAGGGAATATAGACTTGGCGGATCCCCATTTTTACACACCAAAATCGATTGATATCCTGCTGAAGGCTAGTTTAATGTTCAGAGCGTTGAACGGGCAAAGGATCATGGACGACGATAACAAAATCATAGCACAGGGTACGGAGTTCGGTTGGGTCTTGGTAAGTGAAGATGAAAATGAGCTAGGTAATCGCAGAGCCGTATTTCACGTATCAGAAGATGTTAAAGCGTTAGTTGAACGTTTTTGGAATTCGAGGAACCGAAAGCCGCAATCGCACATGAATACGATAACCATCCTTGCGAACAACATTTTAAGGAGCATGTAAAGAGAAATAATAGCGGTAGGTTCGTCGTCAGGTTACCATTTAAGGAAAATGCGATACTAGGCGGGAATTCAAGGCTCCTTGCTGAGAACCGACTCAAATCTATGGAAAGGCGATTTACTAGAGACAATGTGCTACAAAAACTTTACGTTGAATTTATGCAAGAATATCAAAAACTGGGACATATGACGGAAATAACAGTTGAAAGGGCTAAGACTGTCAAAGGTTATTATCTGACACACCATGCCGTGGTCAAACCAGAGAGTAGTACGACCAAACTAAGGGTCGTCTTTGACGCCTCCTGCGCACCGTACGGAGGAACGTCGTTGAACTCGCAACTATTAACTGGTTCTACAAAGAGACTTAACGCACATTCTTCTGCAGTTCATGACAAATCCAGTTGCACTTAGTGCAGATATTGCGCAAATGTACCACCAGGTCTTGGTGGACGATGAGGATACGTGTTTTTGGCGGATTTTGTGGAGAGCCTGTCCTACAGAAGAAATAAAGGAATACGAGCGCAAGACTATTACATACGGCACTACTCCCGCATCTTACTTAGCTACTCGGGTGCTCCTTCAGTTAGGTGAAGACGAAAAGGATGACTTTCCAGAGGCGGCTGACTTAATAGCTAACCACTTTTATATGTTCATATTCAGTTGCAGCATTGAAAAGGAGGCTAAAGAAATCGTGCACCAGCTATGCCAGTTGCTTGAAAGAGGAGGGTTTAATTTAAGGAAGTGATCTTCTAATTCCCAAGGACTATTAGATGAAATTCCTGCGGAGAAAAGAGAGCCTAGCTGGGCCTGGTCCATTGTAACGAACCAAGCTATAAAAATTTTGGGATTGAGATGGCATCCAGTGACAGACTCGTTTAGTTTCAAGATTGTGCAACGTGAGATCTCTTGCTACAGTAAAAGAAACCTACTTGCGGAGACGGCTCGAATCTTTGATCCGTTAGGTTATCTGGCAACATATCTGATCAATTTTAGAATCTTGCTGCAGCGCTTATGGGAGATGGGTGTTGGATGGGATGAGAAGATACCGGCCCCTCATATAAGAAAATGGGATGAGATGCGAAAGGGCTTAAGTGAAATTGGTAGTATTAACATAGCAAGATATAGTGAGCATAACATATAAACATTAGAGATGCATGGTTTCGCATAACATATAAACATTAGAGATGCATGGTTTCGCCGATGCCTCGGAGGATGCCTATGCTGCGGTAGTGTATCTGCGAAGCGTAAATAAAGAGGGAAAGGTGGTTACTAGTTTTGTAACTGCAAAGGCCATGGTTGCACCACTCAACCCCGTAATGGTGATTGCAAGATTGGAGTTATTCGCAGCGCTTCTATTGACGAAGTTAGTGTCAAAATTGCGCGAAATTCGTGAGTATGCTGATATGAAGGTTTACGGCTGGACGGTCTCAATGGTAGCTCTGCACTGGATTAATGGGAATCCTCGAAGATTCATCGCGAACCGTATTGCTGCAATCAACGCTGTTATTCCAAGGCAAAATTGGTTCCATGTGAGGGGAGAAGATAACCCTGAAGACTGCGCTTCAAGAGGAATATCAGGTAGCCAATTGCTGAATCATCAACTTTGGTGGCGAGGACCAAAGAGCAAGCAGTTGAATTCTGTTCGATTAAAACTTGTCATGCTGATAAAGGCACGTTGGAGGAGAGGAAGATAGTGATGAACACTATCTTTTGCGGGGAGCCTTGGGAGTACTTGGAAACATAACATTGAGCACATATTCTTCGCTTCGTTAATAATTGCAAGGGTCAATAAACTGCTCGAAAATCATGGCACTGGCAAAGGAGAAGATTCCATAGTAGGCTGGCTTACCACTATCGAATTGAAAGAGGCGTTAACTACTGTGCTGAAAGCAGTGCAATTGAGATCCTTTGGTGAGCAACTTGTGGATCTGCAAGAGGGAAAACAAATTTTTGCAAGGGAACTTTCGAGGCTTAATCCAATTCTCGGTCAAGATGGCATCATTCGTGTTGGCGGGCGGCTTCACAATGCATCGTTTGGATATGAACAACGTCACCCAGCTATTGTTCCTAAAAAGGGAATCTTTGCAGGACTAGTCATGGGAGATGCTCATTTAATATATCTGCATGCTGATCCACAATTGGTAGGAGCAGTGATAAGAAGAAGGTTTTGGATCTTAGGCGCAAGGAACGCAATTCGAAAATTTATTCATCATTGTCCTAGCTGCCAACGCTACAGAGCAAGGCCAATGCAACAGTTGATGGGAAACCTATCTACAGGGAGATTCCAGAAACAAAAGGCTTTTTTGAATGCTGGAGTGGACTATGCGGGACCCTTCATGGCAACACCACGTCGTTTGAGGGGCAGTAGAAACCAAAAGGTGTATATGGCGATCTACGTCTGTTTTTCAACAAAGGCCGTGCATCTGGAGATGGTATCAGATATTTCCACTGAAGCTTTCTTATCATCTTTACATCGATTCGTTGCCAGAAGAGGAGAATGCAAAAATTTGTATAGCGATAACGGTACGCATTTCGTTGGAAACTGCAACTGGTTGGGAGAGATCAAGGAATTTCTGGGCAAAGCAAGGAATCAAGAGAGGTTAAACAGAGCGGCAGTAAACAATGGCATAAATTGGCATTTTATACCCCCGGCAGCCCCAAATTTCGGAGGTCTTTGGGAGGCTGCAGTAAAATCGACAAAATTTCATATCAGGCGTGTGGCTGGAAACATCATTTTGAGCTTTGAAAAGTTTCAAACCCTACTATGTAAAATTGAAGCGTGTTTAAACTCAAGACCGTTAGTTCCAATGAGCAGTGAAGCAGACGATTTTGAACCATTTACTCCATCGCACTATTTGGTAGGAACCACCTCACATTTATATCAGAACCTGACTATGAAAACGTGAAACCAACCCTCTGGTCAAGACTTCAGTTAATCTCAAAATTGCAATAAGTTTTTTGGAAGCGTTGGCAAGATGAATATGTGACATCAATGCAACAAAGGGTCAAATGGAACAAACGCCAGGAAAATCTGAAGGAAAATGACTTGGTCCTTCTCCGAGACGATAATCAACCGCCAGAACGATGGCTCATGGGTCGAGTTCGAGAAGTTCACCGTGGTAATGACGATCTTGTTAGTGTCGCAACAATCCAAACCAAAAATGGAATCATCAAGCGGTCTATAACAAAACTTTGCCAACTATTTAACGATTGAATCTACTCATCGTAAATATACTATGTCAACTATTGAATTCGAAGATTTAAAATGAATCACTTCTTAACTAAATTAGAAATTATACTTAAAATTTTAGTACTTGTTTCAGTAACTTAAGGTCATTGTTTATCAAGAACTTCAATATTAACATTTTTGCATTAATCCGAATGAATTTACTAACTTAAATTGATTTGATTGATTAAATTAAGTAAACAATGAATTTGATCACTTAAACTTTAAAATTAGCTTAAAAGATTATGGTCGACACAGCCAAATTTAAACTGTTCATTTATATTATTTTGAAATTAATATTTCAAGGCGGGCGGCATGTTTAGTGATTGAAATGTGCTACTCATATGTACCAAATGCCTACTGCATTTCACAATACATAGCAGAATAAAGCTAGCCGTCAAGCAGAAAGGTCGTGTTTTTGTCTTTGATCCTAGGTGCTGGAATTAATATTCTTCTCTGTCCGATTATAACTCCTAAGTGCTGGAATCAAAATTATAGTGAGACAGAATCCTAAGTGCTGGATAAAGCAATCAGTATACTCTATTTTATTATTTTGAAGCAAGATTTCCTTTCTTATATGGTTTGTGATGGCTTTAGTTTTGCTAAGATTTAATAAGAGTCCGTGGATTTTACATTCATCTGCGAGTTTGTTCACCATTTTTTCTAAGTCTCTGGTTTGTCTGATATCATCTGCAAATCTAAGATTGCTCAATTTCTCTCCCCATATATTTAATCCAAATTTAATGTTCCGGTCAAGTCGATAAAATATTTCTTCTAGTACCGCTGAGAAAAATGGTGGAGAAATTGGGTCTCCTTGTCGTACTCCTCTTTTAATGTTAAGTTCTCGTCCCATTTTGTCAGTTTTAATTTTTGCAGCATTGTTGTTAAAAATGTTTTTGATTGTCTGAACAAATATTGGATCGATATTTTGATTTATCAGTGATGCCCAAATGCTTTTATGTTCTATCGTATCAAAAGCTTTACTAAAATCAACGAATAAAAGATAGAGAGGTTTCTTGTATTCATTAAATTTTTCTATTAGTAGGTTAATAGTCTGTAAGTGGTCAGTAGTTGAAAATCCTTCTCTAAATCCGGCTTGCTCTCTTGGCTGTTTGTCATTTAGTGATATTTTTAGTTTTTTGCATAATGCTTTTGAAAAAAGTTTATATACTGTCGATATTAAGCTGATTGGCCTGTAATTATTTATATCTTCTTTGTCTCCTTTTTTATGTAATAATGTTATGATGCTGAATAAATCAAAACCAAATGCACAATTAAAATCGCCACAGAAATGTATAAATCAAAACAAATGTACAAGTGAAATCTTTACAATCTTTATTAATCACTTAAGTATGTGATCGCTTTGAATGTCTACAGTAGAATGAATTAAAAAAATGGTAATATTCGATGATCTGCGATGGCACGCAAACAATCGTGGGAACTGGCTGTTCAGGAAGCGAGTAGACAGTCCACGCAAGACTTTTATTTCGTCCAGTGAACGTCCGGACTTGAGCGTTCACATCACAGCTCTCGTTACAAATAAATAAAATTTATGATGATACTTGAAACCCAAATGGTTGCGTACTACGCAGTCATTTGAGTTCCAACATACACCCCTCCTTGAAGGTTCCTAACCTTCAATTTAAACAGTTGCTTGAAAGCGAGAACATCTTCTCCGAATTGGAATATGTAGTGCTGCCTGATGTTTTCGATATCGGCAAAAAAATACTATCATTAAAATGGTGATCGCCAGCAACAAGTAGCTCAAGCCATAGTGATGAAAATCATGCATGTTGGCGGGTGGGTGTCCATCAGAAATCATTGCTCTCTTAAGGTCTTCTATTTCCTGTGAAAGATTTTTAACATTTCTTTACCATTTCTTACCGTCAAGGGGGAAAAATGGTCGTCTGTCAAGTTGCGATTTCTGATCCAATTGCTTAGCCTTGCACTTGGAACAAATGACTTTGTTATAATAGTCTTTAAATTTAAATGACCATTAATTCACAGGTCTACAACAAAAATGCTGTTTGGATATTTCCAACTGATTTCGATGTATTTAGGTGTTCTGAAAACTAAAAAAATATTCAAAAAGTTACAGAACGTCAGGTTCGCTCAAAATTTTATTACAAAGAAGAGATTTTTTCGGCTAACTTGTAGTCATTAATAATAGGCATAGTTTCATTTTGCTTACTGTTTTTATTTGTTTACAGAACATAACTATCACTAATTTGTAACTAAGGAACACCCTGTTTGAGCTACATTATTAACAAGCATAAACAAACATGTAACTTGAACGTGAGCGCTCCGTTAGAAAGTGGCGTGATACAATTACATGTCAATTCGTCATTGTTTTACAGATCATGGTTCAATATAGTGCAATGTTGTCTGTGCGGAAGTGTGTAAACTCGTCTGACAGTTTCTGTTACATTTGTGGCGAATATATAACATTAAAGCAACAAGTTAATATTACGGACTTTGTAAAAAAAGTATACTTCCTGTATTTTGGCTTAAAACTTGGAAACCAGGATAAAGTTTGGGCACCTCATAAAGTCTGCAAACGATGTGTTGAAGACCTTCGAAATTGGTTAAAGGGTAAGAAAAAAGCTTTCCGATATGCGATTCCTATGGTATGGCGCTATCAAAAAAACCATAGTGATGATTGTTACTTTTGTTCGTGTAATGTGAAAGTGTATAATTCAAAACGGAAGCAGTCAATTTCTATTCGTCCCATCCCTCATGGGACCGAAATACCAGTGCCCAAGGCCCCTGCTACCAAGGAAGACATTCCAAGTTCTGACGAAGATGTTTTCCCAGGGGTAGCTTAATGATTTGGTAAGAGACTTGAATCTTCCCAAAAACGCTGCTGAGTTGTTGGATCAAGGCTCAAAAGCAGGAACTTGCTTTTGCTGGGAGTGTCTTCCTCCAGTTTTAGATATCGTGAGAAGCAGTTTACTTCCTACTTTGCCCAAGAGGACGAGTTGGTTTATTGTATCAATATTGAAGGTTTGATGGATACATTTAAGATCTCACACGACCCAGCAGAAAGGCGTTTTTTCATAAATTCTTCAAAAAGTAACCTTAAAGCAGTTCTGCTTCACAACGGTGGTTTCTATGCTTCCATTCCTGTCGGTCATTCCGTACACCTCAAGGAAACCTACAAGAACTTGGAATTGATTCTTTGCAAATTAAAATATAAAGACCACGGTTGGCTAGTGTGCAGTGATTTCAAAATCTTTGGGCATGGCACTCGGACAACAATCTGGGTTTACCAAATTCCCTTGCTTTTTGTGTCTATGGGGATAGTGCAGACCGAACAAATCACTGGATCAAAAAGAGTTGGCCTCCGAGGGAGCTCAAAGTTGGCGAAACGAATGTCCTGCAAGAAACTTTGGTGCCTCGTCATAAAGTTCTTCTACCACCGCTTCACATAAAGCTGGGATTGATGAAGCAATTTATAAAGTCGCTCCCAAGAGATGGAAATTGCTTCAAATACTTGATATCAAAGTTTCCAGGACTCTCGGAGTCAAAGTTAAAGGAAGGTGTGTTCGTTGGACCAGATATAAGGCGGCTAATGGCTGATCCCTTATTCACCACAACTATGCCAGATCCTCAAAGAGAAGGGTGGATTACCTTTAACGAAGTCATAACGAAATTTTTAGGCAATAACAAAGACCCAGACTACAAACAAATAGTCAACAGAATGTTGAAAGCATTTAAAACTTTAGGTTGCTTAATGAGCTTAAAAATACATTTTCTTCATTCCCACCTCGACTACTTTCCAGAAAATTTAGGAGACGTTAGTGAAGAGCAAGGTGAACGGTTTTACCAAGATATTAAGGAGATGGAAAAAAGATACCAGGGAAGATGGAGCGTCTCAATGATGGCAGACTACTGCTGGAATCTTCAAAGAGACCTTCCAGACGCTTCTCACAAGCGAAAATGTACCAAAAGGAGTCTCACTGGGAAAAAGAAACGTGTTTAGTGCTTACTAATTAATAACTTTTAAATAAAAAAAATTATTTTGGTTACGAAATGATAATTTTGTTTGTTTTTTTTAATTTTTTATGTTTATTTTTAAGATGATAACTTGTTTAATATAGACACCTACATTGTGAGAAAACGTGACGTTCTAGGACAAAATGAAAGCTATTTTCGAGTTCAGCACACCCAAAAACATAAGAATTACACAAAATAACGAAAACAGCTCTCAATTTTTTTTTTTTGTAGACCTGTGAATCATTGTATCAATTTTAAGGGAGCACATGTTGTTAAAACTAACCATTCCAGTGCCTGATATAGAAATGCTTCTTGTTTGACCATTGCAAATCAGAAGGCCTGTTACATTTTTCATCACCGAAAATATCCAAGAGTCTGTTTGCCTCAGCGCATACCAATGATCTTGTGGAAGTACTTCCTTAAGATCACATATCTCCAAAGCGTTGTCCTCGTGGTTTAATAGAGCCATTTAACACAGCCATTTAACTCTAGTAGGCACAATCTGTCTGCAAAGATGATTTCTCGTTCCTACTAGTTTACAAGAATTGAATTCAATATACGAGAGTCCAAAATATCTATCTCTCGCTAATGTAACCGCAAGGTATGGAGATGTTACATCGACGAGTAAGTTCATATTGTTGTGAACAATGGGCAATGGAATGAGGTTAAAAACTTGGAATTCTTGATCTTCGGCTAACGGGATTAAGACTTCAAACACAATTGTTTCATGTAGTGTCCGTCCTTTGACTGTTATTAATTTTAGCATTTCCAAGGCCGAAACACTGGGCAGCCTCAGCGATGAAGGTAGATTTCCTTGAATCAGTTGCAGTTGACTACTTACTTGCACTGGTGTTTTTATCTGCGGGTTGATCTTCGCATGATTTAAGTCCAGGATAACATCTAGCAGGACATCTTGAGTGCGTTCGAAATTATTAAGCATCATACTTAAATACGTAATGAACGCAATAAAGTGTTGATTACTCACTATTTCGTTTTGTTGTTTTTCAATTGTATTGAAAGTTTTTGTTAAATATGTATTTAATGTGTTAAAATCATTATGAACTTTTAATGAGTTGCGCATCAGTATATTTGCCGCAGAGTCTGCAATGGAACTCTGTTTTCAGATGAGAGAAAATAAGTGTTGATCCTGTTTATTTGCCAATTCAATTTGATTTAGAATATGTTGAACATCTTCCTGATCTAGCACACCAAACAAACTATGCGCTACGCTTCCAACAAAATCAAATGGAGATCTACGATGTCGCATTGAACTCTGGGTTGTAGTATTGAACCCGTTTATAAGATCGTTCTTTTGGTCAATGTTTAATATTCTTTTTCGAAGAATGTCGATTGTCGAATTGCAGTGATAAATTCTCTCCGATTTATCCGCCATACAAGCCCTTTCTAATTCCTTTGAATACCCTTTCGTTCCGATCAATTCAAGCCAGTAACTGGTCAGAATGTAGTAAACGTAAAGACTCCAGAAATTGTCGGCTACTCGCAGTGCTCCCATATCTTCAAAATAAATTCCAATATCATTATCTAGGTTGCTTATTACCACTTGGCTGTTTAAGTTTGTCGAACTGATTGGTGCTACAAAAAATGCAAAGAGACAAGATATTAACACAAGTCTCTTTGTTATTTTTCCACCTTGGGATTTCCTGGATATTGCATGTTTGGCTGAGTCTGCTTCAACTGTCAATAGAGGATTTTCTTCTTTCTCAATTGGATGATCTGTCTTGACAGTTGCAGGATATTTTTTCGCTTCTTCTACCGGCAAGAGGGCACAAATTATGAATGGCTCGATGTAGCACACCTCCTTGAGTTTTGATATTAGCAACACGAACAAGCCCGTCACTTCCCTCAATCACATCAACTACACGTCCCAATTTCCATTTCATTGGAGGCGTGCTTGCTTCTTTCAACAAAACAAGCGTATTAGGCTTGATGTTTTGGGATTCTGTTTTCCATTTTGCACGTTGTTGTAAGAGATGCAAATATTCTCTGGACCATCTCTTCCAAAATGATTGTTGAACGTGTTGGATCTGTCTGTACTTATTGAGGGAGCTGATACCTTTGTCAGTAACATCGGGTTCAGCTATTGCCAGAAGTGGCGCTCCTATTAATAAGTGTCCAGGTGTGAGAGCTTCTAAATCGTTGGGATCCGAAGTAAATGGAGTTAACGGTCTCGAGTTGAGTATAGCTTCAACTTGAATTGTTATTGTGGTCAATTCTTCATATGTTAACGTTGCTTCTCCGAGATGGCGAACTAACAGGTTCTTGGCTGATTTCACAGCTGACTCCCAGAGTCCACCAAAGTGACTCGAAGATTGAATGGCAGCTTCCATTTTTTTTGAGTGCATGACATCTTTGAGTTCTTTAAGTTGGTTACTTGCACCGACGAAATTAGCCGCGTTATCGCAGAAAATAGAGTGATATAATCCTCGTCTACCAATAAACCTTTTAAGAGAATTTATAAACGATTCAGTGGAGAGGTCTCCTACCACCTCAATATGAATCGCTTTAGTAGAAAACACACAAAAATTGCCAGATAAAATTTTGTGGGGATCTTACCTCTGATTTTGTTATGAGATTTAATGGGTCCAGCGAAGTCTACTCCAGTGTAATAAAATGGACGGGGTGGTGTTACTCGTTCAAATGGCAGGTTGCCCATCAATTGGTCCATAGAGTTTTGCTTAGATTTTGCACCAACTTCTGATCACTGATTTTACTTCTCTACCGACGCTCAGTATCCAGTATAGTTGTCGTGAAATTGCAATTAGTGCCTATGAGATACATGAAGATTTGTTTTATGTAAATGTTCTAAGAGGAGCCTTGTAACCACGTAATTTTTGGGAAGCAGAATTTGATGTTTTGCTTCCGGTAGAAGAATTGAATTGAGCAATCTGCCTCCAACTCGAATCAAATTAAGTTTATTATCGAAATACGGTGTCAATGTTGCTAAATTTGATTTTGTACTCACACCAACATGATGTTTGAAGGCCTTATATTCATCTGGAAACGTTGTACGTTGAGTGTACACTAGTAGGAGGCGAGTTCCTTCACGCAGTTCATCAGCGGACAGCAAACCAGTTCTTCTAAGTAGACACGGTTTTCTAACGTTTCTTAAAAATCGAAGGCTGTATGAAAAAGTTCTCTGTAATCTACAAAAAGAGTTTCTATGTTTTATGGTATTCAAGATATCTTCTTCATTCATCTTCTTTATTATTTTTCTAGCAAGGCCGTCTTAATTTTCCTTAATTCCGGTATTACCTGTGGAATGGTGTACTTACTTTCTTCCCACAAGTATTCATCCAATTTGAGAAATGCTTAACCTTCTAACCATCGCAAAGAAATGGAAAGGTTGTTTGTTAATTGTTCAAAACTATCCACTAGGTTCTTAACTTTAATTTCGAACATATGGGGATTTAGGTATTTTTTAGTTCCGTACTGCAATTTTCCAATGAGGATTGAAAATGCCTTGACAACATTTTATACCTATCCCTTGTCGTAAGTGCTCTAGACGTCTTCATCTTGTCTGCTTCTGTTGCTGCTGCTGCTGGTTTTACCGCTGATCCTGATGGAGTTGCTGCTGGTGGCTTCTCCATGGTCTGGTTTGCGTCCAGGACTGGCAGACTGCTCAAGCGACTGATGATGCCCGCTTTCATACTTTCATAAGCGCCTTTTATCTTTTCGAAAAACTCGTTCATTAAATACTCGTGATGAGATTTATCTGAATACTTGTCACGGATTTGGGTGCTCTTTGTGTCGAAATAGTCCCATAGATTTTCTAGTCTTTCCTTTTTCTGTAACAGTTTATCCACCGTTTTTCGGGTTTGGCCATCCTTACCGTAGTTGCGGAAAAGATCCAAAATTTCTTTCCCCGTTGCATCTTGAAGATCAGAGAGCTCTTCAAGACCTTCTGGAATTACTTCATCGTTCGACATATTTTTTTTGTTTTTTTTTTTAAACAGAACATTGACTCTACTGACTTATTTTTTTTTTTTTTTTTGTTTAATGAAATTAATTAATTAATTGATAAATACAGGTACACTTAAAACTTTAAGAAGAGTGTCCTGTCACGGTCGCCAATGAATAAATCAAAACGAAATGCACAGTTAAAATCGCCACAGAAATGTATAAATCAAAACAAATGTACAATTGAAATCTTTACAATCTTTATTAATCACTTAGGTATGTGATCGCTTTGAATGTCTACAGTAGAATGAATTAAAAAATGGTAATATTCGATGATCTGCGATGGCACGCAAACAATCGTGGGAACTGACCATTCAGCAAGCGAGTAGACAGTCCACGCAAGACTCGTATTTCGTCCAGTGAACGTCCGGACTTGAGCGTTCACATCACAGCTCTCGTTACAGATAAATAAAATTTATCAAGATATTTGAAACCCAAATGGTTGCGTACTACGCAGTCATTTGAGTTCCCACAGATGTTTTGTTTCCATTGTTTTGGTATCTGTTGAGTTTTAAGAATGGCGTTGAAAAGTTTTGTCAGAAATGGTGTGAGAGTTTGTTTTCCGAATTTTAAAATTTCTGCCTCGATACTATCACTGCCTGAACTTTCCTCTTGTCTCAATTCATCGATGCAGTGTGTGGTTTCCATTTCGTTGAAAAGTATCGAATCGTCATCATCAAAGTTGTTGTCAAGAAAAGTGTTGTTGTTGTCTGCTTCATTGTTTGTTGATGAAAACAGGGATTCAAAGAAATCTGTAACTGTTTTATTTATATCTATCCTTTTGGTGAGACTTTTTGTATCATTTTTTAAAGAAATGATCCATTCTTTTCCATCGTCACACAAAAATTGTTGTTGTCTTTTTTATTGATTTTGTATTTTCTAATATGTCTTTCACCTTTGATTCGTTGTAGTTTTGGATATCTGTTTTTTTCCTGCAATTTAATTGTTTTTCTTAATTCTTTCAGTTCTTGAGTTTCATGTGCTGTCGGATTGGTTTTTGCTCACAATTGTTCTCTTTTGTTTATCATTATTTTTGTGTTCTGTGAAATTTTTTAGACTTTGGTGTTTTTTGGTTTCATTAAAGTGTTCTTTGCTGAAGTTTTTATGATAGTCTCGAAGATATCATAAATGTTTTGAATATTTTCTGAAGTGTAAGTGGTGTTTATTATTTCATTTATTTTTCTTCCAAGTTGTATGTTATACGTTGTTTGTTGCTCTGAAGTAATTTCTCTATGTGTAAAATATTTCTGATGATTCCTGTACATAGTTCTGTGGCTGATTTTGATTTTTGGGCGTATCATCCTTTTGTCACTATCAAACTTTAACGTGGTAATCGTTGAAACGTCCATGATTGTTTTTATTTTATTTGACAGTACTAGATCAATTTCGTTTTTTGTTTTATTATCTGGAGATATCCAAGTCCATTTAATTTGTCCTTTTTCTTAAAAAATGAGTTTGCAAATGTCAAATTAAGTTCTTGTAGCCAGCTAAGTAATCTGTTTCCACGTCTCTTTCTTTGTCCATTTTCGAAACGCCCAATGATATTTTCTTCGCCTTCATTTTGCAAACCCAACTTTGCGTTGAAATCTCCTATGACGTACATAACTTCTGTTTTTGTTGTTTCAAACACCTGTTTCAGACAGTCATAGAATTTATCGATTTCTTCGTCTGTAGCTCTATCTGTTGGGGCATATATTTGTATTACGGTCGATTTCGTGTTACTGATTTGTAGAGTGATTCTACATATTCTCTCATTAAAGAAACGTGTTTCTGTTATATAACTTTTGAGTTCTTTTTTGATGAGAGAGCCAACTCCGTACAGTCCTTTGGTTTTGCCTATGTAACAGAATATTCCAATGTCATTTTCATTTATTTGTTGTCCATATATTCTTGTTTCAGATAGCCCGATAATGTCCCATTCGATGCATGCTATCGCTTGTTTAAGTTCTTCATTTTTTCGTCTGTAGATAAAGTTCTTACATTGAATGAGCATATGTTTATAGTATTTAGTGTTGATTTTGTTAAGTAATTTGGGTGGCTTACATCCCTCACGGTGGCAAGCCGGCTTGAGGGAGTTGTTGTTTGTTTTTTTTTTTTTATTCTTTCTTGGTGTATATGTGAGAATGTTTTTTTTTTTTGATCAGTTTTGTTTTCTGTTTTAAAAAGTGAGTTTGGTTTTGGGTTAGAGGGGTTGTGATTTATTCTCCCTATGATGATCAACCTTGTTGAGGGGGATTGTTGTTTAGAGGTGTTGTGATTTGTATGTTTGTAATTGTGATCTGTTTTCTTATTTGTCGATTTTTCGGAAGAAGTATTTAATGCGTAGTTGTTAAGCTGTATTTGCTATTCTAAGCTTCGTGTTTTGCTACTAGTTGGTTTTCGGCTTTCACTATTAGTTTTGTTTGATGTGCTAGTTTTATGTATAGTATCGTTTAAATTTTGTTGTGTCAGGAACCTTCTTATTGGGTTTGATGTTTGTTTTCCTTAAGGGGTAATGTTGGTTGAACCAATAATAGTTGTTTTTATTTTGTTTTTGTCATCTTTCTTCATTGGGTTTGTTGGTGAGTTTTCCTGTCAGCGTGTTCTTTTTCTTGGGTTTCCTCTTCAGTATTTGTATTCACATTCCAAACTTTTCCTTCTACTATAAGTTCATCTAGTCTATAAAATGCTTTTTTACCTTGGTTTTTGAATTGTAATAACTTTTTGACTAGTGGTCTCCTTGCTTCAAGAATTGATTTAGGAAGGTCTTCTGATATATTAAAGCTAGTTGTTTTTTTTTTGATAAGAGTATATTTTTTCTTTCTCATAGCTTTTAAAGGTAAGGCGTATAGGTCTTATTTTGCCATCGGACTTTTTCCATAAACGATAACAGCTATCGAATTCATTTGCTGTAAGTTGAAATTGTTCGTTGCTTTTGTTAAGGTATTTAATAAGCATTGAGAGCAGTTCTTCCGGAGTGTCTTCTTCCTCTTCCACTTTAAAGATTATAGTGTTATTTCGCCTCATTCCTATTTCGAGTTCAGATATACGTTTTTCCTGATTGGCGCATGTAACTCCTTGTTTTTCAATTATTTTTCCTTGAGTTTCAACTATTTCTTCAAACTTTTCAACTTTTTCAGAAAGAATTCCCAATTTCTCATCCGTATTTTTGTTGACTTTTTCAGTAGATTCACTGATATGTTTAAAAATCTCATCTTTTTGTTCCTTTAGTAGTGATTTTAAAGCATCTAGGGTAATAGCCATTTTTTAATTTACCTACGATTCTAACAAATACAACTTTTTACTTTTTGAGACGGCGCTGGTATTTTTCGTATTAATTGTGTTTGTCAATAGATGGCTTGTTATGTAATTGCCTGGCGATTGACAGCTGTCCTTTTTGACAGTTTGTGAAGATCGCAGTGGAGTCGTTGTTTATTTTGTGTTATTTATTATTTTTATTATATATTTGTCAATTTATGTCCACTCTCTTGAGTGAAATTAAAAAATAACGTTTCGATGCGAAAAAAAAAACTATACATGTATAAATATATATGTTCTTTCTTTTTTCGTTTTTTGATTTGTGAAAATATCCATTAAATACCTCGATTCTGTCAAAAAATTCGGTCGATTCCTTGACCTTGGATACAGCCCAGTTACTCGAGCCCACTTCGACAATTTAATATTTACCGCTTTTCAATCAATTCACTTTTCAAATTCGCACCTTCACTTTTACGTGTTCACTTAGGATCTTTTATACAACAAAGCTGTAATATAGTACTATTTTAATTAGCATTTTTTTAAGTAGTTTTTCTTCTTATTTTCTCTTTTCTAATTTCATTCTTTAACTGAGTAGTATTAATAAATTTCAATTTTCTCTATCTTTTTTCTTTTTTTCTTAGTTACGCATTATATTTTCTATATTTTAAACATAATCTCTAATTACTTTTTATATTACTCTTTGTAAATTACTAGTAAAACCTTACAACTTAAAATATGAATTCCCTTGATGGTGAAAGCGATGGCAATAGACTAGTGCTGCGTTCAATGATTAGGGTATTTTGCAATCAATGTACGGGACTTAAAGTTTGTCACATAAACGCGCAAAGCCTACGAAAAAAAATTTATGAGTTCAGATTCGTGTTTGAGGGCTCTGGAGTTGATGCAATCTGTGTTTCTGAAACCTGATTTCCTACCAATTTCTCTAGTAAAATGTTTCACTTAAATGGGTATAAGCTATTTAGAGGTGATCGAAGTGGTAGAGGAGGAGGTGCCGCAATATATGTTCGAGATGGCATTACTTGTAAGTAAAGTTGTATATCCAATCCAGGCAGTGTAATAGAATATGTCTTTGCAAATTTATCTTGTGGAGATGAAAAACTGTTACTTGGCACAGTGTACAGACCCAATAGATATGTTGAATTAAATAGCCTTGAAACAGTGTTGGAAGAAATCGCTGTAACGTTATCACGGATTGTCTTGTGCGGTGATATAAATAGCAATCTTTTGACAGAAAGTATTCTAATTAACACAATGATTTCCTTTAATCTTTCTGCCGCTAACGTTAATGTTCCTACTCACTTTACAAGTACCTCAAATTCGCTGCTCATGACGTAAAACGTAAATTCGTTGTACAACCTGGAAAAGAGGACATCATTCAACATGTTCATGAAGAACCATAACCCGGACATCGCCCTCATTAGTGAAACAAATGTGACAAGGCGTAACAAAATCGACATCATGGGCTACAAAGCCTACCGACAGGATAAGTCCGATTAGTACGTGGGAACAGCAATTTATGTTAGGAAAAACATAAGTGCCAGCACCAATAAAGTCTTCGTCAAATGCCTACTGACCAGCGAAGTAACAGCCATCACTATTCAAATAGGAAACGAGTGCCTCACCATTATTGCACTGTATGTCCGCTGCAACTCAACCAGAAGAAACATCCAGAGTGATCTCCACATCCTCAACAACGTCATCTCCAAAAGCACGTACGGGCTAATCGGCGGCGATTTTAATGCAAGGCATACCCGTTGGCACGACACGGTGATAAACACAGAAGGCAGGGCGATTACAGACTGGTTGGATACGTGTAGCGCTCAAACCTCATTAACAGTTGTATCCCAACGTAGACCAACATTCCCAAGGACGCCGTCTACACTTGATTTCTTACTAATAACAGCAAATTTTGTTTTTCTCATTCCAGGCTTACAAAACTTCACCTGTAGCCTCATTCCCAGCGACAAGGACCACGAAGCAGTTCAGGTGAACATAAAATTGCGCCAACCTCTCCTTCTTGCCATGAAACCGCCGGAACACTTCATAAACTTCAAAACACTGGATGCTGAGAAGTTGAAAAGAGACGTTGAGGAAGCTTTGATTCTGCCAGCAGAAAACAGGAACATGTTGAACTCTGAAATTGACGCTGCTGTCGAGTCGTTGGAACAAGCGATTTCCACTGCACTTGACTGCCAAAAGCAACCAAAGAAGAGCATAGACAGATACAAACACCTCCCTGATTACGTGCAAAACCTGTACAAGCACAGGCAAGTACTACGTAAGAAGCTGCAAAGAATACACTAAAGGAAACTCAACACAACCAACTCACCTACCGGACTGTTTGGGGCGAACTTCAACAAGCCAGCATAATGTTCCGGAACGCGATCCAGCACTGCAACGACGTCCACTTCCAGAAGAGACTGGAAAACATAAGACCTGGACCAGATGTTTTCGAGAAGATAAACAAGATAATTGGCACAAAGAACGCAATACCGGAAGTCATTACATCCAACGACGGGGAAGCCAGATCAGATCAGGAAAGGCGGAGGCATTCGCTAAACATTTCGAACGCAACTTCATGCCCGCACCTTCTAATGACCCTGATTTTCTGGACGAAATCGAGACATCCATCCGACGGACCCTGGGGTCCAACACTGATGCAGCAATATTCAGCAACAATAATCCGTCGAGTGACCCAATCAACTGCCTGAACCTGTCCACTCCGGAAGAAATTGCAGAAATTATACACAGCTCCAAGTTCAAGAAATCAACAGGCCCAGACGATGTCTCAAATTGCATCCTGAAGAGGCTCCCGCAGACAGTGGTGATCTATCTTGCTATCATCTTAAACAACTGCATCAACAACAGCTACTTTCCCAGGAAGTGGAAAACGGCCAAGATAGTGGCGATCCCGAAGAAAGGCGACACAAACCTCATCGACAACTACAGGCCCATTTCCCTTCTCAACAATCTAAGTAAACTCCTGGAGGAGCTAATACTTAGAAAGTTGAAAAAGTTCTGCAGAGATAATAATATCATCCCAAACATACAGTTCGGCTTCCGGGAAAAGCATTCAAACCTGCATCCGCTGATGAAACTACACAATGACGTCGCCGAAGACCTAAACAGCCGTCGTGTCACCGTCGCTTGCTTTTTGGATGTCGAAAAAGCATTTGACAGCGTTTGGATTGAAGCACTCATCCATAAACTAAATCTTCTAAACTTTTAAGCTCCATTAATAAAAATTATTTTATCTTTTCTCTCCCACAGAAACTTTTTCGTCCAAGTTGGAAGCGCAAAGTCCGCCACCGAGAACATCAGAGCAGGAGTCGCTCAGGGATCAAAACTAGGACCATTCCTCTTCAACATCATGACGTCGCACCAACCAACCCCAAGGGACTGCGAAAGCCTGCTTTACGCCGATGACTCTCTGACGTATAGCACATCCATATCACCAACCATAGCTGCCCGGAGAGTGGAAACTCACATCCACAAACTATGTTCTTATTATAGTCAGTGGGGTATCCGGATCAGCTCACCTAAGTCAGAGCTCGTCTGCTTCAGAGGGACCGGAGAAAGAAACCGTTGCTCTGCTGGTAACTGCAGAGCCACATCCATTACTCTACCTGATGGAACCAGACTAGCTGCCCAAAGAAACACGAAGTATCTAGGTATCAACTTTAAAGAGGTGCTTAGATTCAACCCGCATTCACGCACTGTACTTAAGAAGGCCAACCAAGCTTCCACCGACTGTACCCTTTGCTGAGGAGAAGGACAGGACTAAGTCAGCCAACAAAATTACTGATGTTTAAGCAGCTGCTGAGACCCGTCATCAACTACGGAAGCCCAGTTTGGTTCACCATCTCGAAGACCGCGATGAAGGAGCTTCTTATTTTCGAAATGAAGATTCTGAGACTCTGCACCGGCATCACTTTGAACCACCAGCGTCAGAGACATTACAGTAACCAGCATCTGTACGAGACAGCCAAGATGACGCCCTTGGACCAATACGTCTTATCGACTGTATTGATGACGGCTGCAAATATCAGCAACCACCCTTATCCCCTGGTGAGAAGGATGACCACTGAGGACCGACACCCTGAGCCAAGATACCTAAGCGTGATGAACACCTTGGACGAAGAACTAATAACAACCAACGACGAAGCCACCAACTTCTACGCTGACCCTGGGTCAGCACACTTCCGTGGCTGAAGCCACCTCCCACAACCTCCTCATAAAGAGGGACACCAGTGACAACCGGGACGGAACATCCCGAGATAACTCAAGTCAACCGACTTATAATCAAGAATTCTCTTTCTTTTCAGCTATATAATATTAAGTTATTATTTTTATTCTAGACAATGTATTTGGTTAGGCCCCCTATGTGCCAACATTCCTACATTATTTTAATTTTTTAATTTTTTTAAATTACCTAGTATAAGTATCAATTGTAAATATATATCGTTCAATAAACAAAACTAAAACAAAAAAACAAATTCGCTGCTTGATGTTGCTTTTGTCAGTGATATGAGCTATGTTTTATTTTATGACCAACTTAATGCACCAGCTTTCTCTCAACATGATCTTATTTTTTTTACTATCAATTTCAATATAATAACACCACCAACAATTTTCGAATATCGAGATTTCAAAAATATCAATACCTCTGCTCTTGAACAAAAAGTTAGTGTCTTTGATTGAATGGTGTTTAAAATGTTTCAGACGAAACCACTCAAGATAAACACGAAATGATTAAAATGTTTTAGACGAAACCACTCAAGATAAAACACGACTGTTTTCATTTAATGGTAGATAGGTAATGATTTTATTCTTAACTAGCTATAGGTACAGAAAATATTTTGGGAGAGCTACTGTGTGAACCATGTTGATTATAAGTTCCAGTCAATACGTGGGAATCGCAAACTAAACAAAACGTGCCAACAAAAATACGCAAGTTTCTTATTGCGTCTGGCAAGTTGTAGGAGCAATGGTTCACACAGTGGCTCTCGTTACTAGGTGAACAAACAAAAGTATTGAATTCTTGCTCATGCAAGTTGCAAGATGAAATTATGATTAAAAAATGAAAGTATTAAATTCTTGGACGTACAAGTTGTTGAAATAAAATAATAAATGAAACTTAAACATACTCCCCCCTTTTGAGGGTTCTTAACTC
Organism: Melanostoma scalare; assembly: GCA_949752695.1. Classification (NCBI taxonomy): domain Eukaryota; kingdom Metazoa; phylum Arthropoda; class Insecta; order Diptera; family Syrphidae; genus Melanostoma; species Melanostoma scalare. Next base: position 136,028,963 of record OX456985.1, on the reverse strand, counting down.
TCTAAATTTGATTTTTAAAATAAATATAGCTTAATCTTAAATGTTGACCTCAAAGTTTCTTGGCCGAGGGGTTGGTCTTCTTGTGCGACGAAAAAAAATGATGAAGATCCCAATCATGCATGCCAATAACAACAAACTGCTTCCATAGTGTTGATAGTCATGGGCGTTGATGTCAGTAGTGGGGGCAGGCAGTTTCTTAGAATGTTCAATTACTTCTCTGATTTTGGACTTCAAGCTCTCAAACTCGGATTGGTCAATGCGATCCTGTATTTTCATATCTGTTGTATTTGCTGTTTTTCCTTGGCTTATAGTTATGTTCCAGCTACTTGTATTTAATCTCGGAATAAATGGTGAAGTTATTTTGCTCTCATAATTCATTTTACCTTTGATGATTACTTTGGGCAGTTGAAGAACACAAGTTTTCTTGAACTCCAGAACACCGTTTCCATATAAATTAATAGCTGTACTTACATCGTTGCAAATCAGATGGCCAGAAACCTTTGATGGAATAGAGAAAATCCAACTGTTTGAAAACTTGAGTGCTTTCCATACGTTTTGTGACTGCGTTTCCCTCAAGGCACATTTGTTGAAACTCTCTTCTTTATGATTTAGTAAAATCATTTCGCAGACCTCCAAAGTTCCTTGTTGGATGTTAGTAGGATGAACTTGATTACACATGTAGTTGGTTGACGTCATTCGTTTGCATGCTCCCAGCTCGAGATCACTCAATAAAAAATGTTTATCTCTAGGTAATGACACAGCTAGATATGTTTTAGCTTTTCTAGGTCTTAAACGACTCGTGCTTCTAGTTGGTTCAACACTGGAGCAATCTGTATTTTTGTTCTCAATCTCCGGTTCATTTATTGGAAGTGGGCAAAGATTATGTATTGCTCTTTTGTACGTACCGGTTTGAGTTCTAACATTAGCTACGCGTACTTTATCATCACTTCCCTTGAAGATTTCAATCACACGTCCTAGTTTCCAGCGCATTGGAGGAATATTTTCTTATTATTTATTTTATATGACTTTGTAGGAGTCTTACCTCTGACTTTGTAGTGAGTTTTTATAGGACCGCAAAAGTCCACCCCAGCATAATAAAATGGTCTTGCTGAATTCACCCTTTCCACAGGCATGTTTCCCATCACCTGATTGATGAATTTTGGCTTTGTTCTAAAGCAAATGATGCATCTGCTAATTACTTGTCGAGCTGCATGTCCAACACCTAAGATCCAGTATTGTTGTCGAGAGATGGCTATTAACGCTCTATGTGAGGCGTGCATGTGCTTGAAATGAAGATATGTTAATATTAATTTAGTTACTGTATTGTTTTTTGGAATTAAAATTTGATGCTTAGAGTCTGAAGAGATCTTGGCATTTGTCAACCTTCCCCCAACTCGGATCAGTTTTGTTCTTTCATCAAAATATGGAGCAAGAGAGACTATAGATGAATTTCTATGTACAAGCCTTTTTCCTTCTAACGCACGGTATTCGTCAGGGAATGAGACTCTTTGCGTGTAAACAAGAATCCATCGCGTTCCTTCTCTTAATTCTTCAGTTGTTAGCTGGCCTGTGTTTCTTAGTTCATTTGGTTTTCTGCAATTATAGTAAAATCTGAAACAGAATGCAAATATTATTCTCAATGTAAAAAATGAACTCCTATAGTTAATATTTTCGATTAAGCTTAGATCGTTTTGAATTGTTGCCGACAGCACCGATTTTTTCCTACGTTGTCTGGGACTACGTCAGGATATTCGCATTCCTCAAATTGATCGATTTCTCGATTTTGAAGAAACTCTGGACCTTTGAACCATACTGATGATTTGAATAGTCCTGATAAATTTGATCCTCTCGATACCAAATCCGCTGGATTTAAATGGCCCTTGATGAATTGCCATTGATGAAACTCTGAGAGTGATTGAATTTTTGCAGCTCTATTTGCTACAAAAGTTTCCCAAGTGTAGGATGGTGATTTAAGCCAGGCCAGCACGGTGGTAGAATCTGTATAAAAACATACCTTGTCAATTTTCTTTGGAAGTATTTGAATTATCCTATCCACCAGCTCCACCATAAGTACTGCTGCTTGTAGTTCCAGGCGGGCTATGCTGAAAATTTTCAGTGGAACAACTCTTGATTTTGAACAAAGCAGTTGGCACAATGTTTGATTTCTTTCATCGATTGAACGTAAGTAAACGCATGATCCAAAGGCACTTAAACAGCTATCGGAGAAAGAATGAAGTTCAATTGTCTTGGCAGAAGGAAGAAGAACGTATCGTGGAATGCTTATATTGCTCATTAGGGAGAACTGTCCAATGTATTTAATCCACTTTTGAGCCTTTTCATTTGAAAGATTGTCATCCCAAGACAATTTTGATTTCCATAATTCTTGTAAGAACAGCTTTCCAATGACAATCAGGGGTCCAAGCAGGCCAAGAGGATCAAAAAGTCTGGCAAGATCGGCCAAAACTATTCGTTTTGTTATTTGTGTGGATATTTTGTTTACTTTTTCGTCATTGAAGCTGAAATCAAAGACATCTTGAGAGGGATCCCATATTAGTCCTAATGTTTTTACTATCTCAGATTGATGAAGTGTTACTAGTCTCTCTTTATCTTCTTCAGGAATTCCCTTTACAATCATAGGATGGTTGGAACAAAATTTTTTCAATTCAAAATTGCCTGCCTTGAGTAGACAAATTACCTCATTAAGCAACTCATAAGTGTCATCAATAGTCTCTGAACCAGCCAGGCAATCATCCACGTATACATTGTTTTTAACGGCTTGTGATGCTCTAAAGAATGAATCTTGATTATCTTCTGTTAATTTAACTAGACATCTAGTTGCTAGGTAGGAAGCCGATGCGGTCCCATACGTGACGGTGTTTAATTTGTACAGCTGTAATGGCTCATCATTTCTTGATCTCTAGAAGATAAGTTGTAATGCTCGATCATCCTCGTGCATTAAGACCTGGCGATACATCTTTGTTATATCTGCTGTAAAAACATACCTGTGCATCCTGAATTTTAGAACTATTGAAAATAGATCTGGTTGAACAGTTGGGCCTACCATGAGTATATCATTTAGTGAGTGACCAGAAGTAGTCTTGGCTGATGCATCAAAAACTACTCTAAGTTTCGTTGACGAGCTTTCGGGTTTCATCACGCAGTGATGAGGTATGACGTAGTGCCTCTTTGGAATATTGTCCTTGTTAATTGGCGTCATGTGACCCAATGTCTTATATTCCTCCATGAAGTTGATGTAAGATATTTTTAACGTTTCATCCTTGCTCAACTTGTTTTCTAATGAAAGAAACCCTTTTCTTGCAACTTGAAGAGAGTCACCTAATGCTATGGTAGGATCGTCTTTAAATGGTAATTTAACAACAAATTTACCTTCAGAATTTTGCACTGTGTATTTCTGGAAATGTTCTTCGCACTGATGTTCTTCTTCGCTCTGGGTGTTAGTTGGAGTGTCATGGCTTTCTGTTTCCCAGAAAGAGCGAACGAGTTTATCCAACGATGTTAACGATGGCTTTGTAACTATGTGACAATGAGCACATGAATTTGAAGCTGGAGCACTTCCGGCTACTATCCATCCTAGAACTGTTTTTCGTAAGATTGGTAGATCGTTCGAAACTCTATGTTCTCCTGGTAGAAATAGATCAAAGAATAGTTCGGCTCCCAATAGCATGTCGATTTGCTTGGACTTGCAGAAAGATGGATCAGCCAGCTCGATGTAAGATGGAATCTTCCACACTGAGACGTCGATTTCTTGACTACACTGGTAATCACTTATTCGAGGCATGAGGTTCGCTTCTATTGTTGTTTGATAGGTTGACGTCCTAGATTCCAATTTTATTGTGGCCGCAAACTCAGATCTGCATTCATTGCCACCTATTCCGCAGATTGATGCGTCCTTGTAATGTCTCTTGATTCCTAGCTGCTGTAGTTACGATGTTGTTACAAAATTCAGTTGTGATCCAGAATCAAGAAGCGCTCTGCACGGGATTCGTGTACCGTGTGATGAGATCACATTGACCACTGCCGTTGCTAAATAGACATGACGTTTCTTGAAGTGTGTTCCTGCTGCTGCATTGACAGCTTGAAGTGTTGGTTGTGAACTACCCTTCTCATACAGCTGATGCGTACTTGGTGAGTTTTGCTGCTGCTTCTGCAAGTGAAGTAGTGTGTTGTGTGGCATGTTGCATTTTTGGCACTTTCGAGATGAGCATGATTGGGAGTAGTAAACAGTTTCTGCATAACATCAGCCTGTGAACAGCCTTTCCTCGGTCCGAACCTGAAAGTGACAAGAATTTAATACAATTGTAAGTCCCATGCTTACCAGAATTGCAAAATAGGCAATTCAGTGTCTTATCCAGATCCATCTTGGGGGCTATTGACTTCCGTCCATTGTGGCTGCTAGTGGTGACCTCTAGGCTCTGGAACTCTCTTTTTTCGTCTCGGGAGTTGATTGCTTCGAGTGTTTGGAATCGGCACTGAACAAACGTCAGGAACTCTTGGATGGTGGGACTGTTTCTCGGATCTTTTAACACGAGCTCAAACCTTTCTCTGCTCTCCTTGTCGAGTTTTTGCAGCAGAAGATGTACCACTATTGGGTCCCAGCTTGCGATATCATAATTCATATTTGTTATAACTTGTAAACACTCTTTTGTAATGTCGTGAAGCTTTCTTAAGCTTGAACTCGTCGATGTTGTAATTGACTGTGTTAGCAGCTTGTTTAGTTGAGCAGTCAATAGCGGTCTTTTGTTGTTGAAGCGTTCAACTAGTACTCCCCAAGCTACCTCGTAGTTACTGTCTGTTGGCTTGAAGTTTTGTATCAAATCCAGGGCCTTTCCAGTCACATTTGCCCTAAAAAAATATAATTTTTGTGCCGGCGGTATTGGCTGATCATGGATCATTTGTTTGAACAGGTCATGAAACTGCAACCAATTCAAATATTAACCGTCAAATTTAGGCAGCTTGATTTTGGGAAGCTTCATCATTACATTCGGAGGCCTTGGACCACCTCCACTTTCTTGCACTGCTGGAATGTCCATGAAAAGCTTAAGTAATGTCTCCTCAACGCTCTCTTGCAGATTGCAGTATTTTTCTACTTCCACCGTAGTCAACTCCTGGTCCATCTTACGATATAGATTTGCAATCTCCTCCCAATTCTGCTCCAAACTTCTTGCCTTTATTTGGGAGAATTGTTGAGTATTATTCATGGCTGACTGCCCGTGAATCTTGATAATTGACCTTTTTAATATATTAGTCAACAACATATATCGTGCCTTGGAGTTTATTGGCGCGCCAGGAAAGGTTGACTCTTGATTAGAATTTGTAACAATCCCCTTCTTGGGTTTGGGAATTGCACCTTGTTGCTTACCAACTGCAGAAACTTCATCTGCAGGTTTCTCCCTGAGTGGTTTTACTCCTCCTGAACCTTGTATCCGCATCTGAAGATCACCTTGGTTTGGAGTCTCATGTTGTTTAAGATCCTCTATTCTCGAATAAATGTCGGCAGTCAAGCCTTCTGCTGCCTTTCGTACCATTTCGAAATAATCCTTTTCGAAATAGGGATGATTCATGTGTTCTGAGAACCTCTCTCGCAGAATCGAATCATTCTGGTCGAATTGTTCCCAGAGAGGTTCTAGTTGCGCCTTCTTCTTATTTAGGTATTCCAGCGTCTTCCTGGTTGAACTATCCTTGTTATAGTTCCGGACTATGGTGCAGATGGATTCGCCCACTTGCTCTTGCTGAGCGGCGATCTCATCGATGGTGTGGTTTTCTTTAGAATAAGCCATTTTTTTTTTTTAATTTTGGTATTTCTTTTTACGCGGATAATTACACTTGCAGTTGCACCTTCCTTTTTATTTAAATAACACACAAACTGATACAGGCTACTAAAACTTTTTTTAGCAAGTCCTGTCACGGTTGCCAATGTTTAAAATGTTTCAGACGAAACCACTCAAGATAAACACGAAATGATTAAAATGTTTTAGACGAAACCACTCAAGATAAAACACGACTGTTTTCATTTAATGGTAGATAGGTAATGATTTAATTCTTAACTAGCTATAGGTACAGAAAATATTTTGGGAGAGCTACTGTGTGAACCATGTTGATTATAAGTTCCAGTCAATACGTGGGAATCGCAAACTAAACAAAACGTGCCAACAAAAATACGCAAGTTTCTTATTGCGTCTGGCAAGTTGTAGGAGCAATGGTTCACACAGTGGCTCTCGTTACTAGGTGAACAAACAAAAGTATTGAATTCTTGCACATGCAAGTTGCAAGATGAAATTATGAATAAAAAATAAAAGTATTAAATTCTTGGACGTACAAGTTGTTGAAATAAAATAATAAATGAAACTTAAACAAATGGGATAGAATTTTTTATATGCCATCACCTAATGAACAAGTAGAATTCCTTCAAACGAACATACAGAATCTTTTCAACTCGCATGTTCCCCTTAAACGAAAATGTATAACAGATCAATCTCGACCTTGCTATACGCCTGAAATTTCTTCACTTATGTTACAGCGAAATCAAGCTTACCTTAGATGGAAAACAAATAGGTTAGAAGAATTTCATAGATCTTATTGCTCGCTAAGAAACCTTGTTGTGTGCAAAATAAGAAACGAAAAAGCAAAAAGTTTTAAGAATCGAATCAACCTTTATATTAATGGTCGAAAACTTTGGAACAATCATCGTGATTCTGGTATTGGTAAGCAAAAAAAGTCTGACCAGCATAACATTATCGTAAATGAGTTGAATAAACAATTTTTAACATTCTCCTCTGCATCTTCACCTTCACCTAATCCCTATGGATTACGCAATAGAGAAGTAGATCTTTCTTCTGCCTCTGAATTCGACTTTGAGTTTTCTGGAATCAACTGTACTGATGTAGCTGAGGCTTTTATGTTGGTGCAGTCAAATGCGGTTGGGGTTGATGACATACATCCTAATTTTGTAAAAGCTTTACTTCCAATCATTTTGACTAACATCACTTTTATATTTAATTCTATACTTACAACTAGCATTTTTCCGAGACAGTTCCATTTTTCAGTATCTGCAGCTAATCTGGTCTCATCTTATTTAAGTGAACGAAAACAGGCTGTAACTTTTGCTGATAAACTCTCGACCTTTTTGCCTGTCTCAAAAGGTGCTCCTCAAGGAATAATTTTTTTTTTTTTTGCGTTCTTCCAATTATGTCAATATCGTCGGCATATCCTATCAATTGAACGGATCTTTGAAAGATTGTGCCTCTTGAGTTAACGTGGGAGTTTTGCACTATTCTTTCAAGAACGATGTTGAAGAAGTCGCATGACAGTGCATCGCCTTGCCTAACACCTTTTTTGACATCGAATTTATCGGTGAGATCTTTTCCGACCCTGATGGAGCAGCGTGCGTTCTCCATCGTGATCCTACACAATCGGACAAGTTTGGTAGGGATGCCAAAATTAGACATGGCTCTATATAACTCCTCTCTATAGATGTTGTCATATGCGGCCTTAAAATCGATAAATAGGTGGTAGGTATCGATTTGAAGCTCCTGGGTTTTTTCCAAGATCTGCCGTAGTGTGAAGATCTGGTCTATGGTGGACTTTCCTGGTCTAAAGCCGCACTGATAAGGACCTATCAGGTTGTTGACGAATGGCTTCAGACGCTCTCACAATACGGCAGAGAGGATCTTGTACGAGATGTTAAGAAGACTGATACCTCTGTAGTTGGCGCAGTTCAGAGGGTCTCCTTTCCTGAGGACCGGGGAAACTATGCCGAGGTTCCATTCATAGGGCATGCTTTCTTTCGACCATGTTTCGCAAATGAGCTGGTGCATACTCTTGACCAGGTCATCGCCTGCCGCTTTAAACAATTCGGCAGTGAGGCCATCAGCTCCAGCAGCTTTGTTGGACTTCAGCTTGGATACTGCTGTCTTCACTTCGTTCAGGTCGGGTTGGCAGAATTCTTGGTCTACGTCACTTAAATGGAATGGTTCTGTCTCTCTAACAGCGGAATTGGGTGCATCATCGCCGTTATAGGGCTTGGAAAAGTAGTATTTCAATATCCTCAGCATTGACTGCTGTTCCACCACGATGTTCCCTTGATCGTCTTTGCAGGCTTCGGCTCGGGGCTTAGTGCCCGAGGCTGTTGTTTTTACCTTTTGGTAAAACTTCCGAGCCTCATTCCTGCTGTGACACCCTTCTATCTCCTCGATCGCGCGCTTCTCATGTTCTCTCTTTTTCCGTCTGAGAAGCCGGTGTTCGTTTCTCCTCTTCTGCTTGTAGAGCTCGTAAGCAGTTCTAGTCTTTTTGTGCAGCGCCGCTTTGTATGCTTCCTGTTTAGCTGCATGTGCTTGCCAGCATTCGTCGTCAAACCAGGGGTTTCGTTGTGGTGGCCGTGTGAAACCCAGCACTTCAGAGGCGGCATCTCTGATGGCTGAATGGCACTGCTGCCACTGGTTCTCTATACTTAATGCTGGCGTCATAGGACTTCTTAAGAGGTAGTAAGAGACTCGGTCGGAAAAGGACTTGGCGATCTCTTGTGATTGTAGTCGTCCAACTTCGAATTTTCTCACAGTATTTCCTTGTTTTGGCTTGGATCGGGATATCCGCAGTCGTACCTTGGCTACCACAAGGTAGTGGTCCGAGTCAATGTTGGCCAGTCGGAATGTTCGGACATCCTCTATACTGGAGAAGTGTCGTGCGTCGATCGCAATGTGGTCAATCTGGTTGACGGTTGATAGATCAGGAGATTTTCATGTCCCTTTGTGGATATTGAGGTGCTGGAATCGCGTACTAGCTACCAGAACATCTCGCCCCGCAGCGAAATCGATCAGCCTGAATCCGTTATCGGATGTGTTGTCGTGCAGGCTGTATCTACCGATTATTCCACCAAAGATATCCTCTCTTCCTAGCTTGGCATTAAAATCTCCTAGAACAATCTTAATGTCATAGCCAGGGCACTGCTCATATGTTTTGTCCAGGAGCTCGTAGAATACGTCTTTGGTGTCTTCATCTTTTTCCTCTGTGGGGGCGTGTGCGCAAATGAGGCTTATGTTGACGAATTTAGCCTTGATGCGGATTGTTGCTTCGTGTTCTTTAGGAATCTCAATATCTTACTCCTATAAGGACTCGAATTATGTTGCCAAAAACTCTGATAATGCCTATTCTTATGCTCGGCTGTGAAATTTATTGTAATTGTGATTCTGAGAGTAGAAGAAAACTTACAGTCGCCTTTAACAGCACTATTAGATATATTTATGGTCTGAAGAGATATGACCACATATCTGGCTACGTCCCAACTTTATACAACATGCAGTTTGTATAGGTTATTCAGTATCGAACACTCCTTTTATTCTTCAGAATCAAACAGACACATCAACCTCAGTACCTGTTTTTTCGACTAGAATTTCCTACCTCTAACAGATTAAATCAATTTATAATCTCGCGACATACCTGCCAAACATCAGAACGACAGTGTTTGGTCAACGCTGTACGTCTCTGGAAATCCCTGCCAAATGATATAAGAAGAATTGTTGATGCTCAAACTTTTCAACAAAAACTTAAACTTTACTTCTCATCTCTTGAGTAACTATTTTTACCTTTAATAAAAATTCTTAAAAATTTATAAGATTAATGAATTAAAGAAGCAATTAATAATTAATTTATACGCAAAGATAGATTGTTAACTACTCAGTTTTTCATTCTCCCATTACAATTTTGAATTTTTTGCTTATTGTAAATATTTTATTAATTTCTCGCTATATTATTTATTATTTTTATAAGGTATTATAAATGAAGCTATCACAATTTATAAGATATTGTATCTTAATGTGTATAGCAAATCCAAAAATAAACTAAACTAAACTAAACTAAAAAATTAATTTGCAGAAAAATTTTTTCATCAATCATTTTGAAGACAAATTAGTTTGCAGATGTGGCAATCGTGTGTTCACAAATTTTGTTTATTTTCTGACGTTTCTGCAAATGTCTGGCAATAAGTAAATTTGCAGACCCAGTTTGAAGAGCATTTGCGAATCTATTCATTGGCAGACAAATTTGGCAAGGATTACAAAACAAAACGCGTTGATTGTCTCTACAATTGGATTGTCAACAACAAAACTCATCGAAAATTTAAAGGTGATTTTTGTTCCTTATAGAAAATTTGTTAATTACGTGAACATTTTCTATTGTTTTTTGATATTTCACTTTTAGCTTTAAAATTTTTTTGACAGATGCGATGTGACAATGAACTGAAAATGAACTTGCAGATCCACAAATGAATTTGTGTGTGCACGGTTTTGCAAATCTATAGCCAGCTATTTGCCCAAATTAATTTATCGACATTGTCAGCCAAATAGCTGGCAATAGACTTACAGATATTTGAAGATTTCTGCATGCCGTGTACACACAAATTCCATTTTCACCCTCATGGTCAGCTCATTTGCACACATTAGGTGGTTTTTTTTATGCTAGTATATAGTACAGCATTTCAGTTAAAAAAGAAAACGAATGATCCACAGTATTTTCAGTTATATATTCAGCAACAAGATGGTGCTCCACGCGAAAGCTTGCTCTTACTTTTCAAAGTTCTCTGTGAAATTTAAGATGAAACAAAATCAAACTCATACCAGGCTCACAGAGTATAACCAGAGAGTCAACTCCGGCAAGGTAGTGCCATTTTGCCTACAAGCTAATCTAGACCGGGAACCCTCGACCGGGAACCCTCGCTTACCACACCCGCCATTGGCCGCCGTTGTGTTGTCAGAGAAAAAAAATCAGTTGAGTTTGAAAAGTAAAAAAATCGATAATTTTAAATTTTCATACAGCCTAAAACTTAGAAAAATGAATTTAAGTTGCAGGAACTAACATTTTTTTTACATTTTGGTTAGTATTTCACTGAAAAAGACAAAAATTAGTAAAAATTTTCATACCGATGTAGGCGGTTTGTTAAGTTTCACAGAATATACCAGTTTGCACATAGCCTTAAACTCCCCACTCGATAGCACCTGGGTGTGGTAAGTCAGATGTCAAATGACAGATAGCTGTTTAGAAATAATTTGTATCTGCAACAAAGAACAAAAGTAGTTTTCATAAAAGTTTCTCTTGAAAGAGAAAAATACCAAACAATTCTTTGATTACTAAATAATAATGGAGCCCTATGATGTCGTAGTAAATAAACCTGTTGTAATCGATAATGGTTCTGGTGTTATCAAGGCTGGCTTTGCCGGTGAGCATATCCCAAAATGCCGATTTCCCAACTATATTGGACGACCAAAACACGTCCGGGTTATGGCCGGTGCATTGGAAGGTGATTTATTTGTCGGACCAAAAGCGGAGGAAGATCGAGGTCTGCTGAGCATAAGATACCCAATGGAGCATTGAATTGTGACAGATTCGAATGATATGGATCGTATTTGGAGCTACATTTACACTATCTTTTTATGAAAAATGGAAACACCATTATCTTGAGATTACAAATTTTTTATTCAAAATGTATATTTATTTAAAAAACACTTTTTACGTTACAAAACATTAAAGTATAATTGATTCAAGCAAACAATTTTGAATTTGAGTTTTTGAATGCATTTCGGCTATTCTACTAGCCATCTTCAGCAACACGACTGAGGGGAAAAAAGCTATGCAAATTTAAACAGAACAGGTAAATACAAAAAAAGAAAAAGGAAGAAAAGAGAAAAGAAAAGTAGAATTGGATAACATTACAAATTAAACAAAGAAGACTCTATATTTCCCAAATCTGCGTTTAATGCTGAAACATCTCTATGTATGTATAGACTCTCGTATGCATCCAGTCTGCGGTTCTCGTTAACGCACTTTAAAAGCTGTACATTATCTATTGTTGTTCTTGTCACAATGAAAATCTGTAAAGCCTTCATTTGTCTCTGTAGCACAATTATTAACCAATTACCAACAGTTTAAGTTTCCACTTTTGTTTGTGTTAAGAAAAAGTGGAAACTTAATCTGTTGACAATTGGTTAATAACTGTGCTACAGAAACAAATTAAAGCTTTTTGAGCTCAGCATAACGTAGAAAGTATTTTGGCATTTAAAGCTTTTCATTGTGATAAATTTTTCAAAAATTGTCGTCATGGTTTAATGTCGACTTCTAACTAACTAACTTTATCTGAAAAAACAAAAACATTTGGTGATGAATGGCTACACTTACGGTTATGAACTATACAGTAAGGAGTCTCTATTGTATTAGCTACAAAGCTCCATCATGAGATTTTCAATGCTATATTTCAAAAAAGTTTAGTTCAAAACCTATCATTTTCTACTTTTTTTGATTAAAACCAATGGAAACGGTTTTATTTATTTATTTATTTTTATTTTATTTTATTTCATGAATGCCTAACAACTGTAAGATATAATATCTTATAAGCTAGTCATTAGCTAATTTAACAAGATAAAGAGCAAGATAAAAAGAAGTTATTAAAATTGAAGCAAATTATGAAACAGATTTGAGTTAAAATTTTTAGTTATTTACATTTGTATAAGTTCGAAAGTGGTTTATTAATAGTCTTTTAATTCTTGTTGCGTTTTGAATTTCCTTAATATTTCGTGGTAATGAGTTCCAAAGACGGACGGAATTTACGAAAAATTGACGCTGAGATGTTAAACACGAACAACGAGGATGAATCAATTGACGAGATCTTGTCGAGACCGCGAATGTAATTCTCTCAAAGCAGTATTGTGGTTGGTGCGAAATCATAATGTCAGAGAGCAAAACTAGACACCTAAGTTCAAGAAACTTTTCAAAGGTCATACCCAGCAAGCGTTGGGAAAAACCGGCTAATCTATCATACCTACTCAAACCATAGACATAACGTAAGGTACTTGTTCTGACTAGGTTTTATTTGATACAAAAAAACTAGGGAAAAAAATAACTTGTAAAAAACTTTCCAAAAAAAAGTAAAACACGTCCACTTTGCAATCGTTATAAATCGGTTGTATATCTTGTATATAATTCAAAGGTCATATTAAGAACAAATTCTATGTTTTATGTTTACATTCTTTTGACTTTTACTTTTGTGTATTCTATCTTTGATTTAAGCCTTGTTCGATTAACTAATTTAGTATTTACTAATTCAATTCAAATTAATTCTTTAGCTTAAGTTAAAAGAACATTGTACTTTCGTACATTCTCCCGCCTCCGAAAGTTGCAAGTACAATCACGTCTGGAGCACCCTATTTAATCTCGAACTGTAGTACCGACATCGTGCAGTTGATTCTTCTCAGATGGCCTTTGACAGTTGATTGCCATCCTTAATTGGTATAAATTACAACGGTGGTACTCTTCTTGCTCTTGCATACATGTAAGGAGACAAAAGAGATTAGTACATTCAAAGAAAACATAAATGGACAACACGATAGAATGGTACAACAGATACTACTAGGAAATTTTAAAATTGTTGCCTTTCACTTAGGCATGTGTACTGCATCGGTAGTGTACGTTGCCTTGCGTAAGTTGTAATTCCATTCATCGTTTGTTTCATTCTTCCTTGTTGCTTGTTCTTATGTGAATTCAATTTTTAATATTATTTTGCAGTGAAGGTGTGAAGAAGTGAAGAACAAGAAGCATGGTGCCGGCATGCGTTCTTTGTTAATTTAATTCGTGGTTGTTTTTATTGAAAGTGAGTGTACTACTAATTGGTTTTAGCTTTATAAACAATTAAATGTGTTTGTTGTTCTGCTGCATGGATGAGGCTGCTGCGATGGATTAATTTTTGCGAAGAATTTCCCGCAAACCTTGAATTGGGTCATGTTCAATGGATGCCATGTGTTCCATCTATTCCAGATGAGTTTTTCCTTGGTTTAATATTATTTGTTTGACATATATTTTATTACATTTTATTCGTTTTATGTGTGATTTTGTATGTTATGTTATTTGTGATTAACCGTGTACGTTCTATTATTAATATAAATCAAATTTTAATAGCTAATTTGTTCTACGTGTAGATGTGTGTGTGTGTGTGTGTGTGGCGTTGTGCAAGGTTTTGCATTTAATTCCGCGGAGTTCGAGGTTCGCGCGTACGAAAGTATTTGAATATATGTCGTGTGTGTATGTATGTACTTAATGTACTTGTTTAGGCAAAGGCAAATTTATCGTGGCCGAGTGCCATCCTTTTCTAGTCGGAAAAGTTCGATTTTCGACTAGAATTGTTGTTTACATTTTGATTGTAAACAAATCGCGATTTTTAATTCGGAAATGTTTCGCGAGTTTTATGAATTTTATTAAGTCTTAGGTGTGTTTGGCATTAATTGAAAATTATGAAGTGATTTTGTATTCAATTTATTTCAGTGGACTGTATAATTTGGTGACCTTTAAATATTGATCAGCTCTGTAGTGCAAAATTGTCAAATGCATTTGCCGGCGGCATTTGACATTTCGTGGATTTTCGATTTTCTATGTGATGTGGATCGTGTTCCTTTTTTGTTTTTAAAATGGCAGTGCATTTTGTGTTTTGCATAATTGCCTTTAATTTGTTAATTTAATTTGTTTAATAACAAGCATGATTTAATGTCATTAATAGTGTATGCATTGTTGCAGTGCACAGGAATTTTTTTTTTTTTTTTTTTTTAAATGTGTCTTGTCGACGACAATCCATTTTTTGTTTTGCCGACGGGAATTCGTATTCGACGTGCGGTGTTTCTCTGTTTTCGATGTTCTCCTCGCAGAGATTTTAAAAATAATGTGTTTTCCGAATTTGATTTTATATCGTAGCTTAAGTTTTTTAGAAGTTGTTTTAAGCATTCGATGTAAAGCTTAAAAGTGTTTTGGAATAAGTTGTGCTTAGTTCTATTATATTTTAAGTTTTATTTTGTGTGTGCGTTGTTGCAGCACAGAATTAAGATGAATCGCATCGATTGTCTTTCATGCAACTTCTGTAAATTATTATATCTTTGAATACAGATGATTTTATTATATCTTTGAATAAAGATGATTTAAAAAAGTTCTTGTTTGTTTTATTATTTCTTGAACAGCTTTTCAGGTGGTTTTAAAGATGTGTTTTAAACAGCCTTTCAAATGTTACAAGATGTGTTGATTGTTGAATTGTGTGATGAATTGAATGACAAAAGGTGTTGATTTTTGAGATGAGTTCGTTGATGATTTGATGTAACTTTTATTTTTTTTTTTTGTATAGATGTGTTGATTGGTGTTTTGATCGATAATGTGTTTTGTACAGATGGGTTGATTGCTTTGAAATGTTTCGGTAACCAGTTTATGTTTTAGGAATTAATATTTATATTAATGCCGATTGCTCTTGGTGTTTGTTGGACGGTAGATAACAGATTTTCGCGATGGGTCGTTTGAAGTTTCCGTTTTGTGTTTTAACCGTGACAACGCGTATTAAACCATCTATTCCCGCGTGAGTGTCCTCGATCCGGGCAAGACTCCAATACGTCGGTGCAAGTCGCTCATCCTTGAGCAACACTAGGTCTCCTATTTTGGGAGCTTCTTGAACTTCAGTCCATTTCGGACGTTGCTGCAATCGCGCAAGGTATTCGGAACTCCACCTTTTCCAAAATCCTTCCGCCAGCGCTTGTACTTTTCTCCATCGGTCGATATACGTGATGTCGTTGTTGAGTTCGCCTTGTGGCACAGCATGCAAAGATTCGCCTACGAGAAAATGCGCAGGTGTTAGCGCATTCAAATCGTCTAAGCTGTCGGAGAGTGGGCATAAGGGTCTCGAATTCAGACACGCTTCTATCTGAGCTAGAAGCGTTGTGAGCTCCTCAAAAGTTAGCCTTTCGGTTCCAACAACTCGTTTTAAATGGAACTTCACCGATTTCACTCCCGCTTCCCATAATCCACCAAAGTGTGGAGAAGCTGGGGGAATAAAGTGCCAATTTGTTCCGTGATTTGCTAGGTTTTCGGCAATTTCCTTAAAATCGTGCTTTGCGTCTTTCAACATTTTGGCTAATTCGTTATTAGCGCCGACGAAATTTGTTCCACAATCGCTGTAGATTTGTTTGCAGCTACCTCTCCTGGCCGTAAACCGTCGAAATGCTGCTAAAAATGCTTGGGTAGTCAGGTCAGACACGACTTCCAAGTGAATGGCCTTTGTTGCCAAACAGATAAATACTGCGAAATACCCCTTTAGTATTTTAGCACCTCGAGCTTTCCAGCTTTTTATTTCGATGGGTCCTGCGTAGTCAACTCCAGTATGACTGAACGGTCGTGACATCTGGACTCTAGGTGCAGGTAGATTCGCCATCAACTGCTGCATTTCCGATGCCTTTTGCCGGTAGCAAGAAGTGCATCTATGAAGCTGGTATTTCACGCTTCTTCGTATCTGGCCAATCCAGTACTTTTGACGGATGTAACTGATCATCTGTTGGATGCCGCCATGCAAGGTGTTCTTATGGGCATCTCTGCCAACCAGGTTCGTAAAATGGTGACTATTTTGAAGTAGTATCGGATGTTGCGCGTCGTAGGGGAGGAGAGAATTCTCCAAGCGTCCTCCAACTCTCAAAAGTCCATCAGCATCAACGAATGCGTTCAAAGTCTTGAGTGACTTGGGTATCTTCGAGGTTTCCACGATTTGTTGAAGCTCTGATTTGAACATCTCCTTCTGTGCGGCCTTCACGACGATGATGCGCGCTGCTTCTAGTTCGCTTGGGCTAAGCGGGCCATCAGAAACTGCTTTTCGTCGGCATTTTGTTGCGAAACGGCAACATGTGGCGATAACTCCAATCACCTTCAACAAACTCGAACAGTCGCAGATGGTTTGAAGTATACGATCATCCTGATTGACTTGAACACTTAGTACCTTAACCGTACGTCGTTCCTCGTCTGTTTCGATGTCAACAGGTTGATGCGGAACATCGAAAGTCCATTGACTGCGTAAAAATTCAGGACCAATCCACCAAGTTTGCAGTGACGTCAGTTCTGCTGGATACACACCTCTAGACGCCAGATCGGCTGGGTTATGAAGCGTTGCAACATGTCCCCAGCAATCGATCCCCACTAACCGCTGAATTTCGGACACTCTGTTGGCCACGAAAGTAGTCCATTTGGCGGGAGTAGCTCGTATCCACGCGAGCGCGATGGTTGAGTCGGTCCATGTGAACATCTTGATGTCGGGAACAGCCAAAACGTCCTTCGTATACTGCATCAGCTGCGCTAACACTACTGCTCCGCAAAGTTCCAAACGTGGAAGCGTGATCGTACGCTGACTTGGAGCTACCTTCGTCTTTGCCAGGAGCAAGTTGACCTGTATACTCCCATCACTGTCAAGCACACGAACGTATACTACCGCACCGTATGCTTTCATCGACGCATCACAGAATCCATGTAGCTCGATATCCTTGTTGGTTTTGCTTATCTGAGTCCAGCGTGGTATTCGAAGCGTCTCGATCATAGGAAGTTCTCCATGAAAAGCATCCCAATCCTTCTTCAAAGTAGCTGGAACCGGATCATCCCAATCACAACTTAGTTCCCAAAGCCGCTGCATCATTAACTTTGCCGTGATGACGCATGGTGATATCCAGCCAAGGGGGTCGAACAGTTTGGCTATGGTGGACAACATTGACCTTTTTGTTGTGGCTTCTGATGACTGTTGCACATTTTGGTAAGAAAAGTAGTCGTCTACCGGGAACCATTTTATGCCAAGGGTTTTGACATGATTTGACATGTTGAACGGCACCTCAAAATCTAACTCTCGATCCGCTACAGGTATGTCTTCGACGAGTTCCTTCACGTTGCTTGTCCATTTTCTTAAATTGAAGCCCGCGGACGCCAGAAGTTGATTCGCTTGGTCGCGTTTTGTTCGTGCTTCTTCCACAGTGTCGGCACCACTGATGAGGTCATCCACATACATGTCCTCTCGGACAACCTTTGCGCCTTCCGGCAGGTGCGATTCTTCCTCTTCGGCTACACGCTTCAAAATTTTGATGGCAAGATACGGTGCACTTGCTGTGCCAAACGTTACCGTTTTAAGCCGATACATTTTGATTGGAGATAAACGATCGTTTCTCCACAGGATCAACTGATAGTAAGTATCCGGTGTATCCACTAACACCTGCCTATACATCTTCTCGATGTCAGCCGTAAACGTGATTCTGTGGGTTCGCCATCGAAGAACCAGATCAATAATGCTCGACTGTAATTTTGGGCCCACCAAAAGTCGATCATTGAGCGAACTTCCATCCAAAGTCTTCGCTGTTGCGTCGAACACGACCCTCAGTTTCGTGGTTTAACTCGATTCCTTGAAAACTGCATGGTGAGGCAAAAAATAGTGGTATGGGGTTGCCAACACCGAGTCGCCGACGTGAATTTCTTCCATATGCCCTAGGGTTGCATATTCCTGTATGCATTTGGCATAGTCTGCCCGAAGAGTTGGGTTTGCCTCCAGCCTCTTCTCCAAGTGCAGGAATCGTCGGACCGCGCTCTGCTTACTGGATCCCATCGCTGGAAGACATCCACCCTTAAACGGCAGCTTCACTTCATAACGCCGTCAGGAAAGCGTATCGTGTGTTCGTTGAAATGCGCGTCGCATGCGATGTTCTCCTCAGTTTCATGTGTCTGGAACGGCAATTCTTCCATCTCCCAGAATCTCTGCAGCTGAGAATTCAGGTCAGCAGTCTGCACAAAACTGCGTATTTGCCGGGGAGGTTCCGCTTGAACTCTCCCTAACACAATCCACCCTAACTGCGTCTTCTGAGCGGTTGGTCCGACTCCATCTGCAGGTCTTCTCACTTCTGGAAGGAGTATATCGGCATATACGTCGCTACCAAGAAGTATATTAATAGGTCCAGGAACGTGGAGATTTGGATCTGCCAACGTTAACCCTCTAAGGTGTTGCCATTTGTCAGGTATCATTTGTTGGGCTGGGAGATGGCCAGTCAGTGACTTGAAGACCAGTGCCCGCACCGCGCCTCCATAAGTTGAGTTGCATGACGCAAGCTCAATATCCACGCAAGTTTGCGTTGTGCCACTGCTGACTAACCCTAACCCTGACACCTCGACAAAGGTACGTCGCTTTTTCAGCTTCAGTTGCTGTGCTGCATCTTCAGTGATGAAGCATGCTTCCGATCCTGGGTCGATCAAAGCTCGGAGATGGTGTTGACGACCATCGGCTGCTCGCACCTTCACAATAGCTGTCGCTAAAAGCACCTGGTGCGTTCTGCTACCATGCGACGTGTGGTAATTTAAAACCTGACCGCTGGTAGAAGCTTGTTGCACCTCTCGTGGTTCAAACTCCAGCGCGTTTGCATTGAACGAATGAGAAATTGCATTGTTACCTCTAGAAGTTGTTGTTGACCTCGACGGTGTCATGCTATTTGCGCGCACAGCTGCGTGTTGGGCCACGTTTACATGTAGAAGCGTGTGGTGACGCTGTTGGCAAAAGTAACAGCAGCCAGGTGAGGGGCAATCCGGCGCAAAATGTCCTGAAGAAAGGCAGTTGTCGCAAACTCTCAGGCGTCGAGCAGTCTGCTTCCTTTCCGCTGTGTCCATGTTCAGGAACCTCTGACACTTCCTTATGGAATGCTGTTGCAGATTGCATAAACTGCACATTCCCGACTCTGTTAAAAGTTGGCCGAACTGCTGGCCTACCTACTTGCCTACTGGCTGGCTTACCTGTTGGCTTAGATGCTGGCGTCGCAAACATCACCTTCGTGCTCTGAAAGCCAGAACGGTTGTTGGCGTGTGTCTCAGCTTTCATTTTTGACGCGGAGCACATCTCCTGCTGGTCAACAACTTCTAAAGTGCGGAAACGAGTGTCCAAGAAGTCCGCAAACTCGACGAAGTTTGGCAAATCCTTCCTGTTTCCCATCTTCTCTTCCCACAGCTTCTGCGTTGATGACGGCAACTTCTGGTGCAGGAACCAAATGAGCACCGTGTCCCACTGATCCACCGGAACGTCCATGTTCTCCAGAGCTGACATACACTCCCGTGTCGTGAACAATAACTCCTTCAAACCTGTTGCAGTTTCCCGGGCCATAGGAGACTGCCCAAACAGAGCCTGCATCTGTAAATGCACCAGTATGCGCTTGTGGTCGTAGCGCTCCTTCAGCAACTCCCACGCCTTTGCGTAATTTGCCGCCTCGACCGACAAGTTCTGCAGGAAACGCTCGGCGTCACCAACCAAACACGATTGCAGAAAGTGCAGCTTATCGATATCGGCCAGACTGCTGTTGTTGTGTACCAACGCTCCGAATCGATCATGAAAGGCTCGCCAGCTGGTGTACGCACCTAGACACCTAAGTTCAAGAAACTTTTCAAAGGTCATACCCAGCAAGCGTTGGGAAAAACCGGCTAATCTATCATACCTACTCAAACCATAGACATAACGTAAGGTACTATTGAAGACGACATTGAGTTTACGCATGCTAGCAAAACTGCAGTTACAAAATATTTCACAGCCGTATGTCAGAATGGGAATTATCAGAGTCTTGGCAAGAAGAAAACGAGTTTTAAATGGTGTAAAGCTCTTAGTTACCCATAAAGTACGTAAAACCCCATACACTTTGCCAGCAATAACATTAATGTGGTTGTCCCAGGTCAAAGAGCGGTTAAAAATTACACCGAGATTTTTTGCAGTATCCACAAAATCGATTTGGGCATCTTTCAACACTATCGGAGAAAAATAATCAAGATTTAGAGTTTTCCTCGATATAACAATACATTTTGATTTCTTTGGATTTAAGATAAGGCCGTTTTACTCTGACCATTTTGAGATTTTTTCTAGGTCTTTGTTGACACAAAAGACTCCATGCTCTATGAGCCCAAGAGGGCAGCTAAAGTACAATTGAACATCGTCAGCATATAAATGAGTCGAGCAATGGTCAAATAGAGACGGCAGCTCGTTAACGTAAATAGAGAACAGTAAAGGACCAAGTATAGAACCTTGGGGAACACCTTTCACATTTGAGAGAAAATTGGACATGCTATCACCAACTTGCACTGCTTGTTTCCTATCAGTCAAATATGAATAGATCAGTTTTGCCGCACTTGAAGAAAAATTTAAGTTATGCATAAGCTTTTTACATAAGATATCATAGTTAACAGAGTCGAAAGCCTTTGAGAAATCGAGCAGAACCAAGAACGTTACCTCATCTTTATCTAATGCATGTCGAATGTCTTCAGTAACGTTAAGAAGCGCTGTAATACAACTGTGTTTTTTCCGAAAACCAGATTGCTTCGGCGTTAGCATCGAGTTAGTTGTAAAATGATCATTGATTTGTTTCTGGAGGATTCGTTCAAAGACTTTCGACAGAAATGGTAACACAGAGATAGGACGAAATTCCACACCTTTGGCGTTTTTGGGAATTGGAATGACTTTGGCAATCTTCCACAGATTCGGATAGACTCCTGACATCGAGATAGTATTAAAAACAAATGTTATATAAGGCAGTACTATTGGCAGAATCATACACAAAAACTTAGGGTGAACATCATCTAACCCGACAGCATTTGATTTAATTGAAAGCAAACTTTCAACAACGTCAGCACACTTTGCTGCACGAAAACCAAAACCAATACGACCCAACTGATCTGGAAATGAAAAAGGATTCGAGGTATTCGAAGTCGGAGCGAGTGCTGATGGCTGAGAAACAAAATTTTTATTGAGGCTGTTGGGATCAACGTCGGTTGCTATCCTATTTCTTGACTTGACAATACCAACTCTACGTAAATTTTTCCACAATTGTGGTCCACTAAGGGAAGTACTAAGCTGAGGAGATAAAAGTTTCAATTTTTCTTTACGTATTTCAGCTACTACTCTATTGCGCAGTGATCAAAAAGCTCGTCGCAACTCTGGCAACCGGAAACGCTTCCAGATGTTGTAAGCAGTGTCTCGTTGTTGAATTAAGAGCCTTATGTTGGGAGTAAACCAAGGTTTGTAGTTTTGTCTTAGAGTAATGGTCTTAATTGGGACATGAGTATCAAAAAGGCTATTTATATTCTGAGTCAAGAACTCTAGCTGCTCATTTGAGGACTGCAAGTAAAAAATTTGGTCCCAATTAATCCTACATGCATGCTCTTCCAAACGTAGATGGTTAATGCCATGAAAATTACGATAAGATATTCGCTGGGAAGGAGTGTAATCAAAGCTAAAAGTATATGTCAAAAAGATTAAGTCATGCCTAGAAAAAGCAGGGGCAGAAAGCTGATCATATAGAGCTACGTTCCCTATGTCACTAACCAGAAACAAGTCTAAAAGTGTAGCATCACCACCAGAATAATGAGTAGGTGACACCTAACGTGTTAACAGGCCTTAGATCAAATGTCAACATATTATGCGTAAGAACATTGGGGTGTAAGATATTACAATTGAGGTCTCCACATAAGATGATGTTAGGAGAATTGAGTGAAAGTTCCTCTTAAAGAGTGAACAGTGGTGAAAAGTCTATGTTTCTGTTTGGCCTATAGATTGCTCCTAAAATCATATTATCATCATTGCCTACCAGCTCAACGAACAGATATTCAATGCTACTGTCAGCCTCAGATGATATCTTAAGATGACATTTTAAGCTAGTTCTTACATAGATAGCGACACCACCCCCAACACGATTCATTCTATTCAAACGAAAAATCTGGTAACCATCTAATTTACAAATTTCGTCACTTAACTCATCCTTCAGCCAAGTTTCAGTGATGCAGATTACATCAACATCTGAGTCTACAAAAATATCTCGAAATTCGTCAATTTTCAGAAGCAAGCTTTGAGCATTGAAATGACAAACTCGGAGACCGCGTTTTTGCTTACAGAGGATTCTAACCATCGGACGTAAGGAATTTATAATAATCATACCGCAGGCAACAAGTAGAAAAAGATATAAAAGAAGAAAAAGATGATAATAGTAGAAGAAAAAAGAAATTAATTCAGATATATATATGTAAATGTATGTAAGTAATTTATAATTGCAAAAATAAGAACAAAAGTTTGTAAAAGAGGAATAAAAACCAAAGTTATATAAAAAAAAAGAAATTAAATAATAAACAAAAAATTTAATTGGTATAAAAATGAAATGTAATGAAATTAATTGGAGACATCTGATCTGGCAACGTCCTCGAGTCCCTCGATGCAGTCAACACGCACAGCTGTGTGGTCATTTTGACGTTTGACATAAACCACTCCTCTCGCAGTATAAACGGTGGAAAATAGTTTTCTTTTTTAATGCAAGCGCCCGTTGTAAAATGTTTTTATTTTGTTGTGATAAGCTTTCTCGTATATAAATGGCAGATGAACCCGCAGAGGTATACGAACTATCGGAAACGAAGTGAATATCATTTAAACAGAGTGGTTTGTTATTGTTTTTTTTTTCGGTAATTCGCAATCGAAGTCAAAACAAAGTTTTTGTCATAAGGTGAATTGAACCTAATCATTATCGCGGAGTTTGGCGAATTTTGTTTAGGACGGGTGCGATTTAAAAAAGTTCTTGTTTGTTTTATTATTTCTTGAACAGCTTTTCAGGTGGTTTTAAAGATGTGTTTTAAACAGCCTTTCAAATGTTACAAGATGTGTTGATTGTTGAATTGTGTGATGAATTGAATGACAAAAGGTGTTGATTTTTGAGATGAGTTCGTTGATGATTTGATGTAACTTTTATTTTTTTTTTTTGTATAGATGTGTTGATTGGTGTTTTGATCGATAATGTGTTTTGTACAGATGGGTTGATTGCTTTGAAATGTTTCGGTAACCAGTTTATGTTTTAGGAATTAATTTTTATATTAATGCCGATTGCTCTTGGTGTTTGTTGGACGGTAGATAACAGATTTTCGCGATGGGTCGTTTGAAGTTTCCGTTTTGTGTTTTAACCGTGACAACGCGTATTAAACCATCTTTTCCCGCGTGAGTGTCCTCGATCCGGGCAAGACTCCAACACGTCGGTGCAAGTCGCTCATCCTTGAGCAACACTAGGTCTCGTATTTTGGGAGCTTCTTGAACTTCAGTCCATTTCGGACGTTGCTGCAATCGCGCAAGGTATTCGGAACTCCACCTTTTCCAAAATCCTTCCGCCAGCGCTTGTACTTTTCTCCATCGGTCGATATACGTGATGTCGTTGTTGAGTTCGCCTTGTGGCACAGCATGCAAAGATTCGCCTACGAGAAAATGCGCAGGTGTTAGCGCATTCAAATCGTCTAAGCTGTCGGAGAGTGGGCATAAGGGTCTCGAATTCAGACACGCTTCTATCTGAGCTAGAAGCGTTGTGAGCTCCTCAAAAGTTAGCCTTTCGGTTCCAACAACTCGTTTTAAATGGAACTTCACCGATTTCACTCCCGCTTCCCATAATCCACCAAAGTGTGGAGAAGCTGGGGGAATAAAGTGCCAATTTGTTCCGTGATTTGCTAGGTTTTCGGCAATTTCCTTAAAATCGTGCTTTGCGTCTTTCAACATTTTGGCTAATTCGTTATTAGCGCCGACGAAATTTGTTCCACAATCGCTGTAGATTTGTTTGCAGCTACCTCTCCTGGCCGTAAACCGTCGAAATGCTGCTATAAATGCTTGGGTAGTCAGGTCAGACACGACTTCCAAGTGAATGGCCTTTGTTGCCAAACAGATAAATACTGCGAAATACCCCTTTAGTATTTTAGCACCTCGAGCTTTCCAGCTTTTTATTTCGATGGGTCCTGCGTAGTCAACTCCAGTATGACTGAACGGTCGTGACATCTGGACTCTAGGTGCAGGTAGATTCGCCATCAACTGCTGCATTTCCGATGCCTTTTGCCGGTAGCAAGAAGTGCATCTATGAAGCTGGTATTTCACGCTTCTTCGTATCTGGCCAATCCAGTACTTTTGACGGATGTAACTGATCATCTGTTGGATGCCGCCATGCAAGGTGTTCTTATGGGCATCTCTGCCAACCAGGTTCGTAAAATGGTGACTATTTTGAAGTAGTATCGGATGTTGCGCGTCGTAGGGGAGGAGAGAATTCTCCAAGCGTCCTCCAACTCTCAAAAGTCCATCAGCATCAACGAATGCGTTCAAAGTCTTGAGTGACTTGGGTATCTTCGAGGTTTCCACGATTTGTTGAAGCTCTGATTTGAACATCTCCTTCTGTGCGGCCTTCACGACGATGATGCGCGCTGCTTCTAGTTCGCTTGGGCTAAGCGGGCCATCAGAAACTGCTTTTCGTCGGCATTTTGTTGCGAAACGGCAACATGTGGCGATAACTCGAATCACCTTCAACAAACTCGAACAGTCGCAGATGGTTTGAAGTATACGATCATCCTGATTGACTTGAACACTTAGTACCTTAACCGTACGTCGTTCCTCGTCTGTTTCGATGTCAACAGGTTGATGCGGAACATCGAAAGTCCATTGACTGCGTAAAAATTCAGGACCAATCCACCAAGTTTGCAGTGACGTCAGTTCTGCTGGATACACACCTCTAGACGCCAGATCGGCTGGGTTATGAGGCGTTGCAACATGTCCCCAGCAATCGATCCCCACTAACCGCTGAATTTCGGACACTCTGTTGGCCACGAAAGTAGTCCATTTGGCGGGAGTAGCTCGTATCCACGCGAGCGCGATGGTTGAGTCGGTCCATGTGAACATCTTGATGTCGGGAACAGCCAAAACGTCCTTCGTATACTGCATCAGCTGCGCTAACACTACTGCTCCGCAAAGTTCCAAACGTGGAAGCGTGATCGTACGCTGACTTGGAGCTACCTTCGTCTTTGCCAGGAGCAAGTTGACCTGTATACTCCCATCACTGTCAAGCACACGAACGTATACTACCGCACCGTATGCTTTCATCGACGCATCACAGAATCCATGTAGCTCGATATCCTTGTTGGTTTTGCTTATCTGAGTCCAGCGTGGTATTCGAAGCGTCTCGATCATAGGAAGTTCTCCATGAAAAGCATCCCAATCCTTCTTCAAAGTAGCTGGAACCGGATCATCCCAATCACAACTTAGTTCCCAAAGCCGCTGCATCATTAACTTTGCCGTGATGACGCATGGTGATATCCAGCCAAGGGGGTCGAACAGTTTGGCTATGGTGGACAACATTGACCTTTTTGTTGTGGCTTCTGATGACTGTTGAACATTTTGGTAAGAAAAGTAGTCGTCTACCGGGAACCATTTTATGCCAAGGGTTTTGACATGATTTGACATGTTGAACGGCACCTCAAAATCTAAATCTCGATCCGCTACAGGTATGTCTTCGACGAGTTCCTTCACGTTGCTTGTCCATTTTCTTAAATTGAAGCCCGCGGACGCCAGAAGTTGATTCGCTTGGTCGCGTTTTGTTCGTGCTTCTTCCACAGTGTCGGCACCACTGATGAGGTCATCCACATACATGTCCTCTCGGACAACCTTTGCGCCTTCCGGCAGGTGCGATTCTTCCTCTTCGGCTACACGCTTCAAAATTTTGATGGCAAGATACGGTGCACTTGCTGTGCCAAACGTTACCGTTTTAAGCCGATACATTTTGATTGGAGATAAGCGATCGTTTCTCCACAGGATCAACTGATAGTAAGTATCCGGTGTATCCACTAACACCTGCCTATACATCTTCTCGATGTCAGCCGTAAACGTGATTCTGTGGGTTCGCCATCGAAGAACCAGATCAATAATGCTCGACTGTAATTTTGGGCCCACCAAAAGTCGATCATTGAGCGAACTTCCATCCAAAGTCTTCGCTGTTGCGTCGAACACGACCCTCAGTTTCGTGGTGGAACTCGATTCCTTGAAAACTGCATGGTGAGGCAAAAAATAGTGGTATGGGGTTGCCAACACCGAGTCGCCGACGTGAATTTCTTCCATATGCCCTAGGGTTGCATATTCCTGTATGCATTTGGCATAGTCTGCCCGAAGAGTTGGGTTTGCCTCCAGCCTCTTCTCCAAGTGCAGGAATCGTCGGACCGCGCTCTGCTTACTGGATCCCATCGCTGGAAGACATCCACCCTTAAACGGCAGCTTCACTTCATAACGCCCGTCAGGAAAGCGTATCGTGTGTTCGTTGAAATGCGCGTCGTATGCGATGTTCTCCTCAGTTTCATGTGTCTGGAACGGCAATTCTTCCATCTCCCAGAATCTCTGCAGCTGAGAATTGAGGTCAGCAGTCTGCACAAAACTGCGTATTTGCCGGGGAGGTTCCGCTTGAACTCTCCCTAACACAATCCACCCTAACTGCGTCTTCTGAGCGGTTGGTCCGACTCCATCTGCAGGTCTTCTCACTTCTGGAAGGAGTACATCGGCATATACGTCGCTACCAAGAAGTATATTAATAGGTCCGGGAACGTGGAGATTTGGATCTGCCAACGTTAACCCTTTAAGGTGTTGCCATTTGTCAGGTATCATTTGTTGGGCTGGGAGATGGCCAGTCAGTGACTTGAAGACCAGTGCCCGCACCGCGCCTCCATAAGTTGAGTTGCATGACGCAAGCTCAATATCCACGCAAGTTTGCGTTGTGCCACTGCTGACTAACCCTAACCCTGACACCTCGACAAAGGTACGTCGCTTTTTCTGCTTCAGTTGCTGTGCTGCATCTTCAGTGATGAAGCATGCTTCCGATCCTGGGTCGATCAAAGCTCGGAGATGGTGTTGACGACCATCGGCTGCTCGCACCTTCACAATAGCTGTCGCTAAAAGCACCTGGTGCGTTCTGCTACCATGCGACGTGTGGTAATTTAAAACCTGACCGCTGGTAGAAGCTTGTTGCACCTCTCGTGGTTCAAACTCCAGCGCGTTTGCATTGAACGAATGAGAAATTGCATTGTTACCTCTAGAAGTTGTTGTTGACCTCGACGGTTTCATGCTATTTGCGCGCACAGCTGCGTGTTGGGCCACGTTTACATGTAGAAGCGTGTGGTGACGCTGTTGGCAAAAGTAACAGCAGCCAGGTGAGGGGCAATCCGGCGCAAAATGTCCTGAAGAAAGGCAGTTGTCGCAAACTCTCAGGCGTCGAGCAGTCTGCTTCCTTTCCGCTGTGTCCATGTTCAGGAACCTCTGACACTTCCTTATGGAATGCTGTTGCAGATTGCATAAACTGCACATTCCCGACTCCCTGTTAAAAGTTGGCCGAACTGCTGGCCTACCTACTTGCCTACTGGCTGGCTTACCTGTTGGCTTAGATGCTGGCGTCGCAAACATCACCTTCGTGCTCTGAAAGCGAGAACGGTTGTTGGCGTGTGTCTCAGCTTTCATTTTTGACGCGGAGCACATCTCCTGCTGGTCAACAACTTCTAAAGTGCGGAAACGAGTGTCCAAGAAGTCCGCAAACTCGACGAAGTTTGGCAAATCCTTCCTGTTTCCCATCTTCTCTTCCCACAGCTTCTGCGTTGATGACGGCAACTTCTGGTGCAGGAACCAAATGAGCACCGTGTCCCACTGATCCACCGGAACGTCCATGTTCTCCAGAGCTGACATACACTCCCGTGTCGTGAACAATAACTCCTTCAAACCTGTTGCAGTTTCCCGGGCCATAGGAGACTGCCCAAACAGAGCCTGCATCTGTAAATGCACCAGTATGCGCTTGTGGTCGTAACGCTCCTTCAGCAACTCCCACGCCTTTTCGTAATTTGCCACCTCGACCGACAAGTTCTGCAGGAAACGCTCGGCGTCACCAACCAAACACGATTGCAGAAAGTGCAGCTTATCGATATCGGCCAGACTGCTGTTGTTGTGTACCAACGCTCCGAATCGATCATGAAAGGCTCGCCAGCTGGTGTACGCACCTAGACACCTAAGTTCAAGAAACTTTTCAAAGGTCATACCCAGCAAGCGTTGGGAAAAACCGGCTAATCTATCATACCTACTCAAACCATAGACATAACGTAAGGTACTATTGAAGACGACATTGAGTTTACGCATGCTAGCAAAACTGCAGTTACAAAATATTTCACAGCCGTATGTCAGAATGGGAATTATCAGAGTCTTGGCAAGAAGAAAACGAGTTTTAAATGGTGTAAAGCTCTTAGTTACCCATAAAGTACGTAAAACCCCATACACTTTGCCAGCAATAACATTAATGTGGTTGTCCCAGGTCAAAGAGCGGTTAAAAATTACACCGAGATTTTTTGCAGTATCCACAAAATCGATTTGGGCATCTTTCAACACTATCGGAGAAAAATAATCAAGATTTAGAGTTTTCCTCGATATAACAATACATTTTGATTTCTTTGGATTTAAGATAAGGCCGTTTTACTCTGACCATTTTGAGATTTTTTCTAGGTCTTTGTTGACACAAAAGACTCCATGCTCTATGAGCCCAAGAGGGCAGCTAAAGTACAATTGAACATCGTCAGCATATAAATGAGTCGAGCAATGGTCAAATAGAGACGGCAGCTCGTTAACGTAAATAGAGAACAGTAAAGGACCAAGTATAGAACCTTGGGGAACACCTTTCACATTTGAGAGAAAATTGGACATGCTATCACCAACTTGCACTGCTTGTTTCCTATCAGTCAAATATGAATAGATCAGTTTTGCCGCACTTGAAGAAAAATTTAAGTTATGCATAAGCTTTTTACATAAGATATCATAGTTAACAGAGTCGAAAGCCTTTGAGAAATCGAGCAGAACCAAGAACGTTACCTCATCTTTATCTAATGCATGTCGAATGTCTTCAGTAACGTTAAGAAGCGCTGTAATACAACTGTGTTTTTTCCGAAAACCAGATTGCTTCGGCGTTAGCATCGAGTTAGTTGTAAAATGATCATTGATTTGTTTCTGGAGGATTCGTTCAAAGACTTTCGACAGAAATGGTAACACAGAGATAGGACGAAATTCCACACCTTTGGCGTTTTTGGGAATTGGAATGACTTTGGCAATCTTCCACAGATTCGGATAGACTCCTGACATCGAGATAGTATTAAAAACAAATGTTATATAAGGCAGTACTATTGGCAGAATCATACACAAAAACTTAGGGTGAACATCATCTAACCCGACAGCATTTGATTTAATTGAAAGCAAACTTTCAACAACGTCAGCACACTTTGCTGCACGAAAACCAAAACCAATACGGCCCAACTGATCTGGAAATGAAAAAGGATTCGAGGTATTCGAAGTCGGAGCGAGTGCTGATGGCTGAGAAACAAAATTTTTATTGAGGCTGTTGGGATCAACGTCGGTTGCTATCCTATTTCTTGACTTGACAATACCAACTCTACGTAAATTTTTCCACAATTGTGGTCCACTAAGGGAAGTACTAAGCTGAGGAGATAAAAGTTTCAATTTTTCTTTACGTATTTCAGCTACTACTCTATTGCGCAGTGATCAAAAAGCTCGTCGCAACTCTGGCAACCGGAAACGCTTCCAGATGTTGTAAGCAGTGTCTCGTTGTTGAATTAAGAGCCTTATGTTGGGAGTAAACCAAGGTTTGTAGTTTTGTCTTAGAGTAATGGTCTTAATTGGGACATGAGTATCAAAAAGGCTATTTATATTCTGAGTCAAGAACTCTAGCTGCTCATTTGAGGACTGCAAGTAAAAAATTTGGTCCCAATTAATCCTACATGCATGCTCTTCCAAACGTAGATGGTTAATGCCATGAAAATTACGATAAGATATTCGCTGGGAAGGAGTGTAATCAAAGCTAAAAGTATATGTCAAAAAGATTAAGTCATGCCTAGAAAAAGCAGGGGCAGAAAGCTGATCATATAGAGCTACGTTCCCTATGTCACTAACCAGAAACAAGTCTAAAAGTGTAGCATCACCACCAGAATAATGAGTAGGTGACACCTAACGTGTTAACAGGCCTTAGATCAAATGTCAACATATTATGCGTAAGAACATTGGGGTGTAAGATATTACAATTGAGGTCTCCACATAAGATGATGTTAGGAGAATTGAGTGAAAGTTCCTCTAAAAGAGTGAACAGTGGTGAAAAGTCTATGTTTCTGTTTGGCCTATAGATTGCTCCTAAAATCATATTATCATCATTGCCTACCAGCTCAACGAACAGATATTCAATGCTACTGTCAGCCTCAGATGATATCTTAAGATGACATTTTAAGCTAGTTCTTACATAGATAGCGACACCACCCCCAACACGATTCATTCTATTCAAACGAAAAATCTGGTAACCATCTAATTTACAAATTTCGTCACTTAACTCATCCTTCAGCCAAGTTTCAGTGATGCAGATTACATCAACATCTGAGTCTACAAAAATATCTCGAAATTCGTCAATTTTCGGAAGCAAGCTTTGAGCATTGAAATGACAAACTCGGAGACCGCGTTTTTGCTTACAGAGGATTCTAACCATCGGACGTAAGGAATTTATAATAATCATACCGCAGGCAACAAGTAGAAAAAGATATAAAAGAAGAAAAAGATGATAATAGTAGAAGAAAAAAGAATTAATTCAGATATATATATGTTAATGTATGTAAGTAATTTATAATTGCAAAAATAAGAACAAAAGTTTGTAAAAGAGGAATAAAAACCAAAGTTATATAAAAAAAAAGAAATTAAATAATAAACAAAAAATTTAATTGGTATAAAAATGAAATGTAATGAAATTAATTGGAGACATCTGATCTGGCAACGTCCTCGAGTCCCTCGATGCAGTCAACACGCACAGCTGTGTGGTCATTTTGACGTTTGACATAAACCACTCCTCTCGCAGTATAAACGGTGGAAAATAGTTTTCTTTTTTAATGCAAGCGCCCGTTGTAAAATGTTTTTATTTTGTTGTGATAAGCTTTCTCGTATATAAATGGCAGATGAACCCGCAGAGGTACGAACTATCGGAAACGAAGTGAATATCATTTAAACAGAGTGGTTTGTTATTGTTTTTTTTTCCGGTAATTCGCAATCGAAGTCAAAAGAAAGTTTTTGTCATAAGGTGAATTGAACCTAATCATTATCGCGGAGTTTGGCGAATTTTGTTTAGGACGGGTGCGATAAATATTAGTGAGAGATGGTGGCTTGATGTCAATGGTGTTACAAATGAGATTAAAGATGGATTTTAAATTTTCATTAGGCAAGATCGGAATGCCAAACATGAATGCATCTCTTGCAACGATGCGATTTTCGTAAGTGTTCATATCTTGTTTTAGTTTGCTTACTTCTTCAACGACGTGTTCAAAGTTAGTGTTTACGTTAGTGAGTTCGGAGGATTTTTCGGCTAACGACGCTTTAGTTTTCGCGCATACAGAGCTAACATTGGCTAGTGATAACTTAAGTTTGTTTACTTCACTGTTTATGGAATCGATCTCAGTTTTAGTTTCGGAGTGTAAAGACTCTAATTGAACTACGCGATGATTTATGTCACTTATGCTGATTTTTATTTCATTTACTTCGCGGGCAAGATGTTCGCTTATTTTCTTTTCGGACGCATCTACCTTTTTTGATAATAATGAACAAATAAACTCACTTTGCTCGCGTAGTTTATCATCCAACCAAGATTTGTCCATATGGTCCATGGTTTTAGTGGGTGGTTTGTTAAGAGGAGAAAACGAAGAGCTGAGTTAAGAACCGAAATCGAGCTCTTGTTGTTGCGAGTAATGGGCTTTTTGGTAGGATTGGACGACATAAGTTAAGGTGTGTGTGTAAGATTCTATTGCAAGTTCGGGTGAAGGTGTTGATTGCAGCAGTTAACGGGTGAGATTTTATTTACACTGATTAGTTTTACACTTTTAGGGTTGATATGTTAGTGTGGGTAAGAGAGCAGGGGAAAAACACTCGATGTATATAAAATTGAATTAAACAAAGAAACTTGAAATTTCAATAAAGTGTTTGATTTTATTAACTAAATCAGCACGATTCAACCAAAACTTAAATAAAAATCACTGATATGTGGCTAACGACAAATTTAAACACAACTTGCGAGTTATAATGCGGCTTCGATCAGAGATAAATTTGAAAATGTCAACAGGTACAGAAAACACGTCTACTCAGTTCCTCTTCATCATTTTAGATAAGGAATTTCTTAAAAAAAATTTTTTACTAAAAAAAAAATAGTACAGCTATGTCTATTAATATAGATGTAACTCCAAAAAATGTACCAAGAATTTCTATCAAAATCAGAAATTGAAACACTCTTCGAGTATTTGGTGGCATCACTTGTATATGAATAGACATACAGCTACAAATTATATATTTCCTAATCAGGTATTGCATTCACTACAAACCTGCATCATCACATTTTCAATTAAAACCAAATTTGAAAAAATTCCCGATCAAAAGTGATTTCACTTGCCATTTAAATATGGTAGCATAGTAAAAATCACTTTTGATTGGGAATTACAAATTACAAAATACAAACCGCAGTAGTATTTAATGCTTCCAAAAACCAAAGCTGTCTCTCGTCGCTGAAGAGAAACCTACCCCTCTTGCCACTGTTATTCCACCATGCAAGTAACGCATAGGTCTTATCAGTTATCACATTTTTATTGTTTTATCATCCGAACAATATTGATGAAATGTATTAACTATATTAATAAGCAATTCTATCGCTAAGACGCGTTCGATATACATATTGAAAACTTTCAAATCTGTTGCAGCAAACTTCATCACTTCTCAATCTCTCCCTTTAATTAAATGGTAAATTGTGCATGTAAATATATGCAAGTGTCTCTTCAATGTCTTTATTTCCTTCGATGGTAGGGTTGTTTACATGCATCTACTCGTCGCAACACCTCGGCATAAGATAGGTCGAGTTTCTCGAGATTGTGCAAGTCCTGTGACACGGTACTGGGTCGGAATTCAAATCCATTTCAACTTCTGGAAGCTCTAAATCGTGCTGGACCAATCTAAAGGTTACAAAAATTAAATTTCAACTTAATAAAAAGGAAACGGTAGCTTACCTCAAGTGTCTTTCCATCGGGTAATGTGTAAGCTGCTTTTTCAGTTTCAATGTTTTCTTCTTTTTGTGGATTACTAGCCAGATAGCACATCTTTTCTTTGATCGATCGGTCTATTTCGAATTCAGCCGTTGATCGAAAGTTGAATCCTTCTTTTCGTATGAATGTTCTGTGTGTCTCGACCAGCGATATCTGCCCGCATAATACTGTGGGGCATTGCCAATTCTTCGTAGATAGGAACTGCATGTGTCACACCATCGCCCGAGTTCAAAACAACGCCAGTTACTCGTCCAGTTGCGTACAAACTGAGCACTGTTTGCATGGAAACAAAAAGGGCTGGAGCATTAATACTGTAACGTGCGCTTAGTTCGCAAAATAAAACTTCACCTTTCAAATTATTTCTATCACTTTTATTCAGTATCTATCTTAATTCGATCTCAACTCGACTTTTGCACTTTCACTTGTATACAACAATTTACTCTTAACTTTATCACTCTATAATCAAAACTGACTGTTCGTTGCGTCAGCGGTCCTATTTATATAGAACAACACTCATCTAGAGCGTTCCAGTTTCTTCTCCATGGTTTCCACATTTGCTGTCAAGCATCTCTACACTCACACACACTGGCTTACAAGCAATGCCTCTCATTTATACCATTCCATTATAGTGCTGCCAGTTGTGTTTTCGGTTAAACGTTTTCGATTAGGAAATTGGTATAAATGTTGGGTGTTCATTACACTGCCCCCTCCTTAAGATTGTTCGTCCCGAATAATTCCATCTGCAGGCTCGCCACTATATCGATGCAGCCGGTCACAATGAACTACTTTTAACTTGCCTCTTAATCCTCTTTGGATGCGGTAAACCACGTCGTTAATCCTCGTGACAACAGTATAAGGACCTTCCCAGTTCTGCTGAAGTTTCGGTGACAATCCCTTTTGACGATGAGGATTATAAAGCCAAACACGATCTCCTGCTTGGAATCCTGCCGTTGTCGCTTTTGTGTCGTACCGTGTCTTCATCCGGTCGCCGTAGGTTTTCATCCGTTCCCTTGTTCTTTTATGGATGTCAGCGAGTCTCTCCTTGAGGTCATCCACATACTCGTTCGTGTCCTGTGGCTCCTCTGTGGGGCATCCAAATTTAAGTTCGCTGGGCAGCCGCATGGTGTTCCCGAACAGGATGTCAGATGGTGTTTGTCCTGTCGAGCTATGTACTGCACTTCTATAGGCCATCAGGAATAGCGGTACGTGCCTATCCCAGTCTCTTTGGTAGTCGCCTACGACCTTGGTGAGGTGTTCTTTCAAGGTCCGGTTGAATCTTTCAACCATCCCATCAGATTGCGGATGAAGCGGTGTGGTTCTCGTCTTCTTAATGCCAAGTAGTCCGCACACTCCTTGGAAGATGTTTGACTCAAAGTTCCTCCCTTGGTCGGAATGGAGTTCCATAGGCACGCCAAATCTACTTACCCAGTTAAACACAATCTGGCCGACCACCGTTTTGGCTTCTTAATTTGGGATGGCATACGCCTCAGGCCATTTGCTGAAATAGTCCATTACAACCAGAATGTACTTGTTTCCAGCGTTGGTCTCTGGAAAAGGCCCAGCCACATCTACTGCAATCCTCTCAAAAGGCGATCCAACGTTGTACTGATGCATCTTACCTTGAATCTTCCTACCAGGTCCTTTGGTTGCAGCACACTTGTCACATGTTCGGCACCACTTCTCCACGTCATCTCTAGCATGTAACCAGTAGAACCGATGTCGCACTTTCTCCAGTGTTTTGTTAACTCCCAGGTGACCTCCAGAAGGTCCGTCGTGCATCTCCCGAAGAACTTCACTGACTTTTGATTGCGGTACGATCAGCTGCATCACATATGATTTACCGTCAGCGGCCTCCCATCTTCGCCTGAGGACACCTTCTTGCACATATAGTGAGTCCCACTGTGCCCAATAGGCTTTGAGAACTGGACTCCTGTCAGAAATGTCTCCCGATTCAGGTTTCTCTTCATTTTCTTTCCATGCTAGAATGGGTTCGATATCTGGATCCTCCTGTTGAGCGGTCCTCACTTCCTCATTGCTCCATCCGCTTATTGGGTCAGCTCTTAGTAGCTGAGCGGTAATATTTTCTTTGTCTTCTTGCCGCCTACAATGCTTGCAATCCACTTTGCAAGGTCCTCGGGATAATGCGTCGGCGTTTGAGTGCAACTTTCCTCTGCGGTATTGAATCTGGTAATCATAAGTCTGCAGTCTTTCTATCCACCTTGCGACTTGACCTTCTGGATTTTTGAAGTTCAACAGCCAGTTCAGAGCACCATGGTCTGTCCGCAGAACGAATTCTGTCCATAGATGTACTTATGGAAGTGCTTTGTTGCCAAGATAAGGGATAGAAGTTCCCTTCTGGTCACGCAGTAGTTTCTTTCAGGCTTGGAGAGGACCTTACTGTAATATGCCACCACTTTCTCTTCGCCATCATGCACTTGGGATAGTACAGCCCCGATTCCAACGTTGCTTGCATCTGCGTCGATGATGAATGTTTTGCCAGGTGTTGGATGTGCCAGCACTGGTGCGTTACAGAGGCGGTATTTGAGTTCCTGAAAAGATTTTTCACACTCACCTGACCATTTGAACTGCTTCCCTTTTTCGGTGAGCTGATGCAAACTTTTTGCAACTCCAGCAAAGTTCTTAACAAAACGTCGGTAATATGTGGCAAGACCAAGAAAGCTTCGGAGTTGATGTTTGTCCTGTGGTGTTGGCCAATTTTTGACGGAGTCAACTTTTTCAGGATCAGTCTTCACTCCTTGGGAAGAGATGATGTTTCCAAATACTTAACTTCGGTTTTGAAAAGTGCACATTTTTCTGGATTCAGTTTAAGGTTAGCCTCTCGAAGTCTCTGAAACACGGCTTTTAGATTCTTGCAATGTTGGTCAAATGTTTTCCCGTAAAGAATGACATCGTCCAAGTAGACAAGGCAAGCTTTCCACGTCAGTCCTTGAAGAACGCACTGTATCAAACGCTCGAATGTTGCCGGAGCGTTGCATAGCCCAAACGGCATATTTTTAAACTGCCAGAGCCCATTACCTGTAGAAAACGCCGTCTTTTCCCGATCATCAGGGTGGATGTCAACTTGCCAATATCCACTCTTCAAGTCCAGCGTCGAAAACCACTGGGCTCACTCCATAGCATCCAGGGTATCACTGATTCTCGGCAGGGGATAGCTGTCCTTTTTAGTCACATCATTCAGCCTTCGGTAGTCCA
Organism: Melanostoma scalare; assembly: GCA_949752695.1. Classification (NCBI taxonomy): domain Eukaryota; kingdom Metazoa; phylum Arthropoda; class Insecta; order Diptera; family Syrphidae; genus Melanostoma; species Melanostoma scalare. The sequence goes on along the minus strand of OX456985.1, from coordinate 135,991,988 downwards.
CACAAAAACGAGTTCTTCAGTCTTTCTTTTTCACTAGCACCACTGGTGAAACCCAAGAACTTTTGGAATTTTCAATAAGACCGTCCTTCTTCATTGGTGTTATCATTTCCTCAACCTCACCTTGTTTGGCCAGTGGAAGGCGTCTTGCGGGTTGACGAATCGGTCTTGCATCTCCTGTGTTGATGCGATGCTACACCAACTGTGTCCTACCATATTGTCCCTTTTGCGATGCGAAGATGTCAGTGTACTCTTGTAGGAGATGAATACAGTATTTTAGCTCTGATGGTTTTGAGCTCCTCCGGAGGTATAGTTTTTCTCGGGGCTTCGTCTGTGATCTTCGTAATTGCTGCAACCGATTCGCAACGTCCAACGACTTCTCCTTTCTTCAGCCTTACATCGTACGGTCTGGTGTTTAGTAATCGTACGGGGACCATTTTGTTTTTCGGTGCTACCAGTGTTTTCCCAATGATGACGCTTTGGGAGGAACACTCTGGGTCTGGTTCCACCATTACGTATCGAAGGCTTCCAAACTCACCTTCCAGTTTTGTCCAAACGAACACTTCAGAAGAAGGAGGCAGAATCAGATCTTCCGTGATGACAGTCCTCAGTGTCGACGTACTTTCGTTCGAATAGGTCATTGGAAGTTCCTTATTTTGATACTTCAAAACCTGATTACCGATGTCCAAAATAACTCCGTGCTGTTTCATAAAGTCGATTCCAATGATTCACTCGTCACATATATCAGCCACCAGGAATTGATGAGTAAACACTAGATCGGCCAGTCGGATCTTAAGACACACTTCTCCATATACTCTTGCTGTTTCTCCCGTTGCGGTTCTTAGACGGTAGCTATTGGTGTTATGAAGCAACGTCCTCTTTACCAGGTCTCGACGTACTATGGATGCTGTGGCACCGGTGTCGATGGTAGCCACATGTTTGTTCCCGTTAATAGTAGTCTCCACAGTCAGACTTTTGTTGTCTCGTTTGGTCTGAGAGACCTGGATGGTTGTTCTGGGGCCATCGATACAAGAAACCAGCCTCTGCCTTTCGAAGTTGGTTCTTGCCTGATGGGAAACCGGCTGATAGACAACGCTGATGTTGTTGTTACCTTGCTCTGCGTTGGATCTCTTGCTTCCACAATGTTGACAACCGGCTTTATTTGGTGGTAGTCGGCATTGACGCTGTAAGTGCCCGGTCTTGTTGCAGTTCCAACATCTTGCTAGTCCGCTCCGCTGGTTCTTTTGTATTTCAGCTCTTTGGCACGAGCATTCTTCGACTATGGCTTCTCTAATTCGATGTACTCCATTAGAAGCCTGTTCTGCTGCTTCAATTGTCAATGCGAATGCTAAAGTTTCAGAAAGAGTACGTGTTCTAGCAGTTCGCACAGACCTCTGAAGATTTATATCGGAAATGGCACGAACGAAGGACTCAACAGCAAACTGGTTGATGATTTCTTCTCCAGCATCCGGGTATGCCAGGTGAACCAGTCTTTCGACGTCTGCTTGGAGCTGCTGTAGACTTTCACCCCTTTTCTGGACTCTGTTATTGAGTTGGACTCGGAAGACTTCTTTCAAGTGGCTATCGCCAAAGCGTTTATCTATAGCTGCCACGAGAGAACTGAAATCGCTGCCCTTATCAGCTGGAACTGTTTGAAGTAATTCAGCTGCTGGTCTTCTAAGAGCAAGAGTCAGTGCAATGTACTTGTCTTCGTCATCCCAGCCATTTGTTGTCGCGGCTGCCTCAAATTGTCTCTTGTAAACTGGCCAAGACGACTGTCCATCAAATGTTGGCGGTTTCATCTCCTTTTTCTTTGCAGACTATCCATTAGATTCTCGAATTTTGTTTTTCCGGATCTGGTCCAATTCCTTGGTCAGAACAGAGAACTGTTTATCACATCGGCTTTCTACGATTTCAAAACGATTCTCTACAACAGAAAGCTGTTTTTCCATACCTTCAACGCGTTCGTCAAGGGCAAACACATTTTTTTCAACGTTGCCCAATTTGCCTTCTAGAATGTTTTTCTGACCTTCCAAAACATTCTGTTGCGCCTCAAGTCTTTCGAGAATATTCTGTTGTTCCTTCTTTTGCTCGTTTCGTTGCTCTTCCAGATTCTTTTGTTGTACTTCGAGTCTTTCGAGAACATTCTGCTGTTCCTTCTTTTGCTCGTTTCGTTGTGCTTCAAGTTGTTCCAGAACATTCTGCTTTTCCTTCTTTTGCTCACTTCGTTGCTCTTCCAGCTTCTTTTGTTGTACTTCGAGTCGTTCGAGAACATTCAGCTGTTCTTTCTTTCGCTCGTTTCGTTGTTCTAACAAAAGTTTCATCATACTAGAAAAATCTACATTTTCACTTACTTCCTCTTCTTCCACTTCTGTTTCAAAAACAAAAGTGTTCACGTCTTCCCCTTGCTGTTCCAAATAGTTACGCAAGCGCAGGACGAGCTCATTTTTCGATCCCGCTCTAGAAAGATTTCGCTTACCTAACTCACTTTTAAGCTCAATGCAAGTGAGCTCCTCTAACAACTTACCCATTTTCACTGTACTTAACTTTTTTTTTTTTTTTTTTACACTTTACTAGTCGAATAAGTTTTATTTACACTTCTGACACCAATGTAACGTGCATCTTTCAAATTATTTCTATCACTTTTATTCAGTATCTATCTTAATTCGATCTCAACTCGACTTTTGCACTATCACTTGTATACAACAATTTACTCTTAACCTTATCACTCTATAATCAAAACTGACTGCTCGTTGCGTCAGCGGTCCTATTTATATAGAACAACACTCATCTAGAGCGTTCCAGTTTCTTCTCCATGGTTTCCACATTTGCTGTCAAGCATTTCTACACACACACACACTGGCTTACAAGCAATGCCTGTCATTTTACCATTCCATTATAGTGTTGCCAGTTGTGTTTTCGGTTAAACGTTTTCGATTAGGAAATTGGTATAAATGTTGGGTGTTCATAACAATACAATACCTTCAAAAAAGAACTCAACCGCTTTTTCTCGATTTCTTCGAGGGTTTAATGGCGCTTCTGTCAGCAAAACAGGATGATCTTCTGTGAATGTGGCCAGTTGTTCTTTACTGTAAATGTAGGTGGGCAAATTTTTGTTTTTTATTTTTGGAATATATTTCGTAACCTCTCAAACACTATCTTTTTATGAAAAATGGAAACACCATTATTCTTGAGATAACAAATTTTCAATTCAAAATGTATATTTATTTAAAAAACACTTTTTAAGTTACAAAACATTAAAGTATAATTTATTCAAGCAAACAATTTTGAATTTGAGTTTTTGAATGCATTTCGGCTATTCTACTAGCCATCTTCAGCAACACGACTGAGGGGGAAAAAGCTATGCAAATTTAAACAGAACAAGTGAACACAAAAAAAAGAAAAAGGAAGAAAAGAGAAAAGAAAAGTACCATTGGATAACATTACAAATTAAACAAAGAAGACTCTATATTTCCCAAATCTGTGTTTAATGCTGAAACATCTCTATGTATGTATAGACTCTCGTTTGCATCCAGTCTGCGGTTCTCGTTAACGCACTTTAAAAGCTGTACATTATCTATTGTTGTTGTTAGATGTTGTTCTTGCAATGCGTGTTGTGCAATGGCAGACTTCTTTGGTTCATTATTTTTGATGTTATTGCTGTGCTCTTTGAACCATGTTTTTACACTGCGTTTAGTCTGACCGTAATATTTTTTGTCGCATTCATTGCAAGATATTGCATAGATCGCGGCTTTGTCAAATTGTTCTTTTTTGTCTTTCGTAGAGAGTAGAATGTTTCTAAGCTTAAATGGGTTAGAATAGACAAGCTGCATACCATTCTTAATGTACGACGTTTCTTAGTTGTTGGTTATTTCTGGAGAGAATGTTATGACTACTCTTTGTTTTTCTTTTTCAAGTTTTTTGTTTTGTGTAATAAATGTTGTCAGGTTGCACTTTTTTCTCTTGGTTGAGTGTCGGTGGATTATCTTGTCGATTATTATTTTGCTGTAACCATTCACTTTAGCTGCGTCTATTATGTAATTGTATTCTTTCATGTAGATCGTAATTGATAGGGGCAAACTAACCAAACGGTGGGCCAAAGAGTTGAAGGCTGCTAATTTGTGTTGTATGGGTGTATAATATACATATATATATATAACAACATTATATATATATATATATAACATTATATATATATAACAACAAAAGCCCTTTTTTGTAGAACGTTCAATTTTCTATTGAAGTTATTGATGTTCATTTGATAATAACTATTTTTTAGTGAGTTACAAAATTCAAAACAAAAAAGTTATTTTCTTTAAAATACTTCAATTTTTGACCTTGAATATCTTTTAAATAGTCATATTAATGAAAAAAGTATAAAAAATTATTTTTGTAGACCGTTCAATTTCCTATAAATACTGTTTTTGCGACTGGTTGAACAATCTATTTTTAAAAAGATATGACCATTTTAATATGATACTAAACTGAAAATGGAAAACTACGATGAGCATCATCTTCCCGTTAATATTAAGAGCTCAAATTTTGTAAGTACTTTCTAGAGGTACCAAAGAACAAATTTTCGTGTGTCGGATCAAAAAAAAAAAATTTTTGATTTTTTTGACCCACCCTAGTGTATATGAATCACTTGGGATGAAGCGTAAGGTGTTTGTGTCTTTATGGTGTATACTGATGTCAATCTTGTTGTTTGATCGATGAAGTTTTAAGTCAAGAAAGGTTCAAAGAGCACAGCAATAACATCAAAAATAATGAATAAAAGAAGTCTGCCTTTGCACACACGTATGGCAAGAACAACATCTAACAACAACATTAGATAATGTACAGCTTTCAAAGTGCGTTAACGAGAACCGCAGACTGGATGCATACTAGAGTCTATACATACATAGAGATGTTTCAGCATTAAACGCAGATTTGGGAAATATAGAGTCTTCTTTGTTTAATTTGTAATGTTATCCAATTGTACTTTTCTTTTCTCTTTTCTTCCTTTTTCTTTTTTTGTATTCACTTGTTCTGTTTAAATTTGCATAGCTTTTTCCCCCTCAGTCGTGTTGCTGAAGATGGCTAATAGAACAGCCGAAATGCATTCAAAAACTCAAATTCAAAATTGTTTGCTTGAACAAATTATACTTTAATGTTTTGTAACGTAAAAAGTTAACGAGAACCGCAGACTGGATGCATACGAGAGTCTATACATACATAGAGATATTTCAGCATTAAACGCAGATTTGGGAAATATAGAGTCTTCTTTGTTTAATTTGTAATGTTATCCAATTGTACTTTTCTTTTCTCTTTTCTTCCTTTTTCTTTTTTTTGTATTCACTTGTTCTGTTTAAATTTGCATAGCTTTTTCCCCCTCAGTCGTGTTGCTGAAGATGGCTAGTAGAATAGCCGAAATGCATTCAAAAACTGAAATTCAAAATTGTTTGCTTGAATAAATTATACTTTAATGTTTTGTAACGTAAAAAGTGTTTTTTAAATAAATATACATTTTGAATTGAAAATTTGTTATCTCAAGAATAATGGTGTTTCCATTTTTCATAAAAAGATAGTGTTTGAGAGGTTACGAAATATATTCCAAAAATAAAAAACAAAAATTTGCCCACCTACATTTACAGTAAAGAACAACTGGCTACATTCACAGAAGATCATCCTGTTTTGCTGACAGAAGCGCCATTAAACCCTCGAAGAAATCGAGAAAAAGCGGTTGAGTTCTTTTTTGAAGGAATCGTATTAATGCTCCAGCCCTTTTTGTTTCCATGAAAGCAGTGCTCAGTTTGTACGCAACTGGACGAGTAACTGGCGTTGTTTTGAACTCGGGCGATGGTGTGACACATGCAGTTCCTATCTACAAAGAATTGGCAATGCCCCACAGTATTATGCGGGTAGATATCGCTGGTCAAGACACACAGAATACTCATACGAAAAGAAGGATTCAACTTTCGATCAACGGCTGAATTCGAAATAGTCCGATCGATCAAAGAAAAGATGTGCTATCTGGCTAGTAATCCACAAAAAGAAGAAAACATTGAAACTGAAAAAGCAGCTTACACATTACCCGATGGAAAGACACTTGAGGTAAGCTACCGTTTCCTTTTTATTAAGTTGAAATTTAATTTTTGTAACCTTTAGATTGGTCCAGCACGATTTAGAGCTTCCAGAAGTTGAAAAGGATTTGAATTCCGACCCAGTACCGTGTCACAGGACTTGCACAATCTCGAGAAACTCGACCTATCTTATGCCGAGGCGTTGCGACGAGTAGATGCATGTAAACAACCCTACCATCGAAGGAAATAAAGACAGTGAAGAGACACCTTTTACTTGCATATATTTACATGCACAATTTACCATTTAATTAAAGGGAGAGATTGAGAAGTGATGAAGTTTGCTGCAACAGATTTGATAGTTTTCAATATGTATATCGAACGCGTCTTAGCGATAGAATTGCTTATTTATATAGTTAATACATTTCATCAATATTGTTCGGATGATAAAACAATAAAAATGTGATAACTGATAAGACCTATGCGTTACTTGTATGGTGGAATAACAGTGGCAAGAGGGGTTGGTTTCTCTTCAGCGACGAGAGACAGCTTTGGTTTTTGGAAGCATTAAATACTACTGCTACATAACCGCCATCCAAGAAGTGCGATGGAGTGGACCGGGCATAAAGAAGATGAAAAACTGTGACATCTACTATGGCGACTGCTACAGACAAAAGAAACAACTCTTATTTGGGTGCGGATTTGTCGTTAGAGGAAGACTCAGGGATAAGGTGATTAGCCAAAATCCAGTCAATGAGCGTATAATGACCATACGCATCAGGGCTAAATTCGCTAACATTAGCCTCATATGCGCCCACGCCCTCACAGAAGAGAAAGACGACGATTCGAAAGACGGTTTCTACGAACTCCTCGAAGAAACGTATGAGCAGTGCCCTAGACACGACGTGAAAATCGTTCTTGGCGATTTTAACGCAAAGCTAGGGAAGGAGGACATCTTTGGAAACACAATCGGTAAGCATAGCCTCCATGACAAAACCTCCGAAAACGGACTGAGGCTAATCGATTTTGCTGCGGGGCTGAATCTTGTTGTAAGTAGTACGCGCTTCCCGCATCTCAAAATTCATAAAGATACATGGCGATCCCCAGATCAATTAACCGTCAACCAAATTGACCGTGTTGCGATCGACGCAAGGCACGCTTCCAGTGTGCTAGATGTCCGAACTTTCCGAGGGGCCAACTTTGACTCGGACCACTACCTTGTTGTAGCCAAGGTGCGAATGAGGATATCTTGTTCACGACCAGCGCGAACTAACGCTGTGAAGAGATATGACGTCGGAAAGCTACAATCGCAAGAGATTGCCAATGCCTTTTCCAATCGAGTGTCCCTTCAATTATCTTTGAATCCCATGCCGCCAGCATTAAACATTGAAGACCAGTGGCAGCAATGCCAAGAAGCCATCAGAACCGCTGCCTCTGAGGTTCTGGGTTTCACTCGGCCACCAAAACGAAACCCATGGTTCGATGAAGAATGCAGGCAGGCAAATGCAGCCAAACAAAGAGCACGACAATTGCTTATGCAAACACGAACAAGGGCTGCTTACGTTCAGTATAACAAGATTTACAAGGAGAGAAGAAGGGAAGAACACCGACTTCTCAAAAAGAAAAAGAAGCAGCATGAGAAGCGCTCGTTTGAGGAAATAGAGAGGTGCCATGACAGGAACGAGATTCGGAAGTCTTACCAAAAGGTAAAAAGATCCTGCCAGGGTGGCAAACCCCGAACTCAAGCCTGTAAAGACCAGCAGGGAAACATAGTTATAGAGTCACAGTCGCTACTGAGGATCTGGAAAGATCATTTCTGCAGACTGCTTAACGGCGATGAAGACACAAATTCCGTTGTCAGGCAGATTGCCCCATTCAGCTTGGACGATGATCAAGAATGCCGTCCTCCCGACCTAGAAGAGGTTAAGCTTGCCATATGCAAACTTAAATCAAATAAGACTGCAGGTGCAGATGGCCTTGATGCCGAACTTTTCAAGGCAGCTGGAGATCAGTTGGAAAGGAGCATGCACCAACTGATCTGCATGATATGGTCGAAAGAAAGCATGCCCGATGAATGGAACCTCAGTATCGTATGCCCGATCCTAAAGAAGAAGAGTATAGACGTGTATTCTAAGCGATCCGACTTTAAATTGGAAAAAAACCTATATATTGTTATATTTAAGCATTGTTCTTTGCACCATTGCACAAACTAATGAATTATAAAGTGCGTGGTATAAGGAAATCAAAAAACAATTGAAATGGAGTGTATTAAATGTAAAAACGATATAAGCGGTGAATCCGGTATAAAGTGTGCGGGAATTTGTGGAAAAGTTTACCATCTTAAAGTTGCATGTAGTGGGCTCGACCGCTACAGTAGTAATGTGTTAGACACAAATACAATGCTGAAATTCATATGTGATGATTGTGTACAATACATACATAATGTGGATTTAGCTGTACGCAAGATACATGAAAACGTTGAAAAAAATGGAATTTATTTAAAACAATATAAAAGTGAATTTGAAAAATCTTTACAAAAAAATGAATTAGAAATTAAAAATTTATTAGAAGCAATTGAAGCAAGATACGCGGATAGAGTAAAAGAAATGAAAATTTCGCAAAAGGCGTGTGAAAAAAGTGTGAAAGAATTTGAAAAGTTTGTTAAAGTTAGCGAGTGCTTCAAGGCACAAAGTGCAAAAATATGTGAAGATGCAAAAAAAATAGGAGATGAGAATATAAACGCAATACAAAGTGTAAAAGAAATAAAAGAAAATATTTTCAAAGAATTAAAAAATTTCAAGGAATCAGTTGTGTCTGAAAACAAAACAACACCAACACAATCAAAACAAATCTCATACGCAGATAAAGTGAAAGAAAAAAGTAATGTGATAATAATTAAACCAAAGGAGAATCAAAACAATATAAAAACAAGAGAAATTATTAAAAGCACAATTGATCCGGCAAATTTAGCTTTAAAAATAAGTAATATTAAAGATATTCAAAATGGTGCAGTGATTATTAGAGGAGATGAAAAATCATTAAAAAAAATTGAAAGTGAATTCAAACAAAAACAAAGTGTAGACTACAATGTTAAAATACCATTACTGAGAAAACCAAAAATACTTATAGTTGGTATGAAAGAAAAAATGAGTGAAGAAGAGATAGTTATATCATTAAAAAAGCAAAATGGTTTGGAAGAACATGACATTAAATGTGTAGTAGTATATCTGTCGCCAAAAGTTAAATGTTTCAATGCAGTGGTCGAAATGGACAGTGTTGCCTTTGCAAAAGTGTTAGATAGTACTAAAGTCAATATTGGTTGGGACCGATGCAAAGTATATCAGCACACTCATGTAGGAAGATGCTTTAATTGTTGTGGCTACAATCATACGTCTAAAAATTGTACTAGTGAAAAAACTTGTGTTAAATGTGCAGGTAACCATGACGTTAAAATGTGTACAAGTGATGAGGTTAAGTGTACTAATTGTTGTAATGCTAATAAAACATTGAAATTAAATTTAAATTTGAGCCATAAAGCGAACGACATAAATTGTCCAATTTACAAAAGAAAAGTAAGAATTGCGGAAGAGAGGACTGACGTCTAGCAGTTAGACGATATAAGGTGTTTTTATTTCAATGTCCAGGGCTTATTCAACAATTTTGAGGAGGTGGAAAGTTTAATCGAAAATGAAAGTGTTGATATTTTAGTTGTGTCCGAAACCCATGTCACTGACGCCGAAGATTTGAAATTTTTACAACTACAAGGTTTCTTTCCTCCGTTTAGTTGTGAAAGTGAGTCGAAATATACTGGTGGTGTAGCAATATATGTAAGAAATAACTTTAAATGTCGCGTGTTAAAAAAATTCCGGCTACATATGCAATATTGGGGTATAATGTTACAAGTGCAATATGAGAACTTTCCTGTGATATATATATGTGCAATATATAGATCTCCAAATCGTCTTTCGTCAAAAAGTGTTTTTTGTGACGAGCTTGAAAACTGGTTAGAATATCTGTCACATCGTGGAAGTTTCTTATTAATAGGCGACGTAAATATAGACTGGTTAGATATAACAAATACATATACGCGACGCATTTCAAATATACTGAATGATAACGGTCTACGTATGGTCATCAACGAGCCAACAAGAATAACCAGATTTTCAAAAACCCTAATTGACTATGTGATAACAAATTTTCCTGAAAAAATACATGCAAATGTTGATAAAAATTTAAAGATAAGCGACCATGAAACTATTCAAATATTAATTGCGAACCAACATAAGACTATAAATAAAAAAACCGTTAAATATTGTGCTTATAACCAAAATTATCTGTTGTCAAGACTGTACGAAATCCCATTGTTTGTAAATATGAATAGTGAACTACCCTACAATCTAAATGTTTTATGTGATCAATTTGTGCTGAACTTTAAAAATGTAATCAATGGTATGGTTAAAACTAAACAAGTTCCTTTTAATAACGCGGAGTGGTTCAACAGTGAACTCAGAAGGGCAAAAATAGTAAAAATTAATTTATATAGACAAGCAGTGCTCAGCAATAATGAAAATGATTGGTCTATGTACCAGCAGTGTAGAAATGAATACAAAAAAAATATCATCAAAACCAAATCACAATTTATAAAAAACAAAATTCACACCGCAAACTCACAAAAAGATATGTGGAAAAAACTAAAACAATATGTTTTTAAGAAAAATAATGAAACTATAACTGAGGTGCAATTAGATGACGGTTCTGTGATAGATGATAATGCAATTTTATGTGATAAATTTAACAACTTTTTTGTTGATTCCATAAAAGAAATAACCCGATCTGTGATATACTGTGATTACATTAACATAATAGAAGAGTGCAATATAGATTTTAAGTTCAAATTAGTGAACATAGAAAATATAAGATGTGCAATAGATATGATTAGCAAAAAGAGTGACTTTAATTTTATGAGTGTTAAGATGTTCAAAGATTCTCTGTGTTTTGTCGGTCCGGTATTAGAAAGAATTATAAATATATCCCTGAGTGCAGGTGTTTTCCCAGATTCATGGAAAGAATCTCTTATAATACCAATAAAAAAAATACCTAACGCAAAAAGTCTCAGTGAATACAGACCAGTAAATATGATGCCTTTATACGAAAAAATTATAGAAAAAACTGTTGCAATTCAATTACAAGAACATTTAGACGGGCAAGGTCTTTTGGACAGATATCAGTCGGGTTTCCGTGCAAATCACTCGTGCGAAACTTGTTTAAATTTTGTGATAAATAACTGGCGAAAAGAAATCGATTCTAAAAATGTAGTTGTAGCAGTGTTTCTTGACTTGAAACGAGCCTTTGAGACTGTAAACCACCAAATATTAATAAAAAAATTAAAGTGCTTTGGTATAAAGGCAAATGAGCTCAAGTGGTTTAAATCATTTATATCGGGGAGAACGCAACGAACGTCTGTAAACGGTTTTTTATCAACACCAGTTCCTGTAAACGTAGGAATACCGCAAGGTACAATTCTCGGAGTGTGGTTATTCCTAATGTTTATCAACGACATGAGCAAGGTAGTATGTTCATCAAAACTTGTTCTGTTTGCTGATGACGGTTTGTTGTACATCACTGGAAAAAACATTGAAGATTGCATAGAGGAACTAAACCAAGACCTAGAAAGGGTGAACGCGTGGCTTAAAATGAACAGACTGGTGCTAAATGTAAACAAAACTAAATGTATGATCTTTAAATGTAATTATATAAGTACGCCTGCAAATATTAATGTTAAAATAAACAATGAACCAATTGAAATTGTAAAACAAATGAAGTATCTTGGTATTATGTTAGATGAAAAGCTAAATTTCAATGAACACATTGACTACATATGTAAAAAAGTGTCTAAAAAAATAGGTGTATTAAGAAAAATAAGGAAAAATATATCAATGAGTACCGCTATTAATGTATGTAATGTCTTAATTAAACCTCATTTTGATTACTGCTCTAGTCTTATTTATGTATGTCCTCAAAGTCATAAAGATAGATTACAACTATTACAAAACAAAATTATGCGAATAATTATTAAATGTAGTATTTATACACCAATAAGATCTATGTTAAATGTTTTGAAATGGCTAAATGTTAACCAAAGACTGTTTATGCGTACTATGATATTTGTGTTTAAAATTAAAAACAATCTGTTACCTGGATACTTATGTGAAAACATACGAGAAAATACAGTATTACAACAAAATCTTAGAAACAATGATGACCTAAGAATTGAGAGATCTAGAACATCAAGGGGTCAAAGAACAGTTTTTTACATGGGGTTTCATGGGTTTAATAGCCTTCCTAGAGAAGTAAAATGTTGCACAGCGTTGCATGATTTTAAAAGAAAACTAATTGAGCACATACGTTCAAACCTATAAATATCTAAATGTGCAAAGTAAATTTTATAAGTACAAAAATCTTTTAAAGTAATATAAATTTATACACTTATATACTATTTTATATTATATTAATTATTTATAATAAGTTCAAATGTAAAACTTAAAACTAAATGGCTTTTCTGAAGCTAAATAAAGAACATTCATTCATTCATTCATTCAGAAGAGAGACCCTCACAATTGCGCCAGTAACAGAGGGATAAGCCTCCTTAACGTCGCTTATAAGATCTTGTCTGCTGTAATATGTGAACGTCTGAAACCCCACGTCAACAACTTGATAGGTCCTTATCAATGTGGTTTTAGACCAGAGAAGTCCACAATAGACCAAATTTTCACATTACGGCAGATCTTGGAAAAAACCCGAGAACATAATATCGATATTCACCACCTCTTTATCGATTTCAAGGCCGCGTATGACAGTATTTACAGAGACGAGCTGTACAGAGCCATGTCTAGTTTCGGCATCCCTGAAAAATTCGTACGACTATGCAGGATGACTTTGGAGAATTCACGCTGCTCCGTCAAGGTCGGAAAAGAACTCACCGAGACCTTTGATGTCGAAAAAGGCTTTAGGCAAGGCGACAAACTGTCATGCGATTTCTTCAACAACATACTTGAACAGATTGTAAGAAACTCAAACGTCAACACCAGAGGAACAAGCTTTCAAAAGTCTGTACAATTACTCGCCTATGCAGACGATATTGACGTAATGGGAAGAAAAAAGCGTGATGTAATAGGTGCTTTTGCGAGTATTGAAACAGAAGCGGCAAAAATGGGTTTGATGGTTAATGAGGGCAAAACGAAGTATATGCTGTCATCAAACAAGGACACAGAACATCGACGAATTGGACAAAACGTCACAATAGACAGACATAACTTCGAGGTAGTACAGGACTTCGTCTACCTAGGATCCGCTGTCGACACGGACAACAACATCAGTGCGGAGATCAAACGGAGAATAACTCTTGCCAACCGTCGCTTTTTTGGGTTAAGAAGGCAATTGAGAAACAAAACCCTCTCTAGAAAAACCAAGGTGACCTTGTATAAGACCTTAATCATACCAGTCCTGCTGTACGGCGCGGAAGCATGGACGACAATTTTTGAAAAACTTATCACAATGAAAATCTTTAAATGCCAAAATACTTTATACGTTATGCTGAGCTCAAAAAGCTTTAATTTGTTTCTGTAGCACAGTTATTAACCAATTGTCAACAGATTAAGTTTCCACTTTTTCTTAACACAAACAAAAGTGGAAACTTAAACTGTTGGTAATTGGTTAATAATTGTGCTACAGAGACAAATGAAGGCTTTACAGATTTTCATTGTGACAAGATTTTTAAAGATTGTCTACATGGTTTGATGTATGCTTGTAGCAAAAAAAATTGTATACAAACTTTGAAAGTTAAATACTTTAATACGAAACCAATGAGATATAAAACATAAATACACATATAAAGAAGGATACAAATTTAACTCTACAACCTGCAACTCATGCAGGCATCTTTGTTCTCCAGGGAACACAGCATCTCTGCCATCTTTCGTTCACGTTCCGCTTTCTCAGCTGTGGAAGAAACACTACTTTGACCAGTTTGGTTATTTAGTGTCGTTGGTGAGCTACCCTTTTGGATTACAGTTCCTGCCAGACGTGTCTTGTCTACGATAAATTGTATTGTCTTGTAGAGTTCACGCAGCTAGATTGGAATCCTCTCGATGTGCTGAATTGATCCACGACTAGCTATGATCTCATTTTTCATGTCGTCGTCCCACAAGTCACCAGCTCAGTTAGAGTTTTTCAGAAGATGCTGATTGACGATCTGGAATTCACCGGACAGGACTCGTCTGTTGTAGATGTTTGAAGTGTACGGTTCAAAGAACTCATTGTTGTGGTTAAGGCAGTTGGCATTGAAGCAACAAGTAGAGAGTTCCGAATGCCATGTTTGGCAATTTTTTCTTTAAGAGCAGCAAAATCCCAGTGGTCGGTTGTAGCAGGTTGTAGTTTTGTTCCACATGTCATATTACAAAATACCTTTGCTGACTGGACTTCCTTCGTACGGCCTTCCTTCTCAGCCAGCTCACAACTGGCTTCCAGAGCCCCGTAGTTGATTGTCTGGAAAATCTGCTGATCAACCAGCAGATTTTCCAGACAATCAACTACGGGGCTCGTAGTATTTTAAGCGCATTGTAATTTTAATTTGTTGTGAAAAGTTCAAAAAAAAATTAAAAAATCAGGAAAATAACACCTAACCTTGTGCTGAAAATAAAATTACTTATTCGTGACGAAAATACGCTAAATTAAATTGATATCAGAAAAAGAAAAATTGGTGGTCATTTTTTTTCGTATTTGTTGTTGCTTTTTTTGACAAGTTTGCTTGTTCTAACTTGCCTGACGTTTTTCACTGCTTCTAAGCTGTGCTGTGCTGTTCTGATCTAAAAAAAAGCCATTGAACACATCTCTTGTTTTTTTTATTTATTGAAGTTTGGAACTTCACCACGACTCCATTTTTAATCAAGAAACAGGTCGCCATTTTGAATTCGTGTTGAAAAATTTTTTGAGGGTGTTTCAGGCAAGGGGGGTACGAGTTGGCACTCTGTATTATCTACTCTGTGACCAGGCTTGTTTTTTAATTTGTTCTATCAAATGAATACCGATACAAAGCCGGGTATGAATTTGTAGTTTTTTTCTTATTTTCCATACATCAGATTCTCTGTTACAGATCTATTTTACAGTTTTTAGAGGCATCGTCCAGCACTGAAGAAAGCTCTATGTCAAAGTCAGCTGTTCTGTTGAAAAAACTTTCGGCTTTGTTCGGGGAGTATGTAAAAAGATTTTAGAAACTAATCTTTGATGAGATTTTCCATTGGCAAACAGAATCAATTTATTTTTTATCCAAATCTGTGGTAAAGCAATTTTAAACTATTGACCAGTCTTTTCGATAGATTAATAAAGAAAATAATTTGATTCTATTTACAAAACCATGAAATTGAACCATTATATTACCGCGTAAATAAACACAACCCAAATTAAATTAAGTTGAAATACGTACTGCTAATCCCAAACATGAATTTCTATTGGAGAATGTTTGATTCTCAATATCTTTCGCTTTTGATCATTTTCTACCGCTTTCTTTGTTTGTTTGATTTGTATTTTGCTTGCATTGGGCTATATTTTTTAGTCAAATAAATTCAAATAATAAAGCTATTAGCTTCAGCAAAATAGAACTAGTGCAAAATCATGTATTGAGAACACCACCAGGTGAAAAACAGGGCGAAAATTCAATATGAATATAGTTTTTATTTCTTTAATTTTTAATCGAGAGAAAAAATTTCTTTGCAAATACTGCATTTTTTTTACACGTCTTTTCGAAAAGCTTTGATGAACTGAAATCAATGGTGGCGTCATCTAATTTTCAAAACTGGAAACTATTAATCCACAGCAATGCCATCCCTGTTTTTACTGTGGAAAATTACGACAGTAAAATGATTTGTTGTTGTTCCCCAAGGGAAATTTTAACTGTACTGTATACTAGCATTAAAAAAAAACGCACCTATTGTTAGACGTTTGCAGATCTGACAATGATTGTCAGACCTACCAGTCGTGTACACTTAGCTTAAGCATAACTTATACTACGTTTTCACTAGGGCAAATGAGATTGAGATGGTTATGAAAAAAATTTCAAAATGAGCTCATAATTGACTTTGTTATACCATTGTATATGAAATCTATAGTACTATCGAAAACAAAAACGGTCGCTCAAAGCCATCTATTGATCTTAATTAGATGGCAAACTTCACACACACATTGAAACTGCCTACAAGCTGATTTACCGAAAATCACCTCTACTACTTAGAGTACAGCTTCCACTCCACCTTTACTTTACACAAAATCTCACTACTAGCACTTTGAGTACAGCAAATCTCACTTTTACCACTTTGAGTACAGCTTCCACGTATTCACAGACAGAGGATGTGATTACAAAAACAACAATGTAAACAAATGGTTGTTGCGGGGCAAGAGAAGTAAAGGTTTGCCATCTAATTAATTTCTTATCTCTGGTTTTCACTAGGGCCATAATCACAGAGTAGATAATACAGAGTGCCAGCTTGTACCCTCCTTGCCTGAAACACCCGCAAAAAATTTTCAACACGAATTCAAAATGGCACCCTATTTCCTGATAAGAAATGGAGTAGTGGTGAGATTTTAAACTTCAATAAATAAATAAAAAAACGAGATGACGCTTATCTTTGACAGCTGCAAAATATTGTTATTTCTTGTAACTTGTAAGTATTTCTAACTAAATTATCTCGGAAACAATGTTAAAATATACCTCTTTTTATCCTCTTGTTTTCGTTTAAGCATCCTCATTAATGATGGCTTTATATTCAACAAAGAATAGTCGATGCACTGTGGTGTTCTATACTTTATCTTCCAGCAGGTAGTCAAGGAGCAGACGACTCAAGACTCCTCCTTGGTGTACACCTACTATGACTTGGAACGTTGCAATGACTCCAACTGAAAATCTAAACTTTGTCGCCGCTTCTTATAAAATCTTCAATAATTCGCAAATATGCCTCTGGAATTCGTCATTGTTTGAGTATCACCCATATAAGATCTCCCGATTGAATGCTTTTTCAATATCAACCAGCCCAACATACAAATGTTTCACGAAATTCTTCGAGTGTGATGTGAATTTCCGTGGGACAAACCCGAAGCTTCAACGCACAAACCTATTGTTAAAATAGCAAGGTGATGTTAACTCGTCCACACGGAAATTGATGCAGAAAAATTAATTTTAATAATTGTATGGTAAAAGATTGAAAAATAAAATCGTGAAATATTAAGTAAAGTCCAAAGATCAGCTAAGATATGTTTCAGAGTTCTTCGGTCAACAACTTCAGCTGCAATAGACATACTCCTAAATTTTTTAGCTATTGGAACACTAACTCAACTGGCTATTCTACTATTCTGAATTTAGCAATGTAGATAAAGCTAAAACGTGATGCCATAAAGACGACAAATACTAGCTGAACAAACATAAACCACCAGGCTAATAACCACTAAGCAGATTATTCTTAGGTCTTATTCGGGAACCGACCCGAATGCTTGGACGGAGAAGCCAAAATAAATCAGTCTAAAATCTTATTTATCGCCAACAAAAGTATCAAAAAATCCCTTAAAATGCACGAAAATTATATTATCAAAAAAAAAGAAACATATTTATATTATTATAAACATGTGTACAATAAAATGTGATGAGAATTTCAATCACAGCACCCAATTATTATTGAAAAATTAATCATATCAAATTAAATTAACTTTGTCTTTTAGTTTATTATACAAAAAAAAAATTTATATGTTGTCATACGAGTATATTGTCGCTAGAAATCAGACGATTTCTAAGCGTACACCTGAAACTCCTATTAAAACTAAAGTTTTCCTTCGGAACGGTGGCATTCATGTTACTTACTCATACAACATCAAGTCTGCCTTGTCGAATTCACAGTTTGCTACGGAACGATACATTGTCTTGCGTTTTCTTTTGGAAATCTAAAGAGAAAATGAAGTAAATATTGTATTACGATGTAGTTGCAAGGTTAGGCCTCATGCAAACTTACCCTTATACTGCATATTCTATTATTACCCTTACCCTTATGTGCACAATTTTGTGCACATAATCAGCTTTGGGAGCTACAAACGCTTTCCGTCTTTCTTCTAAATCCTGTGATGGAATCAGGCCAATTTGATCGTTACCCGAAGGTATGTTTTTTGCATGCCATCAGTTCGCATCCTTGACATTCATTATCTGTAAGAAAAAGGGAGGGTCATTAAACAATCCACTACTTCTTGGCTTCACTAAAAGGCTTCGAAAAAAGCAATGAAAGGAGTTGCTTGTTTTTGTTCAGATGGTTGCTTAAACCACTAAAATACTATCAAGTCTTACCTGTAGGATATCTCCTTGCATGGCAATAGTGAATCTTCTGTGGGAACATAGGTGAACAACGCTCGCATATAGCACTGAGAAAAACAAAAAATTAATCAACATGAATATTTATAAACTTTTTTATAAAGATTTTGTCCATTTTTTACCTGTCCTCCGGCCATGGCCATTCTGGCTGATTTCATTTCTTCTACAACATTTGGTCCAACTTTCATAGTGAGACTCTCTTTCACCCGTGATACTTCATTTTGTAGTTCCTCGGGCGAATGTACTGGAGCACCGTTTACTTCTAGGATAACATCACCGTGATGTAAGAGTCCTTGTTTATCGATAACACTACCGGCTAGAATGCGAGCAAATACAAATTGTTTGTGTTCGTCGACTTCAACAGTCAAACCAAGAGGCTGGTTGACATTCCGCCGCAGGCCGACCATTTTTATTGTCTCCACAGGCATTTTGCTGTTCAGTATGTCGGGTGGGAAAAGATAACCGCCTCCTCGATTTTCTTCTTTTTGTATTCGATTCGTGTAAAGTTCTCCTATTTCATTGTGGGCTCGTAACAGGACCTTCAAATAAAAATGTAGGTACTTTCAAAAATATTGAATAATGACCCAAAATATATTTTTTTTTTTGACATAAGACGTGTACACTATCTTTCAAATTTACTCACGGTCTTTCAGAGAGTGAGTTTTCAGAGGGCCATGAGTGTGAGTTTTTTATACTCACTCTTGCGGAATCTAGCCCCAGGTGCTATCGAGTGGGGAATTTAAGGCTATGTGCAAACTGGTAAATTCTGTGAAACTTAAGTTCCATATCTCGCGTTGTGAAAGGGGGCTGGACGGAAAAAACTCTTACTAAAAGTTGTCACGACATTTTTTGCTATAGTAAGCTATTGTAAGCTGTGCGGCGTCGCATGTTTCTCTGTCTGTTTCTCTCTCTCTCTCTCTCTCTCTCTGGCTCTCTTTCTCTCTTATAGAAAGCAAGCCAGATATTTTCAATTCTATTTCGCATTGAACAGTGTCGTGTCGCGACGATCATTTTTGTTGAGTGTATACAGGTTTTTTGTAAATAATAAATAATAAAAAATAATAATAATAATGAATCCTGACAGTGTTTCTGCACAATTTTATTACAATTCCTTTTATGTTATTAATTGAAAGGAACTTCGTTCCATCCGGGTGTCCTTTGACACCTCTCTCTTTTTTTACTAATTTTTGTCTTTTTCTGTGAAATACTGGTCAAAATAAAAAAGTGAATTCCTGCAACTTAAATCCATTTTTCTAAGTTCTAGGCTGTATGAAAATTAAAAATTATCGATTTTTTTGCAACCAAAAACAATTTTTTTACTTTTCAAACTCAACTGATTTTTTTTCTCTGACACCACAATGGCGGCCAATGGCGGCTGTGGTAAGCGAGGGTTACCGGTCGAGGGTTCCCGATCTAGATTAGTTTGTAGGCAAAATGGAACTACCTTGCCGGAGTTGACTCTCTGGTTATACTCTGTGGCCATAATTACGTAGTTATGAAATCTCAAGTAAAAGTGTTTTCATTAGAGGTTCATAATTTTGTTTGACATCTGGCAGCACTCTGACAGGAAATTGGTTTTGACAACTAAAACTTAAAAGTCAATTTTTTTTAAATTTCTTTCTTTTTTTCTATCTGGCACGGACTCTTGCCGATTAAAATTTTTTCTTTGCCAATTTTATTCCTTATAAACTGCCTTTGCCAATATACTGCCAGCAAATAAACTGTAAGTGATATTTGAGATTTGAGATAATCAAGAATTGTGCAAATAATTACTCTCTCTTGCATGGAAAACCATTGAAGCAGCGAACGCTAGGTCCTCATCCTCATTACCCTTGGGACTATTGGCCACAAGATGATAAACGTTCAGAGTGCGGATATGTTTCTACAACAAATTTAGGTGCGACTTGTTATATATGGCATTGTGCATTCAACATTTAAATATGACGCCACAACTTGCACTCCAAGCAGTCTTAGTTGAGCAGTGGAACGTTTTGTAACAATTTATAGTTGTGCTAGCATTTGCTATTTATCAAGATAGAACGGCCTTTGCATGGCAATTACAGTTCCTCTCAGTGAGCTTCTGCTAAAGAAAAGACCTCGTCATGAAGACTCATTGGCTTTTCAAAACAATGAAGTTGTAAGACAGTAGCATTTCCGGCCAATGTGGGTCCACATCTTGGAACAGCGATAATTGAAGGAGACCTAAGACCCGATCGGACACATCCTGTGAATGGTAGTAGTTGAATATTAGCTCTTACCAATTCAATGTGTAATCCGTCTTGTACATGTTGTTTTCAACCATGAAATTTTTTTTCTGTGCCTTTCAGCTCGAGTTTATACGTACATACCTGCTGGCATTCGATATCAGGCTGCTGTTTTTTACTTTGCAACATCGGTCATGTTAAGCTCAATTTTAATCAAAATTAATTTAATGCAAAATTAAACCATTGTGAGTCGCAGTAATAAAGAAAAAAACCGAAATTGCAACGGTTACAGCTGCAGTTTCAATACGTTGTTTTATTTTACTGTAGTCGGCTTCAATTTCGTGTGCAACGAGTTTTCCTTTTCTTGGTTTTTGTTTAGTAAATCTCCTTTCAAACAATTCCAGTCACAAAGATCACATTCTTCTTCGGCTGTATTATTTTCTCTGCTTCTTCATGTTTGAGTGCGTCTTAAGTGGCTTTTATATAGTTTTGTAGTTTTCGAATAGTATTGAAACATCTCCAGATGTTAACTTTTCGAAAGATACCTTTACTTTGATGCAGTAAAGGTCGATTAAAAGAGACCATTTGCGCATTTTTTCTTTTTATGCACTTATGTAATATCTTTAGAAAAATAAATTAGAAAAAGAAAAGAACATAGCTAGGTCCACGAGGGTTACAGTAGCTCGCAGTCAGAGGTACGATTGAGCTTAACATGACCGATGTTGCAAAGTAAAAAACAGCAGCATGATATCGAATGCCAGCAGGTACGTAAAAACTCGAGCTGAAAGGCACAGAAAAAAAATTTCATGGTTGATATTTAATTTTGGTGGGGCTACCGCCCCAATTATTAGCTTAATACAAGCTTAAAATAACTTAAACATACTTAACTTAAACTAATTAAAACTAACTAAAACTATTAACCTACAAGGATGAGAAATGGTTTTAAAGGAGGACTTTCAGACAAGGGCTTGGAAGATTGAGGTCGAAAAGAAAAGGAACAGAATTAATCTTACTCATCATGCGGGTTAAGGGTTCGTTGAGACCATAGGATGTACGATGAGCAGGAAGGAAAAAGAATCGGGATGATCTTACGTTTCGGGGATTAGTGTTGAAAGAGATAAGGTCTAAAAGGGAGGAGCAGTCAGTAGAGCCCATACTTGCGATGCATACTCAAGGAGAGGGCGAACATAGGCAATATAGAGAGATTTTGTTACAAGGGGGTTGCGGAACTTGGACCATCTCTTGATAAAACCAAGGGCGGAATTAGCTCGTGATATTACTTCGTCAATATGAGAACGAAAATTTAACTCGCCGTCGCAGAGAACTCCTAAATCTCGGATAAGCTGCACACGGTTTATTGGAAGGTTCTGAAGATGATAGGATCTGGGGGGAGGTTTACTACTTTTACGAGAAAAAATTATGGCCTCGCATTTGGCAATGTTTAATTCAAGGAAGTTTTTAGAACACCAAAAGACGAATGAATCGAGGTCATTTTGAAGCTGGAGAGAATCTCGATCGGAGGTTATGACTTTGAAAATTTTAGCGTCATCCGCGTAAAGTGAGATAGAAGAATATTGGATGATCTTTTCGACATGATTAATGGCCAGGATGAAAAAGAGGGGTCCAAGATGGCTTCCTTGGGGCACACCGGAGGTAGCCACAAATGGAACTGAAAGAGTAGAACGGAAACGAACTCTATATTGACGGTTGTCAAGATATGAAGAGATCGATTTAAGTAGGATAGGACCAAAACCGAGGAAAGAAAGTTTAAAAGGATTACAGAGTGAGAAATTTTGTCGAAAGCTTTGCTAAAATCTGTGGTGATGACGTCTACTTCGTTTCCTTTTTCGATTGCAGAGAGAGAGAAGGAAACAAACTCAACTAGATTAGTAGTTGTAGACCTTCCCTTACAGAAACCATGCTGCTTGGAGGATATCATTGATTTGCACTGGAAGGAAAGTATTTCATACAGAATGCTTTCGAAAAGCTTAGGGATATGGGAGAGTTTAGCTATGGGTCTATAGTTAGAAATTAGGTTTTTGGGGCCTTTTTTATGGATAGGTGAAATAACGGATATTTTCCATAAGTCCGGAAAAACTCCACTTGAAAGGGATAGCTTGAAAAGGTTAGTGATGGGAAGGGCTACATTTTTTAAGCAAAATGGAAGGAATGCCATCTGAACCTGGATTATACTCGTCTTTGAATTTGAGGAGACTATTAAGAACAGTTGACTGATTGAAGATTAGAAGGCCCTGTAGAGAAATGGCGAAGATAGTAAAAGTAAGTCTGGTCTAGATCTGGGTTTTTTTGAGCAAAAGACAGTTTAAAGTGATTTGCAAAAAAATTTGAGATTGTTGTTGGTTCGTTGGAAGATTGGGTATCGTAGTGAAGAGAAGGAGGGAAACCATCATATTTCCTTTTATAATTGATAAACTTATAAAACGATTTTGGCTCCAAAATTAGACTTGCTTGAGTGGTATATGTAAAGTCATTGTAAAGAGCTTCATTGAGGTTGGAAAACTTATAAATTACTCCAAGGTAATCAGAGTAATCGAAAACTGAACAGGAGCGTAAATATTTATTCCAGAGCTTATTTCTCTTGTTTCGCAGCTCACCTAGTTTATGATTGTACCAGGGAGGGGATGTTGAGTAGGACTTATCGCGCGAAAGGGGAACATAAAGATTTATGCAGTACAACAATTTCTCGTAAAACAAACTAGTTGCATCATTCATTGAAAGATTTTTAAAGTCGAATTAGGTATTAGAAAGAATTTCATTGATCTTCTTGAAGTTAGCTTTATGAAAGCTGAACGAATACTTACTTAATACTTGGGCTAGGTAGAAGAAAAGGTAAGGTTATAAAAAAAGAGAGAGTGAGAGGCGGGTGAATGTTATCAATAGTAGGTAGTGGGGATGAGGATTCTGAGACGGATGAGTTAATGGGGTCGGAAGTGAAGATAAGATCAAGTTGCCGGCCCATATAGTTTTTAATACCACTCGTGTGCGAAAGGCTTGAATCAGTAAGACCGTCAACAAAGAGACATTCTTTGATGGAAACGGGTGAGGGAGTGAAAGCAAATTGATTTTCTGAAGTGTTCCATTGAAGATAGGGAAGATTGAAGTCACCGAAAATAATTATCTCATCTTGCGCTTCTGAGATGTCAAGCACTTTGCCGATAGCAGCTACAACCAATTTGTACGAGTCTGTTGGTTGGCCGGGAAGGATGTAGAAACACGAAAATGGACTGATTAGAGAATGTAAGTTTTATAGAGATGTAGTCTAGAAGTTTGGAAGAGGAGGATGAAACGAAGGAAGATTCGTATTTGTTATGGACAGCGATTAGGACGCCTCTATTTGGGGGTTCGCTATGGGGTTTTTCGCCATCACGAAAGACATTGAAAAACGAAGGAAACAGCTCTTGGCTTTTGATGTCCTGGGAAAGGTTTGTCTCAGTAAGTGCAAATAGATCAAAGGGAAGATTGTGGGACTGCAAGTACACTGAGTGAGCTTTAGAACGAAGACCTCTTACGTTTTGGTAATAAAAAGAGAGAAAGCTAAAAGATCTTTGGAGACTTGCATCGAAGAGATATTCAGGAGCTCGTGGTATTTATTGTAGAGCTGCCTTAGGTGTTTAGGATCAGAAGGAAGTCCTTCCTTTTGAATAGACGCTAATACATAGCTTTTCGTTTTACCGTCTACACACATACCGTCTGGTTTATCGTGAAGATAATCTAGGAATAGACGAATGTTGTCAAACACCTTACTATCTCTAAGTTTTGAAAGAGCATAGCGGGACTCGGTAGATTCAATGAGGGACTGTTGCGTGAGTTTGACATTAGGAGGTAAAAGAGGATCGAAAGTAGAGCGAGATTCGAGTGGCGGTTGAGATGGGCTTGGGTTTAAAATATGAGAGCTTATAAAATTAGGGTATTTAGCTCCTGAGGTGAGGTTGAAACTAGGAACAGGGGGGGATTTTGTTTGGTCACAATTATTTGAGAGAGGGGATTGGGAATCAGGGTTAGTATTGAAGGATACCCACTGATGAGCACGTTTCTGTTGGACTGCGGGTTGCTCTAAGGACAGTCTGGGGTTGTGTTGAGGCTTGGGTAAGAGCTTACGCTGAGTTATAGATATTTGAGATATGTGGGGCTTGGGCATAGATCTAGCAGGAAGTGTGTGTTGCTAAGGAGAATAAGGACTGTTTTTAGAATTATTGAAGGAAAAGGAGAAATTTGAGAAAATATTTGTTTTAAAGCTCCAGTTATGTGTCGACGCTTCTGCTGATTTTTCGTGCCGAGGGCCTTCCATCCACAACGATAGGGTCATATCACCAAGTCTTAAGCTTCCATCGGGGAAAGAAAATAACCATTCGTATTTCCCAGGAATGTTGATTATAAGACTTCGTTTCGCTGCACGTCTGGAATCAGTAGCCAATATAGAGTAGGTTCTGGAGAAGAAATCACGTATTCAAAGTTTGTTGGCTTTGCGAGGAGTGTTTTGATAGAAGTGGTGCAGAGGGAGGTAAGGTACAAGAAGATGGTGGTAGCACAGGATCGGTATTTATGGGGGGTAAAGATGATGAAGTGGTATTATGGGGGTGAGATTCGTTCTCAGCTGCGATTACCACTTCTTTGCGATTTTTGACCGGGGAACAAAATTGCAGCTCATCATGTAAGGAAACATTAAACTAGCATGAGAGCAGATTGTTGTTCGACAGCGTGTGCTGAGGGGAAGGTTGGTGTAAGCTTTTTGATGCTCTCACAGTATCTATCAACTCTTTGACGGTGTCCATGGTCATCGCGAGATCAACCGAAAAATTGGAGATACGTTTTAAGGCGTCGTCAATTAGTGATGAAAATGAGGTGTTGCTGGTGTTGGTGGTGATGCTATAGTCAAAGGTGTTGCTGGCGATGTTGCTGATGTTGTCGACGTCGAGTTGAATCTTGCTGCTGTTGCTGTTGCTGATAATGCTGATTGTTGTGAGGAGTCAAACGTTGTTGATGCTATAGCTGCTAGTGAGGTAGATGCTAATGAAAATATATTAAATCCTACTTTCAAATCAAAAATAGTAAATGGGACGTCCTTAGAGTACATAAACATGACCGAATGGGTGGTTAGGCATATGAAATGGTTCCACATTGGTAGTTTTCGTTCAAATACCTCCACAGATGTAATTGTAAATCATCTTGTTTCAAAATTAAACATTAGTCAAGAAGTCATTGCCTGTTACAAATTGATTGCAAAAGGTAAATCTGAAGAGGAGCTGAAAAAAGTCAACTTTAAGCTGGGTGTTCCCATTGAATATAAAAAGTTTATTCTGGATCCTAATATGTGGCCTGGTGGTATCAAAATTAGACCATTTCAGAAAAAAAACTGAACACATTCCGCTAAGAATAGACAAATCAAGAAACTGTTCAATTAAGACTTTTTACCATAATGCGAGTGGAATGAGAACCAAAATACAAGATTTTTATGCTGTATCCGCAAACCTCGATTATGATGTCATTGTTATCACTGAAACCTGGCTGTACGGTGGTATTTTATCGTCAGAAATTGATGATAGTAGATTATATACTGTTTTCCTAAAGGATCGATGTGTTAACGCTGAGGATAGAGGTAGAGGTATATTAATTGCTGTAAAAAATAATTTTATATGTAATGAATTAGCACTTCCATATAGTGATATAGAACAAATGTCTGTTGTTATTAATGTAAAAAATAGTGTACAAGTACGTACATAATCTGTGCTGACAAGGCATCTAGGCTGTTTGCATTTGTTATGACAACAAATGCCAAACGAGCGCATACAAAAAATTACACCAGACACCACCAACTGAATGAACAACAACAGGTGAATGACCAACAGGCAAACGAATACGACACCTCCTGCAACGATCAGCATTTATTATGCTCGCACGAGTCGTTGCACCTCATTTAGGCATATGTTATTCTTTATTGTCTAGTAAGCACTTAATATGTATAAATACTTTGAGCTAATAATAAATAAAACACTTGCAGTTAGAACGGCAATCAAACCAGTGTCTTTCTCATTAAGTTCTCCCCACCAGCGGTAAAGAACGGTTTGCTAAAGTTATTGAGTGCATGCTATTAATATCCCCCCACCAGTGGTAAGGTGTTAATAGTAGGTCCTCAACATATGGTCCTTCGAGAAAAAATTTAGAATCAGTGAAAAGTGTTTAAAAAAAAAAAAAAAAAGTTAAGAACGAGAAAAGAAGACGTTTAGAACGAGTGAACGATAATAACGAGTTAAGAACGGGAAAAGAAGACGTTTAGAAAGAGTGAACGATAATAACGAGTTGAGAACGAGAAAAGAAGACGTTTAGAACGAGTGAACGATAATAACGAGTTAAGAACGGGAAAAGAAGACGTTTAGAAAGAGTGAACGATAATAACGAGTTGAGAACGAGAAAAGAAGACAGGTGAACGAAAAACAACGAGTAAAGGCGAAACAACAAAAAGTGAGAATGGATACTTTCGACGAACTTATCCAGAAGCAGAAAGAAACTGTTGAATGGATAAAGAAGGTATCGGAAAAGTATACGAAAGAACCAAAAGTCAGGCGGACACGTAATTTCATTCAAGAACGACTGGATGATCTGGGATTTCATTGGAAGGACTTCCAAGAAAGGCATACGGCAATAACGGAACACACGGATTACAGTAAAGCACATCCATATGTTCAATCAAAATATATTGAACAAGTGGAAAAGACAGTGCTGGAAATAAAAAATAAGCTCAACATTAAAATGAAGGAGCTTGATGAAGAAGAAAAACGAATGATTGCAGCTGCAAGCCAGGCACAATCAAGAAACGATAGGTACGAGCCAAACGAGGAACAAAAGAAGAGAATCAAACGGCAAGAAGCACAAAAGCAAGCGTTCTTCCGATCATTGGAACGTATGGACCAAGCGGGGCAGGTTTCCAAAGCCTATTACTCACAAAAGATGGCAGTCATAAGCAACTTGTGGGAGATCATTACCAAAACCCATAACGACATCATTGAGCACGCAGATGATGATGCTTACTACGCGGAGCTGTTAAGAGACCATGAAGAAATCGAGCAAATTTACGAAAACATAATGGTAAAGCTCCAAGAAAACATTGACGATTTGCTAAAGAACGATAAAAGTGAACCAACCTCCAACAATTTCCCAAAACAAAAGGAGCTGAAGTTGCCAACCATCAAAATACCAGCTTTTGACGGGGATTACAAAAAATGGAAATCATTTATTGATCTTTTCCAACAAACCATCGACAAAAATGAAAATTTAGGTAATGTACAAAAACTACATTACCTTAAAACGAATCTGACGGGAGAAGCAGCAAAAATGATTCAACATCTCCAGATAATTGACACCAACTATACTATGGCGCGCGACATGCTGATAAATAGGTATGAAAACACCAGACTACTAGTAAATGCACAACTACAGGCTTTACTTAATCAACGCGACTGTCCATTCGAGTCAGCAGAACACCTGAGGCGATTACACGACACTACAGCAGAATGCGTCAATGCATTGAAAGGTTTAACAATTGATACTGGAACCTGGGACCCAATGGTAGTCTTCATAGTTTCACAAAAATTGGACAACGAAACCAGAAAAGCATACGAGCAATCGTTAAGCAACCCTAAAGATCTACAGGGTCTTGACGAGTTTCTGAAATTCCTAGAAAATAAATTTAACGCACTCGAAAACTTAGAAGGAAGAAAAAACAAAGGAGAAAACACGAAAGAGCTGAAACAACCTAATTACGCTCAAAAATCGCAGTACAGAAAGCCAATGAACAGAAGTTACCACGCTGTCACCACGCCATGTTGTAGGTTATGCAAAGGACCTCACTGGTTGCATGTCTGCAACAAATTCGTTACGATGCCGACCACACAGAGACAAGAAGTTGTTAAGAGGGAAAAATTGTGCAGAAATTGTTTTAAGAGTGAACACAACACAGCAATGTGTACATCTTTCAAAACGTGCCAAATCTGCAGGGGGCAGCATCACACGCTTCTTCACGCTGCAGAGGTAGGAAGAAATACGCAATCACAACAATCAAACTTTGCGGATACAATTCAAAACACGGTGTTTTTGGCCACAGCCTTAATAAAAACAAATTGGAATGGTGGAGAATTCGTTCTGAGAGCTTTAGTTGACCAAGGCTCTCAGTCATCTTTTATCACGGAAGATGCAGTGCAACGGCTGCAACTAAAGAAGAGGAAAACATTTGCATCAGTGACTGGTTTGGGTTCAACTAAAGCTGGAACTGCGACAAGTAAAGTGGAACTGCAAATAAAATCGATATATCCTTCGACATTTCAAACATGGGCAACATTCCTTGTACTTCCGAAGCTAACAAAAGTACAACCGGACAAGTCGTTCATTGAGAAAAGATGGGACCACATTGAACATCTTTCTTTAGCCGACCCGTCATACAACAAAAGAGCAGCAATAGATGTATTAATTGGAGCAGACGTTTTTCAAGACATAATTATCGACGGAGTAATTAAAGGCAACCCTGGCTCTCCGATAGCTCAAAACACGAAGCTAGGTTGGATATTATCTGGAAGTATCAATCAAACTAGCAACAACGAATCATCAACCTGTCATATTACAAATGTTGAGCTCAATGACCAACTTAAGCTGTTTTGGGAAACAGAGGAGATACAAGAAAAAACTAATTTGACGATGGAAGAACTGAGATGCGAAGAGATATTCATGGACACACATAAAAGGGAACCATCTGGAAGATACGTTGTTAGACTGCCATTCAAGGAAGGTGCAGCAGAACTAGGTGAATCGAAGAAAAGAGCTTTAGCCCGCTTTCTTCAAACAGAGAAGAGGTTCTCACGAGATAAACAGTTGCATGAAGATTACAATGCCTTCTTGCAAGAATACATTGAGCTCGGTCATATGGAATTAGTAGATACCTCTATAAGCACCAGAAAAAATGAAGTATACTATCTCCCACATCAAGCAGTAATAAGACCGGAAAGTTCAACAACAAAACTTAGAGTTGTTTTTGACGCATCTTCAAAAACCAGTTCAGGGCTAAGCCTCAACGATAAAATGCTGACAGGTCCCATAATACAAAATGATCTGTATAGCATAATAACCAGATGGAGGAAACATAGAATTGTATTCCGGGCAGACATTGAGAAAATGTACAGGCAAATACTTGTTGCTCAAGAAGATCAGGATTACCAACGAATACTATGGAGAGAAAAGCCAACACAAAAAATTAAGGAATACAGACTGAAAACCGTAACGTACGGAACGTCCTCCGCTCCGTTTTTGGCTACAAGGGTTCTTCATCAATTAGCGTTGGATGAAGAAGAAAAATTTGAACTTGCATCAAAACTTACTCGTGAAGATTTTTATGTCGATGACTTGTTATCGGGAGCAGATACAATAAAAGATGCGCAAAAAGCCTGTACACAGCTAACGCAACTAATGACAAGTGGTGGATTTAAACTTAGAAAATGGTCCGCTAATTCAGAAACTATATTAAAAAACATTGCAACCGAAGACCAAGACCAAGGGAGATTTAAATTAAATGCATACGATCCTGTCAAAACCTTAGGCATATACTGGCGCCCAGAATCTGATACATTTGAGTTTAAAACACATCTAGAAACAGCCAACGAAAAAATAACGAAAAGAATTATTGTATCAGAAACAGCAAGACTTTTTGATCCGTTGGGTTGGCTAACCCCTATTATCATAAAAGCCAAAATAGTGCAGCAAGAGCTTTGGAAGGAAGAGAGAGAATGGGACGAAATACTACCTGAAGAAATCATAAGCAGTTGGAAAAAATTCAAAAACGAGTTGAGTTGCATAGAAAACATAAAGATACCACGATGGAATCAGTTCGAAAGGAAGCACCGAGTTGAACTGCACGGGTTTTGTGACGCATCAGAGAGAGCGTTTGCTGCAGTTATTTAAACAAGGGTGATAACAGAGGCTGGAACTGTTCATGTAAATGTATTGTGCGCTAAATCAAAAGTTGCACCGATTAAAAAAGTTTCAATACCAAGGCTGGAACTATGTGGAGCAGTATTGCTAGCAAAATTGATTAAAAAGACGGTGGTGGCGCTTTCAATAGATGAATTAGAAGTACACGCGTGGACCGACTCGAAGATTACTCTTGCATGGTTGAATGGAAATCCATTTAAATGGAAAAATTACGTCGCGAATAGAGTCGAAACTATACTGAAAGTAATAGATTCAACAAAATGGCATCACGTTAGTGGTAATGAAAACCCAGCAGATTGTGCTTCGAGAGGTATAAACCCATCACAGCTTAAAGATCATCTTCTTTGGTGGAATGGTCCGAAGTGGCTCTCTCATGCAGAAGTATTATACAATGATAACAACATACACAGTACCGACCTAGAAATTAAAAAGGTCAACATTTGTGCGATGATGAGCGTAGAAGAAAATAAACAAGATTTAATAGGACAAATGACAACACGACACAGTTCGCTCAAACGTCTCACAAGAATTCTTGCATATTGCGAACGATTTCTGTACAACGTGAAATCGCACAGCCAAAACAGGAGATCGGGACCCTTATCGAGTGATGAAATAGAAAGTGCGAACAAACTTCTAATAAGAAACACCCAAAATACACATTTTGGTTCTGAAATGAAAGGTCTTAAAGCTGGAAAAGATGTAGAAAAGAAGAGCAAATTACGATGCCTTGTTCCATTTATTGATGAAGACGGAATTATTCGAGTTACAGGAAGACTGACGGAAGCTAAACTTTCTGAGTTACAAAAACATCCTATTATAATTCCACACAAAAGTGATCTTACCACGCTTCTCATTGACGACGCTCACAAATCAACATTACACGGAGGAAGCCAGTTAACACATTCCTATATACGACAGCGTTACTGGGTTATCAATGGGTCCAGTGCAGTTAAGCAACGGCTTCACGGATGTACTATCTGTTTCAGATATAAATCAGATAGAAGCAAACAATTGATGGGAAATCTTCCTCAACCAAGGGTAAATCGAAGCAGGCCTTTCCTACACACCGGTGTCGACTATGCTGGACCAATAGACATCAGAATGTCAAAGGGAAGAGGCAACAAATCATACAAGGGATACATTGCAATTTTCATATGCGTAGCAACAAAGGCTATACATATTGAAGTTGTGAGCGATCTAACGGCGAACGCATTCATCGCAGCTTTCAAAAGACTCTGTGGGCGAAGAGGTCATGTCGCGCATCTGTATAGTGACAACGGAACAAATTTTGTGTCTGCAAACAAAATTCTCCAACTAAACGTGAAAGCCCAAGAGAAGTACAATCAAGACATGTCAAATATGCTCATGTCTTGTAGTACGGAGTGGCATTTTATACCCCCTGGAGCCCCTCATTTTGGTGGGTTGTGGGAGGCGGGAGTGAAATCGATAAAGTATCATTTAAAAAGAACCATCGGAGAGCACAAACTTACATTTGAAGAACTAGCAACATTATTAACGCAAATCGAGGCGTGTCTTAATTCACGGCCACTTTATCCACTCTCAAACGATCCAGACGATCCAGATGTACTGACGGCAGGACACTTCTTAATCGGGGCAGCCCTACTAGCACCACCGGAAAAACATAGACTTGACGAGAAAGAAGCGTTACTGACAAGATGGCAGCTATTGGAACGGATGCAACAACAATTTTGGAAAAAATGGAGCCAAAGTTACTTGACAACCCTTCAACAAAGACAGAAATGGACGCAGAAGACTAGGAATCTGAGTCCTGGTAACATTGTACTGCTGAAAGATGACAACCTTCCACCAACAAGGTGGTCTTTGGGTATAATTGAGGAAACCCATGCGGGAGACGATGATTTGGTACGAGTTGTGTCTGTAAGGACAAAAAATAAAATCTATAAAAGACCGATATGCAAACTGTGTCCTCTACCAATTATCGATAATAACAATGTCGAAGAAATAAATACAGAAGCTGCAAACACTGTCATCGAGCTGCACAGTCCAAACTTGGCCGGGCAGAATGTACAAGTACGTACATAATCTGTGCTGACAAGGCATCTGGGCTGTTTGCATTTGTTATGACAACAAATGCCAAACGAGCGCATACAAAAAATTACACCAGACACCACCAACTGAATGAACAACAACAGGTGAATGACCAACAGGCAAACGAATACGACACCTCCTGCAACGATCAGCATTTATTATGCTCGCACGAGTCGTTGCACCTCATTTAGGCATATGTTATTCTTTATTGTCTAGTAAGCACTTAATATGTATAAATACTTTGAGCTAATAATAAATAAAACACTTGCAGTTAGAACGGCAATC
Organism: Melanostoma scalare; assembly: GCA_949752695.1. NCBI lineage: Eukaryota > Metazoa > Arthropoda > Insecta > Diptera > Syrphidae > Melanostoma > Melanostoma scalare. The sequence goes on along the minus strand of OX456985.1, from coordinate 135,958,980 downwards.
AAACCAGTGTCTTTCTCATTAAGTTCTCCCCACCAGCGGTAAAGAACGGTTTGCTAAAGTTATTGAGTGCATGCTATTAATATCCCCCCACCAGTGGTAAGGTGTTAATAGTAGGTCCTCAACAAATAGTCAAAATATTGATTGGAAGCTAGTTTTTATGGCAAGCTATGTTCCGAAATGTGAATTAAGTGTTTTTGAAAAGCATATAAATAACATTGAGTTCATTAATAAGTCATTTAACAAAGATTTGCAAACAATGTGTATATTGGGCGATTTTAATATGGGTGACGTAAACTGGTTCTGGTCGGATGAAGATAAAATGTTTATACCGGCTAATATTGTTAGAGATTATGAATATGTTTTCATTGATTATGTTTATGTGCTAAACTTACATTAGATAAATGATGTTTACAATTCTTTGAATAGGTTGTTGGATTTGGTTTTTATTTGTCAAAATGATGTTAAAGTAAAAATATTAAAATGCCCTTTTCCTTTGCTAAATAATTCCATTCACCATGAGCAGATTGAGTTACAATTTGATTTTTATAATCCCTCGCGAGAAATAGACTCTGAACGTAAACTTAATTTTGCCAAAACAAATTTCAACGGTTTTAATGCTTGGCTAAATACCATTAATTGGGAAATAGAATTTTATAATAAAAGTCTACATTTTGTCTATAATCGATTTATCGAAATTATCATGACAGGGGTTAGAATGTTTGTTCCGTTGTCTTCGATAAAAAAAAACAGTAAGCCTCCTTGGTATAATAGACAATTGTCTCATTTAAAAAACAAAAGAACTAAAGCTTTCAAAAAATATAAGAATTCTGGTAGCGATTCTGATTACGAAAATTTTTGTAAACTTCGAAATGATTTTAATGTTTTAAGTAAGTTCTTGCACAAGAATTATATTATGGGTATTGAAAGTAAGCTTAAAGATGATAGTAGATGTTTTTGGTCTTACATAAAGTCAAAGCGCTGTACTTATGGTTTACCTGAGACAATGGCGTATGGCTCTAGTGTCGCAAATGACTCTCAATCAGTGTGTGAACTTTTTGCTCAGTTTTTTGAGTCTGTGTATACGAAGTCAGACGTTCACTTAAATAGCGAAACTGTAATAAATTCACCCGTTGATTTGGGCTCGATGGTTCTAGACTTATATGAAGTTGCGTCTGCAATTAAACTGTTGAAACCCAATATTGTTCCTGGTGCTGATGGTATCCCAGCCTGTCTTCTAACAAACTGTGTTGATAGCTTGAGCGTAGCCTTACACATAATTTTTAATTTGTCATTACGTGAGGGTACTTTTCTTAATGAATGGAAAATGTCTTATTTAGTTCCAATCTATAAAGCTGGCTCAAAACATAAAGTGGAGAACTACAGAGGTATAAGTAAGCTTTCAGCAATCCCAAAACTATTCGAAAGTATTATAAAAGATAAACTTGAATTCCTGGTAAAAGAGCATATCTCTGAGCTTCAGCATGGTTTTGTGAGTGGTAGATCCACCTCAACAAACCTTTTATACTTTTCATCGTGTGCCATTAACTTAATAGAAAAAGGAATGCAAGTTGATGTTATCTACACAGATTTCAGCAAAGCATTTGATTCTGTAAATCATACTATGCTAATCAATAAATTAAAGAGTTTTGGGTTCCATTCAATGATTTTGAATTGGATCGAATCGTTTTTGATAAACAGGGTACAGATAGTAAAGCTTGGTAGTTTTACCTCAAGGAAATTTAACTGCACATCAGGAGTACCTCAAGGTAGTCATCTGGGACCGCTATTATTTATCATTTTCATAAATGACATAATACCAATTTTTCAATATACACAAGTTTTACTCTATGCAGATGACCTTAAAATGTTCTCTAGCATATCAAGCATAAGCGATAAAATGCAAAGAGATTTAGAAGCATTATATTTATGGTGCAAAGAAAATCACCTTTTACTCAATGTAAAGAAATGCAACATCGTATCTTTTTACAGATGCTCCGTTCCATTTCTATTCAATTATTCAATTGGTTCTGACCCTTTGAATAGGTTAGAAAAAGTTAAGGATCTTGGTGTGATTTTTGATCGGACTCTGTCCTTTAATGATCACGTGGATTATATAATATCAAAAGCGAATTCAATGGTCGGATTTATTAAAAGAAATACAACAGTTTTTACGGATCCGCATGCTCTTTTAGCACTTTTTTTGGCTTTAGTAAGATCTGTCCTTGAATATTGTGATACTGTTTGGTACCCAGCTTTTCAAGTACATTCAAATCATAAAGAAAAAGTCCAAAGAAGATTCACAAAGTTCATCTTTACCAAAATGAGATGGAGTTTTTCACCGAGCTATGAGGCTAGATGCTTGTTTCTAGGGATTTCCAGGCTGGATAGTCGACGTAAGACCCATGATATAATGTTTGTGAGAGACATTCTATGCTATCATATAAAATGTCCTAAGTTGTTAGCTTTAGTTCCTATTTATGCACCCGAAAGACCACTTAGACAACGTGATTTTCTTTTCCAACCTCGTCATAGAACGAATTACGGGTCAAATGAACCGCTAACAAGAACCTTATCAAATTTTAACTCTGTCTGCAACTTGGTAGATATAAGCCAATCAAGATTATTGTTTAAAAATTCTCTTCGTGGCATTACTTTGTAATTTTAAATTTATCAACTAAATCTTATTATTATTATTATTTGTACATATACTTATATATACATAAATTTAAGCAAATTAATCTGTTAGCATTAAGCTGTAGATAATAATATATAAATAATATATAAATAAATAAATAAAATAAATGAGGCATCGTCAGATTGGTGAGATTGGTTGAGCGAACGGAGTTGTTCAACCCGAGGAGTAGTAAATTGTCCATCTAAATTTATTTTAGAAATTGCCGAGATAATGTCTTTTTTAATATTTTGTAGAGAAGATTTGACCGAAATGATCTCATCAACGGTATCATTAGTATTGGCAATTTTTTTATTTAAATCACTTGAATTATTGTTTATTGCACGGGTCAGTTTAGAGAGGCGGCAGTAAATTTCATCGTCTGAGTTAATAAGGTCATCAAATTTGCCCATTTCATTCAAAATTTGCCGACACATATCATTATTTTTATTTATTTCATCACTGCACGAGTCATTGTTAAATTTAAAAGCTTTTAAAATGTGGGACAAAGATATTTCCCTGCATTCATCACAAAAAAACATGAACCGGGTACTATATTCGTCAAAGTGGACATGTTGGTGAAAAAGCCTACCGCACAAACCACCGCACGTTAATTGGGGCATGCTATTGTCGGTAGCCAGGTTAATATTGCACGAGTTGCACTTGGTCATTTTGCAAAATATGAGTTGATTGATTTGAATGGGAAATGACGAATACAAGAAAAGACTCAATAAAGGGAGCCGATTAAAAACACGTCTGCACTTGACAACGAACGTTTTGAAAGTGAAAAACAACATGTACAAGATGGATTACACATTGAATTGGTAAGAGCTAATATTCAGCTACTACCATTTCACAGGATGTGTCCGATCGGGTCTTAGGTCTCCTTCAGTTATCGCTGGTCCAAGATGTGCCCCCACATTGGCCGGAAATGCTACTGTCCTACAACTTCATTGTTTTGAAAAGCCAATGAGTCTTCATGGCGAGATCTTTTCTTTAGCAGGTACTCACTGAAAGGAACTGTAATTGCCATGCAAAGGCCGTTCTATCTTGATAAATAGCAAATGCTAGCACTGCTCAACTAAGACTGCTTGGAGTGCAAGTTGTGGCGTCATATTTAAATGTTGAATGCACAATGCCATATTTAATAAGTCGCACCTAAATTTGTTGTAGAAATATATCCGCATTCTGAACGTTTATCATCTTGTGGCCAATAGTCCCAAGGGTAATTATTATGAGGACCTAGCGTTTGCTGCTTCAATAGTTTTCCATGCAACAGAGAGTAATTATTTGCACAATTCTTGATTATCTCAAATCTCAAATAACACTAACAATTTATTTTCCGCCAGTATATTGGCAAAGGCAGTATATATGGATTAAAATTAGCAAAGAAAAAATTTTATTCGGCAAGAGTCCGTCCCAGATAGAAAAAAAGAAGGAATAAAATAAAAATTGAATTTTAAGTTTAGTTGTCAAAACCAAGTTCCTGTCAAAGTGCTGCCAGATGTCAAACAAAACTATGAACCTCTAATGAAAACACTTTTTCTTGAGATTTCATAACTACGTAATTATGGCCCTAGTGAAAACGTAGTATTAGGCTATTTGCATACTGGTCGATTCGTTGAAACAACAACAACAGCTTTGATATGTAAAAGTTAATCTCTTTAAACAGAAAAAAAATTCAAAATATATTGCAGAATGAATATAACTTATTATTTCAAAATTTATTTCCACTTCGTTGAACACCTGATGGCACGGAACAATATCAGTATGTGGTTGCCGTTTAACATGTTTTCAATTCAAAATTAAGAATTGCACATATCCATGAAGAGCAAACGGCTGATTTTTTTTGAATATAAATAATTAATAATAAAGAAACAGTGGGCGGCGAAAATGTGTCAAAAAATCAGGTTTGTATTTTTTGTTTGTTAATAAGTCAAGTTCAATTCATTGCTAAATCTCTACCTAGATGAAAATAATATATTTTCTTTGGTGGCGCTGTAGCTGCAAAACAAGCGAATACGGCTGGAAGGAAGTTGTTCGTAAAAGCTCGACGTAACAACAAACTTCTTTCTTTTTATACTTTGTCCTCAACTGCACCTGAGATGACATGCAATATGCCTTATGCCTTGGAAGCTGTAGTGCAAATTAATAATTAATAAATGCATTCAGTATAAAATGGATGAAAAACGGTGATAAATGTTTATGATTAAGTGGAAATATTTCGGTGAATTTCAAACGCAGAAGTTTCTTTGATATAATATTAGAATTAGAAAGAATTAGAAAAATTTTATTCATTCTTTTTTCGTTTCAACTTAAGACTACATATATGGTACAATGGTAAATTAATAGAATAAATAATAGCTATCATTCTTTAACTTCAAAGTTAGTGTTGAATGATACATTTGTGAATTTAATTTACAATAATAAGAAACTGTTGTGGGGTGACAATCAGTGTTTCGAAAATTACAATGATTTAATAAGTTAAACAAATCAATAATTATTTCAGACATAAGTCAAAAGATACATTTTTATTTTTAAACTTGATACACATTTCAACAATAGTTTGCAATTGAGTTTAAGTCAATTGTGAAAAGCCAATCTTTTACTTTCTTTAAGAAGGAGTTTAAGTTTTGAGTTCTTCTGATAGATACAGGTAATTTATTAAATGATTTTGGTGCTGTTGCAGTGTAAAAGTTTGAGAAGTGAGTTTTGCGGACAGTAGGTTCATTGACAAGGTGCAAGTTGTTTATTCTTAGATTATATAACTCCGAGTTTCTACTAGGAATATTACCGCTTTGCTTGAAAAATTCTTTTAGAACTTTAAAAATATAAAGATGTTTCATAGGTAGAATTCGCAATTCTTTGTATAAGGGCCAACTTTCAGTAAGACGATTTTTGTTGCAAATAATTCGAACAAGATGTTTTTGAGCAATAAGTAAAGGTCTAAAAGTATTTGCATAAGAACCACCCCAGCTAGATAACCCGTATTGAAGTTTAGAATGTGCAAGACCATAATAAATTGAAGTAAGAAGTTTCTTAGAGCAGAATGGTTTTAAAAGATAAATTTTTCTCGTTATGAGCAACAATTGATTTTTGATGTTGTAACAGTGGTCTTTCCAGTTACGGTTGGAATCAATTGTAACACCCAAGTATTTGAAATTATTAACGGAAGCGATTTTGAAACAAGAATTGGAACAAGAATATTTATGTTGGAAATTAGGTTCACCACAATTGTGTATTGGAAAGCTGAATTGCCTGCTACTTGGAGAATGGAAAAACAAATCATAATCACAATTTCGATGACCAGTTGTTTTAAAAGTCATGAACTTGGTCTTCTCACTTATTACTAACTTATGGCTAGAAAACCAAGTTCTTAGCACTTCAAGGTCCTCTTCAATCAGCAAAACACAATTCAGATCGGAATTTGACTGGTATGTAAATGATATATCATCAGCAAACGCGGTCGATAGGCCATTCAAACGGAGCTTAAGAATTGAGTTGATGTAGACAAGGAAAAACAAAGGGCCGAGCACAGATCCCTGTGGCACTCCACTTTTTAAAAATCGAGCTTCACTATTTGTGCCATTTACAACAACTTTTTGAACTCTTCCTTTAATATATGATTTCAACCATTCAAAAATTACTCCTCTAAATCCCGCGTTATACAACTTATCTAATAGTAAATCATGGTCAACCATATCGAATGCTTAACACCAATTTTGCTCTTTTGTTTAATCTGCCTTAGGAGGTTCACATTCATCCAAGGCTTAAGAAATTTATTTTTGTTAGATTTTTTTACCAATACAGAAGTGGATGACTCTATATGTTTTTGTAATATTGAGCTAAAAAAAGCAAACGAAGTGGATGGGTCTTTTTCCGCATAAACCTGATCCCAAAATTCATGTTTCAAAATATTGAGCAATGCTGTATAATCGGTGGTATAATGCTCCATTGTTTGTATATCTGTAGTATGACCCGAATTGTTTTTATTTGCATCTCAGAGACTAAGTCGCACGAAGCTTAGAGCAAGCTCATTTGTACGTACTTATCTACGCTCTTCATCATAAATGCAAGTGTTAGAGGTTAGAAAACAGCAACACCAGCACAAAACGAACGTATAGAAAATATATATATGAGAAAAAAAAATAAATACAAATAGTGACATACAATATAGAACACCTAACATGAAAAACAATAATAATTAATTAAACAAAACTACTAAAAATAAAACAAAGTATAAACTACGAATATTTTGAAAAACAATAAACTAAGAAACATTGAACAAAAATCATGCATGTGGAGCACTGGTTTTAAATTTTTGTTTTAAACTAGATTTATTAATGTTGAAATCTAAAAGTAGGTAGTTAGAATTATATAATCTACTCATGCGTGATAGCGGCTCATTCATGCCGTAATTGGTTCTATGATGGGGGCAATGAATCAACTCCAAATTACGCAAGTGGTGAGATCCTCCGCGGTAGTTAAAACCTATGGACGAGAGCAAGTAAGGAGCATCTATAAAGCCAGTCAAAAGCTGATGGAAAAATACTAGGTCGTTGTTGATACGTCTTTGACTAAGGGTTTGCAATTGCAAAAGTTTGATTCGATGTTCATAAGGAGGTAGATTGAATGGATCTTCCCAAGGAAGACCCTTCAAAGCAAAACGTATAAATTTATGTTGCACAGCCTCGATACGATGTTTATGAATTTCATATAGGGGAGACCAAACTTGTGAGGCGTACTCGAGATGAGGACGAACATAACAGTTATACAAAGATAATGTTACATAAGGATCATCAAATTCTTTTGACCACCTTTTTATGAAACCTAGCATAGAATTTGCTTTCCTTACTATTGAGCTTATATGCTCATTAAATTCAAGGTTAATATTGAAGTAAACACCTAGGTCACGAAAACTTGAGACACTACATAATGAATGACCAGACATTAAGTATATAGCATTGCTAGGTTCACGTTTTTTCGAGAATGTCATTGTTTGGCACTTCGAAGGGTTAAGACTAAGACCATTCTTTTCACACCATGTTCCAAAGCTATCGATATCTTTTTGAAGAAGTACGCGATCAGTAGTATTTTGAATGGATTTAAAAATTTTCATATCATCTGCGAAAATCAGAATTTCACTATACGAAATGCATGAAACAACGTCATTGATTGCGATAATGAAAAGCAAAGGCCCAAGGTGACTGCCTTGGGGTACACCCGACAGAGCATTGAAGGGACTGGAAAAGCTGTTACGAAATTTTACTTGGTACGTTCTATTTTCGAGATAAGAGCAAATCCATGCAATAAATATTTTTGGAAATCCAAAAGCTTTGAGCTTATATAATATTACATCATGAGAAAGTTGATCGAATGCTTTGGAAAAATCAGTGTAACTAAAGTCTAGCTCATACCCATTTTCAAGGGCATTAGAACATATGTGAAGAAAAGAAAGAAGGTTTGTTACAGTTGATCTTTTCTGCATAAAGCCATGCTGCTGTCTGCAAATAATATTTTTTGTAAAAAATGAGAGGCTGTCACAAACAACCTGTTCAAAGAGTTTGGGGATGCGAGATAGCTTGGATATAGGCCTGTAGTTTTGTATTTCTATCTTATCACCCTTTTTAAAAACCGGAGTGATAAAGGACTTTTTCCAAAGACTAGGAAAAACACCTGTTTTGATTGAAAGCTGAAAGAGATATTGAAGTGGGAACATTATTACGGAACGGCATTTCTTTAACAGAACTGGGGGGATTCCATCCGGACCGGACGAAAAGTCATCTTGCAGAAGTGATAAATATTTTAAAATGTTGTCACTATGAACAGGGATATTATTAAAATTAACTTGAGAGCAGTTACGTAAATACGTAAAGTAGTTTTCATCTATTACTATGGGGGTATCGCAGAAAGAGCTTCGAAAATGATTAGCGAAGGCATTACAAATATCGTTAGTATTCTCTAGAGGAGTATCACCAGAAATAAAGTTAACTGGGTAGCCATCAGATTTTTTCTTTGAATTAACAAATCGCCAAAAACTTTTTGGGTCATCCCTTAAAGAGAAAGACATCTGTCTTAGGTAGTTGGAGTAAAGAGTTTTGGAGAGCGTGTTAAAGTTTTCAAAAAAACTAATATAAACACTATAGTCATTTGTAGAATGAGTTTTAATGTAGGCTTTCCAGGCCTTATTTCTCTTATTACTCTTTCTGACTCATAGAATAATATGATCGATTTATGATCAGTGATATTTAGGTCGAGAACATTACCAAAAAATCTAAATTTACTTCTGACTATAAAACGGGTAAAAATGTGGTCAATGCAAGTACTTGTAGATTCAGTTACGCGGGTAGGTTCATTTATAATACTTTTTAGGCCATACGAAGCCATAAGAAATAAATAATTTTCAGTGTCTTTGTCGGACACGTTTAGGATATCAATATTTATATCACCAATTAAAATTAAATTTCAAGTTTTGTTTACACAAAGAATTTTACTGAGTTCTTCTATGAACAAACTTTTGCTAAATTCATGTAATCTATAAAAGCACAACATTGTATAGATCTCTTTTTGATAACAAAACGACAGCTTTACAACATCCGCGCTATATATATCGATTTTGGAAAACTCATGTGCAAAACTCTCTTCAATGTAAACTGCAACACCACCTGACGGATAAGATTCATTGCAACAACTAAACAACGCATAACCCGGTATATTATAAAGGTTCATTTCGTACTCATAAACCCAAATCTCTGTTAAAACAATTATAGATGGCAATTTTTTAAGTGACTCAATGTAAGCTAAGAAATTAGAAAAAATTTTCCTGAGACTACGGATATTTTGGTGTATACAAAAACAATTATCAACAAAACTACGAAAAACTGGCACCTCACAAATATTTTGAACTGAAGAAAGAACAGGATTAACAATATTCATACTTTATCAAAATCAGAAATATAATTAATTCTTACTGAATTGTCTCCCTCATTCTTCCTCATAAAAATATTCCCATTCCTAGTCCAAACATATTTGACTCCTTTTGTACTTTTTAGTGCTAGCGCAGTATTCAGAAGTTGACGCCTCTGTTGAGTTAAACAATCGTTTATGTATACATTCTCAGGTTTACCATTTGTTAGATGTTCTTTTTTTTCTCTTTTTGCTTTCATTATTTTCTCTTTCAACTGATGAGAAACAAATTTGACATGCAGAATATTGGTACTCTTCAAACCGCCATTCGCAAGAGAGTTATTATTTTTTTTTATTTTTTTGACAAAGCATTGATCGATGTCAGTCTCATTTACATTTACATTCAACACATTGCGAAAAATACCAACTGCAAGATCGATGTGTGGCAGGTCTTTGTTTACAACTGGAACATTTTACACCTCAATGCTGTTTGAAAGAAGTTGTTGTTCTAGAAAATCAACCTTTGACTCTAATGTGACGATTTTTTGTTCACTTTGGTTAATTTTGGCAACCATTTCATCAATTTGAGTTTTGTGATAATTCTTTAGCTGCATAATCTCAGCATAAACCATCTCCAAGGTAACAGCGGCTGGTAGTTCGTTGTTTTGTGAAACATAATTGGTTCTACCAGAGGTGCAGAAAATGTTAGAATTAGTGGTGGTGGTGGCGGGGGCGGATAATGTAGCGGAAGAAGCAGGAGCGTTTGATGATCTGTTAGCGGTGGTAGTGGCGGTGGTGGCAGGGGTGTTGATGGTGGCAACAGTGGGATTGGTGATAGCGGTGAAAGTGGTGGTAGTGGTGGATGAGGTGGCAGCGGTAATTGTTTTTGGTGCAATTGAAGATAGTGTAGGTGGTGTATGTTGCGATAGTATTGCAGTTGAAGAGTATTTGATTGGAGTAGCACCAGAAATAGATCCTCTCCTCTCAGCAGTACAACTAGGGCATCTCCAAGTTGACTTTGAATTTTTTATATATTCAAGTTCATTTGGTGTAATTTTTGCACATTTTCCATGGAAATAATTGTTGCAGTTAATGCACCTGATTTTGAGATCTGTTCTTTCGACTTTTCTTGTACAAATTCCGCACGACATTTTAAATGACTTGGAAGATTTTGAATATTAAATATGAATTTATAAACTGAGAAAGCTCCCGATATGAGTGTACCCCACAACGTCACACAAGGAACTTTTCTTTTTAAAAGAAAATTTTATTTATACTTTCTTTTTTACGAAGCAATACCTTTACCTATCTTCAACCAGAAAAAATGCCATTAAGAAAACTGATAAAACTAAAAAATTGAAAATTTCTTTCTTTTTTTTTTTGTTGGGAACTGTACTGAAGTGTACATGAATAAATATAAAATAAACAGATCAAATAAATACAGTCCACAAATATACATGTCAAACATTTTATAAACAAAAACATAGAATTTATATAATGCAAATTAATGATTCTACTGTACATGAAGTCATATGACTAAATTCATAATACAAATCGAAATACAAAGCAAGTGGTTAAAAGTGAATTTTGGTGTGTTTTTATTTTGAATATCTTTCTTACGGAAATTTTCTAAGTATTTTAACTTTTGAACATAGACAATATCATTTGGTCCTTTCGAACCGTTTTTACGAACAATAACATTTAAACACATTTAAAGTGTGTGCAAATAAAGTGTGTGTGCGCGAGAACAATATTCAATTTACGATTGATTTATATATATACATAACTTCGTGGAAATATGTTGATTTGACCTTAAAATTACTATAAAATGACCTTAAAATTACCTTAAACAAAGGCGAAAGGAAAAACAAACTACAAAATCGTTTCCAGGGACCTAAAAAACATATACATGATTTTTTTCAGATTTTTGTGGTCGCATCAAGTCACATTGACCTTCAAATGACCTTAAAAAGACTTTTTGTCCAGACAAACTTCAAAATAGAATTCAGAGGCCTTAAGAACAAGCGCAAAAATTTTTTGCAGATTTTTCGTCAAAATATGTAAATTTGACCTTATAACGACCTTAAAACGACCTCAAACAAAGGCGAAAGGAAAAACAAACTATGGAATCGTATTCAGGGTCCTGAAAAACATACGCATGATTTTTTTCAGATTTTTGTGGTCGCATTAAGTCACTTTGACCTTCAAATGACCTTGAATCTGATGTGATGAAGGTTAACCAACCCACTCACCGTAATCAGCGACCTGAAAAACCCCCAGAGCACTATAGCGCTTTTGGTGTTTTTTCTTATATCAAATGTTGACCAGTGAATCAACGTCCAGCGGAGACTCTGGTGATCATCTTTATATATACATATAGACGGCAGCAAATCCGGAAAAGGCAGTTAGTTTTTACTTGTTCCGTGTTGTAAACTTGTCAATTACATTTATATACCTATAAAATAAAGAAAGATTAAATTATAAACATGGCTCAAAATAAAAGTTTTTAATACGGGGAGCTGCAGAAAATGCTGCTGAACAAAGTCATCAAAGACCTTACGAATTATAAAAAGTCGCCAAAGGACAGGAAGGTGACTTCATATGCTTCAGGTCGTCTTTCGATGCTGGAAGCGGATTTGGCGTCTGCAAAATCCTACCACGAAGCGATTTTCGGTGCCGGGATGCTGGAAGAAGGCCTGAAAAAGGACGAGTTAATGGTGGTGTATGAGCAAATTAGTGAGATTTACTTTGAATACCGTGCTGAGTTGGTTGATACCCTTGATAAGTGTGCTACAGCGAAGGCAGCACAAACTTATATGGGTACTCCGCCCCCTGACACTGCCGCAGTCGCTGCAACTTCGCATTCGGGTATTCGGCTGCCAAGAATCGATCTTCCAAAGTTCGATGGATCATACACAACCTGGAGAGCTTTCCAGGATAAGTTTCACGTTCTGGTACATCAAAATAAGTCGATAGATGATATCGACAAGCTGCATTTCTTGCAATCTTGTTTGGTGGGTGATGCAGAACGTTTTTTGCAAAACCTTTCGGTGGAAGCAGCGTCATACGACAAAGCTTGGGAGCTTTTGAAGGACAGATACGACCACAAGCGCATTCTGGTGCACATCCAAATGCAGCATCTGTTCGGTCAGCCGTCCTTGAGTCGCGAAACGGCTTCAGGTTTTCGTGACTTGCTGTACACCACTCGTGAATGCGTTCTTGCGCTGGAGAATATGGATGTGCCAGTCTCTGGATGGGATATGGTCCTCATTTGGTTTTTGCTGCAGAAACTTCCCAGTGCGAGCCAAAAACTGTGGGAAGAAAAATTAGGTAACCGAAAAGACATACCAAGTTTTAAGGAATTTACCGAATTTTTGGAGACGAGGTTCCGGACGCTTGAGGTTGTGGGTAGGCAGGAGCTTGGTGCAGCGTCAAGAAACAGAGAAGACCTAACCGCCAACAAAGGGCCACGTGTTCCAGCCAATACAAAGGTGTGCCACAGCAAGCAAGTCGTCAAGCAGCCGTTCAAACCAGCGAGGACGAGTTTCGTTGAGCCATTAAGGACGAATTCCGGCGAGCAGCTCGCATGTAAGTTGTGCAACCAAGGCAAACACACGTTGCGAAAGTGCCAGCGCTTCCTGAACATGGACAACATGGGGCGTAAAGATGCTGTTCGCAGGTTGAAGGTTTGTGAGAACTGCTTGTCCTACGGGCACTTTCTCCGTGACTGCCAGAATGTGAGTTCGTGCTATTTCTGCCAACAAAGGCACCACTCGTTGCTGCATTACAATGCACAAAATGGCACGTCACAACAGCGACAACAACAACAACCTTCAACGAATTCGCAGGCGAGGAACATGGCATCCAGAGGATTTCAGGCTCCTCTGAACAGAAATGCGTCGGAGTTCCAACCAACGGGAGAGCAACAGCAGCTCCAATCAAATGGACAAACTTTTAATTACCACGCGTCACATGGTGATGGTCATCACCAGGTGCTTCTAGCAACGGCAGTAGTAAGGGCACGAGCAGCAGACGGGCGATTGCACCTCCTACGAGCGTTGATCGACACAGGCTCAGAAACGTCGTTCATCACCGAAACTGCCGCACTACTGTTGAAGCTAGAAAAGCGGCGCACCATTGCCGAAGTATCTGGGTTAGGGTTGGTCAGCAGTGGCACTACGCAGCACTCCGTCGAAGTGCGCTTTGCTTCCCGCCACTCGACGTTTGAGACGGCCGTCCAGGCTTTGGTTTTCAAGTCGCTGACTGGCCTTCTCCCGGCCCAACGAGTGATACACGGCAAATGGCACCACCTCAAGGGTCTTTCGTTAGCAGATCCCCATCTCTATGAACCTGAACCCATCGATTTACTGCTGGGAAGTGATGTTTGTGCACAAATCCTTTTGCCAGACGTAAGGCGACCTCAGGATGGTATCGGTCCCATAGCACAAAGCACTGAGCTTGGATGGATAATTTTGGGCAAGGTCGCAGTAGAAGATCCCCAGCGAGTTCGAAGCTTCGTGCAGTTTGCAGATTTGAATTCTCAACTGGAGAAATTTTGGGAGATCGAGGAAACCCCGTTTCATAACCTGGAAACAGAAGAAAACATAGCTTGTGACGACCATTTTGAACGATACACCAAACGCTTACCTGATGGGCGATATGAGGTAAAGCTGCCTTTCAAAGAGGATGGCATTCCTGCGATGGGATCGAGTCGACAGAGCACCTTCCGGCGTTTTCTTCACCTTGAGAAACGGCTGGATGCAGATCCAAAACTTCGTGCGGATTACACTAAATGTATACGGGAGTATGAAGAACTCTACCATATGGAAGAGATTGATGCGAATGATGCAGTTTTGCAGACTCCATTAAATTATTCCTTACCGCATCATGCGGTGTTTAAGGAAGCGAGCTCCACTACGAAGCTGAGAGTAGTGTTTGACGCAGCGGCGAAGGCTTCGGATAGGAAATCCCTCAACGACCGTCTTCTTGTGGGTCCAAAGTTGCAGTCGAGTATCATAGATCTCGTACTAAAATGGCGGACTCATCGTGTCACATTCACGGCCGACATTGAGAAAATGTATCGGCAAATTTTGGTTAGTTTCCCAGACCGATACTACCAGCTGATAATGTGGAGAGAGCAGAAGATTTCGCCACTACGACTCTTCAAAATGAATACGGTCACTTTCGGGACAGCCAGTGCACCTTATCTTGCTATCAAGATTTTGAAGAGAGTTGCTGAGGACGAAAGTGGAAATTTTCCGGAGGGGGCGAAGGTTGTCCGTGAGGACATGTACGTCGACGACCTCATCAGTGGTGCGGACTCCATCGAAGAAGCACGCATAAAACGCGACGAAGCAAGGCAACTTTTGGCATCTGCAGGTTTCCACCTACGAAAATGGACGAGCAACGTCAAGGAACTCGTGGATGATGTTCCGGTTCAAGACCGTGAGTTAGATTTTGAACTGCCGTTCAATACGTCGGAGCATGTCAAGACGCTCGGCATAAAATGGTTTCATGTGGATGACCATTTTTCTTATCAGAACTTGCAGCCATCAAAGGAAGCAACAACAAAAAGGTCCATGTTGTCGACTATTGCCAAATTGTTTGATCCACTTGGATGGATATCGCCGTGCATCATCACGGCAAAACTTATGATGCAGAGACTCTGGGAAATCGGCTGCGATTGGGATGATCCAATTCCACCAGCGTTGAGGAAAGACTGGGAAGCTTTTCATCGAGAACTTCCTCAGATCGAAACACTTCGAATTCCACGGTGGACTCAGATGAGCAAAAACAACAAGGCGATCGAGTTGCACGGTTTTTGTGATGCGTCGATGAAGGCTTTCGGAGCAGCGGTGTATGTTCGAGTTTTGGATAGCGATGACAAGATCCATGTCAACCTGCTTTTTTCGAAGACGAAAGTAGCACCAAATCAGCGGACGATTACTCTTCCCCGTTTGGAGCTTTGTGGTGCTGTAGTTTTGGCGCAATTGATGCAGTACACCAAAGAAGTTTTGGCCATCCCCGATGTCAAAACGTATACTTGGACGGATTCAACTATTGCGCTCGCCTGGATAAAGGCCACTCCCGCTAGAAGGACTACGTTCGTGTCCAACCGAGTTTCAGAGATCCAGCGGCTAGTGGGGATCGATTGCTGGGGACATGTTGCAACGCATCATAATCCAGCCGATCTGGCGTCCAGAGGTGTGTGCCCGTCATAACTGAAGTCATTGGAGCCATGGTGGCAAGGTCCAGAATTTCTACATCATCAATGGGTCTTCGATGTCCCACATCAACCTGTTGACAATGAAACGGAAGAGTAGCAGCGTACTGTGAAGGTACTCAGCGTTCGGATCAACCATAGCGACAGTATATTGCAAACAATATATGACTGTTCGAGTCTTCTCAAGCTCGTTCGAGTCGTCGCTACATGTCTTCGTTTTGTGACTAAATGTCGTCGTAAATTGGGAGCTAATGTGGGTCCACTTACCCCAAGTGAGCTGGAAGCTGCGCGCATTGTCGTTGTCAAGACAGCGCAGAAGGAGATGTTCAAGACGGAGATACAACAAATAGCGGATACATCTAAGATTCCCAAATCCCTTAGTGCATTAAACGCATTTCTTGATGCAAATGGGATTTAAAGAGTCGGAGGGCGCTTAGAAAACTCTCTCCTCGCTTATGAAGCGCAACACCCCATATTGCTGCAGAACAATCACCACTTCACAAGTCTGGTTGTGAGAGATGCCCATAAAAACACTCTGCATGGCGGCATCCAGCAGATGATCAGTTATATCCGCCAACGATACTGGATTGGACAGATAAGAAGGAGTGTAAGGTATCAACTTCACAGGTGCCCTTCTTGCTACCGGCAAAAGGCATCGGAAATGCAACAACTGATGGGAAATTTACCTGCCACTCGAGTTCAGATGTCTCGACCTTTCAGCCATACCGGTGTCGATTATGCTGGTCCCATCGAGATCAAAAGCTGGAAAGCAGTGTTCATCTGTCTGGCAACAAAAGCCATTCACTTGGAAGTCGTGTCAGATTTGACAACCCAAGCGTTTTTGGCAGCATTTCATCGTTTCACTGCAAGAAGAGGAAGCTGTCAACAGATTTACAGGGACTGTGGAACCAACTTCGTCGGTGCTAACAACGAATTAGCAAAAATGTTAAAGGAAGCCACGCATGACTGGAAGGAGATAGCCGAAAAGCTTGCAAATCGCGGTACTCATTGGCACTTTATTCACCCCGCTTCTCCACATTTTGGTGGTTTATGGGAAGCAGGTCTGAAATCTGTCAAGCACCATTTAAAAAGAGTTGTCGGAACTGAAAGGCTCACATTTGAGGAGCTCGCAACGCTTCTAACACAAATAGAAGCCTGTTTGAATTCGAGGCCCCTATGCCCTCTATCCGATAGCTTCGACGATTTGAATGCGCTAACCCCTGCGCACTTTTTAGTCGGTGAGTCACTACATGCCATACCACAAGGCGAACTCAACAACAACGTAACACATCTCGACCGATGGAACCGAGTTCAAGCGCTGGCGGAAGGGTTCTGGAAAAGATGGAGTTCAGAATATCTTTCACGGCTCCAACATCGACCAAAATGGACTCAAGTTAAGGAGATGCCCAGACTAGGAGACTTAGTTCTGCTCAAGGATGAGCGACTACCACCAACCTACTGGAATCTCGGCCGAATTGAAGGAACCCATGCAGGATCAGACGGTCTCGTACGCGTCGTCACCGTTAAAACGCAGAATGGAACCCTAAAACGGCCCATCGCAAAAATTTGTCGTCTTCCTTGCAACGATCACAAGGAACATACTGCCATCATTTAATAAAACATCTTCCCTGAAGATTAACAACCAAAACTCATTATACATCGCCCCTGGATTCAGTACGAATCAATGTCTGCTGAAACATATTTCTTCCCCGAAGATTTATCTTAAACCCTGAAAATTTACCGCCCCTGGATTCATCAGTACGAATCAATTCTTGCTGAATCATATTTCTTCCCCGAAGAATAACGTAAAACCTGAAAATACAACGCCCCTGGATTCAGCCAACGAATCAACACCAAACTGGTCTGAATCATACTAACATCTTCCTCGAATATTAATCGAAACCTTAAACAACACCCTTGGATTCAACAAAAAGAATCAACACCAACATTATCTGATGGTGCCTACATCTTCCTTGAAGATATTCAAAACCACAGACTTTATACATCGCCCCTGGATTCTACCGAATCAACAACAGTGTACCTACCTGCTGTTAACATTATCTTCTCCGAAGATAACATCTCTTCTCTTAATACACAATCCCTGAATTCATACATATAAGACTTAATTTAAGTCCAACGTAAGCTGAAATCATCAATCAACCCATCTATAATTGCCGTAACGAATCATTTCTTCAAAAGTAGATCACCATGATCATTGAAAACACATCACAACTGAAAATTCATAAACATGATGATTACACCGTTCCTGAAAAATGAACAGCATAATTGGTTGGTCACCCTATACAAGTGTGTTTACGTGCGACTTCGTGTCTATTTAATTCTTTTTATTTCAACAATCTGAGCTAAGCAAGATTTAACTTAACTAACAGCATGATAGGTTGGTCACCCTATACAAGTGTGTTTACGTGCGACTTCGTGTCTATTTAATTCTTTTTATTTCAACAATCTGAGCTAAGCAAGATTTAACTTTTATTGACTGCTTAATATATAAACAGCTAGTGCTTATTTTTAAATAGTGTTTGTGGCTTAATATCCAGTGCAAAGTGTAAATCTTATATTTTTCTCTTGACCATAGCAGCCACAAAGTGAATTATTGTTTTTTACTCTTGACATTACACTAAGTCACAATAACACTCTTTAACTTAATTCTACCAAAAACGTTGCATACTTTTGGGTGTATACTATTTTGTGTAAGCGATTAAACTGACTTACATAGTAAATTGCTTATAATGGCTTCTAATCTTTGCTCGAAATGTAATCAATCGGTAACTGACACGGATCTTGTACTATCAAAAATTGAATTAATTGAATGTGAATTATCTGCTTTAAAATCTCTTTTATTGCAATCAAATGCTAACAAAAGTTCCAAACCACAAGTGCAAACGCGCTCTAAAGCAAAATTATTGGCCCCTACTCGTGGTTCGCCGTCCCTCCCCAAAAACCCTGCTTTACGTGGCACAACTGTCACTAAGCAACTAAACTTAAACAGCCTGCATAGCTCTTCTCTCCAAACATCGAAAACTTTAGATAAGGTTGTTCATACTACGCCTTCTACATCTACAACTATAACTGAGATTGTAACACATTCTGTACCTGCTGCTAAAAATCGCATTGATGTTTCGGAACCATCTGTAATAAACAACGGGGACACTAATACGTTAGTCAATAGTAACACAACAATCAATACTATTACCAACGAAAATACACGTCTAAATACTAGCTCTTCGAAAGGACCAAATGAATTGACCATCATTGGGACAAATAAAAACTCTACTGTGGAGTTAGAAGTTGAAGTTCTTAATAAGCGTAAATGGTTACACTTATCTTCTTTCAAACCTACTACGACGGCACAAGCTGTGATAGATTATACGTCGAAGTCGTTTGGAATAAATAGTGATTTGCTCTCGTGCTATAAATTGATCAAAAATGAAGCAATCGTCGATAATCTCTATCATGTCAACTTCAAACTGGGTGTTCCTGAAGGATTGTTACCTACTCTGCTTAATTCCGATGGTTGGCCGACTGGACTTAAAGTGCGTGCTTTCCGCTTTCATTCAAAAAACGAAAAGGATTCAATTCGAATAATCGATCAATAGCAAATGCTAATTCTTCAATCTGCTTATCGAATGTTCATCGTCATCATCATGGTACATCACTTTACTATCAAAATGTTGGAGGAATGAGATCGAAGACTTTTGAATTCTGTGCTGCTATTGCTGATTCTTCGTTTGTTTTTATTGCTCTCACTGAAACTTGGTTCAATGAAAGCATTCAATCTTCTGAGTATTTTGACACATCCTTCGAAGTCTATAGAAAGGATCGTTGCTATGCTCTTACTGGTGGCGAGAAAGGAGGTGGTGTGTTACTTGCGGTTCGTTCGGCTCTTAATAGCAGACAAGTTATGCTAGAAGATTCTCCACGTACAATCGACCAAATATGTGTATGTGTCGAGGTCGTCTCTCCTGGTTTCGCTATGTTTCAACTGTACATATTTTTATCTTATATCCCACCACGTTCAGATTCAACAGTTTATGATTATCATGTAAAAAAAAAAAAAAAAAAAAAAAAATATTAAAAATGTAGCTAACACCTTAGATGAGAATTCGTATATCTTAGTGCTTGGTGATTTCAATTTACCTACTATTAATTGGATTTTTTCTGTAGAAGACAAATGTTTAATTCCTTTTAACGTAACTCATGATTATGAAGAAGAAGTTTTAGATACAATGTCAGCTTTTTACTTAAATCAGCTGAATTCGGTTTTGAATTCTTTGGGAAGAATACTAGATTTAGTTTTTCTTAGTAAAGATCTTGAAGCTAAAGTTCTTGAAGCCGAATTCAAACTCCTTGAAAATTCATTTTATCATAAGGCATTAGAAATAAGATTTAATTTTTCTGTACTGGATTTTCTTAAAAACTATGATAACTCAAATAGTTGTATGTATGATTTTTCTAAAGCGGACTATGTTTCCATTGATAATTTTTTATGTTCGATTGATTGGGATATTTTATTATCAACATCTGATTTAAATCTAGCTTATTGTTCTTTTATGTACACAATTGAAGATGTTTTCTCTAGATTTGTGCCATTGAAGAGGTTCAAGCGATCTGGTAAGCCAGTCTGGTTTAATTATCGCTTATGTAATTTAAAAAAGGCTATGCTTAAAATGCATAGGAAAAGTGTTAAAAATGCTTCCTTTCGAAGCGAGTTTTGTCGCCTCAGGAAAGAATTTGAATTTTTAAAAAGGTTTTTGTACCGTCAGTATTTACTTTCTGTAGAATCTAAGATAAAAAAAAACTCCAAGGCTTTTTGGAAATTTATAAATCATAAGAAAAAGTCCACTGGCCTTCCTGCTACAATGAAGTTCAAAGATCATACTAGTTCGGATACCAACGATATCTGCAATATGTTTGCTAACTTTTTTCAAACAAACTTCTGTTCCGAAACCTGTGTTTTTCATCCAACGTTAGGTTCAACATCTTCCATTGATTTAGGTTCCCTTACACTTTCTGTTGAAGAAGTGCTATCGGAACTAGAGTCTCTAGATGATAACTTTTCATGTTCGCCTGACAATATTCCACCGATTTTTGTGAAAAAATGCAAAAACAGTTTAAGTGAGCCACTCTTGAAGTTATTCAATTTGTCTTTGAATCAAGGTTTATTCTTAGATTCTTGGAAAAAATCATACATTTTTCCAATTCATAAATCGGGTTCAAAACAAAATGTTGAAAATTATAGACCTATAGCAAATCTTCAACTAATTCCGAAAATTTTTGAAGCTATAGTAAAAAAGCATATTTACTCTGCAGCTAAAAATTGCATATCTTCTTACCAACATGGTTTTGTAAGTAGTAGGTCTACGACCACTAATTTAGCATTATTTTCTAATTTTTGCCTTAATACCATGGAGAAGCGATACCAAGTAGACACGATATATACTGACTTCTCAAAGGCATTTGACCGCGTTCAACATAATATTCTACTTAATAAACTTAATAGTATTGGAATTCATTCCAATCTATTACAGTGGATAAGTAGCTATCTTACCAACCGTACACAGTATGTTAAAATTAATCAGTGTTTTTCTAACGTAATTCATAACTTTTCTGGCGTCCCTCAAGGTAGTCACCTAGGTCCGTTACTTTTTGTCCTTTTTATTAATGACTTACCCAATGTATTGTCGTATTCACAATGCTTATTGTACGCTGATGACGTAAAACTATTTAAATCTGTTGCTTCGTTATCAGATTGCCTGGAATTGCAAACTGATCTTGATAATATTCATGCTTGGTGTACTAGAAATTGTTTACATTTTAACATATCGAAATGCTCTGTTTTAACTTTTAATCGCACCCTTGATCCTGTAGTTTTCCCATATAAAATTAATAATGAAACTTTGTTAAGAGTATCGTTTCAAAAAGATCTTGGAGTTTTTTTTGATGCTAATATGAAGTATGATAAGCATTATGATTATCTTTATATTTTTCAATTCAAAAAAGCGCTGAAATCAGACACCTTCCACAAAACTTAAAGTAAAAACATCGACAGCACATCAAATGTCAAAAGCCGTCGGCAAAACAAAATTGAAACTAATCAAAAACATCGCGTTATAAAACCCATCAAAAGCAAATTACACAAAACACAATTTCATCTGTAAAATTTACAAAACACAAAATTCTATAATTTAATCGAATTCACTGAATTGAATAAACGTCATCGAAAACAATGTACTTATTATGTACACAAAATATGATTCAATATAACGTGCTACGCGCCGAGCTGCACTTGAATAATATCGGTTCAATAGAAATCACAAATTCACAACCACTTTTCAATGCAATCATATTTTTTATTGCAATAAATGTCTTGCAATTGCACTACAAGCATTTAAAAACCACGTAACTTACACTTTTTATTCATTTCGCAAAAGAAATCCACGAAATAATACGCATTGTTTACCTCGAAAAAATGTAAACAAAGTTCTAGTCGGAACCGAAAATGTCCGACTAGAAAGAGACCGAAACCACCTCGTATTTTCAATAATTTATACATACACACACACATACACACATAACCGCGATCGCGAAAATCAATAAATTGCCGGAAGCGCGCGACGACGCCACCAACAACAACAATACATATATATATATATGAAATATCCAAATTTCATGCATAGAATAAAATCTATTTAAAAGAAATTAATGGAAAATCAAAATATTAAAAAAAAAAAAAAACACTCATCAAATTCAATATGTGGGTCGACACACATATGCTACCACAATTAGCCATCATCCATCCATTGGAATTCGAAACAACCCTTTTACATTAATAGTGCGGGAAAATTCAACGCACTTATTCCACAATCAACACTAAAGTCAACAATTAACATTTCAGAATTACACTACACTAATTTACAATAAACGTGCTCCAAAATTAACAAAACCCAATTAAAATTCGCGATTAAATTTTTCGCACAGCATATCGGCACCATGCTCACGAAAACTATAAGACGATAAACGAAGAACGAACAGCATCACAGTATAATTACTTTACAACGCAAGCCGCAAGATAAAAGGCAACGAACGTACACGGCACTACAACTCAATGGGAGAAAACAGAAATACAACTTACGCATGTGAATACAATGCATGCGATACAACGTATACAGTATGAAGTAAAAATGAAAGGCTAAATTTTTGGGTGTCTTTTGTTGTATCTTTTGTACTATTTCTTCGTATTGTCCTTTTGTGTTTATTGTAATGTATTAACATTTCATCTATCTCTTACATGTGAACAATGAGAAAGAAGGGGACCACCACTCATCAGTTGATAATTGGTATTTATACTAATTAAATTCATCAGAAATGTCAGAGGCCATCTGTTGACGAACACTACATGACGTCCGTCGGTATTGCAGTTCAACATCGAATAGGGTGCTTCATACATGCTGCAGACTTACAACTTTTGGAGGCGGGAGAATGTACTGAAGTGTACATGATGTTACGGCTGTTACATAGCACCACGTTACCCCAACCGAAAATTTGAATAGTAAAGACACAAACCGGTGGTGATCTCAGAAAAAAAACAAACTTCAAGAAGAAATTAGCTACTGACAGATGAATAACCTAGTGGTCGGTAGTGTAGGTTTTTGAAATTTGGGACAAGGGTATTAGGCCATTAAGGGGTAAGGTAGAGGCGGGGGAAATGCCAAGTGAAGCGGTCGGGGAACTGGAAGAGGGATAGCCAATGGGAAGAGAGAAAAGTTAGGAAAAACGGATAAGGAGGAATACGGCAAAATTGCGTGATCAGGTGGATTGAACTACAACGGGGATCGAGTGGGCTCATCGATTAGCGGGAAAAATAAATTAGACCGAGGTGATAAATACCAGCTGATCGAGGGGGATCGTCATAAAAACCACAGTATCGGTGCCGAGTAGAGGCAGTGCCCGAAAAGAGAAAATAAGGCAAATTTCGAATCGCGGCCAAATCGGAAGCGGTAGTGAAAAGCATAAGGTCAAATCTGAGTACGTTTCCTGGTTTTTTTTAAATCGACGGGCGAGTTAAGTTAAGTTAATACGAAAGTGCGGTCAAAGAAATCAAGCTTTAAGATTCGCGAAAAAAGACTAGAAAAAATAGCTGAAAGGTAGAAAGATAGAAGAAAAGTTTGAAGGAAGAAAAAAAAAAAGTGAAATTGAAACCTCGGAAAAAAAAGGAAAAACAAAAAAAAAAAAAAGGACAGAAAAGTCAGAAAAAGTGTTTAAGTTGGAAAAAGAAAAAAAAGGCTACTTTTTGAGGAGGACTTGGTATCCGATAAGTCCGGAGAATATACATAAGAGAAGGGGCAACAACAAGATAAGCATCGGATGCACCTGAAAGAAGGTTAAATAAAACGGCGGTTACAGGCCAGATCAGAGGTCTGAACCGCAGAGTTTTTTTTGGGAGCTGACCACCAAAACCAGGCTGCTCAGCCATTAATTACTTAAGCCAGGCGTGATACCTTTTTTTGTATGTTTTTGTGTAATTCAAATTACCTTTTTTTTTGTAATTTTATTATTCAGTTTTTTTTTGTAGCATAAGTTTGATAGGGCGTAAGTTCACTTGGACTTTAAAAATTTTTTGTTGAAAAATTGGTAGTTCGGGATAGTGGGATTTGAAGAGGGATTATCGCCCGTAGAACCGGTTCCCTTAGTGCCATCTATTGTGTTTTTTTGTGTTGGTGCGTGAGGACATTTATACCACGCCATACACTACATACCCCTACAAAGAGCTCTTTATAGGTAGGTTAATAGTGCTTTAGCTATTAAGCCCAGAAAGGGGCAGAGTTAGAGGGCAGTAAAGGGAGTGGGCCGAAGGGAGTTAAGGCCTCAAAACCACCCCTATTTGTACATTAATATAGTAAGAAAAAAAAAATATAAAAAAATAAAAAAAGGAACCTCAAAGGAAAAAAAAATCTGGAATAATAAAATAATTTAAGTAAGCATACGCCTCGTCTAC
The DNA here is from genome assembly GCA_949752695.1 of Melanostoma scalare. Classification (NCBI taxonomy): domain Eukaryota; kingdom Metazoa; phylum Arthropoda; class Insecta; order Diptera; family Syrphidae; genus Melanostoma; species Melanostoma scalare. The sequence goes on along the minus strand of OX456985.1, from coordinate 135,934,164 downwards.
TTCCAAGGGTTGCCGCTATAGGTTAATTGAGTCTGTTAAAGAAGAATTAATCAAAGCCAGTTATCGTTTAGGATAATCTCGTTTATTTTTGATTATTTTCTTTAAATTTTTTTTGTGTACATTTGTCAAACCTTAATAATTAAAGTAAGGATTAACAAGTTTATTTGTTTAAGTGTAGGTTAGTTTTTTTGTCGTACTTTGAACACGGCAACCCATTTGTTTTGCCTTATATTATGGTTATTGAAGTTAGCAAAAATATGAACAAATAAAGTAAAAAGTCTTGTGAATCACGTCCTGTGAAGGGAAATATATAGTGCATTTCATTGTGTGCCTTGAAAGAAGCTGCATGGCGTGCTGAGAAGATACCGAGGGGGTGGAAGATGGTGGGCTGAAGATGCTATTCAGTGAAGGGGGTTGAAGTTTTTCTTTCAGAATCCAACGGATTAAGGGGGAGTTCGAAACACTGGCCACCGAATTCCTAGGCTGGGAGGGTGAACCAGGCCATGCTGCGCTACATCTGCAGCCCAAGCGTGTGGTGAGTCGAACTCAGGTGGTGGGAAAAAAAATGTATGGTTTGTCTTGGCACGATTTATGTAATTTGTTGTAGGCATTTTCTGCATGTAGAGGTAAGATCCCCCCCCACATCCGGCGAGCTTAGCCGAGCTTAACGAGCGTGCCATTTCCTCTCGATGCAGATCATCCTGTTTCTCACAGCTCCCAATTCCAATTCGTCGTTTCCGTTCCTGTGGGTTTCCTTTTCCTTTCTCTCGTTTCCCTTTCCGATTACTGGTGTTTCCTGACCTGCAACAAATTTGGCGCCCAATGTTTTTTTTTTTGTAGTCGTTTAGTGTTTTGTCTTATAACAAATAACTGATGTTGACGTCCAGATTCCAGGTCCGTATGTCTTTGACTGGAAGGCCCTAGGCGTACCAAGTCAAACTGCGACGGATACCTGGATGATGACGAAAGCAGCGTTAATCTTCCAATATACGAAATTTTTCCAATTTTGTTTTTACTCGTCTGCAATCAAATATTACCACAGGACTTTGTGGGCCTTTTCGTGGATGATGACGAAAGCAGCGTTAATCTTCCGATATACGAAATTTTTCCAATTTTGTTTTTACTCGTCTGCAATCAAATATTACCACAGGACTTTGTGGGCCTTTTCGTATTCTGCGCGTTCTAGTCGTCGTAGGCGGTTACAACGCCAGCCAAGTCACTAACGGATTGAGCGTGCATAGGGTCGGAGGCGAAGTTCTTATGTATGTAACAATTCGTTTTCTTTGTATTTACATATTTTGTTAACGAATAACCGATGTTGACGTCCAGATCACAGGTCCGTATGTCTTTGCCTGGAAGGCCAGAGGCGTACCAGGTCAAACTGCGACGGATACCTGAATGGTGACGACGACAACGTCAATCGTCTGATATGCGAGATTTTTGCAATCTATGTTCGTGGACTGTTTCTGTAAGCATCACCAAATCCGTATGTCTTTACTAGGAAGGCCAATGGCGTACCAAAGTGAATCGCGACGGATGCGGAGATGAATACAGTAGGAGCAGTCAATTCCCCACTTTTTTCCTTTCCTTTTGTCGACTATAGTATCGTGAAGCAATGGCCCGTAAGATAAGTGTTGTCTACGCGTTGCATTGTTTCGTGATACAGTGGTTGAGCTAGTTAGTTTGTGTTAGTTTTGTCTTTATATGTGTTTACGTAAGTTCAAAGTCACCACACGCTCGGAATCTATTGAATCCTGAAGGAGAGGCGAGAGCACCTCGATGGGTAAAATTACCACTGAAGATAGCCACCATACACACCCCCGTACGTTTATGAAAATTTAGCACTATTGTTGTTGAGATATTGTAGGTATCGTGGTAGTTTTTTTTGTTTTCTTTTTTTTCAAATTGGTTTTTTTTTGATACAGGTTTTTGAAGTAATCAAAATTTTTTTTTGTGAAGCTGACCATATTTGGTACAGATTCAACAATATTTTTTTGTTTTGCTTCCAGTTTTGGTTCTTTTTTGATTTGTTTTTTTTGTTTTCTTTTTTTTTATTTTTTTTTGTTTCTTTTTCGGAAGTACATATTCGTTTACATTGGTAATTTTTTTTTATTACATCACACAATCGTCTTATACGAACGTCTAATTCGTGTAAGAATTTTTTTGTTATCGCTTTTTCCTGAACGAAGTTTGTTCATCTAACATCGCACCGATGAGTGGGTCGTCGGTCAGCACCTACATCCCATGGTCAGATGCGACAGTGACCCGGTCTAACGAGTCTCTCACCACTATGTCTAAAGAGCAGGAATGCGAAGCCCAGTCGGTTGAGGCTAGTGGGTCAAGGCACTCGTTGAATGGTGATCCACATGAGCAGCCACCACCGCATATTAATATGTCTCCTTCACAAAGAGTGTTGTCCAAGTATTGGTTACCCAGCCACCTTACCGGTGCGCAAGGACAGGGTGGGCCAGGCAGGGAGCGAACAGAGGAGAATCAGCTACCTTCATATGGTAGCTTGAAAGATAAGCAAACCGTGGAGAAAACATCGTCCAACTCTCTGAATGCAGAACCCGTAATAGAAGGTATGGCTACAGAGCCAACAACAAGGGATATGTCCAGGGGGGCTAGGTTAGGAGAAGAAGTGGCGAAAGTACCAGAAGACCTGAAAGCTTATATTAACCTGGCTTTGGTTAATGCTTTTTCTTCCTCCAAAAACTTGTTGAGGGAAGAGATTTCGGAAGACTTAGGAAAGAAGGTACGGGATAGCCCGATCGAGTTCATGGGGGAAATCAACGCGGTAACGCGACCTCCACCTCCAGTTGAAGAATCCAATCAGCGGTCATCGAAAGCTCAAGGAGCCATCCCTAAGCAAAACTTTGCGCAAGCAGCTGGTTCCAGCCTTGGTCAAACCCAGCTGAATAGATATAGGGGCTTAAATGATGAGGGGGTCAGACAGTACCAGTGGCATCACCAAAATAGGTCAGGGAAGGGGGTTAACCAAAAGGTAGGTTTGCAACATTCGGTTTATGCTCATCGGGAGAGATATCAACCGAATGACTACACAAGTCCGCCTCAAGGTCAATCACAGAGAAGTCCACCTGGGGGAGTTAGAGGCCAAATTCGCATTGACAAATGGGGCATTAACTTTGATGGGAAGCCCGAGACTCTGACGGTAGAAGACTTTATCTTCCGCTTAGAGACGCTTCAAGGCCAGTATGAGTTCCCGTGGGAAGAAATAATGAGGGACTTCCACTTGTTGCTCTCAGGCAACGCGTATAATTGGTTCTGGCAGTATCAACGTGCGAACTTTAGGCCGGACTGGCCGACCTTGCGCGATGCATTGATGCGACAATTCCGAAAGTCTAGATCGGACTTTGAGATAATCAGAGATCTGATGGATAGAAAGCAAGCGGCCTGGGAGACAAGTGACGAGTATTTCGGGGCGATCGCAACTCTACGTTCACAGCTTCGGGTTCAGATACCTGAAGTGGAGCTCGTGAACATCCTAAAGAGGAACCTGTGTGAGCGAATTGGTAGGCTGGTCTATCCAATGTCCCTCTTCACGTTGGATCAGCTCAGATATGCGTGTAAGGACGCGGAAAATGCCTTTCCGAAGCGTGAGAGCTCCAGTTTCTTAAAACCAACTCCACCAAGGGTTGCAAAGGTGACCGAACTTGAATACGAGGACACGGGACCTTCGTACCATGACTCGATTGCAGCCTTCCAGCAAAGTGGCGGCCGGCCTAGAATTCCGAAACCACCAGACGACGTCAGGAGTCTGAAATGCTGGAATTGTAGGGTAGAAGGGCATTCATTTATGGATTGTCCAGTGCCACAGCGTAGCATTTTCTGCTATAGATGTGGGCTAGAGGGAGTGGTAACACCAAAATGCCAGCGTTGCCACCCGGAAAACGTGAGTCGGAACGTGAAGTCTCGGGGCGAGTCTCGTTCGACGCAAACAGCCCTATGAAGGTTAACGAAGAGAGTTCACAGACAGAAAAAGTAGAGGGTAGGATAAAAATATTAGTAAGGGATGAGGGAATAAATAGTAAGAAAATAGTAAAATATGAGGAAATAAAACCGCTTCATGTTAGGGTAAAAGAGTACTATGAAACTCGGGAGAGGATATTTGCTGATAACAAAGTAATAACAAAAAAGTAGAAAAAGCTAGGAATAGGTATAGGATAAGAAAGGACATAAGAAAAAAGGTTACGTCAACAATAGTAAACACCGATACTGACCTTCGACCTTACGCCAAGGTTAAAGTAGCGGGGAAAGATGTCCTGGGTCTGCTGGATAGTGGGGCGAGTGTTAGTATTCTGGGGAAAGATTGTAAAGAGTTGGTGCGAGAACTTAACCTTCCGATCCTTCCATACCAATCGGGAGTGAGAACCGCAGATAGCAAGAGACAGGACATTGTAGGAAAAATAGAAACGTCAATTCAGTATAAGGAGGAGGTAAAAAGAATAACCTTGTTTTTGGTTCCGTCCTTGGATCAAGAGCTCTATTTGGGAGTCGATTTTTGGAGCAGCTTCAGGATAGCTCCTAGTGTAGTGAGCACTATAAATCTAATGGATGATTCGGAAGTCACCAACGAGCATGAGCTCAACCCAGAGCAAAAATCAAAGCTGGAGTGGGTTAAAGGTAGGTTTAGGAGTTCGGACAAACATGGTCTGGGAAGGACAGCGTTGATGGAGCATGTCATCGATACTGAAGACACCATACCGATAAAGCAGCGTCACTACCCGGTTACCCCAGCGGTGCAAGCCGTCTTGTATGCCGAAATAGACCGAATGCTAGAGCTTGGAGTGATTGAGGAAAGCGAAAGCGCCAGGTGCTCGCCAGTTGCCCTTATAAAGAAGCCAGGTAAAGATAACACCGTTAAGTACCGGTTTTGCCTGGATGCTCGTAAGGTCAACTTGCACAGCAAAAAGGACGCGAATCCTCTCCCCAATATAGAAGGACTTATTAGCAGGCTACCCGACACCGTATTTATAAGTAGCGTCGATCTGAAGGAAGCATTTTGGCAGATACCGTTGGAGAGATCAAGTAGGGAAAAAACTGCGTTTGCGGTTCCGGGAAGGCCCTTGTACCATTTCACTGTTATGCCCTATGGGTTGTGTAATGCGGCTCAAAGGCTATGCCGTCTTATTGACAAGGTAATTCCTGCACGATTGAGGGACCGTGTCTTCGTGTACCTCGATGATCTGCTCATCATAGCACCTCACTTCGAAACGCATATGACCCTGCTAGAAGAGGTAGCCGAGTGTTTGAGGAAAGCCAATCTCACCATCAACATGGAAAAATCGAAGTTTTGCTTCAAAGAATTGAAGTACCTGGGTTTCATTGTTGGAGGGGGAAAACTAAAAACAGATCCAGCAAAGGTGGAAGCCATATCTGATTTTCCTGTGCCAAAATCACCAAGGCAAGTCCGTCGGTTGCTAGGTCTAGCAGGGTGGTACAGACGCTTTATCAGAGACTTTTCCACACTTACCGCACCTTTGACCGATCTTCTTAAAAAGAAAAACTCTAAGTTTCAGATGACGGAAGACGCTTTAAAAGCATTTGAACTTCTTAAAACAGCCCTTACGACAGCTCCAGTTCTATCCCATCCCGACTTTTCCAAAAGGTTCTACATCCAGTGTGATGCTTCAGATTCGGGAATAGGGGCTGTGCTGTTCCAAAAGAATGAAAACGATGAAGAATCCCCGATAGCGTACTTCTCACAAAAATTAAACAAGTGCCAAAGAAACTACAGTGTGACCGAGAAGGAGTGTATGGCGGTGGTAATGGCAGTGCAAAAATTCAGACCTTATGTCGAAGGCATGGATTTCACGGTAATAACAGACCACTCCAGTCTTAAATGGCTCATGGGAGTTAAAGACCTGAGTGGAAAACTGGCGAGGTGGAGTCTGAAGTTACAAGCATTTGCGTTCGACATACAGCACCGCAAGGGTACACTTAATGTGGTTCCCGACACTCTTTCTCGGGGTCACATTGAAGCTTTAGAAATCGAGCAGATTGCTCCACTGATTGATTTGGACTCACCGGAATTCCAGTCAGAAGAATATATAGGTCTTATCAAAACAATAGGAGACCACAAAGAAGAATTGCCGGACTTAAAAGTAGTTGAAGGGTTTATCTACAAGAGATCTTTTCCGTCCCAGATGCAGGGTGAGTTGGTAGAACACCAATGGCGATTATGGGTTCCCTCGTGTCTAACTGAGGAGCTTATTGCAAATGCCCATATTCCTCCCCAAGCTGCACACGGAGGCATAGCAAAGACCTTGGAAAGAGTCAGGCAGAACTTCTACTGGCCTAATATGTCTGTTCAAATGAAACAGTTTGCAAATCGTTGTAGTACGTGTAAAGAGTCTAAGTCAAACAATCAAGTCACCCGTCCACCTATATGTACGTCATATTGCTCAGATAGACCTTTTCAGAAATTATATATTGATTTTCTGGGTCACTACCCACGATCAAAAACAGGTAACGCCTATGTATTCGTGGTATGAGATCACTTCTCAAAATTTGTTTTTCTTAAGTCCATGGAAAGTGCCAACAGCGGCAACGTAATAAAATTTTTGTTAAACGAAGTGTTCAACCTGTTTGGTGTGCCAGAGATTATCTATTCCGACAATGGCAAACAATTCACGGCAAAGGAATTCGGAGATCTACTATCCAAATTCGGGATTCGACACTTCAGAACGGCAAGCTATTCTCCCCAATCAAACGCGTCGGAGAGGGTGAACAGAACACCGCTAGCTGCTATACGCTCTTATCTCAAAGATGACCAAAGGGACTGGGATCTACATCTTAGCGATATAGCGTGCGCTCTGAGGAGCTCTGTCCATTCGTCCATAGGAGTGTCACCATATTTCGCTCTTTTTGGGATGAACATGATGACACATGGAAGCGGATATGACTTGGCCAAGAAACTCGACGCAGTAGCTGACGGTGAACTGCGCACTCTTCCTAGACACGTACGGTTGCGGACCTTACGGGAAAAGATTCGTGAGAACATCTTGAAAGCCAGCCAGAAAAGCGCGCGTACCTATAACCTACGCACGAAAAAGATTCGTTTCGCCGCTGGCCAAGAAGTGTTTCGAAAAAACTTTGTATTAAGTGACTCGTCAAAGAATCTGTCTTCAAAACAATGTACCAAATATGTTAAGTTTCGTATAGTCAAACAAATTGGCAAACATATGTTTGAGGTAGAAAACCTGGCGGGAAAGAAAATAGGGGTTTTCCATGCTAAAGACTTGAAGCAGTGAATTCCAGATCCAATCCTACAATACCAAGTTCCCTAACGATTTTTTTGCATGTTGAATGTCATCCTTAATTATGTATTTATATTAGTATATTTGATATTCATGTTAATTTATTTTTTTTTGCTTTAGGCTTGCTTGTTAAACTCTTCGGTGTATTAATCGTTTTTTTATCATTCGTTATCGTTACTGCATGTTAAAGTATTTCTATCATTTATGAATAGGTATATTATTACTAGTCAAATCGGTTCGCGGCAATATAATATACACTCATTTTGATAGTAGGTTAAGTATTCGGTAGGTCTGTGATAACTAGAGTTAAAGAGAAAGATTTATTTCATAGGCATATATTTATTTATTTATTTATTTATTTATTTATTTATTTATTTATTTATTTATTAAACTATTTATATATTTATTTATTTATTTAGTTATTTATTTATTCGAGTATTCAGCATTCCATTTTTGTTTACTTTCGAGTGGTTTTATAAATACACCAGTCGTTTGTTTACTTTTTGTTTCTTTATGTCGCCCTTCTAACATTCCCTTATCTCCACTAACTGTCACATTTATTTGTTTACAATTGTCTATCATCTAATCATATGATCGTCTATAGGTACACACATAACTATAATAAGCAGTATTATCTTTAGCACTATTGAAAATTTGCATGTCATCCCTAATCCACTGTTGCCAACTTCCACCTCCTATCCAATGATAATTCCCAGGTCCTATTGAGTCCGTTCGTGAATTGAAGATGGAATTGCCCGGCTACAAGTCGTGGGTTCTTCCCCACTGTTTCTTCCCAACCTAGTTAGAGTACGAAGTCGTACCATGATCGCAAACAGCCATCTCCGTCCATGTCTTTAAATATAAAGTCCAAGAACGGAGTTTTGTTACGGCTGTTACATAGCACCACGTTACCCCAACCGAAAATTTGAATAGTAAAGACACAAACCGGTGGTGATCTCAGAAAAAAAACAAACTTTTAGAAGAAATTAGCTACTGACAGATGAATAACCAAGTGGTCGGTAGTGTAGGTTTTTGAAATTTGGGACAAGGGTATTAGGCCATTAAGGGGTAAGGTAGAGGCGGGGGAAATGCCAAGTGAAGCGGTTGGGGAACTGGAAGAGGGATAGCCAATGGGAAGAGAGAAAAGTAAGGAAAAACGGATAAGGAGGAATACGGCAAAATTGCGTGATCAGGTGGATTGAACTACAACGGGGATCGAGTGGGCTCATCGATTAGCGGGAAAAATAAATTAGACCGAGGTGATAAATACCCGCTGATCGAGGGGGATCGTCATAAAAACCACAGTATCGGTGCCGAGTAGAGGCAGTGCCCGAAAAGAGAAAAGAAGGCAAATTTCGAATCGCGGCCAAATCGGAAGAGGTAGTGAAAAGCATAAGGTGAAATCTGAGTACGTTTCCTGGTTTTTTTTAAATCGACGGGCGAGTTAAGTTAAGTTAATACGAAAGTGCGGTCAAAGAAATCAAGCTTTAAGATTCGCGAAAAAAGGCTAGAAAAAATAGCTGAAAGGTAGAAAGATAGAAGAAAAGTTTGAAGGAAGAAAAAAAAAAAGTGAAATTGAAACCTCGGAAAAAAAAAGGAAAAACAAAAAAAAAAAAAAGACAGAAAAGTCAGAAAAAGTGTTTAAGTTGGAAAAAGAAAAAAAAGGTTGTTAGTGAGGCGCTACTTTTTGAGGAAGACTTGGTGTCCGATAAGTCCGGAGAATATACATAAGAGAAGGGGCAACAACAAGATAAGCATCGGATGCACCTGAAAGAAGGTTAAATAAAACGGCGGTTACAGGCCAGATCAGAGGTCTGAACCGCAGAGTTTTTTTTGGGAGCTGACCACCAAAACCAGGCTGCTCAGCCATTAATTACTTAAGCCAGGCGTGATACCTTTTTTTGTTTGTTTTTGTGTAATTCAAATTACCTTTTTTTTGTAATTTTATTATTCAGTTTTTTTTTGTAGCATAAGTTTGATAGGGCGTAAGTTCACTTGGACTTTAAAAATTTTTTGTTGAAAAATTGGTAGTTCGGGATAGTGGGATTTGAAGAGGGATTATCGCCCGTAGAACCGGTTCCCTTAGTGCCATCTATTGTGTTTTTTTTGTGTCTTTGTGTTGGTGCGTGAGGACATTTATACCACGCCATACACTACATACCCCTACAAAGAGCTCTTTATAGGTAGGTTAATAGTTTTTTTTTTTTTTTTTTTTTTTTTTTTTTTTTTTTTTTTTTTTTTTTTTTTGTCAGGAGTAAATCTTCAAAAGACACTTAGTAGTATTCGATACCAAGTAGTGTGGGATTCTTACCCACTAAAAACTCCTCATAATCCGAACCAATCTATAACGATCGACAACAGATTTTTCTTTCTCAATAATATTATCTCTTTAAGGGAAGCTTAAACTTTTAATGCTTCCCATGACTTTTAGGCCATTAGCTCGTGTGGCTTGGTTCTTCTTAATCTCCGAACATTGCCTCTCGTATTTAATACGGACTCCATTTCAGAGTTGATATGACTATGCAGTCGCTGATTGTGTGATACAGCATGTTTTCTTACAACTTCTGTAACCGTTTCTATTTGTAGGTCACGATGTAAATCGCTATTTCTTATATACCATGGTGCATTTACTATTCCACGAAGGACTTTGTTTTGGAACTTTTGGATGATTTCAGTATTTGTTTTCTTTGAACAGCCCCATAATTGGATTCCATAGGTCCAAACAGGTCTAAGTACTTGTTTATAAAGCATTATTTTATTTTCGACAGATAAGTCAGAATTTCTACCGAGTAACCAGTACATTTTTCTATATTTCAAGTTGAGCTCTTCCCTTTTCTTTTTGATATGCTCTTTCCATTTTAGCTTTGCATCCAAATTCATCCCAAGGTATTTGGCCGTATTGGCGTAGGGTACAGCTTGATTGTTGATGAATATTTGAACGTAGCTTAACTTTTTATTTGTAAAGTTTATATGTGCAGATTTAGCTTCATTGAGCTTGATACGCCATTTTTTGGTCCAATCACTAACGGTGTCGACGGCATTTTGCAATTTCTCAGCAGCCTTGACGACGCACTTACTGGATGCCAAAATTGCGGTATCATCCGCAAAAGTAGCCATAATGGTGTTGTTATCCACTGGAATATCCCTTGTATATAGCAAATACAGGGTAGGTCCTAGGACGCTTCCTTGTGGAACACCGGCTTGTATATTACATAGCTTTGAATATTCTTGATCATACCGTACTCTGAAGAGCCGGTTTGAGATATAAGATTTTAGTATTTCGTAGTACTGCCTGGGTAGGTCCCTTTGCAGTTTGTACGCTAGCCCCTCATGCCATACCTTGTCGAATGCTTGAGCAACATCTAAAAATATAGCCGAACATACTTGTTTTTCTTCTAATGCTTTTTCAACTGTATCCGTTATTCCATGAACTTGGTCTATCGTGGAATGTTTATTTCTAAATCCAAACTGATGATTTGGGATTAGATTTCTTTCTTCTATGACCTTGCTCAGTCTTTTCAGTAGCAATTTTTCAAAGACTTTTGCCATTATTGGTATAAGCGATATTGGTCTGTAAGACGTCACTTCTGTTGGTGGCTTACCTTGCTTTGGTATAACAATTACTTCAGCAATTTTCCAATGAGGTTAATAGTGCTTTAGCTATTAAGCCCAGAAAGGGGCAGAGTTAGAGGGCAGTAAAGGGAGTGGGCCGAAGGGAGTAAAGGCCTCAAAACCACCCCTATTTGTACATTAATATAGTAAGAAAAAAAAAATATAAAAAAATAAAAAAAGGAACCTCAAAGGAAAAAAAAATCTGGAATAATAAAATAATTTAAGTAAGCATACGCCTCGTCTACTTCCAAGGGTTGCCGCTATAGGTTAATTGAGTTTGTTAAAGAAGAATTAATCAAAGCCAGTTATCGTTTAGGATAATCTCGTTTATTTTTGATTATTTTCTTTAAATTTTTTTTGTGTACATTTGTCAAACCTTAATAATTAAAGTAAGGATTAACAAGTTTATTTGTTTAAGTGTAGGTTAGTTTTTTTGTCGTACTTTGAACACGGCCACCCATTTGTTTTGCCTTATATTATGGTTATTGAAGTTAGCAGAAATATGAACAAATAAAGTAAAAAGTCTTGTGAATCACGTCCTGTGAAGGGAAATATATAGTGCATTTCATTGTGTGCCTTGAAAGAAGCTGCATGGCGTGCTGAGAAGATACCGAGGGGGTGGAAGATGGTGGGCTGAAGATGCTATTCAGTGAAGGGGGTTGAAGTTTTTCTTTCAGAATCCAACGGATTAAGGGGGAGTTCGAAACACTGGCCACCGAATTCCTAGGCTGGGAGGGTGAACCAGGCCATGCTGCACTCCATCTGCAGCCCAAGCGTGTGGTGAGTCGAACTCAGGTGGTGGGAAAAAAAATGTATGGTTTGTCTTGGCACGATTTATGTAATTTGTTGTAGGCATTTTCTGCATGGAGAGGTAAGATCCCCCCACATCCGGCGAGCTTAGCCGAGCTTAACGAGTGTGCCATTTCCTCTCGATGCAGATCATCCTGTTTCTCCCAGCTCCCAATTCCAATCCGTCGTTTCCGTTCCTGTGGGTTTCCTTTTCCTTTCTCTCGTTTCCCTTTCCGATTACTGGTGTTTCCTAGTCCTGACCTGCAACAATGAATAAATATAAAATAAACAGATCATATTAATACAGTCCACACATATACATGTCAAACATTTTATAAACAAAAACATAGAATTTATATAATGCAAATTAATGATTCTACTGTACATGAAGTCATATGACTAAATTCATAATACAAATCGAAATACAAAGCAAGTGGTTAAAAGTGAATTTTGGTGTGTTTTTATTTTGAATATCTTTCTTACGGAAATTTTCTAAGTATTTTAACTTTTGAACATAGACAATATCAGGAACTTTAACGTTTTGGATAGAAAACTTTTTTTTACAATTATTCAAAAGATGTTATTTGATGGAAAATTTTTTTCTCAACGAAAAACGTCTCCGAAATTGCATCAAAATTTTGCTTCGCTTACGAGATATTTTGCAAAAACGAATGGAGATGGCTTAGAACCCATACCTACAATTAACACCCTCTAATTTACTTACTTTCGGTTTTTTCTTCAAATAAGGCCATTAATCGATTCATTATTATGTGCTTCTGGTATTTTAAAATTATTTAAAAAAATATTACAAAATTATAAAGAGAAAAAAAAGTCTTTCTAACATAACTCTCAATATTTCAATTAAGCTAAAAACATCAGCTTAAAATTTTTTTATACATGGAATATACATATGCATATTATACATTTAATCCAAATCCAAAACCGGAAAGATCAACACGGTGTACCCCACTTGCTGTGATGCCTATAAAATCACAATTGAACGTATGCACCACAATTTGCCACCAAATAACTCCATAAAAAATTCCAACGATGCTCGATCAAAAGAAAACTCCGCCCTTTTTGTTCTTTTCTATAATATTCTTGTTTTTATTTGTTTTGCACGTAGGATTTTAGTAGATATATAAGTTTTAGGTTGTACTTTAGTTAATTAAGGCCAGAAGGGCAAAAAATGAAAATTTAGAAAAAAGCAAATGGCAGAAGGCCCAAGAAATATTTTAATTAATTAATAAGACGAAAGACGATGCTTGTTGGTTGGTGGTTGACAGTAGAATGCCGTCCCGTCGCTATGCGACGAACCACTTTTCAGGCAAAAATGTAATAGATTTATCCATTGAGTAAATTATTTTAGAGGGCGAACTATGGTCGCCTAGATTTTTGAGTTAGGCAGTGTTCACACTGGAGTCGTATGAACATTACCGCCCCCCTTGGCGAGATACGCCAAAAAAAAAAAATTAATACTGAAAATAAAGTAAGTGAAATTTGATTAATTGGCAATTTAGTTAATAGGCAATAGGCACAGTTTTACTATGGGTCGGACTATTTCTCCGTTTTGGGTCTTTAGTGTTGCAACTCTGACTCGACCATCGGAACCCGGGTGTATATTTATAACACGGCCTAGACGCCATTCGGTGGATGGCAGATTTTCGTTTTTAATGACGACCAAATCATCAACTTTAATATCGGTTTGAGGTGTTTTCCATTTGTGTCGTTGATGTAGTTCCTTGCGATATTCATCTTTCCATCTGTGGCAGAACGGTTGTTGGAGGCATTTTACCTTTTCCCACCGATTGATTAATGATAAATTTGCATCGGCCAGATTCGGTTCCGGAAAAGATAAAAGTGGACCGCCGCGTAAAAAATGCCCGGGGGTCAATGCCAACAGATCAGAAGGATCTGTGGACATGGACGATATTGGACGCGAGTTCAAACACGCTTCGATACGTGCTAGAACCGTTGCAAATTCTTCCAACGTGAACTTGGTCTTGGTCCCCAGCCTTCTTAAATGGCTTTTGAAGACTTTTAACGCCGGCTTCCCATAAACCGCCCACGTGAGGTTGTCATGAGACTTGTATTTGCTGGGTTGTTGCTTTGAGATAGACCCGAAGAAGCGAAAAACAAAGCACAATACGCGCATTGCGCGGGATAGAGTCGAAAAAATTCAAGAAAATCTTCCGGTTCTTGTTGAACTACCAATGAGTTGGTGTTTTGTTCGGAGTTGTCGAGAGAAATGCCTGTTAGTCCCACTAGAGGACTCTGAAAAATTGCGAAAGAGGATTCGTTGAAATGGAGTGTCTCTAGGGTCGACCAAGATTCGGCGGTACAAGACAAATTTATAAATCTCCAGCGGAGAATGCGAGATGGTATGGCGAGATTACCACTGATTCCGAAAATGGATGTATTCTTATTGGTTATGGGCAAGTTCAAAACGCTTTTGTCTTACCACTGAGATAAAGGATATTTCGGAACCAGGGTCGATAAGAGCGCGAACTATTTGCAACGATGCAAACTAGTACCGTTGCAAGCAATATTTTCTTAGAGGCACCGACATGAAAGTTTTGAAACGACGCTTGAGGCACGAATGGCTGTGACGACGACGACATTTGAGGAGCTTTAGTTGCACTAAGGAGATTAGTGGACTGTAATTTACTATTTCCGTCTTCGTTAACGTTTAAATGCAACAGTGAGCGATGCCGATTTTACAGTGGTTCTAAGAATATTTACTTGGACAGGCGACATTTGCATGACGAGCGCTTAAACAGTTGTTGCACAGTTTGTGCTGCCGTACCGTTTAGAGTCTCGTTGGGATCAACATTGCCGAAAATTTGCCAAGGTATGTGTTTAAAAAAGAAACGCGATAGAAAACGCGGACTCCTTCGAAGAAGAAGGAAGTCGTTTAAATTTCAGAAGGGAAATTGAAAGAACTAGAATCTTCAAAAGACTTGAAAGATTCTACATGGGGCCAACCACCCATGCGACCTAAACGAGGACAAAACGCGATAAAGAAAACGCGATGAAGAAAACGCGATTAAGAAAACGCGATAAAGAAAACGCGATGAAGAAAACGCGATTAAGAAAACGCGATAAAGAAAACGCGATGAAGAAAACGCGATTAAGAAAACGCGATGAAGAAAACACGCGATAAAGAAAACACGCGATAAAGAAAACGCGATAAAGAAAACGCGATGAAGAAAACGCGATAAAGACAACGCGATAAAGAAAACGCGATAAAGAAAACGCGATTAAGAAAAAACGCGATAAAGAAAACGCGATGAAGAAAAACGCGATAAAGAAAACGCGATAAAGAAAACGCGATGAAGAAAACGCGATAAAGAAAACACGCGATAAAGAAAACGCAATAAAGAAAACGCGATGAAGAAAACGCGATAAAGAAAACACGCGCTAAAGAAAACACGCGATAAAGAAAACGCGATAAAGAAAACGCGATGAAGAAAACGCGATAAAGAAAACGCGATAAAGGGAAAAACGCAGACTCCTTCGAAGAAGAAGGAAGTCGATTAAATTTTAAAAAAAGAGAATACAATTTAAAGCACTAGAATCTCCAAAAGGCTTGAAAGACTCTACTGGGGGCCAACCACCCCGGCTTGATACACCGTTACCAATGGTTGTTTGGCAAGAACGGGTACAAAAAACGCGATAAGAAACGCGTCCGAATCTTCAAAAGGCTTGAAAGATTCTACTGGGGGGCCAACCACCCATGCGACATGACGGTGCGACATGAACGAGAACAAAAAACTCGATGAAAAGAGAACGCAGACTCCTTCGAAGAAGAAGGAAGTCGATTAAATTTTAAAAAGAATTAAAATTTAAAGCACTAGAATCTCCAAAAGGCTGGAAAGACTCTACTGGGGGCCAACCACCCCGGCTTGATACACCGTTACCAACGGTTGTTTGGCAAGAACGGGTACAAAAAAACGCGATAAGAAACGCGTCCGAATCTTCAAAAGGCTTGAAAGATTCTACTGGGGGGCCAACCACCCCGGCTTGAATACACCGTAACGAACGAGAGAAAAATTTCAAAAAAGGTCAAAATTTAAATTTGAATATTAAAAAAGTCAAAATTTAGAAGCTCTAGAATCTTCAAACGGCTTGATAGATTCTATAAATTTCAAAAAAAGTTAAAATTTAAAGCGCAAGAATCTTCAAAAGGCTTGAAAGATTCTAAAAATTTCAAAAAAAAGTTAAAATTTTAAAGCGCCAGAATCTTCAACAGACTTGAAAGATTCTAAAATTTTCAAAAAAAAGTTAAAGTTTTAAAGCGCAAGAATCTTCAACAGACTTGAAGTATTCTAAACTTTTCAAAAAAATGTTAAAATTTTAAAGCGCAAGAATCTTCAACAGACTTGAAAGATTCTAAAATTTTCAAAAAAAAGAGTTAAAGTTTTAAAGCGCACGAATCTTCAACAGGCTTGAAAGATTCTAAAATTTTCAAAAAAAGTTAAAATTTCAAAGCGCAAGAATCTTCAACAGGCTTGAAAGATTCTAAAATTTTCAAAAAAAAGAGTTAAAGTTTTAAAGCGCACGAATCTTCAACAGACTTGAAGTATTCTAAACTTTTCAAAAAAATGTTAAAATTTTAAAGCGCAAGAATCTTCAACAGACTTGAAAGATTCTAAAATTTTCAAAAAAAAGAGTTAAAGTTTTAAAGCGCACGAATCTTCAACAGGCTTGAAAGATTCTAAAATTTTCAAAAAAAGTTAAAATTTCAAAGCGCAAGAATCTTCAACAGACTTGAAAGATTCTAAAATTTTCAAAAAAAAGAGTTAAAGTTTTAAAGCGCACGAATCTTCAACAGGCTTGAAAGATTCTAAAATTTTCAAAAAAAGTTAAAATTTCAAAGCGCAAGAATCTTCAACAGGCTTGAAAGATTCTAAAATTTTCAAAAAAAAGTAAAAATTTTAAAGCGCAAGAATCTTCAACAGACTTGAAAGATTCTAAAATTTTCAAAAAAAAAGTTAAAATGTTAAAGCGCAAGAATCTTCAACAGGCTTGAAAGATTCTAAAATTTTCAAAAAAAGTTAAAATTTTAAAGCGCAAGAATCTTCAACAGACTTGAAAGATTCTAAAATTTTCAAAAAAAAAGTTAAAATTTCAAAGCGCCAGAATCTTCAACAGACTTGAAAGATTCTAAAATTTTCAAAAAAAAGTTAAAGTTTTAAAGCGCAAGAATCTTCAACAGACTTGAAGTATTCTAAACTTTTCAAAAAAATGTTAAAATTTTAAAGCGCAAGAATCTTCAACAGACTTGAAAGATTCTAAAATTTTCAAAAAAAAGAGTTAAAGTTTTA
Organism: Melanostoma scalare; assembly: GCA_949752695.1. Lineage (NCBI taxonomy): Eukaryota > Metazoa > Arthropoda > Insecta > Diptera > Syrphidae > Melanostoma > Melanostoma scalare. Next base: position 135,917,156 of record OX456985.1, on the reverse strand, counting down.
AAGCGCACGAATCTTCAACAGGCTTGAAAGATTCTAAAATTTTCAAAAAAAGTTAAAATTTCAAAGCGCAAGAATCTTCAACAGGCTTGAAAGATTCTAAAATTTTCAAAAAAAAGAGTTAAAATTTCAAAGCGCAAGAATCTTCAACAGGCTTGAAAGATTCTAAAATTTTCAAAAAAAAGTAAAAATTTTAAAGCGCAAGAATCTTCAACAGACTTGAAAGATTCTAAAATTTTCAAAAAAAAAGTTAAAATGTTAAAGCGCAAGAATCTTCAACAGGCTTGAAAGATTCTACTGGGGGCCAACCACCCCGGCTTGGATGCACCGTTACGAACGGTGTGTGCTGCACGAACGAGAGAGAGGGAAAAAAAATCCCAAAGAGCCAAAATTAAAAAACGCACGAATCTTCAAAAGGCTTGAAAGATTCTAAAATTTCAAAAAAAATTAAAATTTTAAAGCTCAAGAATCTTCAACAGGCTTGAAAGATTCTACTGGGGGCCAACCACCCCGGCTTGGATGCACCGTTACGAACGGTGTGTGCGGCACGAACGAGAGAAACAATTTCAAAAGTAAAAAATTTTAAATTTAAAAATTTCAAAAAAAATCAAAATTTTGAAGCACAAGAATCTTCAACAGGCTTGACAGATTCTACTGGGGGCCAACCACCCCGGCTTTTCAGAAGTAAAAAATGTTGAAGAAAACGCAGACTTCTTCAAAGAGGAAGACAGCCTATTAAAAATCACAAAAAACCAAAAAATAGGCGGGGAACAAAACCACTTGCCAATATCGAAGCTACCAAAAAAAAAAACTACCACTACCGCGATGGAAAGCGAATGCTCAAAAAAACCACTTCAACACAAAAGACTACCGATAATTCGTATATACTATATATATATATATATTTGCTTGTAACAAAAGGAAAAAATGACGCATTCGGCGGTCAGGGTGCAACACAAAATTTTTTTATCGAATTCTTTAAAATTGCCAATTAATGAAATCTCACTTACCCTTTACAATAGCAGTTAGATTGCAAAAATAACAGGAACTCCGCTTCGGTCTGGTCCCACGACGACGATGGGCACACTTCCACGTGGCACGGATGGTCAAAGCAGCGTGATGTCGAGCAAGCAGCGTGGTGTGGCGCGCTATGCAGCGTGATGTGGCGCGCTATGCAGCGTGGTGTGGCTTGCCAAGCAGCGTGGTGTGCCTCGTAAAACAGTGGAGCGCGTGGCGCAATGTGGAGCGCAATGTGGCGCGCAATGCAGCGTGTATGGCGCGCTATGCAGCGTGGTGTGGCTTGCCAAGCAGCGTGGTGTGCCTCGTAAAATAGTGGAGCGCGTGGCGCAATGTGGAGCGCAATGTGGAGCGCAATGTAGAGCGCAAACAGCGTGGTGTGGCTCGTAATGCAGCGTGGTGTGGCTCGCCAAGCAGCGTGGTGTGCCTCGTAAAATAGTGGAGCGCGTGGCGCAATGTGGAGCGCAATGTGGAGCGCAATGTAGAGCGCAAACAGCGTGGTGTGGCTCGTAATGCAGCGTGGTGTGGCTCGTAGTTATCCGCTCGGATGGACCAAATGAACGTATGCACCACAATTTGCCACCAAATAACTCCATAAAAAATTCCAACGATGCTCGATCAAAAGAAAACTCCGCCCTTTTTGTTCTTTTCTATAATATTCTTGTTTTTATTTGTTTTGCACGTAGGATTTTAGTAGATATATAAGTTTTAGGTTGTACTTTAGTTAATTAAGGCCAGAAGGGCAAAAAATGAAAATTTAGAAAAAAGCAAATGGCAGAAGGCCCAAGAAATATTTTAATTAATTAATAAGACGAAAGACGATGCTTGTTGGTTGGTGGTTGACAGTAGAATGCCGTCCCGTCGCTATGCGACGAACCACTTTTCAGGCAAAAATGTAATAGATTTATCCATTGAGTAAATTATTTTAGAGGGCGAACTATGTTGAAAGATTCTAAAAATTTAAAAAAAGCAAATGGCAGAAGGCCCAAGAAATATTTTAATTAATTAATAAGACGAAAGACGATGCTTGTTGGTTGGTGGTTGACAGTAGAATGCCGTCCCGTCGCTATGCGACGAACCACTTTTCAGGCAAAAATGTAATAGATTTATCCATTGAGTAAATTATTTTAGAGGGCGAACTATGGTCGCCTAGATTTTTGAGTTAGGCAGTGTTCACACTGGAGTCGTATGAACAACAATACTCAACCACTATACACTACTACGAAGCGGAAACAATGACCTTCATCTCAATTCTCAACCATTTCCAAACTAAAATATAACAAATTTTGTAAAAAGAAAAAAAATAAATCGTTATCACGTTCCTAATGAGACGTTCTGTGTATCACAAACGATGTTTGATTCAATATAATAAATTCGTATTTGTAATTAACTAAAAATCGATTGAAGTAGGAAGATTTCTTGTCTCGATTGGAATATTTATTTAAAAAAAAAAAAAACAGCCTGAACTTCACTCAACTGCCTTGCTGCATAATAATTTAGCAGAATGATGACACGAACTTGTTAGCCAAGCAAATTGCCCAAATCGGATTGACTTTGTACAGTATTACCGCCGCCGCCGTTTCTATTACCACCTCCGCCTACATTCAAAAAGTCTCAAGGAGTTCTGATTTGAGCCGCTGACGCTGTTTCTATTGCCGCCTCCACCTCCGCCTATATTCAGTAGGTCTTCTGGCTTAGTAGGCCGAGTCCTTGGGAGTGGATTTTGCATGTATCCCAGTTCGTGTTCGTGAGCAACATAGTCATTTGGTGTTTCAGGATCATTTGTGGCGGATACTATTGGAGGGTGGAGGCCCACGCAAGAAGTTTATAACGTTCGAGGTCGATCCGTTGTACACAAAACTATAGAGAAATGCAAGCTTTTGCCGACAACACAGCCGTTCGATTGAATAGAGCGTTGGTTGTAGTATCAATTACCAAGAAAAACAGAATAGTGAAGAGGCATACTTCAAGAGAAAACAATTCACACAAACCTTCGTAAGAATATGCAATATATTGAGGTAATCAGGAACACTGAGTACATCGTTTAACCCTTGATTAAGATCTTTAACATCTGCCAAGATTGGATTTGTTATGGCTCCAGTTATATTATTCACCCATAAAAAACCACTAAGCTTCTGTAAAGGATCAAGTAGGGAATTCAGGAGCTTTTCAGTTGAACCAAATGCGTTCTCAATGATTTTCAGCGTAATTGCATTTCCAGTTTCTTGTTTGGCCATACCAATCAAAAGTGGAATAGAGGAGTAATTTTCAGTTGAAATTGAATCCTTTGGCTGAACAGTTATTAGTCCAGGTAGTCCTCTGACATCTTCAGGCTGCTCTACATGGGGATTGTATCCAACACCTCCTCCCAGTCCCTTCACCGTTACTCGACAGTAAAGTCTTTCAGTTTGAACTTCTGAGTCACTCTTCACGATTTCCTCAACGCAATATTAGTCAAAAGAGTTTGACCATTACTCAATGCCAGTTTCAATCCACTTCCTTCCCGGCTCACTTCTTCGATCTGAACATCAGAAGTAAAATAAACTCCTATTCAATTTCAGTTCTATCAGTCAGTGTTGCAATTCTTTGTTTAGGGTTAATTTTTTTCACCGCATACCCCTGAGCTACAGCAATACCATTCGGGCTCTCCAAACGTTTAGTCGGGTAAACAAAAAATTCTTTTGAAGAACAAACTGTAAATACAAATTCTGACAAATTTTCCTGACTTTGAATAAATTTTTTTTTCTAACAAAGCAAAACTTCTTTCAGCACCAGTCTATTGTTAGAAACGATAATATTTTGGTATCACACCAGGTTCAGATACGTACCATAATTTTCAGCCACATGGACATTCTTTCGGCTTCAGCTTTTTAATTTTTATTTTTTTAATTTTAAGCACAAACGACAAATGTACGACAAATGACTGTTTTGCAGGATAAAAGCAAACAAACGGTTTGACTTTCATGAAACAGTATGGGAATGATGTCAATACCGACCAATTTGTGTAACAGAGAAGGAAAACAGTCGCTTTATTCGCACGAAGTCTCAACAGTTCGCGTTGATTTAATTTTGGGAAACACATGTGTATCGCAAGAATACTCAGCGTTAAATTATAAACGAAAACTTTCATACGAAAAAAAAATTATTATGGCTTCAACCGCGGTCATTCGTCGCGAATAATCAACCAAAAAAAAAAAACTGTCGACTAGATCGTATGAACAAGAAAAAAAACAACAACTTCTTCTCTACGACTTTAAGTTTTCAATTTATTTTTCTTTAACTTGAATTGTGTCGCATTACACAACTAAATTGACATTGAATTCGTTTTTGCCAATCTCTTTAACATATCGCCTCGCTATCGTCCACTACAGCTGTTCTCCCCGTTGGTCATCTATGGTCCAGCTATGGATCGTTGACCCTCTGCGGTAAGAGATCACATTAACGGGAACACAAACATGCATCCAATTTTGTTAGTTGCGATGTTCCTAGCACCGCACCGACTCGTGTGCGTCTTTGGCCACCCACACCTCGTTTGCCTAGTGCACAGAAAAAAAAACATCGACTTAGGCGGGCCAAAATGATGATCGTGGTGTTGTAAAACATAGAATTGGGTGGGATCAACTTAATGATCGTTGCGGCGGCGGCGGCTGCTTTTATTTTTGGTGACGGACCTCCAAGATGTTGTTTTGCCGTCGGTAGTTTCATCTTCCAAAGAATATAGGGTTTTTCTTGATGTTCTTTTTCCTGATGCATGTTGCGCTCCAACATCCTGCCGGGCCCCTGCCCGGGATAGGCAACCATGATCTTCAATTAGGAGATTATGTCATGCGAGATTCTCATGAGAGACGGGTGACGGTGACATGAAAAAAAATAAAAATGAAGGTATGGTGAATGGTGTGTGGCTATATAGTGATGATTATTACTATTTATTAGTTTTAAGATTTAATAAATGAAAAGATTAGTAAAGTTTTTAACAGTTAAAACACTTATTTTATTTCCTCAGATTTATTAAATTCAGATTTAGTTTACTTTGTTAATTTAAAGATAAATGTATAAAATGAGAAATATGTTTATGGTTTGTGTGTGTGTGCTTGATCACTTGATTCGTTTATCATTGGTAAGAAACAATGTTTTGTTATAGAACGCTTTAATGAAGCGGTTGCGGTTTTAATTAATACAACACGAACTTTTCCATCCGCTGCTGCATCTCTGTTGCCTTGAATCGGTAACATCTTAAGCACTTGTGGATGCATTGCTTTACTGCTGATTTCAAATGCAGAATCCAATATTCCGATTGAAGTGTTGCCATGATCAGTTGCTGACCACCATGGAGAGTTCCCATGTGGGTATCATGGACGATGAGTGACGTGAGAAAATTACTTGACGGGAGTATTATCGGATGTGAATTAGGTAAGTAAGCATTTTCTAGACGACCTCCAACTCGTACGATATTCTTTTCATCCAAAAATGGCGAAAGTTTCGCTAACTTGCTTTGTTTGGCGACTATTTCTCCCTGACTAAGCTTCGAGATGTCTTCGCTGAAATGCTCTTGTTGCACAAAAGCAATTAGACGTACTCGAGCAGAAGAGATTTCGTCTAATGAAAGTGGTCCCTGCACACGGGTTTCTAATTTCTTGGCCTTAAATTGAAAATTTTTTAAGAATCGACGCCAGTATGCTGCCGCTCGATATAACCGATTGAGAGATGAAAAACGATTGAACAAAGGTTCATTTGATTTAAACGTCGTGAAATTAACACATTATTGGAAAACATTAACTATGGGGTACCCAGATTCCATCAAATTGCTCTTGGTTTTTGAACATACCGGTTTTTTTAATTCCAGTTCAGTAGGTTTGACTTCCAAAGACGTCGTATACATACTTTCATTGAATGATTTAAAAAATTCCGGACCATGCCACCAATGTCGATTCTGGATGAGATCATTGGAAGAGACTCCTCGAGAAGCAATGTCCGCTGGGTTGTCTTTCGATGAAATGTAATTCCAATTGTTCGAATCAGTAAGTTCTTGGATTTCTGCCACCCTATTAGCAACAAACGTTGTCCTTAAGTATGGTGGGCTCTTAATCCAAGCTTAAGTAATTTGAGAGTCGCACCAAGTGAAAATTTTTGCAGTTTGTAGTTCCATCGTGTCCACAGTATTACCTAGCAGATGTGTGATTAAGAAGTATATTCGAAAACTAGGTTAAGGCCCGAAATTCAATAAATTTTTGAAATGGCATCCCCAGAAAATCTATTGCGTGTTGTGAAATACTGTCAAACCGTCGTAGACCATATACATAACGTATAGCATTATTGAAAGCAACGGGAGCTTTCTTTTGCTTACATAGTCTAAGTTACAAAAAATTTCACAACCATAAGTAAGTAGAGATAAAATCATTGTTTTTACGAGTAAGGTGCGGATTTTTAAAGGCGTGAAGTACTGCGTTGGCCAAAGTGTACGGAGAACACCATACGCCTTACCAACAATTTGGTTTACGTGATCTTTCCAGGTTAGGCTACTATTAAAGACAACGCCTAAGTTTTTCGCTGTCTCAACATATTCAATAGAGGAACCATTTAAATTTATGGACGGAAAATAAAATGTATCAACCTTGCTCTTAGAAATAATAATACACTTGGATTTCTTCGGGTTAAGCATTAAGCTATTTTTTTCTGACCACTGTACAATTGCATCTAGATCATCGTTTATACAGGACGCAGTATTTTCGATTAGTCCCAATGGGCTACTAATGTACAATTGGGCATCATCAGCATATAAACGTATAGAACAATGCTTTATTATTGTGGGAAGCTCATTGACATACAGTGAGAAGAGTAGTGGGCCAAGAATAGATCCCTGAGGTACACCGCTAGCATTTGGTAGAAAATCAGAAAGGGTTTTATTTACTTCAACTGCTTGCATTCTTTTTGTCAGATAGGAATGAATCAAACTGACTGCACTTGGTGAAAAATTATATAAACGGGAAAGCTTTCTGCAGAGTGTAGAATGGTTTACCAAATCAAAGGCCTTAGAAAAGTCCAGAAGTACCAAAAACGTTATGCTACCGAGATCGATATCTTTCCTTATATCTTCAATGATACTAATTAACGCGGTGATGCAGCTATTATTTTTTCGAAATCCAGATTGTTTTAATGTTAAGATATTTTCATGCTCTAAGAAGTTACTTATTTGCTTCTGAATAATTTTTTAAATGCTTTTGATAAAAAAGGCAATATAGAAATAGGCCTGAATTCATCACCTTTTGAACTTTTCGGTACTGGCACAATTTTTGCCATTTTCCATTGCATGGGAAATTCATTAGTAAAGATAATTGTATTAAATTTATGCTTTATATGTGGTAAAATTACAGGCAAAAGAAGTTTCAAGAATAAAGGGTGAATTTCATCAAGCCCAACGGAATTAGATTTGATCAAAAGGATAACTTCTACGATATCTTCGGGGGAAACTGGAGAAAAGTTAAAGAGGTTTGTATTTGTAGTATCACTTTCGAAATCTGTAGGTAAAATGGCATCACGGACTGTGTTACTAGAAGCAACGTTAGAAATAAAACTTTGATTTAAGGTATTTACGTCTATATCCTTGATTGGGTTATTTCGAGACTTAACAATGCCTATTCGCTTAAGGCTTTGCCATATTTGTTTACAGTTTTGAGTTTCATTAAAACGGCTAGAATAGACAGCGGCCTTTGCATTGCGAATAGCTTAAATAGTTTTGTTGCGTAAAGAGCGGAAAAAGTCATTAAAACTAAAAATCCGAAACCTTTTCCAACGTTTATAAACCAAGTCACGTTGTTGCATCAATAATCTGATCTCATTAGTGAAGCATGGTTTGTTGCGAGGATCACAGCTTTTGGTTTTCAATGGTACGTGTTTTTTAAAAAGCCTGAATACATTATTATTGAGATTATCAACCTGTTGAGTTGATGTTGATTTTAAAAAGATAATATCCCAATTAGTGTTATGCACATCAGTTTGAAGAGATTGATAGTTAATGTGCTTGAAATCCCTATATTGAAATGTGTTAGTTTGAATATCAATTTGAAAGTATAATTTTAGGTAAATCAGATCATGTTTAGAGAAAGCAGGTGCAACTAATTGATCATACAACACCACTCTGCAACGATGGCTCACAATAAACAAATCCAACAGCGTAGGTACTACTATCTTCCTCTGGTACATTTATCACTAAGTCTTCGTAGTTACTTGCCAATTTTCTTAATGGGGAACCTCCTTTCTTTAAGATTGTTATGAGCTGCGTCTGCATCTCCAATGCTTCTGCTACTGAGTCTGCTCCATGAATTACATCATCGACGTAGACATTTTTAGGGCTATTTTCGATGCGATAGGATAATCATCGTGCTCATCAGCTACCAGTTGTTGAAGCGTTAGGATGGCTAAGTATGGTGCAGAGGCAGTACCGAATGTAACTGTGTTCAGGCGATATGCTTTCACTTCTTCTCCTTCGACATCTCGCCATAAAACAAGTTGATACATTGAATCACCTGGAGTGACCCAAATTTGCCTATACATTTTTGTTATGTCGGCTGTAAACGCAACTTTGTATTTCCTAAACCGTGCAATGTGGTCGAAGATGTCATCCTGAAGTCTAGGACCAACATAAAGATGGTCATTGAGTGAAGTACGATCAGATGTTTTGCAAGACGCTTCAAAAACAATCCGCAATTTTGTGGTTGAGCTGGATTCTTTCACTACGGCATGGTGAGGTAAGAAATAGTGAGAGGTGTTTAGTGCACCAAATGATACTTCGGTCATATGCCCTAGCTGTTTGTATTCATTAAATACCTTTGTGTACTCTTCTTTAAAGAGCGGATTTGTTTTGAATTTTGGTTCTAACTGTAGGAATCGTACCAAAGCTGTTCTTTGAGATAAGCCTAAAGATGGATATATTGCTTCCTTGAACGGAAGATGGACAACGTATTTTCCATCCCATTGCCTTTGATGTGTTCTGCAAAAATGTGTTTCACAGTCTTCTTCCTTTGGAGAGAGAATCTTTCGACCTTGAACTTCTTCAAGTTCCCAGAACTTCTTAAGCGTATGGTATAAGATCTCAGGTTCAGTGTCGATGTGAAAGGCTTGTACTTGAGAGTGGCCATAGGGTGTAACTCCTCCAGACAGAACCCATCCAAGTCTTTTGAGCGATAGGTGTACCTTGCGGTCCTTTTATTAATCCTTCAAGGATAATGGATGAGTACGCATCGCTGCCTAATAAAATATCGATTTTCTTTGGTTTGTCGAATTTAGGATCTGCAAGTTGTATATTCTTGAGATGGTTCCAATTTGATACAGGTATCTTATGGGTCGGAAGAATCGCTGAAAGTTTGGGAAGGACCAAAGCATTCAACTGAAGAGTAAAGTCTTCATTAACGTTTGATGAAATCGTGAGAGTGACCTTCCAATTTGAGGTACTTGCATTGCTTTCTCCAACGCCAATGACTTTTACACAATGCCTTTCTTTTTTCAAACTAAGAAGTTGAGCAGCAGATTCAGTAATGAAAGATGATTCTGATCCCTGATCCAATAATGCTCGCAGCAGTAACGGTTGGCCAGCAGGTGTCAAAACCTTGATAAGAGCCGTGGCCAGAAGAACAGGAGCAATATCGTTTTCGGCCAGGCACACGTTGTTTGCTGAGGCAATTGCAGGAGGTACAGAGATTTCGGAAGGGCCCCATTAAACATAGATAGGAGAGGAGGAAGTTGCATTGTTTGGTTTAGCTGCGTCATTCAAATGCAGCAATGAGTGATGTTTTTGATGGCACGTAGAACACGAAAATGTGGTTGAACAATCTTGAGTGAAATGTGCACTTCCAAGTTATTCTTTTTAACAAAATCATGCCTTTTCGTTGCATTAAATGCTTTGAATTTAAAACAATTCCGAATAGAATGTAAGCCTTAACATATCGAGCATTTATTAACAGATTTGGAGTTCTGAACACGAACCGTGTTGGACGAAGTTTTTTTTGCTTTTTGGTTGATTAACACTGAGGGGGACGGCCCGATGACATCTAATGTTCTTGATGTCATCAAAATAAAATCTTCTAGGACGCTATATTGCGGGTAGTCAACATGCGTTGAAATGTGTGCCTCCCAAAGCGCAAGCGTTGTATAGGAAAGTTTCTGCACTGTATGAAATATTAGAACGTCTTCCCAAGACTCTATTGGTACTCCAAGATTTTTTAACGATTGTTTTGCTTCGTTTGTCGTATCGACTAAGATTTTGAGGTCGTCTGATGATTCTCGAGTTATTTTAGCCTGATCGAAAAGAAATTTTAACTGATTGTCTTTCAATAATCTGACATTTTGATATCTTTTCACTACCAACGCCCACGCGGATTGGAAACTTGTGTCTGTATCTCGGAGTATTGTGGCTGCCTCCCCAGATAAATTACTTTTCAAATAATGGAGTTTATGAACATCAGATATTAGAGTGTTCTTATTCACTATCGCCTCAAACAACCCCTTAAATTCTGGCCACATTTTAAGCGGACTATCAAAAGTTGGTATTTTAATTGGAGGGAGTTTAAGTTCTACCGACGGGAATTGTGCATTTGATCCGTTCAAAAATTTGTTGAGTAAGGTTTGACTTTCAATTTTTGAAATCTTCTCTTTTAACTCACATGAATAACTAAAATAGATTTCTCTTAATTTATGAAAAGTAAGTGCATCCATATAGCTAACTTTTGCTTCTTCCGTAGGAGATTCAACTATTTTTTGGTGAAGGACTCTAGCCTCATCGAAATATGTTTCTAAATTAACTAAACGCGCCTCATTCATGTGTATCGACTTTTTTGACTGCTCTAACTTTTCATACGTTTAAGCATCCGCAACTAAATCTCGCGAAATACTCTGAACAGCATCTATCCAACCAGAAAGTTTACCTTTACTCATGATGAAGTCACAATTTATTTAATAATTTGGAGATCAGATGACACACAACACACGATTTAAATTTGGATCAACTGTGACCAATGAATTAATATATAAATAATGTTAAATTAAAAGCCACACACCTGTCATCATGCGTTGCTCCCTCGATGAACCAGCGCAGCGTCTTATACAGCAGGTCTTACCAACTGGATGTCTTGAATTGACCGGACGAATGTTCTTTAATCTGTACCACGGGCAAACACGAATGTCTTTCTGTTAAAGTTCAACCCGCACAAACACTATTGTCTTTCTGTTTAATTTTTTCCACGCACAACACGATTGTCTTTCTGCTTTAATGGAATCTATATGTATCCTTGAGATCCGGCTCGAAGGACCAGAATGTATCGCAAGAATACTCAGCGTAAAATTATAAACGAAAACTTTCATACGAAAATAAAAATGATGAAGCCATCAACCGCGGTCATTCGTCGCGAATAATCAACCAAAAAAAAAACTGTCGACTAGATCGTATGAACAAGAAAAAAAACAACAACTTCTTCTCTACGACTTTAAGTTTTCAATTTATTTTTCTTTAACTTGAATTGTGTCGCATTACACAACTAAATTGACATTGAATTCGTTTTTGCCAATCTCTTTTACATATCGCCTCGCTATCGTCCACTACAGCTGTTCTCCCCGTTGGTCATCTATGGTCCAGCTATGGATCGTTAACCCTCTGCGGTAAGAGATCACATTAACGGAAACACAAACATGCATGCAATTTTGTTAGTTGCGATGTTCCTCGCACCGCACCGACTCGTGTGCGTCTTTGGCCACCCACACATTGTTTGCCTAGTGCACAGAAAAAAAAAACATCGACTTAGGCGGGCCAAAATGATGATCGTGGTGTTGTAAAACATAGAATTGGGTGGGATCAACTTAATGATCGTTGCGGCGGCGGCGGCTGCTTTTATTTTTGGTGACGGACCTCCAAGATGTTGTTTTGCCGTCGGTAGTTTCATCTTCCAAAGAATATAGGGTTTTTCTTGATGTTCTTTTTCCTGATGCATGTTGCGCTGCAACATCCTGCCGGGCCCCTGCCCGGGATAGGCAACCATGATCTTCAATTAGGAGATTATGCCATGCGAGATTCTCATGAGAGACGGGTGACGGTGACATGAGAAAAAATAAAAATGAAGGTATGGTGAATGGTGTGTGACTATATAGTGATGATTTTTACTATTTATTAGTTTTAAGATTTATTAAATTCAGATTTAGTTTACTTTGTTAATTTAAAGATAAATGTATAAAATGAGAAATATGTTTATGGTTTGTGTGTGTGTGTTTGATCACTTGATTCGTTTATCATTGGTAAGAAACAATGTTTTGTTATAGGACGCTTTAATGAAGCGGTTGTGGTTTTAATTAATACAACACGAACTTTTCCATCCGCTGCTGCATCTCTGTTGCCTTGAATCGGTAACATCTTAAGCACTTGTGGATGCATTGCTTTACTGCTGATTTCAAATGCAGAATCCAATATTCCGATTGAAGTGTTGCCATGATCAGTTGCTGACCACCATGGAGAGTTCCCATGTGGGTATCATGGACGATGAGTGATGTGAGAAAATTACTTGACGGGAGTATTATCGGATGTGAATTAGGTAAGTAAGCATTTTCTAGACGACCTCCAACTCGTACGATATTCTTTTCATCCAAGAATGGCGAAAGTTTCGCTAACTTGCTTTGTTTTCTCCCTGACTAAGCTTCGAGATGTCTTCGCTGAAATGCTCTTGTTGCACAAAAGCAATTAGACGTACTCGAGCAGAAGAGATTTCATCTAATGAAAGTGGTCCCTGCACACGGGTTTCTAATTTCTTGGCCTTAAATTGAAAATTTTTTAAGAATCGACATACTGGCGCTGCCGCTCGATATAACCGATTGAGAGATGAAAAACGATTGAACAGAGGTTCATTTGATTTAAACGTCGTGAAATTAACACATTATTGGAAAACATTAACTATGGGGTACCCAGATTCCATCAAATTGCTCTTGGTTTTTGAACATACCGGTTTTTTTAATTCCAGTTCAGTAGGTTTGACTTCCCAAGACGTATACATACTTTCATTGAATGATTTAAAAAATTCCGGACCATGCCACCAATGTCGATTCTGGATGAGATCATTGGAAGAGACTCCTCGAGAAGCAATGTCCGCTGGGTTGTCTTTCGATGAAATGTAATTCCAATTGTTCGAATCAGTAAGTTCTTGGATTTCTGCCACCCTATTAGCAACAAACGTTGTCCTTAAGTATGGTGGGCTCTTAATCCAAGCTAAAGTAATTTGAGAGTCGCACCAAGTGAAAATTTTTGCAGTTTGTAGTTCCATCGTGTCCACAGTATTACCTAGCAGCTGTGCCAACAATAGAGCTCCACAAAGCTCCAACCGAGCTAAAGATTTCGTTTTAAGAGGTACCACTCTAGTTTTTGACACGATGAGATTGATGAACGTTTCATTTCCGGCGGTAACTTTGAGGTATATTGTTGCACCATATGCCTTTTCAGATGCATCGCAGAATCCGTGGACTTCGATTTGTGATTTGTTGTTGAAATTAATCCAGCGTGGGATCTCGATGGCACCTAAAAGCTTCAATCCAGATTTGAAACTTTCCCAAGCAGAAATGATTGATGATGAGAGTTCAGAGTCCCAGGTTTGTATGTCGTTCCAAATATCTTGCATTATTATTTTTCCAACGATGACGCAGGGTGCTATCCAGCCCATAGGATCGTATAGACGAGCAAGATCTGATAAAATAGTTCGTTTTGTTGTTTTTGCATGTTCCGGAAGTGAGATTTTGAATGAAAACATATCCTTTGCAGGATGCAACTGGATGCCAAGGGCCTTGATCGCATTTTTCTCATCGAATGATATTGGTACTTGTACTTCCCTATCTTCCTCTGGTACATTCATCACTAAGTCTTCGTAATTACTTGCCCATTCTTAATGGGGAACCTCTTTTCTTTAAGATTGTTATGAGCTGCGTCTGCATCTCCAATGCTTCTGCTACTGAGTCTGCTCCATGAATTACATCATCGACGTAGACATTTTTAGGGCTATTTTCGATGCGATAGGATAATCATCGTGCTCATCAGCTGCCAGTTGTTGAAGCGTTAGGATGGCTAAGTATGGTGCAGAGGCAGTACCGAATGTAACTGTGTTCAGGCGATATGCTTTCACTTCTTCTCCTTCGACATCTCGCCATAAAACAAGTTGATATATTGAATCACCTGGAGTGACCCAAATTCGCCTATACATTTTTGTTATGTCAGCTGTAAACGCAACTTTGTATTTCCTAAACCGTGCAATGTGGTCGAAGATGTCATCCTGAAGTCTAGGACCAACATAAAGATGGTCATTGAGTGAAGTACGATAAGATGTTTTGCAAGACGCTTCAAAAACAATCGGTAATTTTGTGGTTGAGCTGGATTCTTTCACTACGGCATGGTGAGGTAAGAAATAGTGAGAGGTGTTTAGTGCACCAAATGATACTTCGGTCATATGCCCTAGCTGTTTGTATTCATTAAATACCTTTGTGTACTCTTCTTTAAAGAGCGGATTTGTTTTGAATTTTCGTTCTAACTGTAGGAATCGTACCAAAGCTGATCTTTGAGATAAACCTAAAGATGGATATATTGCTTCCTTGAACGGAAGTTGGACAACGTATTTTCCATCCCATTGCCTTTGATGTGTTCTGCAAAAATGTGTTTCACAGTCTTCTTCCTTTGGAGAGAGAATCTTTCGACCTTGAACTTCTTCAAGTTCCCAGAACTTCTTATGCGTATGGTATAAGATCTCAGGTTCAGTGTCGATGTGAAAGGCTTGTACATGAGAGTGGCCATAGGGTGTAACTCCTCCAGACAGAACCCATCCAAGTTCCGTCTTTTGAGCGATAGGTGTACCTTGCGGTCCTTTTATTAATCCTTCAAGGATAATGGATGAGTACGCATCGCTGCCTAATAAAATATCGATTTTCTTTGGTCTGTCGAATTTAGGATCTGCAAGTTGTATATTCTTGAGATGGTTCCAATTTGATACAGGTATCTTATGGGTCGGAAGAATCGCTGAAAGTTTGGGAAGGACCAAAGCATTCAACTGAAGAGTAAAGTCTTCATTAACGTTTTATGAAATCGTGAGAGTGACCTTCCAATTTGAGGTACTTGCATTGCTTTCTCCAACGCCAATGACTTTTACACAATGCCTTTCTTTTTTCAAACTAAGAAGTTGAGCAGCAGATTCAGTAATGAAAGATGATTCTGATCCCTGATCCAATAATGCTCGCAGCAGGAACGGTTGGCCAGCAGGTGTCCGAACCTTGATAAGAGCCGTGGCCAGAAGAACAGGAGCAATATCGTTTTCGGCCAGGCACACGTTGTTTGCTGAGGCAATTGCAGGAGGTACAGAGATTTCGGAAGGGCCCCATTAAACATAGATAGGAGAGGAGGAAGTTGCATTGTTTGGTTTAGCTGCGTCATTCAAATGCAGCAATGAGTGATGTTTTTGATGGCACGTAGAACACGAAAATGTGCTTGAACAATCTTGAGTGAAATGTGCACTTCCAAGTTATTCTTTTTAACAAAATCATGCCTTTTCGTTGCATTAAATGCTTTGAATTTAAAACAATTCCGAATAGAATGTAAGCCTTAACATAGCGAGCATTTATTAACAGATTTGGAGTTCTGAACACGAACCGTGTTTTTTGCTTTTTGGTTAATTAACACTGAGGGGGACGGCCCGATGACATCTAATGTTCTTGATGTCATCAAAATAAAATCTTCTAGGACGCTATATTGCGGGTAGTCAACATGCGTTGAAATGTGTGCCTCCCAAAGCGCAAGCGTTGTATAGGAAAGTTTCTGCACTGTATGAAATATGAGAACGTCTTCCCAAGACTCTATTGGTACTCCAAGATTTTTTAACGATTGTTTTGCTTCGTTTGTCGTATCGACTAAAATTTTGAGGTCGTCTGATGATTCTCGAGTTATTTTAGCCTGATCGAAAAGAAATTTGAACTGATTGTCTTTCAATAATCTGACATTTTGATATCTTTTCACTACCAACGCGCACGCGGATTGGAAACTTGTGTCTGTATCTCGGAGTATTGTGGCTGCCTCCCCAGATAAATTACTTTTCAAATAATGGAGTTTATGAACATCAGATATTAGAGTGTTCTTATTCACTATCGCCTCAAACAACCCCTTAAATTCTGGCCACATTTTAAGCGGACTATCAAAAGTTGGTATTTTAATTGGAGGGAGTTTAAGTTCTACCGACGGGAATTGTGCATTTGATCCGTTCAAAAATTTGTTGAGTAAGGTTTGACTTTCAATTTTTGAAATCTTCTCTTTTAACTCACATGAATAACTAAAATAGATTTCTCTTAATTTATGAAAAGTAAGTGCATCCATATAGCTAACTTTTGCTTCTTCCGTAGGAGATTCAACTATTTTTTGGTGAAGGACTCTTGCCTCATCGAAATATGTTTCTAAATTAACTAAACGCGCCTCATTCATTTGTATCGACTTTTTTGACTGCTCTAACTTTTCATACGTTTAAGCATCCGCAACTAAATCTCGCGAAATACTCTGAACAGCATCTATCCAACCAGAAAGTTTACCTTTACTCATGATGAAGTCACAATTTATTTAATAATTTGGAGATCAGATGACACACAACACACGATTTAAATTTGGATCAACTGTGACCAATGAATTAATATATAAATAATGTTAAATTAAAAGCCACACACCTGTCATCATGCGTTGCTCCCTCGATGAACCAGCGCAGCGTCTTATACAGCAGGTCTTACCAACTGGATGTCTTGAATTGACCGGACGAATGTTCTTTAATCTGTACCACGGGCAAACACGAATGTCTTTCTGTTAAAGTTCAACCCGCACAAACACGATTGTCTTTCTGTTTAATTTTTACCACGCACAACACGATTGTCTTTCTGCTTTAATGGAATCTATATGTATCCTTGAGATCCGGCTCGAAGGACCATAATGTATCGCAAGAATACTCAGCGTAAAATTATAAACGAAAACTTTCATACGAAAATAAAAATGATGAAGCCATCAACCGCGGTCATTCGTCGCGAATAATCAACCAAAAAAAAACTGTCGACTAGATCGTATGAACAAGAAAAAAAACAACAACTTTTTCTCTACGACTTTAAGTTTTCAATTTATTTTTCTTTAACTTGAATTGTGTCGCATTACACAACTAAATTGACATTGAATTCGTTTTTGCCAATCTCTTTTACATATCGCCTCGCTATCGTCCACTACAGCTGTTCTCCCCGTTGGTCATCTATGGTCCAGCTATGGATCGTTGACCCTCTGCGGTAAGAGATCACATTAACGGGAACACAAACATGCATCCAATTTTGTTAGTTGCGATGTTCCTCGCACCGCACCGACTCGTGTGCGTCTTTGGCCACCCACACCTCGTTTGCCTAGTGCGCAGAAAAAAAAACATCGACTTAGGCGGGCCAAAATAATGATCGTGGTGTTGTAAAACATAGAATTGGGTGGGATCAACTTAATGATCGTTGCGGCGGCGGCGGCTGCTTTTATTTTTGGTGACGGACCTCCAAGATGTTGTTTTGCCGTCGGTAGTTTCATCTTCCAAAGAATATAGGGTTTTCTTGATGTTCTTTTTCCTGATGCATGTTGCGCTGCAACATCCTGCCGGGCCCCTGCCCGGGATAGGCAACCATGATCTTCAATTAGGAGATTATGCCATGCGAGATTCTCATGAGAGACGGGTGACGGTGACATGAAAAAAAATAAAAATGAAGGTATGGTGAATGGTGTGTGGCTATATAGTGATGATTTTTACTATTTATTAGTTTTAAGATTTATTAAATTCAGATTTAGTTTACTTTGTTAATTTAAAGATAAATGTATAAAATGAGAAATATGTTTATGGTTTGTGTGTGTTTGATCACTTGATTCGTTTATCATTGGTAAGAAACAATGTTTTGTTATAGGACGCTTTAATGAAGCGGTTGTGGTTTTAATTAATACAACACGAACTTTTCCATCCGCTGCTGCATCTCTGTTGCCTTGAATCGGTAACATCTTAAGCACTTGTGGATGCATTGCTTTACTGCTGATTTCAAATGCAGAATCCAATATTCCGATTGAAGTGTTGCCATGATCAGTTGCTGACCACCATGGAGAGTTCCCATGTGGGTATCATGGACGATGAGTGACGTGAGAAAATTACTTGACGGGAGTATTATCGGATGTGAATTAGGTAAGTAAGCATTTTCTAGACGACCTCCAACTCGTACGATATTCTTTTCATCCAAGAATGGCGAAAGTTTCGCTAACTTGCTTTGTTTGGCGACTATTTCTCCCTGACTAAGCTTCGAGATGTCTTCGCTGAAATGCTCTTGCTGCACAAAAGCAATTAGACGTACTCGAGCAGAAGAGATTTCATCTAATGAAAGTGGTCCCTGCACACGGGTTTCTAATTTCTTGGCCTTAAATTGAAAATTTTTTAAGAATCGACGCCAGTATGCTGCCGCTCGATATAACCGATTGAGAGATGAAAAACGATTGAATAGAGGTTCATTTGATTTAAACGTCGTGAAATTAACACATTATTGGAAAACATTAACTATGGGGTACCCAGATTCCATCAAATTGCTCTTGGTTTTTGAACATACCGGTTTTTTTAATTCCAGTTCAGTAGGTTTGACTTCCAAAGACGTATACATACTTTCATTGAATGATTTAAAAAATTCCGGACCATGCCACCAATGTCGATTCTGGATGAGATCATTGGAAGAGACTCCTCGAGAAGCAATGTCCGCTGGGTTGTCTTTCGATGAAATGTAATTCCAATTGTTCGAATCAGTAAGTTCTTGGATTTCTGCCACCCTATTAGCAACAAACGTTGTCCTTAAGTATGGTGGGCTCTTAATCCAAGCTAAAGTAATTTGAGAGTCGCACCAAGTGAAAATTTTTGCAGTTTGTAGTTCCATCGTGTCCACAGTATTACCTAGCAGCTGTGCCAACAATAGAGCTCCACAAAGCTCCAACCGAGCTAAAGATTTCGTTTTAAGAGGTGCCACTCTAGTTTTTGACACGATGAGATTGATGAACGTTTCATTTCCGGCGGTAACTTTGAGGTATATTGTTGCACCATATGCCTTTTCAGATGCATCGCAGAATCCGTGGACTTCGATTTGTGATTTGTTGTTGAAATTAATCCAGCGTGGGATCTCGATGGCACCTAAAAGCTTCAATCCAGATTTGAAACTTTCCCAAGCAGAAATGATTGATGATGAGAGTTCAGAGTCCCAGGTTTGTTTGTCTTTCCAAATATCTTGCATTATTATTTTTCCAACGATGACGCAGGGTGCTATCCAGCCCATAGGATCGTATAGACGAGCAAGATCTGATAAAATAGTTCGTTTTGTTGTTTTTGCATGTTCCGGAAGTGAGATTTTGAATGAAAACATATCCTTTGCAGGATGCAACTGGATGCCAAGGGCCTTGATCGCATTTTTCTCATCGAATGATATTGGTACTTGTACTTCCCTATCTTCCTCTGGTACATTCATCACTAAGTCTTCGTAATTACTTGCCCATTCTTAATGGGGAACCTCCTTTCTTTAAGATTGTTATGAGCTGCGTCTGCATCTCCAATGCTTCTGCTACTGAGTCTGCTCCATGAATTACATCATCGACGTAGACATTTTTAGGGCTATTTTCGATGCGATAGGATAATCATCGTGCTCATCAGCTGCCAGTTGTTGAAGCGTTAGGATGGCTTAGTATGGTGCAGAGGCAGTACCGAATGTAACTGTGTTCAGGCGATATGCTTTCACTTCTTCTCCTTCGACATCTCGCCATAAAACAAGTTGATACATTGAATCACCTGGAGTGACCCAAATTTGCCTATACATTTTTGTTATGTCAGCTGTAAACGCAACTTTGTATTTCCTAAACCGTGCAATGTGGTCGAAGATGTCATCCTGAAGTCTAGGACCAACATAAAGATGGTCATTGAGTGAAGTACGATAAGATGTTTTGCAAGACGCTTCAAAAACAATCCGTAATTTTGTGGTTGAGCTGGATTCTTTCACTACGGCATGGTGAGGTAAGAAATAGTGAGAGGTGTTTAGTGCACCAAATGATACTTCGGTCATATGCCCTAGCTGTTTGTATTCATTAAATACCTTTGTGTACTCTTCTTTAAAGAGCGGATTTGTTTTGAATTTTCGTTCTAACTGTAGGAATCGTACCAAAGCTGATCTTTGAGATAAACCTAAAGATGGATATATTGCTTCCTTGAACGGAAGTTGGACAACGTATTTTCCATCCCATTGCCTTTGATGTGTTCTGCAAAAATGTGTTTCACAGTCTTCTTCCTTTGGAGAGAGAATCTTTCGACCTTGAACTTCTTCAAGTTCCCAGAACTTCTTATGCGTATGGTATAAGATCTCAGGTTCAGTGTCGATGTGAAAGGCTTGTACATGAGAGTGGCCATAGGGTGTAACTCCTCCAGACAGAACCCATCCAAGTTCCGTCTTTTGAGCGATAGGTGTACCTTGCGGTCCTTTTATTAATCCTTCAAGGATAATGGATGAGTACGCATCGCTGCCTAATAAAATATCGATTTTCTTTGGTTTGTCGAATTTAGGATCTGCAAGTTGTATATTCTTGAGATGGTTCCAATTTGATACAGGTATCTTATGGGTCGGAAGAATCGCTGAAAGTTTGGGAAGGACCAAAGCATTCAACTGAAGAGTAAAGTCTTCATTAACGTTTTATGAAATCGTGAGAGTGACCTTCCAATTTGAGGTACTTGCATTGCTTTCTCCAACGCCAATGACTTTTACACAATGCCTTTCTTTTTTCAAACTAAGAAGTTGAGCAGCAGATTCAGTAATGAAAGATGATTCTGATCCCTGATCCAATAATGCTCGCAGCAGTAACGGTTGGCCAGCAGGTGTCCGAACCTTGATAAGAGCCGTGGCCAGAAGAACAGGAGCAATATCGTTTTCGGCCAGGCACACGTTGTTTGCTGAGGCAATTGCAGGAGGTACAGAGATTTCGGAAGGGCCCCATTAAACATAGATAGGAGAGGAGGAAGTTGCATTGTTTGGTTTAGCTGCGTCATTCAAATGCAGCAATGAGTGATGTTTTTGATGGCACGTAGAACACGAAAATGTGCTTGAACAATCTTGAGTGAAATGTGCCCTTCCAAGTTATTCTTTTTAACAAAATCATGCCTTTTCGTTGCATTAAATGCTTTGAATTTAAAACAATTCCGAATAGAATGTAAGCCTTAACATAGCGAGCATTTATTAACAGATTTGGAGTTCTGAACACGAACCGTGTTTTTTGCTTTTTGGTTAATTAACACTGAGGGGGACGGCCCGATGACATCTAATGTTCTTGATGTCATCAAAATAAAATCTTCTAGGACGCTATATTGCGGGTAGTCAACATGCGTTGAAATGTGTGCCTCCCAAAGCGCAAGCGTTGTATAGGAAAGTTTCTGCACTGTATGAAATATGAGAACGTCTTCCCAAGACTCTATTGGTACTCCAAGATTTTTTAACGATTGTTTTGCTTCGTTTGTCGTATCGACTAAAATTTTGAGGTCGTCTGATGATTCTCGAGTTATTTTAGCCTGATCGAAAAGAAATTTGAACTGATTGTCTTTCAATAATCTGACATTTTGATATCTTTTCACTACCAACGCCTACGCGGATTGGAAACTTGTGTCTGTATCTCGGAGTATTCTGGCTGCCTCCCCAGATAAATTACTTTTCGAATAATGGAGTTTATGAACATCAGATACTAGAGTGTTCTTATTCACTATCGCCTCAAACAACCCCTTAAATTCTGGCCACATTTTAAGCGGACTATCAAAAGTTGGTATTTTAATTGGAGTAATGCTTTGTCAATCGTTCATTTCCAGTGAACGAACCAGTCATCAATCGTTCAATGGAAAGATTCGGTCATTTCAATCAATCATTCAATCACTTGAACTGGCCGAGGTGATCGACCGAAACTGAAACCAATAGACCCTCGAGAACTAGGAACGACCGAAATTGTAACCAATCATTTGCAGTGCAGCCTGCAGCGTTGTATTTTTAAATTTTTATTACTCTCTGTTTACGTTTCGTGTCTACCTAGTACCTACATACATACATAGGTGCAGTCGAGTCAACATCGAAACAGAAACGTAGGCAAGAACCAATAGTATGGTACTGAGTTGTAGATGGGGGATGGTTTTCTTTTTTAGATGTGCATATACATACACACATTACATTTATTTTATATTTTCAGTGAGAATCGCTTTAAAATAGAAATAGAAATCTTTCCATATCCCTTTAAAACAAAGACTACAAAAGTTCTAAATCTATCAAATTCTAAAAGCTGAAAATATAAAATAAACATAAGTATTGATATGTGCTTCATCTGAAATGAAAAATATCCCACACTTACATACTCAGCAATAGCACCAATATGAGCATAAAAGTAGACAGAGTACTGTAGTACTTTTTTGATTGGTTTCAGTTTCGGTCAATCGTTTCGGGTCTCGTTCAAACGATTGGTTTCAGTTTCGGTCGTTCGTTTGGTTCAAGTGATTGGTGATTGGTTTCAGTCTCGTTCGTTCGTTTCGTTCAAACGATTGGTTTCAATCTCGGTCGGTCGTCTGGTTCAAGTGATTGGTGATTGGTTTCGGTCTCGGTCCTTCATTTCGTTCAAACGATTGGTTTCAATCTCAGTCGTTCGTCTATCGTTCAAGTTTCAAGTGATTGGTTTCATTTTCAGACGTTCGGCTCGTACAAATTATTGGTTTCGGTCTAGGTCGTTCGTTTCTATCAAATCATTGGTTTCAGTTTCGGTCATTTCTCATACAAATTCAGCATATAATAGTAAAATACTGAGTTCCTTTCAGTGGCGTTCTATGGAAATGATTGAAATGGTGATTGATTGTTTTGGTTTTGTATGATTGCAATCATCAATCATTTCCAGTGAACGGGTCGAAAAGACCGAATCAATCGCGATTGACACAGCTCTAAATTGGAGGGAGTTTAAGTTCTACCGACGGGAATTATGCATTTGATCCGTTCAAAAATTTGTTGAGTAAGGTTTGACTTTCAATTTTTGAAATCTTCTCTTTTAACTCACATGAATAACTAAAATAGATTTCTCTTAATTTATGAAAAGTAAGTGCATCCATATAGCTAACTTTTGCTTCTTCCGTAGGAGATTCAACTATTTTTTGGTGAAGGACTCTTGCCTCATCGAAATATGTTTCTAAATTAACTAAACGCGCCTCAATCATGTGTATCGACTTTTTTGACTGCTCTAACTTTTCATACGTTTAAGCATCCGCAACTAAATCTCGCGAAATACTCTGAACAGCATCTATCCAACCAGAAAGTTTACCTTTACTCATGATGAAGTCACAATTTATTTAATAATTTGGAGATCAGATGACACACAACACACGATTTAAATTTGGATCAACTGTGACCAATGAATTAATATATAAATAATGTTAAATTAAAAGCCACACACCTGTCATCATGCGTTTCTCCCTCGATGAACCAGCGCAGCGTCTTATACAGCAGGTCTTACCAACTGGATGTCTTGAATTGACCGGACGAATGTTCTTTAATCTGTACCACGGGCAAACACGAATGTCTTTCTGTTAAAGTTCAACCCGCACAAACACGATTGTCTTTCTGTTTAATTTTTACCACGCACAACACGATTGTCTTTCTGCTTTAATGGAATCTATATGTATCCTTGAGATCCGGCTCGAAGGACCATAATGTATCGCAAGAATACTCAGCGTAAAATTATAAACGAAAACTTTCATACGAAAATAAAAATGATGAAGCCATCAACCGCGGTCATTCGTCGCGAATAATCAACCAAAAAAAAACTGTCGACTAGATCGTATGAACAAGAAAAAAAACAACAACTTTTTCTCTACGACTTTAAGTTTTCAATTTATTTTTCTTTAACTTGAATTGTGTCGCATTACACAACTAAATTGACATTGAATTCGTTTTTGCCAATCTCTTTTACATATCGCCTCGCTATCGTCCACTACAGCTGTTCTCCCCGTTGGTCATCTATGGTCCAGCTATGGATCGTTGACCCTCTGCGGTAAGAGATCACATTAACGGGAACACAAACATGCATCCAATTTTGTTAGTTGCGATGTTCCTCGCACCGCACCGACTCGTGTGCGTCTTTGGCCACCCACACCTCGTTTGCCTAGTGCGCAGAAAAAAAAACATCGACTTAGGCGGGCCAAAATAATGATCGTGGTGTTGTAAAACATAGAATTGGGTGGGATCAACTTAATGATCGTTGCGGCGGCGGCGGCTGCTTTTATTTTTGGTGACGGACCTCCAAGATGTTGTTTTGCCGTCGGTAGTTTCATCTTCCAAAGAATATAGGGTTTTCTTGATGTTCTTTTTCCTGATGCATGTTGCGCTGCAACATCCTGCCGGGCCCCTGCCCGGGATAGGCAACCATGATCTTCAATTAGGAGATTATGCCATGCGAGACTCTCATGAGAGACGGGTGACGGTGACATGAAAAAAAATAAAAATGAAGGTATGGTGAATGGTGTGTGGCTCTGGCTATATAGTGATGATTTTTACTATTTATTAGTTTTAAGATTTATTAAATTCAGATTTAGTTTACTTTGTTAATTTAAAGATAAATGTATAAAATGAGAAATATGTTTATGGTTTGTGTGTGTTTGATCACTTGATTCGTTTATCATTGGTAAGAAACAATGTTTTGTTATAGGACGCTTTAATGAAGCGGTTGTGGTTTTAATTAATACAACACGAACTTTTCCATCCGCTGCTGCATCTCTGTTGCCTTGAATCGGTAACATCTTAAGCACTTGTGGATGCATTGCTTTACTGCTGATTTCAAATGCAGAATCCAATATTCCGATTGAAGTGTTGCCATGATCAGTTGCTGACCACCATGGAGAGTTCCCATGTGGGTATCATGGACGATGAGTGACGTGAGAAAATTACTTGACGGGAGTATTATCGGATGTGAATTAGGTAAGTAAGCATTTTCTAGACGACCTCCAACTCGTACGATATTCTTTTCATCCAAGAATGGCGAAAGTTTCGCTAACTTGCTTTGTTTGGCGACTATTTCTCCCTGACTAAGCTTCGAGATGTCTTCGCTGAAATGCTCTTGTTGCACAAAAGCAATTAGACGTACTCGAGCAGAAGAGATTTCATCTAATGAAAGTGGTCCCTGCACACGGGTTTCTAATTTCTTGGCCTTAAATTGAAAATTTTTTAAGAATCGACATACTGGCGCTGCCGCTCGATATAACCGATTGAGAGATGAAAAACGATTGAACAGAGGTTCATTTGATTTAAACGTCGTGAAATTAACACATTATTGGAAAACATTAACTATGGGGTACCCAGATTCCATCAAATTGCTCTTGGTTTTTGAACATACCGGTTTTTTTAATTCCAGTTCAGTAGGTTTGACTTCCAAAGACGTATACATACTTTCATTGAATGATTTAAAAAATTCCGGACCATGCCACCAATGTCGATTCTGGATGAGATCATTGGAAGAGACTCCTCGAGAAGCAATGTCCGCTGGGTTGTCTTTCGATGAAATGTAATTCCAATTGTTCGAATCAGTAAGTTCTTGGATTTCTGCCACCCTATTAGCAACAAATGTTGTCCTTAAGTATGGTGGGCTCTTAATCCAAGCTAAAGTAATTTGAGAGTCGCACCAAGTGAAAATTTTTGCAGTTTGTAGTTCCATCGTGTCCACAGTATTACCTAGCAGCTGTGCCAACAATAGAGCTCCACAAAGCTCCAACCGAGCTAAAGATTTCGTTTTAAGAGGTGCCACTCTAGTTTTTGACACGATGAGATTGATGAACGTTTCATTTCCGGCGGTAACTTTGAGGTATATTGTTGCACCATATGCCTTTTCAGATGCATCGCAGAATCCGTGGACTTCGATTTGTGATTTGTTGTTGAAATTAATCCAGCGTGGGATCTCGATGGCACCTAAAAGCTTCAATCCAGATTTGAAACTTTCCCAAGCAGAAATGATTGATGATGAGAGTTCAGAGTCCCAGGTTTGTTTGTCTTTCCAAATATCTTGCATTATTATTTTTCCAACGATGACGCAGGGTGCTATCCAGCCCATAGGATCGTATAGACGAGCAAGATCTGATAAAATAGTTCGTTTTGTTGTTTTTGCATGTTCCGGAAGTGAGATTTTGAATGAAAACATATCCTTTGCAGGATGCAACTGGATGCCAAGGGCCTTGATCGCATTTTTCTCATCGAATGATATTGGTACTTGTACTTCCCTATCTTCCTCTGGTACATTCATCACTAAGTCTTCGTAATTACTTGCCCATTCTTAATGGGGAACCTCCTTTCTTTAAGATTGTTATGAGCTGCGTCTGCATCTCCAATGCTTCTGCTACTGAGTCTGCTCCATGAATTACATCATCGACGTAGACATTTTTAGGGCTATTTTCGATGCGATAGGATAATCATCGTGCTCATCAGCTGCCAGTTGTTGAAGCGTTAGGATGGCTTAGTATGGTGCAGAGGCAGTACCGAATGTAACTGTGTTCAGGCGATATGCTTTCACTTCTTCTCCTTCGACATCTCGCCATAAAACAAGTTGATACATTGAATCACCTGGAGTGACCCAAATTTGCCTATACATTTTTGTTATGTCAGCTGTAAACGCAACTTTGTATTTCCTAAACCGTGCAATGTGGTCGAAGATGTCATCCTGAAGTCTAGGACCAACATAAAGATGGTCATTGAGTGAAGTACGATAAGATGTTTTGCAAGACGCTTCAAAAACAATCCGTAATTTTGTGGTTGAGCTGGATTCTTTCACTACGGCATGGTGAGGTAAGAAATAGTGAGAGGTGTTTAGTGCACCAAATGATACTTCGGTCATATGCCCTAGCTGTTTGTATTCATTAAATACCTTTGTGTACTCTTCTTTAAAGAGCGGATTTGTTTTGAATTTTCGTTCTAACTGTAGGAATCGTACCAAAGCTGATCTTTGAGATAAACCTAAAGATGGATATATTGCTTCCTTGAACGGAAGTTGGACAACGTATTTTCCATCCCATTGCCTTTGATGTGTTCTGCAAAAATGTGTTTCACAGTCTTCTTCCTTTGGAGAGAGAATCTTTCGACCTTGAACTTCTTCAAGTTCCCAGAACTTCTTATGCGTTTGGTATAAGATCTCAGGTTCAGTGTCGATGTGAAAGGCTTGTACATGAGAGTGGCCATAGGGTGTAACTCCTCCAGACAGAACCCATCCAAGTTCCGTCTTTTGAGCGATAGGTGTACCTTGCGGTCCTTTTATTAATCCTTCAAGGATAATGGATGAGTACGCATCGCTGCCTAATAAAATATCGATTTTCTTTGGTTTGTCGAATTTAGGATCTGCAAGTTGTATATTCTTGAGATGGTTCCAATTTGATACAGGTATCTTATGGGTCGGAAGAATCGCTGAAAGTTTGGGAAGGACCAAAGCATTCAACTGAAGAGTAAAGTCTTCATTAACGTTTTATGAAATCGTGAGAGTGACCTTCCAATTTGAGGTACTTGCATTGCTTTCTCCAACGCCAATGACTTTTACACAATGCCTTTCTTTTTTCAAACTAAGAAGTTGAGCAGCAGATTCAGTAATGAAAGATGATTCTGATCCCTGATCCAATAATGCTCGCAGCAGTAACGGTTGGCCAGCAGGTGTCCGAACCTTGATAAGAGCCGTGGCCAGAAGAACAGGAGCAATATCGTTTTCGGCCAGGCACACGTTGTTTGCTGAGGCAATTGCAGGAGGTACAGAGATTTCGGAAGGGCCCCATTAAACATAGATAGGAGAGGAGGAAGTTGCATTGTTTGGTTTAGCTGCGTCATTCAAATGCAGCAATGAGTGATGTTTTTGATGGCACGTAGAACACGAAAATGTGCTTGAACAATCTTGAGTGAAATGTGCACTTCCAAGTTATTCTTTTTAACAAAATCATGCCTTTTCGTTGCATTAAATGCTTTGAATTTAAAACAATTCCGAATAGAATGTAAGCCTTAACATAGCGAGCATTTATTAACAGATTTGGAGTTCTGAACACGAACCGTGTTTTTTGCTTTTTGGTTAATTAACACTGAGGGGGACGGCCCGATGACATCTAATGTTCTTGATGTCATCAAAATAAAATCTTCTAGGACGCTATATTGCGGGTAGTCAACATGCGTTGAAATGTGTGCCTCCCAAAGCGCAAGCGTTGTATAGGAAAGTTTCTGCACTGTATGAAATATGAGAACGTCTTCCCAAGACTCTATTGGTACTCCAAGATTTTTTAACGATTGTTTTGCTTCGTTTGTCGCATCGACTAAAATTTTGAGGTCGTCTGATGATTCTCGAGTTATTTTAGCCTGATCGAAAAGAAATTTGAACTGATTGTCTTTCAATAATCTGACATTTTGATATCTTTTCACTACCAACACCCACGCGGATTGGAAACTTGTGTCTGTATCTCGGAGTATTCTGGCTGCCTCCCCAGATAAATTACTTTTCAAATAATGAAGTTTATGAACATCAGATATTAGAGTGTTCTTATTCACTATCGCCTCAAACAACCCCTTAAATTCTGGCCACATTTTAAGCGGACTATCAAAAGTTGGTATTTTAATTGGAGGGAGTTTAAGTTCTACCGACGGGAATTGTGCATTTGATCCGTTCAAAAATTTGTTGAGTAAGGTTTGACTTTCAATTTTTGAAATCTTCTCTTTTAACTCACATGAATAACTAAAATAGATTTCTCTTAATTTATGAAAAGTAAGTGCATCCATATAGCTAACTTTTGCTTCTTCCGTAGGAGATTCAACTATTTTTTGGTGAAGGACTCTTGCCTCATCGAAATATGTTTCTAAATTAACTAAACGCACCTCATTCATGTGTATCGACTTTTTTGACTGCTCTAACTGTTCATACTTTTAAGCATCCGCAACTAAATCTCGCGAAATACTCTGAACAGCATCTATCCAACCAGAAAGTTTACCTTTACTCAAGATGAAGTCACAATTTATTTAATAATTTGGAGATCAGATGACACACAACACACGATTTAAATTTGGATCAACTGTGACCAATGAATTAATATATAAATAATGTTAAATTAAAAGCCACACACCTGTCATCATGCGTTGCTCCCTCGATGAACCAGCGCAGCGTCTTATACAGCAGGTCTTACCAACTGGATGTCTTGAATTGACCGGACGAATGTTCTTTAATCTGTACCACGGGCAAACACGAATGTCTTTCTGTTAAAGTTCAACCCGCACAAACACGATTGTCTTTCTGTTTAATTTTTACCACGCACAACACGATTGTCTTTCTGCTTTAATGGAATCTATATGTATCCTTGAGATCCGGCTCGAAGGACCATAATGTATCGCAAGAATACTCAGCGTAAAATTATAAACGAAAACTTTCATACGAAAATAAAAATGATGAAGCCATCAACCGCGGTCATTCGTCGCGAATAATCAACCAAAAAAAAACTGTCGACTAGATCGTATGAACAAGAAAAAAAACAACAACTTTTTCTCTACGACTTTAAGTTTTCAATTTATTTTTCTTTAACTTGAATTGTGTCGCATTACACAACTAAATTGACATTGAATTCGTTTTTGCCAATCTCTTTTACATATCGCCTCGCTATCGTCCACTACAGCTGTTCTCCCCGTTGGTCATCTATGGTCCAGCTATGGATCGTTGACCCTCTGCGGTAAGAGATCACATTAACGGGAACACAAACATGCATCCAATTTTGTTAGTTGCGATGTTCCTCGCACCGCACCGACTCGTGTGCGTCTTTGGCCACCCACACCTCGTTTGCCTAGTGCACAGAAAAAAAAACATCGACTTAGGCGGGCCAAAATGATGATCGTGGTGTTGTAAAACATAGAATTGGGTGGGATCAACTTAATGATCGTTGCGGCGGCGGCGGCTGCTTTTATTTTTGGTGACGGACCTCCAAGATGTTGTTTTGCCGTCGGTAGTTTCATCTTCCAAAGAATATAGGGTTTTCTTGATGTTCTTTTTCCTGATGCATGTTGCGCTGCAACATCCTGCCGGGCCCCTGCCCGGGATAGGCAACCATGATCTTCAATTAGGAGATTATGCCATGCGAGATTCTCATGAGAGACGGGTGACGGTGACATGAAAAAAAATAAAAGTGAAGGTATGGTGAATGGTGTGTGGCTATATAGTGATGATTTTTACTATTTATTAGTTTTAAGATTTATTAAATTCAGATTTAGTTTACTTTGTTAATTTAAAGATAAATGTATAAAATGAGAAATATGTTTATGGTTTGTGTGTGTTTGATCACTTGATTCGTTTATCATTGGTAAGAAACAATGTTTTGTTATAGGACGCTTTAATGAAGCGGTTGTGGTTTTAATTAATACAACACGAACTTTTCCATCCGCTGCTGCATCTCTGTTGCCTTGAATCGGTAACATCTTAAGCACTTGTGGATGCATTGCTTTACTGCTGATTTCAAATGCAGAATCCAATATTCTGATTGAAGTGTTGCCATGATCAGTTGCTGACCACCATGGAGAGTTCCCATGTGGGTATCATGGACGATGAGTGACGTGAGAAAATTACTTGACGGGAGTATTATCGGATGTGAATTAGGTAAGTAAGCATTTTCTAGACGACCTCCAACTCGTACGATATTCTTTTCATCCAAGAATGGCGAAAGTTTCGCTAACTTGCTTTGTTTGGCGACTATTTCTCCCTGACTAAGCTTCGAGATGTCTTCGCTGAAATGCTCTTGCTGCACAAAAGCAATTAGACGTACTCGAGCAGAAGAGATTTCATCTAATGAAAGTGGTCCCTGCACACGGGTTTCTAATTTCTTGGCCTTAAATTGAAAATTTTTTAAGAATCGACATACTGGCGCTGCCGCTCGATATAACCGATTGAGAGATGAAAAACGATTGAACAGAGGTTCATTTGATTTAAACGTCGTGAAATTAACACATTATTGGAAAACATTAACATTAACATAAATTGCTCTTGGTTTTTGAACATACCGGTTTTTTTAATTCCAGTTCAGTAGGTTTGACTTCCAAAGACGTCGTATACATACTTTCATTGAATGATTTAAAAAATTCCGGACCATGCCACCAATGTCGATTCTGGATGAGATCATTGGAAGAGACTCCTCGAGAAGCAATGTCCGCTGGGTTGTCTTTCGATGAAATGTAATTCCAATTGTTCGAATCAGTAAGTTCTTGGATTTCTGCCACCCTATTAGCAACAAACGTTGTCCTTAAGTACGGTGGGCTCTTAATCCAAGCTTAAGTAATTTGAGAGTCGCACCAAGTGAAAATTTTTGCAGTTTGTAGTTCCATCGTGTCCACAGTATTACCTAGCAGCTGTGCCAACAATAGAGCTCCACAAAGCTCCAACCGAGCTAAAGATTTCGTTTTAAGAGGTGCCGCTCTAGTTTTTGACACGATGAGATTGATGAACGTTTCATTTCCGGCGGTAACTTTGAGGTATATTGTTGTACTATATGCCTTTTCAGATGCATCGCAGAATCCGTGGACTTCGATTTGTGATTTGTTGTTGAAATTAATCCAGCGTGGGATATCGA
This sequence comes from Melanostoma scalare, assembly GCA_949752695.1. Taxonomy (NCBI): domain Eukaryota; kingdom Metazoa; phylum Arthropoda; class Insecta; order Diptera; family Syrphidae; genus Melanostoma; species Melanostoma scalare. Next base: position 135,885,468 of record OX456985.1, on the reverse strand, counting down.
TGGCACCTAAAAGCTTCAATCCAGATTTGAAACTTTCCCAAGCAGAAATGATTGATGATGAGAGTTCAGAGTCCCAGGTTTGTTTGTCTTTCCAAATATCTTGCATTATTATTTTTCCAACGATGACGCAGGGTGCTATCCAGCCCATAGGATCGTATAGACGAGCAAGATCTGATAAAATAGTTCGTTTTGTTGTTTTTGCATGTTCCGGAAGTGAGATTTTGAATGAAAACATATCCTTTGCAGGATGCAACTGGATGCCAAGGGCCTTGATCGCATTTTTCTCATCGAATGATATTGGTACTTGTACTTCCCTATCTTCCTCTGGTACATTCATAACTAAGTCTTCGTAATTACTTGCCCATTCTTAATGGGGAACCTCCTTTCTTTAAGATTGTTATGAGCTGCGTCTGCATCTCCAATGCTTCTGCTACTGAGTCTGCTCCATGAATTACATCATCGACGTAGACATTTTTAGGGCTATTTTCGATGCGATAGGATAATCATCGTGCTCATCAGCTACCAGTTGTTGAAGCGTTAGGATGGCTAAGTATGGTGCAGAGGCAGTACCGAATGTAACTGTGTTCAGGCGATATGCTTTCACTTCTTCTCCTTCGACATCTCGCCATAAAACAAGTTGATACATTGAATCACCTGGAGTGACCCAAATTCGCCTATACATTTTTGTTATGTCAGCTGTAAACGCAACTTTGTATTTCCTAAACCGTGCAATGTGGTCGAAGATGTCATCCTGGAGTCTTGGACCAACATAAAGATGGTCATTGAGTGAAGTACGATAAGATGTTTTGCAAGACGCTTCAAAAACAATCCGCAATTTTGTGGTTGAGCTGGCTTCTTTCACTACGGCATGGTGAGGTAAGAAATAGTGAGAGGTGTTTAGTGCACCAAATGATACTTCGGTCATATGCCCTAGCTGTTTGTATTCATTAAATACCTTTGTGTACTCTTCTTTAAAGAGCGGATTTGTTTTGAATTTTCGTTCTAACTGTAAGAATCGTACCAAAACTGATCTTTGAGATAAACCAAAAGATGGATATATTGCTTCCTTGAACGGAAGTTGGACAACGTATTTTCCATCCCATTGCCTTTGATGTGTTCTGCAAAAATGTGTTTCACAGTCTTCTTCCTTTGGAGAGAGAATCTTTCGACCTTGAACTTCTTCAAGTTCCCAGAACTTCTTAAGCGTATGGTATAAGATCTCAGGTTCAGTGTCGATGTGAAAGGCTTGTACATGAGAGTGGCCATAGGGTGTAACTCCTCCAGACAGAACCCATCCAAGTTCCGTCTTTTGAGCGATAGGTGTACCTTGCGGTCCTTTTATTAATCCTTCAAGGATAATGGATGAGTACGCATCGCTGCCTAATAAAATATCGATTTTCTTTGGTTTGTCGAATTTAGGATCTGCAAGTTGTATATTCTTGAGATGGTTCCAATTTGATACAGGTATCTTATGGGTCGGAAGAATCGCTGAAAGTTTGGGAAGGACCAAAGCATTCAACTGAAGAGTAAAGTCTTCATTAACGTTTGATGAAATCGTGAGAGTGACCTTCCAATTTGAGGTACTTGCATTGCTTTCTCCAACGCCAATGACTTTTACACAATGCCTTTCTTTTTTCAAACTAAGAAGTTGAGCAGCAGATTCAGTAATGAAAGATGATTCTGATCCCTGATCCAATAATGCTCGCAGCAGTAACGGTTGGCCAGCAGGTGTCCGAACCTTGATAAGAGCCGTGGCCAGAAGAACAGGAGCAATATCGTTTTCGGCCAGGCACACGTTGTTTGCTGAGGCAATTGCAGGAGGTACAGAGATTTCGGAAGGGCCCCATTAAACATAGATAGGAGAGGAGGAAGTTGCATTGTTTGGTAGCTGCGTCATTCAAATGCAGCAATGAGTGATGTTTTTGATGGCACGTAGAACACGAAAATGTGCTTGAACAATCTTGAGTGAAATGTGCACTTCCAAGTTATTCTTTTTAACAAAATCATGCTTTTTCGTTGCATTAAATGCTTTGAATTTAAAACAATTCCGAATAGAATGTAAGCCTTAACATATCGAGCATTTATTAACAGATTTGGAGTTCTGAACACGAACCGTGTTGGACGAAGTTTTCTTTGCTTTTTGGTTAATTAACACTGAGGGGGACTGCCCGATGACATCTAATGTTCTTGATGTCATCAAAATAAAATCTTCTAGGACGCTATATTGCGGGTAGTCAACATGCGTTGAAAGCCTCCCAAAGCGCACGCGTTGTATAGGGAAGTTTCTGCACTGTATGAAATATGAGAACGTCTTCCCAAGACTCTATTGGTACTCCAAGATTTTTTAACGATTGTTTTGCTTCGTTTGTCGTATCGACTAAAATTTTGAGGTCGTCTGATCATTCTCGAGTTATTTTAGCTTGATCGAAAAGAAGTTTGAACTGATTGTCTTTCAATAATCTTACATTTTGATATCTTTTCACTGCCAACGCCCACGCGGATTGGAAACTTGAGTCTGTATCTCGGAGTATTCTGGCTGCCTCCCCAGATAAATTACTTTTCAAATAATGGAGTTTATGAACATCAGATATTAGAGTGTTCTTATTCACTATCGCCTCAAACAACCCCTTACATTCTGGCCACATTTTAAGCGAACCATCAAAAGTTGGTATTTTAATTGGAGGGAGTTTAAGTTCTACCGACGGGAATTGTGCATTTGATCCGTTCAAAAATTTGTTGAGTAAGGTTTGACTTTCAATTTTTGAAATCTTCTCTTTTAACTCACATGAATAACTAAAATAGATTTCTCTTAATTTATGAAAAGTAAGTGCATCCATATAGTTAACTTTTGCTCCTTCCGTAGGAGATTCAACTATTTTTTGGTGAAGGACTCTTGCCTCATCGAAATATGTTTCTAAATTAACTAAACGCGCCTTGTGGTATAAACAATAAATAAACCGACACGGTTGACTGTCAGGAAACAATCCAACTTTTTCATTAGGAAGATTCAATGTGATCGTTGTCCAGACAAGGTCAACGCAAAATCACTGAACGTGGGAAAGTGCATGGCTTGCATATTACACGTTGTGAAATATGCAAGCACTGCGTATAAATGCATTCGGTGACTTTGGCTACCTGTGTCTGGGCCAGGTTGCACGCAGTCGGATTAGATTACGACAGCCAAACGTGCATGCAACTGGAATATTACACCACATTTCCTCCCCCTTTTGAAAAGCTTTCAATTTATTTAAACAATCATAGTTAAAAATTATTACAATAAAAAAATTTAAGATATGATATTATAATTTTAGTTTACATCTTCTAGTAAAATTGTTGTTTAATTTTTAGTTTTACATTAATATAAGTCTTACTCTAAGATTTTTTGTTTTGTATTTTTATTATTAGATATTTATTTACTTTTTAGTTTACATCTTCTAGTAAAATTATTATTTTATTTTTAGTTTTACCATAATATAGGTCTTACTCTAAGTTTTTTTATTTTATTTTTTATTGTATTTTTTTTTTTTTTTGCATAAGCTAGTTACAGATTGTTCTTTTTTTTTTATTTTAACATGTAAATGTGCATATAGTGTATTTATACATATCATGTCTGAACATTTTGACAAGCTGTTTAATTTTTAGATATGTTATTTAGGTTTCACAAGTTCAATTAATTAATTAATTTTTCGATAGGATAGTTTTTTTATCTGTGGATACTAACAATGGTAGGCTTTGGCGAAGGGGATTGATAGGATAGATTAGGTCTGTGTTTTCATTTGTAGACACTAACAATGGTAGACTTCGTGCCCCCTTCATTTTTATGGGATGGGAGTTGTCGGTAGTGAAGGAATTAGATTTCTTTGCACATCTAATGCAAATTATTTTGAGCAGGATAGTTTTAAACGATAGAAATAAAAAGAACATGAGGAGTAGGATAATCACTCCGTAAATAGCTGATTTAGTTAGCCTAGTGTCGTTTTTGTATTTATGATCCCGCAGATGAACTTCAAGAGGAAGACTGTTTGTGGCCAACTCAAACCCTACAATGTTTAGATCTTTTGAGTGAGATCGATGTTCGAAACTTACATCAGGAATCTCAATGTCTGCCATGAAGCTTGAACTGAAAAATATAGTAATATTTGACAATTTTACCGTCTGTTGGACAGTTTCTAAAGTTATTTCCGTGGACATGGCCTTGCATCCTGGATCTAGGCTAACTATTCCTGTGTCTTTAATGAGAGCTATTTTGTAGAATTCTCTACACATTATTTTTAAACCAACGTTGACATAAAATAAAACCAAAAGTACAAAAATATATGGATTGAATGGAATTCTATAAAATGTTAAATATCTTGAAATTGAAGCTTAAAACCAGATCAATGGAAACATTTTTAGGAAGGTCAGTAATTAGAAATTAAAATGTAACTAAAATAAAATCTAGAAGAAACATTAAAAATTAGCGGAAGCTACTTGCTATGAGTTTGAAAACTAATTAATCTGCAACTCGTTAACCTTTAAGAATACTACAAAAAAGTATTTAAGGAAGAGCGACTAATTTCTTGACACGTTTGGCATTCCGTAAATTTTTGTCTTTTGCAGGTAGATAGGGCAATGAATTTTTTGTAAATAAAAATTTTAATTAAAGGCCTTAAAATATGCTGGTAGACTCTTCTATTCATAAAAATTTTTGAGTCGATTGTTATGAACCCTTTCAAGCTTATTTTTACGTGAAATAGAAGTGTTCACGTTGTTATGAACTTCCTTAACTTCAAAAGGCCCTGTAAACAAGGGACAAAGTTTTTTTTTCTGCTCATGTCTTGCAGAAGAACCAAATCACCTATTTCGAAAGACTGTGGATTTATCTTTTTATCAAAATACTCCTTTGTCTTTTCCTTACTCTTATCAATGTTAGTTTTAGCAACCTGATAAGCCTTCTGGAGTTTATGTCTTAGTTCAAAAAAATAGTTTTCGTGAATATATATAGGAGTTGGTGTCCTCGTTATGCCAGTTGGCATAGGGGATTTAAAACCAAAGAGAACGTCCATGGGAGTTAGCTTGGAGCTAGCGTGTGGAGTGTTATTGTGTACATACATAGCTTGTCGGAGCCATTGATCCCAATCAGCGGGGTTGCTTTTTGAAAATGATCTTAAGTACTCTGCCAATGGCCCATGGTTACGTTCCAAGGCTCCATTTGCTTGTGGATGATAAGCCGTAGTTTCAAGTTTCCTGATGTTTAGAAACTTGCACACCTTTTTAAAAAGTTCACTACAAAAGTTAGCACCCCGATCTGTCAATAGTTGCTGTGGCGATCTATATCTGCTAATTATTTCATCATAGAAAACCTTAGCTACAGTTCCTGCTTCCATATTGGGTAGTGCATAGCAGTCCATAAATCAAGTTAAATCGTCCTCAAAAGTTAGTATGAATTTGTTTCCTAGAATAGTGGTAGGTAAAGGTCCCACAATATCCATGAAAACTTTGTCGAAGGGTTTTCTCGAAGTTGCCGATATCATCATAGGCATCAAAGTATGTTTCGATTTTTTGTTAATTTGGCACTGTTTGCAAGCTTTAACATGCTTTCTTATGTCAGCAAACATATTTTTCCACTTGAAGGTGGATCTTATCCGTAAGTACGTTTTTAAGACACCCTGGTGTCCACCTAATGGAGAATTATGGTATTTTTTTAAAACTTTACTAATTTCGTCTTCCTTTGTTAGATAAATTGTACTACTGTCTTTCTTTTTGTTTTCGCTTGAACATTCCTGGTGTAGATAACTTGTGTCGCTATCACTATCAGTTTCACTTTCACTGTCCGTGCCACATGGATAATTATCTACTTTTGATTGTTTTGAACTATGAGCTTTAACCAAGGCTGTCTTTGATCTTGCCTGAAGTCCGTTATTTGGCTTATTGTTGGAATTATTTGAATTGTCTTTAGTTTGGGAATTAGATTGTGCTCTAGTTATTGCATACACCTTATTCATATCATAATTATTATCGGGAATTCGGCTAAGGGCGTCAGCCACAACATTTTGCTTTCCTGGCTTGTATTTTATTTCGAAATCAAACTCTGATAGTTTGTGCCGAAAATTAGTCAACCTGGTGGAATCTTGAGAAATTTTAAAGAAATGGACCAATGGCTGGTGGTCTGTATATAATGTAAATTTCCTACCTAGCAGGTAACACCTAAAATTTTTAACAGCCCAAACTATGGCCAACCCTTCTCGTTCAATTGTGGAATAGCGACGCTCTGTAGCACTTAAAATTCTACTTGCAAAGGCTATCGGCAAATCAAGACCATTTCTAATCTGAGAAAGAACAGCTCCTAATGTTGTTCCACTGGCATCCGTGGTGAGGAAAAATTCCTTTTTGAAATCTGGATAGATAAGTATTGGTGGACTAGAAAGAATAGCTTTCAAAGTAGTGAAAGCCGTTTCACAATCGCTATTCCAACTAAAAGGAACGTCTTTGTGAGTGATATTACGTAAAGGTCTTTCTAAAGCGGAAAAGTTAGGAACGCTTCGCCTGTAAAAATTTGCCATCCCTAAAAATGACTGAATTTCTTTAGAATTTTTTGGTGTTGGGATTTCTAATATACTTCTCACTTTTGCCTTGTCTGGAAAAACGCCGTTTTGTGTAATATTAAATCCCAGATAAACGATCTCCCGCCGAAGAAAATTATATTTATGAGGTTGTAACCGCAGATTTAAATCTCGAATTTTTTCGAAAACACATATCAATTTTTTGTTGTGATCTTCAAGATTTTTTCCATAGATCACAATGTCATCCAGATACACAAAACATTTGTTGCCCTGGAGCCCTGTCAGTATGTGATTCATAAGGCGTTGAAAGGTTGCTGGTGCCCCTTTCAAACCGAATGGCATTCGAATAAATTCATAATGACCTCTATCAGTGCTGAACGCCGTTTTCTGTCTGTCATTTTTTTCGATTGAAACTTGGTGATAGCCACTCGCTAAATCTAGTGTTGAAAAATATCTACTATTGCCTAATTGGTCGAGAATGTCATCGATTCTCGGCAAAGGAAAAACATCACCTACAGTAATTTCGTTGAGCTTTCTAAAATCAACGACAACTCTGTGCTGCTTATTACCATTTTGATCAACTTTTTTGGGTACCACTAAAAGTGGACTATTCCATGGACTTATGCTATTTTTAATTAAATTATTTTTTAACATTTGTTTAACCTGATCATCTATTATTTGTTTTTGAGATTTAGGTAATCTATACTGTTTGATGTTAATGGGTCCCCTACTTGTATCAGTAGGAATTGCGTGAGCCATAGCTCTTGTGTGCTGCAATTTGTCTCCTTCAAGATAAAAAACGTCTGAGAACTGAGTACAGATTTCTTCGATAGTTTCTTTTTCCTCTTGGTTAAGAGTTTTTTTGCAGACTTAGTTCTTTGAAAAGTCTGTTTAGTCTTTCAGTTTTGTTTTCTTTATTGGCATGGTTTGTTTTGGTGACGCTTGCAACAAATGAAGATTTTAAATTTCTTGTTCCATTGGAATTGCAAGAAGTATCTGTGACTATATAATCACAAAGATTGTAATGGTGTATGGTGACGTCATGGAGGTTTTTTTCTTCAGACGCAGTGTTTGCTATACTTAAAACTACTTGACCATTGTGTATTTTATTTAAGCATGCACCAATTAAAACTTGAGGTATAATCTCGCAAGAATAACACATCAGTTCAGTGCCATTTGCGGCATCGTATATGATGCTGTTAACTATTATTTCGCTCCTCAGGGGTAAAGTCACTGTAACTTTAGAAGCAATAACATTTTTAGGGAATGACCTCCTCACCGTAGGCCTAGCTTGTTTTTCAAAAAATTCATCTCCGATAAGTTGGGTTGGGCAACCACCTTGCGAAGGTGGATAAGTTACAGGACAAACTGTTTGCCCAATTTCATCAAATGGTTGGACACCGTGCGAAGGTGTTACTTGATTTGACTTAATTATCGGAAAAGAATTCTTCTGTGAGCGGTTTTTAGTAGCCATCCCAATATTTTGTTCACAGAGATCACCCTTCGAATGAAGAAATTTTAGCGATCTGTTAGGACCTTCAATATTGGTATAAAGAAACAGAATGTCCTGCCCCAAGATACCATCACAATTTAAGGATGGAATTTTTTCCGTGACATGTAACTTACATTCAATTGGCGGATCTAGTAAAATTTTAGATTCTACTGACCCTAATGTAGTGCCGTTGGAAAAGATTCCATTAATTGCAATAGCATCTGTTTTGTTAACAAAGACGTCATCTCCAAGCACGTCTTTATTAACTATGCTGACGTCTGAGCCTGTATCTACTAATAAATTCAAATTTCTTTCTAAGCATACGTCTACTGGAATATTTACAATTCCATCCTTTACCAATTTTTCGTTGGATGAGGGTTTGGCGTTTTTTTCCCTCATCCAACCTGTTATTAGTTTTTTGACTGTTTTTGATTTTCGTCCCAGCGCTTCTTTGTGAAGCATTCCTCTATCCCATGCCCTTTTCGCAAGCAAAAATCGCATTTTTTTTTGTTTTGCTCACTTCGTTTCCTATTCAGATCATTTGTAAGCATTACCGAATAGTTCGACTGTTGCTTGCGCCTATAAGCAGGCTGCTGTGGATCCGGTTGGTTGGCAACTGATCTCAATGAGATATTTTGGCTGCAGTTGCCAGCCTCATGCCCATAAATTTTGCAGTTCGGACAAAAAGGTGTCATTCGTCGCTTCCTGCACTCTTGGAAAGAATGGTTTACCTCATTGCAAAAATTGCAGTTTATAGAGCCACTCTCTCCAACTCTAGGAGATTTTTGTTCGTAGGTGGGTATTTGATAAGGGGAACTCAAAGAATAAATTCCTGCACTTGCTTGCCTGGGGTTTTCGCAACAATTTCCGTTAAAACTTGTCATGCTGTTAGTATTGAACACAGGATATTTTTGTTCGTAAGCGGGTAACTGATAAGGGGAATTTAAAGAATAAATTCCTGCACTTGCTTGCCTGGGGTTTTCAAAACAATTGCCATTAAAACTTGTCACACTGTTAGTATTGAAAGGAGGAGATTTTTTTTCGTAAGCGGGTAACTGACTAGAGGAATTCAAAGAACAAATTCCTGCACTAGGTTGTCGAGGGCTTTCACAATAACTGCCATTAAAATTTTTCATGCTGGGATTATTATATGGGCCTACACCGTAATCAGTTGGGCTATTCAAATCATATTGCCAAGCTCCTTCACTGTTGAAAGACGACGCGAAAGCATTTGGAAACCCAGTAGCCATGTATGCTAATTGAGGATCTATTAGCTCCCGCTTTAAAATTTTTTGGACAGTTTCCGTTAAGCTACTCTCATCAAGACCTAGGGCATACTGTCGGAGATGTAAATTACACAGCCCTGTCTTGAACGAGTGTATTGCGGCGAGCTCGAGGTCTTTCATTATTGGCGTAGAGGGCCATAGCTTGTTTTGGCCTCTTCTTGGCAATTACTTAACAACCTATTTAATCTGAAACCGAATTGCGTTACGGTCTCATTTGAAATTTGCCGACACTGACGTAGCTCGTTTGTTATCTGTATGTAAGTTTTCCTAGGTAGGAAATTTTGGTTCAGTACTTGCTCTAATTCTTCGAGGCTCGCCACTGATTTCATTGAAATCAATGCAAAGGCATTGCCCCGCAGCCTTGTTAACACAAGGTTGTTAAACAGAGGCTTTTCAGCCTCTTCAAGGCATTGCCACACTTGTTTGCAGCAACCTATGAAACTTTGGACCTCGAGCACTATCCCTGGGTGATAAACACCCGAAAACGTGGGAATCAAAGTTGACACCAAACGTGCAACCTTTTCGTAGCTCATTGCAGGATGTTCTTTAAAAATATTTTTTGGTTGAATCTCAATATTTTTTATGGCCTTTTCTAAATCAGCTTACTGAGGTGTTAAAGAAAAGGAAGGGATTGGAAATTCGTTATTTGGTTGGTTGGCTATGTTCCCTTTTTTAAAATTACTTATATCTAACTTAAACTGTTTTGATAACTTACTTAGTGTTGCTAGGCGTTCTTTTTGTCTGTCGTCTATATCGCCTAATTGTTTATGGAGCTGCTCCTCAATTGATGATTGATGATTGGTGAAAGATGTTTGTTCCAGTGGGTCGTCACTTCCGTCTTCCGTCGGCTTGAATTGTTTTCCGGATCTCGTTACTGATTCCTCACTCATTCCTCATAAGGTATAATTAGGTGTTTTTGTTTTTTCGTTATTTCTCTTCTTGTTGTTTACTCTTCACTTATGTCGATTTCTTTTCACCCATTTGCAGTCGATAGCAGTTGTCACTAAATTCGATTCTTCTTTGGTATTTAGGAAATAGAAAAAGTAGCAATTTTTTGAATGTGTGTGTATCTAATTGACAGATAAAGAGAAACAAGCACCAAAGAACAAAACACTTGCATTCAAATTGTTAAGCACACAATTTTTATATATTTTTTTTTCACAAAATGTTTTTCAAATTCACAACTAAATTCAAAACAGTTCTGCTTCCTTTTATTTTTTTTCCCATATGCTGATGTTTTCCTTTGTTGTTTTTGATTTCTTGTTCACTTTACTGTTCACTTATAGACTTTTTCACTTAAGAGACTTTGGTCGTAGTGCTCTTTCCTGGCTGCGCCAAATTGTGGTATAAACAATAAATAAACCGACACGGTTGACTGTCAAGAAACAACCCAACTTTTTCATTAGGAAGATTCAATGTGATCGTTGTCCAGACAAGGTCAACGCAAAATCACTGAACGTGGGAAAGTGCATGGCTTGCATATTACACGTAGTGAAATATGCAAGCACTGCGTATAAATGCATTCGGTGACTTTGGCTACCTGTGTCTGGGCCAGGTTGCACGCAGTCGGATTAGATTACGACAGCTAAACGTGCATGCAACTATAATATTACACCACAGCCTCATTCATGTGTATCGACTTTTTTGACTGCTCTAACTTTTCATACGTTTTAGCATCCGCAACTAAATCTCGCGAAATACTCTGAACAGCATCTATCCAACCAGAAAGTCTACCTTTACTCATGATGAAGTCACAATTTATTTAATATTTTGGAGATCAGATGACACACAACACACGATTTAAATTAGGATCAACTGTGATCAATGAATTAATATATAAAAAATGTTAAATTAAAAGCCACACACCTGTCATCATGCGTTGCTCCCTCGATGAACCAGCGCAGCGTCTTATACAGCAGGTCTTACCAACTGGATGTCTTGAATTGACCGGACGAATGTTCTTTAATCTGTACCGCGGGCAAACACTAATGTCTTTCTGTTAAAGTTCAACCCGCACAAACACGATTGTCTTTCTGTTTAATTTTTACCACGCACAACACGATTGTCTTTCTGCTTTAATGGAATCTATATGTATCCTTGAGATCCGGCTCGAAGGACCAAAATGTATCGCAAGAATACTCGGCGTAAAATTATAAACGAAAACTTTCATACAAAAATAAAAATGTTTATGGCTTCAACCGCGGTCATTCGTCGCGAATAATCAACCAAAAAAAAACTGTCGACTAGATCGTATGAACAAAAAAAAAAAAACAACTTCTCTACGACTTTAAGTTTTCAATTTATTTTTCTTTAACTTGAATTGTGTCGCATTACACAACTAAATTGACATTGAATTCGTTTTTGCCAATCTCTTTTACATATCGCCTCGCTATCGTCCACTACAGCTGTTCTCCCCGTTGGTCATCTATGGTCCAGCTATGGATCGTTGACCCTCTGCGGTAAGAGATCACATTAACGGGAACACAAACATGCATCCAATTTTGTTAGTTGCGATGTTCCTCGCACCGCACCGACTCGTGTGCGTCTTTGGCCACCCACACCTCGTTTGCCTAGTGCACAGAAAAAAAAACATCGACTTAGGCGGGCCAAAATGATGATCGTGGTGTTGTAAAACATAGAATTGGGTGGGATCAACTTAATGATCGTTGCGGCGGCGGCGGCTGCTTTTATTTTTGGTGACGGACCTCCAAGATGTTGTTTTGCCGTCGGTAGTTTCATCTTCCAAAGAATATAGGGTTTTCTTGATGTTCTTTTTCCTGATGCATGTTGCGCTGCAACATCCTGCCGGGCCCCTGCCCGGGATAGGCAACCATGATCTTCAATTAGGAGATTATGCCATGCGAGATTCTCATGAGAGACGGGTGACGGTGACATGAAAAAAAATAAAAATGAAGGTATGGTGAATGGTGTGTGGCTATATAGTGATGATTTTTACTATTTATTAGTTTTAAGATTTATTAAATTCAGATTTAGTTTACTTTGTTAATTTAAAGATAAATGTATAAAATGAGAAATATGTTTATGGTTTGTGTGTGTTTGATCACTTGATTCGTTTATCATTGGTAAGAAACAATGTTTTGTTATAGGACGCTTTAATGAAGCGGTTGTGGTTTTAATTAATACAACACGAACTTTTCCATCCGCTGCTGCATCTCTGTTGCCTTGAATCGGTAACATCTTAAGCATTGTGGATGCATTGCTTTACTGCTGATTTCAAATGCAGAATCCAATATTCCGATTGAAGTGTTGCCATGATCAGTTGCTGACCACCATGGAGAGTTCCCATGTGGGTATCATGGACGATGAGTGACGTGAGAAAATTACTTGACGGGAGTATTATCGGATGTGAATTAGGTAAGTAAGCATTTTCTAGACGACCTCCAACTCGTACGATATTCTTTTCATCCAAGAATGGCGAAAGTTTCGCTAACTTGCTTTGTTTGGCGACTATTTCTCCCTGACTAAGCTTCGAGATGTCTTCGCTGAACTGCTCTTGTTGCACAAAAGCAATTAGACGTACTCGAGCAGAAGAGATTTCATCTAATGAAAGTGGTCCCTGCACACGGGTTTCTAATTTCTTGGCCTTAAATTGAAATTTTTTTAAGAATCGACATACTGGCGCTGCCGCTCGATATAACCGATTGAGAGATGAAAAACGATTGAACAGAGGTTCATTTGATTTAAACGTCGTGAAATTAACACATTATTGGAAAACATTAACTATGGGGTACCCAGATTCCATCAAATTGCTCTTGGTTTTTGAACATACCGGTTTTTTTAATTCCAGTTCAGTAGGTTTGACTTCCAAAGACGTATACATACTTTCATTGAATGATTTAAAAAATTCCGGACCATGCCACCAATGTCGATTCTGGATGAGATCATTGGAAGAGACTCCTCGAGAAGCAATGTCCGCTGGGTTGTCTTTCGATGAAATGTAATTCCAATTGTTCGAATCAGTAAGTTCTTGGATTTCTGCCACCCTATTAGCAACAAATGTTGTCCTTAAGTATGGTGGGCTCTTAATCCAAGCTAAAGTAATTTGAGAGTCGCACCAAGTGAAAATTTTTGCAGTTTGTAGTTCCATCGTGTCCACAGTATTACCTAGCAGCTGTGCCAACAACAGAGCTCCACAAAGCTCCAACCGAGCTAAAGATTTCGTTTTAAGAGGTGCCACTCTAGTTTTTGACACGATGAGATTGATGAACGTTTCATTTCCGGCGGTAACTTTGAGGTATATTGTTGCACCATATGCCTTTTCAGATGCATCGCAGAATCCGTGGACTTCGATTTGTGATTTGTTGTTGAAATTAATCCAGCGTGGGATCTCGATGGCACCTAAAAGCTTCAATCCAGATTTGAAACTTTCCCAAGCAGAAATGATTGATGATGAGAGTTCAGAGTCCCAGGTTTGTTTGTCTTTCCAAATATCTTGCATTATTATTTTTCCAACGATGACGCAGGGTGCTATCCAGCCCATAGGATCGTATAGACGAGCAAGATCTGATAAAATAGTTCGTTTTGTTGTTTTTGCATGTTCCGGAAGTGAGATTTTGAATGAAAACATATCCTTTGCAGGATGCAACTGGATGCCAAGGGCCTTGATCGCATTTTTCTCATCGAATGATATTGGTACTTGTACTTCCCTATCTTCCTCTGGTACATTCATCACTAACTCTTCGTAATTACTTGCCCATTCTTAATGGGGAACCTCCTTTCTTTAAGATTGTTATGAGCTGCGTCTGCATCTCCAATGCTTCTGCTACTGAGTCTGCTCCATGAATTACATCATCGACGTAGACATTTTTAGGGCTATTTTCGATGCGATAGGATAATCATCGTGCTCATCAGCTACCAGTTGTTGAAGCGTTAGGATGGCTAAGTATGGTGCAGAGGCAGTACCGAATGTAACTGTGTTCAGGCGATATGCTTTCACTTCTTCTCCTTCGACATCTCGCCATAAAACAAGTTGATACATTGAATCACCTGGAGTGACCCAAATTTGCCTATACATTTTTGTTATGTCAGCTGTAAACGCAACTTTGTATTTCCTAAACCGTGCAATGTGGTCGAAGATGTCATCCTGAAGTCTAGGACCAACATAAAGATGGTCATTGAGTGAAGTACGATAAGATGTTTTGCAAGACGCTTCAAAAACAATCCGCAATTTTGTGGTTGAGCTGGCTTCTTTCACTACGGCATGGTGAGGTAAGAAATAGTGAGAGGTGTTTAGTGCACCAAATGATACTTCGGTCATATGCCCTAGCTGTTTGTATTCATTAAATACCTTTGTGTACTCTTCTTTAAAGAGCGGATTTGTTTTGAATTTTCGTTCTAACTGTAGGAATCGTACCAAAGCTGATCTTTGAGATAAGCCTAAGGATGGATATATTGCTTCCTTGAACGGAAGTTGGACAACGTATTTTCCATCCCATTGCCTTTGATGTGTTCTGCAAAAATGTGTTTCACAGTCTTCTTCCTTTGGAGAGAGAATCTTTCGACCTTGAACTTCTTCAAGTTCCCAGAACTTCTTAAGCGTATGGTATAAGATCTCAGGTTCAGTGTCGATGTGAAAGGCTTGTACATGAGAGTGGCCATAGGGTGTAACTCCTCCAGACAGAACCCATCCAAGTTCCGTCTTTTGAGCGATAGGTGTACCTTGCGGTCCTTTTATTAATCCTTCAAGGATAATGGATGAGTACGCATCGCTGCCTAATAAAATATCGATTTTCTTTGGTTTGTCGAATTTAGGATCTGCAAGTTGTATATTCTTGAGATGGTTCCAATTTCATACAGGTATCTTATGGGTCGGAAGAATCGCTGAAAGTTTGGGAAGGACCAAAGCATTCAACTGAAGAGTAAAGTCTTCATTAACGTTTGATGAAATCGTGAGAGTGACCTTCCAATTTGAGGTACTTGCATTGCTTTCTCCAACGCCAATGACTTTTACACAATGCCTTTCTTTTTTCAAACTAAGAAGTTGAGCAGCAGATTCAGTAATGAAAGATGATTCTGATCCCTGATCCAATAATGCTCGCAGCAGTAACGGTTGGCCAGCAGGTGTCCGAACCTTGATAAGAGCCGTGGCCAGAAGAACAGGAGCAATATCGTTTTCGGCCAGGCACACGTTGTTTGCTGAGGCAATTGCAGGAGGTACAGAGATTTCGGAAGGGCCCCATTAAACATAGAAAGGAGAGGAGGAAGTTGCATTTTTTGGTTTAGCTGCGTCATTCAAATGCAGCAATGAGTGATGTTTTTGATGGCACGTAGAACACGAAAATGTGCTTGAACAATCTTGAGTGAAATGTGCACTTCCAAGTTATTCTTTTTAACAAAATCATGCCTTTTCGTTGCATTAAATGCTTTGAATTTAAAACAATTCCGAATAGAATGTAAGCCTTAACATAGCGAACATTTATTAACAGATTTGGGGTTCTGAACACGAACCGTGTTTTTTGCTTTTTGGTTAATTAACACTGAGGGGGACGGCCCGATGACATCTAATGTTCTTGATGTCATCAAAATAAAATCTTCTAGGACGCTATATTGCGGGTAGTCAACATGCGTTGAAATGTGTGCCTCCCAAAGCGCAAGCGTTGTATAGGAAAGTTTCTGCTTCTCTATTGGTACTCCAAGATTTTTTAACGATTGTTTTGCTTCGTTTGTCGTATCGACTAAAATTTTGAGGTCGTCTGATGATTCTCGAGTTATTTTAGCCTGATCGAAAAGAAATTTGAACTGATTGTCTTTCAATAATCTGACATTTTGATATATTTTCACTACCAACACCAACGCGGATTGGAAACTTGTGTCTGTATCTCGGAGTATTCTGGCTGCCTCCCCAGATAAATTACTTTTCAAATAATGGAGTTTATGAACATCAGATATTTGAGTGTTCTTATTCACTATCGCCTCAAACAACCCCTTACATTCTGGCCACATTTTAAGCGGACTATCAAAAGTTGGTTATTTAATTGGAGGGAGTTTAAGTTCTACCGACGGGAATTGTGCATTTGATCCGTTCAAAAATTTGTTGAGTAAGGTTTGACTTTCAATTTTTGAAATCTTCTCTTTTAACTCACATGAATAACTAAAATAGATTTCTCTTAATTTATGAAAAGTAAGTGCATCCATATAGCTAACTTTTGCTTCTTTTGTAGGAGATTCAACTATTTTTTGGTGAAGGACTCTTGCCTCATCGAAATATGTTTCTAAATTAACTAAACGCGCCTCATTCATGTGTATCGACTTTTTTGACTGCTCTAACTTTTCATACGTTTAAGCATCCGCAACTAAATCTCGCGAAATACTCTGAACAGCATCTATCCAACCAGAAAGTTTACCTTTACTCATGATGAAGTCACAATTTATTTAATAATTTGGAGATCAGATGACACACAACACACGATTTAAATTTGGATCAACTGTGACCAATGAATTAATATATAAATAATGTTAAATTAAAAGCCACACACCTGTCATCATGCGTTGCTCCCTCGATGAACCAGCGCAGCGTCTTATACAGCAGGTCTTACCAACTGGATGTCTTGAATTGACCAGACAAATGTTCTTTAATCTGTACCACGGGCAAACACGAATGTCTTTCTGTTAAAGTTCAACCCGCAAAAACACGATTGTCTTTCTGTTTAATTTTTACCACGCACAACACGATTGTCTTTCTGCTTTAATGGAATCTATATGTATCCTTGAGATCCGGCTCGAAGGACCAGAATGTATCACAAGAATACTCGGCGTAAAATTATAAACGAAAACTTTCATACGAAAATAAAAATGATTAAGCCATCAACCGCGGTCATTCGTCGCGAATAATCAACCAAAAAAAAACTGTCGACTAGATCGTATGAACAAGAAAAAAAACAACAACTTCTTCTCTACGACTTTAAGTTTTCAATTTATTTTTCTTTAACTTGAATTGTGTCGCATTACACAACTAAATTGACATTGAATTCGTTTTTGTCAATCTCGCTATCGTTCACTACAGCTGTTCTCCCCGTTGGCCATCTATGGTCCAGCTATGGATCGTTGACCCTCTGCGGTAAAAGATCACATTTACGGGAACACAAACATGCATCCAATTTTGTTAGTTGCGATGTTCCTCGCACCGCACAGACTCGTGTTCGTCTCTGGCCACCCACACCTTGTTTGCCTAGTGCACAGAAAAAAAACATCGACTTAGGCGGGCCAAAATGATGATCGTAGTGTTGTAAAACATAAAATTGGGTGGGGCCAACTAAATGATCGTTGCGGCGGCGGTGGCTGCTTTTATATTTGGTGACGGACCTCCAAGATGTTGTTTTGCCGTCGGTAGTTTCATCTTCCAAGGAATATAGGGTTTTTCTTGAAGTTCTTTTTTCTGATGCATGTTGTGCTGCAACAACATGTATGAACATGGACTTACACAACTGATTCCATCCACAGACTTATTTTTCAAACATATTCTAATTTTTGGATTTCAAATCATCAATTTTATATTCGAATATAAAGATGTATCACAGATAAATCTTGTGTTGTAAATCAACAATATAGTCATATGGAAGTTGTGCGGCAAGAGAAGTAAGCGGTTTCTCTTTTGTTCTATAGCGGGTTTACATGGTCCAACATGGTTTGACAACATCAATGTTGGATCATCTAAACGCTAAAACAACCGCTTAACAAACCATGTTGGATGGTTTTTAAAATTTTTTAAAAACATGCTGGTTTGTCATACCATGCAACGTGTGTAAACAGATGTTGGACAAACATTACTGCGGCGTCTATCATTTTTCATTTGAATTTGTTTTTTTTTCAGTGTGAGGTCGCATAATTGGCAGCAATTAGTAACAATGATTTTTGGAGGGAATTTTTGGAAATTTATCAAAGTTTTCCAGAACTTTGGAAAATAAAATCGGAAAACTATAAAAACAGAAACGCCAAAGCAAAGACGTATAAAATTTTATTGACGGAGTACAAGGAAATAGAAAAAAACGCAAATATTGAATTATTAAAAAAAAAAAATAAACTGCATTCGTTCCTCTTACCGTAGAGAGTTAAAAAAAGTAAAAAGAAGTGAAAAATCTGGTGCAGGAGTAGGTGATGTATACTCTCCGTCATTGTGGTATTTCGATACCCTCTACTTTCTAAAAGACCAAGAGGAACAAGTGGATGGTGTATCTTCAATGGATCCAGACGAAGAGCAAAATGAAGAGGCAAGTGTTAAAAGTGTAATAATGTGGTTTATTTTTATCCTTACTTTTTTGAGAAAAGTGTAAACTTTGAAGTTACTTTTTGTGCTTTGAACAAATTTTATTTAAAATCAATTTCAAATTATCGAGCAAGCAAAATACTCTCAAAAATTATTTCTTGTGTCCTTAGCAATGTTTGATGAATTTTTGTATTTCCCACATTCCATTTGGAGAAGAGAATTTTCTCTAGCGTAGGATGTTGATATTTCAATATCCGTGCTGCTAATATAAGTCCTGGCGCTTTTCGTTCTTAAAAAATTATGCAAGTAGCATATCGCAAGAATTATATCTGTTGTCTTCGCTGGATTCAATTGGATTGTTGTGAGCAAAATCCTAAAACGAGATGAAATTATGCCGAAAGTATTTTCAACCACATTCCTTGCCCTCGATAGCCGGTAATTGAATTGCTCTTGCTCCTTTGTCATCGAATGGAAGCTGTATGGCTTAAGCATGTTTTCATCCAATTAAAAAGCATCATCTGCGACGATGACGTATGGCAACTTCTTCTCAAAAGCTCCAATTTTCGCGGGTGGTGGAATTTTCCATTCTTTATTTTCAAATTCGTACCTGAATTGAAAACACTCCACTGTCAGATACTTTTCCATCGGCACCAGCTTCAACCATTAAAAATTCGTAGTTAGCATTCACCAGTGCCAACAGAACAATGCTGTACGTTTTTTTGTAATTGAAGAAGTAGGCTCCGCTTCCAGTGGGCTTAACTATATTGACGTGTTTACCATCAAACGATCAAATTCTTACACTTCTTTTCTTATCAATTAAATTATTATTTCCGACAAAACGAACTAATAAACCGCGGAACTATTGAATTGACGATCCCAAATTTGCAAAATATTAAATTGTTAAAACAAATGCACAACCGGTGAAAATTATAGTCAAGAATGACAACTGTCAAACTCGATTGAACGATTGAAAAATGTGCAATAAGCTGCAATAAAAAAATAATTTGCGGCTACTCCACGGCTACTCAGCTGGGCTGGGTTCACAATGGTTAAAAAACGGTCGCGTATAAAAAAGTACATGTGTGATAAATAGTAGGTGGCTAAAAAAATGATTAAATTATTTTATTGATTGAATGTAAACAGAACAGGGTGTCCTAGGTTTAAATGGGCGCCAGGAAATTTTTAGAAAGAAGGAATTTCTAAACCTTGACTGAAAAATGTTAAATAAAAAGGAATATGAAATGAAAAGAAAGAAAGATGATTTTAATGATTTTATTGTTGGGAAAACCTTGGCGAACCAGGATAAAAAACCCAAATCTTTTAAAGAAAATAAAGTTTGTTTTACAAAATTAGAAAAGGTAAATAGAAATTACTAGAGACAGTATGTATGTATATTGGAGTTGAAAAGACCTTCAAATGTCTTTCAAAGACCAAAAGAACAAAGGTAAAAAAAATTGGACCGTTAAAATTCGGTCCCGGAAAACTCCAAAATGGGGTTGAAATTAAAGGGGCGCGTGCCAGACAATCTTCTGGTAAATTCGAAGTAAAAACAAGGTCCACACAGAAAAATGTTTTAAAAAGCAATTTTTAAACTACGCACTAAAGAATTATATATTTATATCTTACACACTCTACTTAGCTTTTCAAAATGTCCTCCTCCTTTTTTTTCCCTAATTCTTTTTCTCCCAAATTTTCGTCCCGTCCTGACGATTCCTTTAATTGCTCCTTTCTTCTACCGAAACTAACTTTTCAAAAAAAAAATTCCAAAAAGATCTTGCTTTAAAATAAAAATTCAAAATAATAGAAAAAACTTGTCCTCAATTTTTTTTACTTTCAGATTTTTCTCAACAACTATTTAAAAAAACCTCTCAATCGCATGTAAGCTCGCCAAGAAGTGTCTCCTACTTCAAGCCTAGCTTCTTGCCTGGCCTCAATCCCGCTCTCATGCACACATACATTCATACGCTCATCCAATCACTTTTGTATATTCAGTGTCTCGACATCAGCCACCGTTGGCGTGCTGTGCCATCGCTGTCGAATACCATCGAAAATGTACGCATACAATCACAGAGTTCGACAAGTTGTTGGTGTCGTCCAAAACTTGCCGTTCTCTTGCCAATCATCAAGTTCGAAAGTTCGACAAGTGGTTGGTGTCGTCCAACACTTGACGATCTTGATGGGTGAGTCCAGACCACCTAAAACAATATATACCATTGAGAAAACATCGAAATTTAATAAATTGAAAGCAATTTGAATCTGAGCATTTTCTCAGTTACTCTACTACGCGTGAAAAGTCAATCTATTAAGACTAAAGATCAAACTACTATTTTCTTCAATAACAAATTCTTTTGAGGAAACCTATAGGAAGAGGAAATCTTTTATATCGCGAACCCTACCCTGATACTGGTGGAGCCTTTTGCAGATTTAAGGATGAGAGGGGATGAACACTTATAGTTCCAACCCTTTTATAACTTCTTATAGATAATTAAGGGTGGGCTTAAGGCCAAACTACTTTAAATTGTTTCAAATGATGAAGTTGTCTCTGTTGTGATGTTGTGTAAAGTGAATTTTTGTGTGGTGTGTGTATGATGTATTTTATGTTGACGCTTTTGTGATATAGGGTTAGTATGTGACTCTCCAGAGTCTTTCTAGCTCGACATACTGATTAATATCTCAGCTCATCCGCTGATTTGGGGTACCTGTTTATGTTATTTGCTCAAAGCGATGTTACCTTTACATTGCTAAGAGCAAACAACGGAGTAATGGTGGGGTCAAAAAAAAGGATGGGAAGGTTAAGTGGAAAAAAGAGGATATAAAAAGATGAAAATAAAGCAATAGCAAGAACAGTTTTTGTTCCGGGAAATTTTACCGTAACAAACTCCACCCTTACCTACTAAAGAGAGAAAACTGGGCTTTTCAAAAGAAAAGCCGAAGTAATGGGAAAAATGATGGTTAGACAACAAAACCAAATGGAGTACACACACTAATAGACGACACAACCAAGTCTCAATCGCTCTTGGCGAGAGTAACTGTACATCACAGAGCTTTGGCGCTCTCAGTATCGTTTTGTGCCACCTCTTCCGGTTACACGAATCACTTTAGGATTCTTCGGGGTCATCGTGGTATGGCTCAAGGTCTTTTACGTTCCAAGTACCTTTTTCAGCACCATTTTCGTCCATTGGGACATAAGTCCATGGCGAAACTCTTTTTTTGATTTTAAACGGCCCAACAAATTTTGGGGCCAGCTTAGCGGCATAGTTATTATCGGCATCAGAAAGGGTGAAATCTTTTCTCCAAACCAACTTGTTTGGGAAGTACCTCACATCCCTTCTGCGAAGATCATAAATTTTCGTCGACTTCTTGGCTGCTGCTTCTAACTTTTTACCTATATCTTCCCTTAGCTTCCAAAATCTGGTTTTTATTTCGCCCATGTCCATCTGTCCCCCGGTTGTATTATCTATTATATTTTATTTTATTTTTTTTATATTTTATTTAAAGACTTGTTGGAAGGTGTTGCGCTCGCGAGCCATGACGCGGATGTAACCGTCGTCCTCCCGAATATAGCATAAAATGGTGATACCCCTAATACCTCATGTTGGGAAGTGCGTATATATAAGTGTGGATAGTAGTGTGCAGTGAATTTCAACGATGACCTACACCCTTCACATAAGGACTTCAACTCCCTACTTTTGAATTGCGGACCATTATCACAAATAACAATTTTCGTTACCACTAAGAACAACACTTTGACACACTTTGCAGTTTCTGACGTATCTTGTTATGTCCGACCTCATCTTGTGACGTGTTTTTAATTTCCCAGCCGAGGTACTACTCACGGCTAACCAGGGTATAGCTTTAGTTAACAGTAAAGCTTCACAAGGTCAGAAACTCTCTTTTATTTGAACTCCCTTTTTAGTTACTATTACAATTAACAAATGTTTTAGGAAAATAGGTTAGATACTGTTGCTGCCGATTGACAGACTCGTATGACGTTTTCGTATGACGTCTGAGGTTCTTAACAGCTTAGTATTCCTGGTCAGGTACGGCAGTTGCGGGTTACGAATGAAATATTCTCGGGTTCGGAAAAGCTAGGGGAATAAAGGATTAATAATTGTCAATATAGGTAGTTAATGCCTTTAGCGGCACGATCCCGTGCGGCACATTCACCCTTTAGGTAGCCGCAGGTAAGTCGAAGCGCGTAGGCGTCTGAAGACCCTAGCAGGTGGAAACGGCAGGCGTCAAAAGACCCTGGTAGGTTGAAACGGCAGGCGTCAGAAAGACCCTGGTAGGTGGAAACGGCAGGCGTCAAAAGACCCTGGTAGGTGGAAACGGCAGGCGTCAAAAGACCCTGGTAGGTGGAAACGGCAGGCGTCAAAAAGACCCTGGTAGGTGGAAACGGCAGGCGTCAAAAGACCCTGGTAGGTGGAAATGGCAGGCGTCAAAAGACCCTGGTAGGTGGAAACGGCAGGCTTCAAAAGACCCCGGTAGGTGGAAACGGCAGGCGTCAAAAGACCCTGGTAGGTGGAAACGGCAGGCGTCAAAAAGACCCTGGTAGGTGGAAACGGCAGGCGTCAAAAAGACCCTGGTAGGTAAGGCTCAACAGGCAATTGCTCTGGGGGATACACAGGCATTAGTCTTTGCCCCTGGTGGCACAATACTTAATAAATTTATTTTATTTAAAAAACTTACTCAAACCACTGCTTAATATTTACCTTTAACCTTTGCTTTTAGAGGGACTGCACCATTTGACTGGTGCCGGCGAGCTGAATTTTTCTGGCGCTGAGCTGCTCCTTTTATACCCGCAGCTCAGGGTAGTGCCGTGCCCAAATCCATATAAACTAATGGGATAGCCGGGTTGGTAACGTTTGCCCCAAAACACAAGCCCCAAACGAAAATCCCTAAACGCAAAGTCCCCAAACGAGAATTCCCAACTCCCAAAATCCCCAAAGAGAGAATCTACAAACCCAATATCCCCAAAACAAATATATTCAAGTAGTGAATCATGCGATCAAATCGCGCGCGCGATTTGATCGCATGATTCACTACTTGAATATATTTGTTTTGGGGATATTAGGTTTATGTATTACAGCAAATGTAATCCAAAAAATTTTAATTATAATGCTTGTAACGTTTATTAAAATAAAAATACATTTTCGAAATCATTAACAAAATAAATGATCATATACTGATAACGTAACAGTAATGGTAACAAAATGAAATTTCTTTGAAAGTCTTTAATGAAACAAACACAAAAAAAATGAAAATAGGATACAATCATGCATTTATAGTAATTTGTTGTTAAGAAACTGTTAATCATTATCATTTATTAATTACAAAAACAACGAAAGAGGGAGATTTTTCTGAAAACTAAATGCACATAATTTATATGTACACAGACTCTGGGGATTTGGAGATTTCGTGAGGATTTTGACAAAAAAGATTGTTTAGGTGTGGATTTCATCAATGTGCATTATCTCAATGGGGATATTAGCTAGGTGGATAAAAATTTTTGGGGATATTGATCGATGGGGATTTTTTTTTTTTGGAGATTCTGTACGACACCCGGGATAGCCACCATTCCCATGTAATTCCTATATCTCATTATGTTTGCGCTGTATCTTACCATTATATTTGGCTATACGCCATATCCATACCACACACCGTATTTATCCTCTGCCCATTATATTTGACTATACGCCATAGTCATAGCATACTCGAAATCCACCATCGAGCTCTGCTGATGGTCGTGCTGTTCACTGCTTGTGCATGGGGAGTTGGTGTTTTGGTGGTGCATATTGTACCTTTCGATATGCACCATAAAGAGTACCGGGATAGACTTTCCCCACGCATGGTAGAATACGATACTACGTTAGCTGGTAGCATAAGCTTTCCCCATATTATTAGCTTTGGGTGCCTTTGCTATGTAACTAATTCCGGTTAGTGTATGGGATAAGCACGGGGATTTTTCCGGTTCGTGCATTGGGTAAGCGACTCTCTAATTCTGACCACTAGATGACGCGTTGGGGAGATGGATTTGAAAGCATGTAACGAACTTTTCCTAATGCTTCGTTACATACCACCCCCTTTTGGAAACGAGGACCTCCTCGTCTGCAACCTGGCCATCAAAAGTAAACTTCTCAAACGGTTGTTCCTATGTCTTCATTGAAAAGGTACGCACGGTGTATTTTTTTTTGTATATTTTTATTGTATTTTTATATTTTTTTCTTCTTTTTTTTTTATAAATGAACGAGTAACAAAAGTAATAAGTAACAAAAAATAAAGGTACCTTCGTGGTAAAAAAAATAAGTCTCATAGCTGGCGGTTATCATGGCTCGAATAACACCTTCTTCGTCTGTCCCGACTGCCGATGAATGAGGATTACCTCGCCTCTCTTCACCACTCGGCACACTACCACGCACTACGGCGCTTAAAAATGAGACTTTGGCGGCGCCTCGCCGGGTTGTAGAGGGCATGTCGGCGGACGTCTATACCCTGGAAGGGGTCTGGGTCCTTCTTAGTCCTAGGTTCGGTCTTGGGTTGCGGTGGTTTGCCTTGTTTTAATGTCGATACAGCCGACGGCTCCTTGTTTTCTCCCGATGTGGACGGTAGTGCATTGGGTAAGGGTAGCTCCATAGCCACGGGCGTGTATGTTGCTGGGGTCTGGGGCTTGTTGACTTTCGGGTCCCCAGATAGTGGTTTAGTCACCTTCGGCATGGCTGGCTTTCCGGGCCCCTTCTGCATATTAAGAGACGGTGCTGCACTCCCTTGTCCTCTGTTTGTAGATGTCGTAGCAGGGCGACTCGGGGCGACGGCGGTAAATGGTGCACTGTAGGATACTGGACTGGATTTTTTTGGTTGTTGTTGGGCGACCGGGAACAGTTTTTGTTGCCTACCCGCGTTTGGTTCGGCCTTTCGCCTACGTAGCTCCTGACTGAGGCTTGCGTTTGGACCGGTACTTCTTGGTGCAGCGATAGGAACGCGAGATACCCTTTACTTGCAGCTTTCATTTGTATTTGTGGTGCGGTTCGGTACTGGGGGTGCACTTTTGGTAATCGGTAGGTTTGGTAGTAGGATAGTGGTGCGACTGGGAGCTAGCACTTTATTCGGCTTGGTTGGTAGTCGCTACCACGGCTGGGATGCGTCCATTTTGTCGTCCTCGCTGTTGGCTTTCTGCATCTGGTGGTCCAATACTTTACTTATTTCCCTTAGAACGACCTGCTCGGGTTGGCTTCTGCTTGTCGACTGAATAGTATTCACATGATCCTCTGTCGCTATACTGTCTGCGTCGGCAGATGCGAAACCTCGCAAATCTTTCACATGTGAGCGAATGATGTTTCCTTTCCCTCTTGCACTCCTTAACACAACGATGAGTCGAAGCGGAGTACCTCAAACGGTCCCTCATATCGTGGTGCTAATTTTTCGGTGTAGTGGTTGATGGCAGAGGAGAGTACTCTCACTCTCTTGTATACCTGCTCACCAATACTGGGACGCCACGCCCTTCTTCTCAAATTATAATATCGTGTTTGCTTTTGTGCAGCGACCTGCAAATTATTTACTACCAGCTGGTAGAGCATTTTCATCCTCTCTTGTCTAACTGAGGGTGTTTCGTTGCGGTCGGCCGGCGGTAGATACATTTGGTTGGTGTGGGGCGGTGAGTTCTCTGTCAAAATGCAGAAAAGCAGGAGAGAAAGTCAGTTCGGGTATATGCTCATCCCATGTGCGGTGGTTGTCGTGTACGTATTGCGCTATCATTGTCTTTAGCACTCGGTTGACACGTTCGGTCGGGTTCTCTTGCGGGGAATAAGGGGCGGTAAAACGTTGTTGTGTTCCTATGTCACAAAGGAAATCGGAAAGGATGTTGCTGGTAAACTGGCTGCCGTTGTCGGAGACTAAAATGCGGGGAACTCCGAAACGTGTTGTGATGCGCTCTCGTAGGGCGTTGACTACTGCGTGACTGGTTGCGGATCTCACTGGCACCGCCTCCACCCATTTAGTAAAGCGGTCTACCATTACCAACATCATGGTATGACCTTTCATGGAACGTGGAAGGGGACCAACGAAATCTACACATACTGTATCCCAAGGGGTGTTGGGTATAGTGGTATGCATCAGTCCGCTAGGCTTTTGCTGCGACGCCTTGTAGGCTAGACACACTGTACATTTCTTAACGTAGCGCGCAATATCGCGATACATTCCCGGCCAGTAATACGTTTTCATAATACGATCTGCTGTTTTAGCAATACCGAGATGCCCAGCGGTCGTGGCGTCGTGGTTTTCAAACATTATTTTTTCTCGTTCGGTGAATGGTATGCATAGTTTCCAATCTTCTTCTTGACAGGAGAGTGGATGAGCGGAAAATTTACGGTATAATTTATTGTCGGTGATTCTGTACTCAGGATATTGCGAAGGGTTACATTCTATTTGTCGGGCGCGTCGCTCAGTCCAATCGTCGGTAACGCTGCAGATGATTGACAGATCGCTTGGATTAAATGGCAAGGGGTCTCTCGATAGAGCATCAGCAACGACATTCATGGCGCCTTTGCGATATTTGATGTCGAAATCGTACTGCTGTAGCTCTATTGCCCATCGCGCCAACCGGCCAGAGGTATTATCAAGCGAGTGTAACCATTTCAAGGAATGGTGATCGGTGACGACTGTGAAATGGTAACCTTCGAGATACGGTCGCATTTTGCGTATTCCAAATAGTATGGCCAGGCACTCTTTTTCGGTCACGGAGTATTTTTTTTCTAGGTCGGTGAGTGTGCGACTGGCGTATGCTATTACCCTTTCTTGTTTGTCAGTCTGTTGTGAAAGCACGACCCCTAGTCCGTATTGACTGGCGTCCGTTTGCAATGTAAAAGGCAAATCGAAATTTGGACACATCAGGACAGGTGCTTCGGTTAAACGTTTCTTTAATTCCGAGAAAGCGTGTTCTTGTTCGGCTCCCCAGGTCCATTCTTGGCTCTTCTTGAGTAACTTGGTCAGGGGTGTTGCCACTTGAGAGAAATTCTTTATAGAACGGCGATACCAGGAAGTTATCCCCATCACTCGTCTTAGCTCCTTCACATTTCGGGGTGCGTTCAGATCTTGGACGGCGGCGATCTTATCGGGGTCGGTACTAATACCTTGTTCGCTCACTACATGCCCCAGGTATTTTAACTGGCTTTTGCAAAATTCGCACTTCTCGCGGTTGATACGTAAGTTCGCCGCTTGTAACTTGGCGAAAACTTCGCTCAGATGTCGTATGTGTTCTTCGAATGTGCCACTCACAACGATGATGTCATCCAGGTAAGCAAATGCATACTCGTCCATGTCTGGGCCAACGATGCTGTCTAACATCCTCTGGAATGTGGCGGCAGCGGAGTTCAATCCGCATGGCATAACCTTCCACTGGTACAATCCCCGACCTGGTACAGTAAAGGCTGTATAAGCACGCGACTCGGGGTGTAAAGGTATTTGCCAGTAGCCTTGTTTGAGATCGATGGTCGATATGAAGTTGGCCCGTTTCAATTTATCTAAGATAGCCACGATCTGGGCAGAGGGTATGCGTCCATGACGGTTTTGCAGTTCAGCTGACGATAGTCGACACATACTCTCCACGAGCCGGTTTTTTTCTGTACAAGAACAATGGGTGAGCTGTACGGACTTTTGGACGGTTCTATCTTGTCGTCTTGGAGTAACTCATTGATTTCGTCATCAATCACCTTTTGCGTCGTGGGGTTCTTAGGGTAATACCTCTGTTTAAACGGTTGGACGGTCTTCAGCTTGATATAATGCACGGCGGTGTCCGTAACCTTCGGCAGAGATTCGAACTTCGGTAGTTCTCCGTCTAACAGTGCTTGTAACTTTTCTTCTTGTGAGCTGGTTAATGGTTTACCCCCCAGCGCACAGAGATTCTCTCGGTACTCATTCTCTGCTACTTTCGTTGCGTTCAGCGCTGGTAACCATGGTATTTCGGTGCCGCTCATGCTCATCCGGAAATCTGCGTCTCGCAAGATATCCACCCCTATCACCATTTCTTCGGTGAGTTGCTTCATGTATGTTACGGTCCCGTGAATAATACGCTCCTGGATAGTCAGGGCCAGCGGATAGTGTTCGTAGCTGACCACGACTTCGCCATTGGCGAGATGCGTACGGTGCGTGCGACGTTGGACGGGAGCGTTAAGGCGGCGTAGTAAACGTCAAATACTCTTGTTGATGAAAGACTTTGTGGCCCCGGTATCCAATAACGCTTTAATGGCCTGTCCACCCACTCGTATGGTTACGAAACATCTGGGGTCGGTATTCTCTCCTGACATCTCGCCTTGTGATGGCAATGGGGTCGTCTCAACCAGCACTATTGCCTGTACGGGTGCGTGTTCTGGTTGCTGTGGTTGGTTCCGCCGGCTTGACATGACGGCGGCTCTATTCGGATGACAGCCGCAGTCTTTTGTCAGCCGTCCGTCTTCTCCGCAGTATGAGCAAAAGAGACGGAACGGTCTTCGACAGTTGCTTTTACTGTGCCCTCGCTGTTTACAGTTCCAGCAATGGGTCTCTCTGTCGCATTGACCGAAGTGCAGTGGCGGTAGCGGCGGATCAGGACGGTTGGGATTCGGTCGTGGTGGAGGCAACGCTCGGCTATCGGGAAGCGGTCAATTGGAGGCAAATGGGTTATGTACGTTTCTAGTCGGCGCGGGACGAGGTGTCGGAGCAACATAGTGCTGTGCTTGGCGAGGAGCACGGTCTTCACCGCGTATGTATTCATACTCCTCTGCTAGTTTCATTAACTCGTCTAGCGTATTGAAGTCACGTCTCTTAATATATAATAGGTATTCAGGCCTCAAGCTATCATATATTCGGTCGATACTATCTTCGATATGTATCCGCGGGTGGCGATAAATCAGGTATTGGGTGGCCTGTATGAAATCTTTCGCTTTTTCGCGGGGCCCTTGCTTCTTCCTCATTATTTCTTCCTCTAACTTGCAGAGGTACCGCGCCGGTAAATAATGGTCTAGGAAAGCAGCGTGGATCTGAGTCCATGTTTTTAGGCGCTCTTTGTTTATGCGGAACCACTCTAAAGCGGTACCGCGTAAGATTTCTGGCAAGGCTTTGATTATGTCGTCTGGTCGTATGTCGTAACAAGCGGTTAATTCCGTTAGCCGGTCTAGGAATTCAACTGCGTTCTCCGATGAGTCAAACCTCAGGCCCCACTTACGAACGTTATTCATTAACTCGGCTTCGTAGCTGAGTATGAATCTACCGGTCGGTCGGAAAGGGAGCCTAGATGACGTGGGTTCGATTGGGCGCGGGGCAACGACTTCATCGGAGACCACGACATTGGATGTTGCTGAGACTCTTGTCGTTTCGTCTTCCGCGGGTGAAACGACAGGAGGTGGTACATAAGAGGGAACCTGAAAGGAGATCTCAATATACATCGGCGACTTTGGTTCGGTTTCGTTTTCGGGCATTGTTACTTGTTTGTACTCCCTCTGAGTTACGGCCTTCTCCAAATCGGCACACAGATCCTGTCTGGATTTACGGAACCTGGCCTTTTTAATGTTACAGCTGAAACGGGCTCGTAGCATGGACAATGTACCTTCGGTGTCAAGTCCTAGCTGACTCATACGTGTCACTAGCTCTGGCTTGCTGAGCAAGTATATTGCCCCTATGCTAGCGAACACGTCGAAGCTTTCTTCGGAGTCGGACATGTTTAAATTAGAAATCTTTTTCGGTTTAGTTTATAGTTCGAAGAGAGTTTCCTTATCACGGAGTGGACCTTAATAGTCCCTGCTCGGGCGCCAAATTGTGACGTGTTTTTAATTTCCCAGCCGAGGTACTACTCACGGCTAGCCAGGGTATAGTGAAGAAAAACACTAAAGCTTCACAAATTCAGAAACTCTCTTTTATTTGAACTATCTTTTTAGTTGCTATTACAATTAACAAAGGTTTTAGGAAAATAGGTTAGATACTGTTGCTGCCGGTTGACAGGCTCGTACGTTTTCGTATGACGTCTGAGGTTCTTAACAGCTTATGTATTCCTGGTCAGGTACGGCAGTTGCGGGTTACGGTTGAAGTATTCTCGGGTTCGGAAAAGCTAAGGGAATAAAGGATTAATAATTGTCAATATTGGTAGTTAACGCCTTTAGCGGCACGATCCCGTGCGGCACATTCACCCTATAGGTAGCCGCAGGTAAGTCGAAGCGCGTAGGCGTCTGAAGACCCTAGCAGGTGGAAACGGCAGGCGTCAAAAGACCCTGGTAGGTGGAAACGGCAGGCGTCAAAAGACCCTGGTAGGTGGAAACGGCAGGCGTCAAAAGACCCTGGTAGGTGGAAACGGCAGGCGTCAAAAAACCCTGGTAGGTGGAAACGGCAGGCGTCAAAAGACCCTGGTAGGTGGAAACGGCAGGCGTCAAAAGACCCTGGTAGGTGAAAACGGCAAGCGTCAAAAGACCCTGGTAGGTGGAAACGGCAGGCGTCAAAAGACCCTGGTAGGTGGAAACGGCAGGCGTCAAAAGACCCTGGTAGGTGGAAGCGGCAGGCGTCAAAAGACCCTGGTAGGTGGAAACGGCAGGCGTCAAAAGACCCTGGTAGGTGGAAACGGCAGGCGTCAAAAGACCCTGTTAGGTGGAAACGGCAGGCGTCAAAAGACCCTGGTAGGTGGAAACGGCAGGCGTCAAAAAGACCCTGGTAGGTGGAAACGGCAGGCGTCAGAAGACCCTGGTAGGTGGAAACGGCAGGCGTCAAAAGACCCTGGTAGGTGGAAACGGCAGGCGTCAAAAGACCCTGGTAGGTGGAAACGGCAGGCATCAAAAAGACCCTGGTAGGTGGAAACGGCAGGCTTCAAAAAGACCCTGGTAGGTAAGGCTCAACAGGCAATTGCTCTGGGGGATACACAGGCATTAGTCTTTGCCCCTGGTGGCACAATACTTAATAAATTTATTTTATTTAAAAAACTTATAAATGAAAAGATTAGTAAAGTTTTTAACAGTTAAAACACTTATTTTATTTCCTCAGATGTACATTTCAGAAGCAATGCTTCCATCGTCAGTGAGATTTATAAAATTAAATTAAATTAAATTATTTGTCAAAAAACTAATAATAAACAAAAATGTTTCTAAACAAAATTACAGTTGAATTGAGTTGAATCTATTAAAAAATTTTTTGAATATTGAATCTTTGATTGGTCCATCATCACTATTCATTAGATTATTTTTGTTTTTAAATATGTAAAATGATTCAAAAGCATCTAATTCATAATTGTTATTTACATTTCTTATTAGTTTTAAATTTTGCAAACTAAAGCTATGACTATTTTCTAGCATATGTTCTGCAACACTTGACTTTTCTTTTTCATTATATTTAAGATGTGCAAAATGTTCTTTAAATCTTTTTAGAATAGGTCTTCTTGTCTGTCCTATATATTCTTTTGCACAATCATTACATCCGATAGAATAAATTCCTGACTTTTGAAGTTGGTCAATTTTGTCCTTAGATCCTCCAATCAGATTTTTTTTTTTTACTCAAACCACTGCTTAATATTTACCTTTTACCTTTGCTTTTAGAGGGACTGCACCATTTGACTGGTGCCGGCGAGCTGAATTTTTCTGGCGCTGAGCTGCTCCTTTTATACCCGCAGCTCAGGGTAGTGCTGTGCGCAAATCCATATAAACTAATGGGATAGCCACCATTCCCATGTAATTCCTATATCTCATTATGTTTGCGCTGTATCTTACCATTATATTTGGCTATACGCCATATCCATACCACACACCGTATTTATCCTCTGCCCATTATATTTGACTATACGCCATAGTCAAAGCATACTCGAAACCCACCATCGAGCTCTGCTGATGGTCGTGCTGTTCACTGCTTGTGCATGGGGAGTTGGTGTTTTGGTGGTGCATATTGTACCTTTCGATATGCACCATAAAGAGTACCGGGATAGACTTTCCCCACGCATGGTAGAATACGATACTACGTTAGCTGGTAGCATAAGCTTTCCCCATATTATGAGCTTTGGGTGCCTTTGCTATGTAAATAATTCCGGTTAGTGTATGGGATAAGCACGGGGATATTTTTCAGTTCGTGCATTGGGTAAGCGACTCTCTACTTCTGACCACTAGATGACGCGTTGGGGAGATGGATTTGAAAGCATGTAACGAACTTTTCCTAATGCTTCGTTACAATCTAAGGCCAATAAAACCTATCCTCTATCCTAGCAAATCTTTTCCTAGCCCCCACATGCCCTGCGAGAGGATTGTCATGGCAATCCTCAAGAATGTTTTTCCTATCACTTTTACCTACAACCATCTTCCATTCATTATTATCCCTAACTAAAATGTGTTTTGTCTTCCAGTGCCTTGCACACAACCTTCGCTGTTGCAGACCGTAAAGGGAACAGTAAAGGGAACTTCGTAAAATAGTCAACGACAGTAAGAATATACATAAGACCTCTACTCGACTTTGGAAGAGAACCGAGTCAATACTAATCATTTCAAACGGATTGGTAACCCCTTTTCTCTCCGTCATCAGACCAGCCGGTTTATCATGCACTCGCTTCACACTTTGACACACTTTGCAGTTTCTGACGTATCTTGTTATGTCCGACCTCATCTTAGGCTAATAAAACCTATCCTCTATCCTAGCAAATGTTTTCCTAGCCCCCATATACCCTTTGAGTGTATTGTTATGGCAATCCTCAAGAATCTTTTTACTATCACTTTTACCTACAACTATCTTCCATTCATTATTATCCCTAACTAAAATGTGTTTTGCCCTAACATACTTATATAAAACTCCATTTTCTATCCTCCATGCTGGGAATGCTAATGGATTCTCATCGATTTTGTTCCTCATACTCACAAGCCAAGGATCCAAACTGTTTTCCGTAATCCCGGATAAAACCGGTAGACTTCTTGAAAGCATGTCTGGAACAACATGGTCCTTGCCTTTCCTGTTAACAATCTCAAAATCAAACTGTTGTAATCTAGCCGCCCATCGCGACAGCCTACCTACAGGATCTTTTAATTTACTGAGCCAGACCAATGAATAATTATCCGTAATAACAGTAAACCTAACTCCCTCCAAGTATGGCCTGAGTTTCTCTATTGCCCAAAGAACAGCAAGGCATTCTTTTTCCGTGGAGAAATAATTCCGTTCGCATCTGTAAAGCGATCTGCTCAAGTAGCAGACCACCTCTCCATCGTCGAACGTTTGGCTATGAACTGCTCCAACCCCGAAATCTGAAGCATCTGCTTGAACAACAAATAGCTTCGTAAAATCCGAACAGGTCAGGATCGGAGCTGCCACTAAACATTTTTTGGCCTTCCTGAAACTCTCTTCACACTATTCGGTCCTTACAAACTTCCTACTCTTCTTTTATAGCTCTGTTAACGGTTTTACTAAACTAGCGAAATTTGGTAAAAACCTCCTATACCAACAAACTGTCCCTAAATGACCTTACTTCATTTACCGTTTTCGGTGCAGGGATTCCTAACATACCCCCTACTTTTTCCGGGTCCATATGTAAACCGTTTCGGTCCACAACATTGCCCAAAAATTTAAAAGATGGCTCACAAAAACTGCATTTTCTCTACCTACTTTTAAGCCTGCCTGAATCAATCTTTTAAAAACATCATCTAAAATTTCTACATGTTTTTCAAAACTGTCTGTCACGATGATAATATCATCGAAATAAACGAATTCGAAAGGTTCTATCTCTGGACCAAGGACATTATCGATGAATCTCCGCAACGTCGCAGGTGCATTGTGCAACCCGAATGGCATTCGCAGGAATTGGAAGAGACCGCGACCAGGGACCGTAAAAGCGGGATATTTATTGGATTCCTCCTCCATAGGAATTTGCCAATATGCAGATTTACAGCCGTATTTATAATCGCATAATAAACTCCGCACAACTGTAAAACACGCTTATTCATTGAATAAAACAAAAATCGTATTTATAATCATTTTTCGTCAGTGAATAAGGGCTGAATAGCTTAAACGCCGATATGCGTGTTTTAAGCGTGTTTTAGCGCATAAATGTCATTTGATTTTGAGTATTGAGTTGTCATTCAGTGGTTTATTTACAACTTTGAGAATTTTAAAAATAACTAAAATGGAAATGTACTCAAATTACACTAACTTTATAAATAAATTGGATGTAGTAAATGTTTTCAATTGAAAGAAATATACATTGTTTTCTTTTTTTGTAAACTGGTTTCTTACAAGTTTTCCAGCTGGGAAACGTTTTTGATTTTCCCTTTTTGGACAAAACAACAAGAAATTAAAACCAAAGAAATATATAGAATAACATATATTGTGTGACCTACATTTCATCTTCCATAGCTAAGAAAATATAAGCCATTTGACATTGAATCTTTTGTATCATAGCCACAAATTGCTTCCAGCATTAATGCTGAATCAGAAACAGAACGAGTAATGACTCCTGCTTGATCCAGAGAACTCGTAAATGCAATAATACCAAAACGCGAGCATCTTCTTGGCTTTATTCCAACTACTCCACAATGAGCTGCTGGTTGGCGTACAGATTCAACGGTGTCGCTATCTAACGCTCCAGCGCATAAAAATCGAGCAACCGATGCTGCAGATCCACCAGATGATCCACCAGGAACAACTTTTTCCCATCACTTTTCTAGTCCACACATTTTCAACAGGGCCAAAATAGCTATTTGTGTTCGCAGAACCCATAGCAAATTCATCCGTTATTAAGCTTACCGAGCATGACTGCTCCACTTTTTAAAAGCAAGTCAGACACCATAGATTCTTAAGTCGGAACGAAATTTTCCAGCATTTGAGCATGCTGTGGTTTTTATTCCTTTTGTACAGAATAGATCTTTGATGTCAACTGGTACACCCATGAGCGGCGAGATTAAATCATCCTGTTGCCTAGAGAAATGTTCATCTGCAGCCTTAGCAGCTTTCATAGCTATCTCTGGGGTTTTTGTTATAAATGCATTTAATTTCTATTACGTCAATGATATAAACAAAAACAAATTTCTGTTGTCAGTTTTAACCATTGAGAAACAAAATTAGAGAGTTTCTTTATGATTTTGACATAAGGGATGAATAACTATAATGGGTGATGAAAAAGATTATAAATAAGGATTTTTTATTCACTGAATAAAGCCTTAATAGGTTCTTATTCACTGCATAACTATTATGCGTTTTAAGCGTGTAATAGCAAAATCTAATAAATACGGCTGTTAATGTTTAAGGATGATAGAAACCTTGCATTACTAGTTTTTTACTATCTAAATTTTCTGAAATATAAGGGAGGGTGTAAGCGTCCCTATCTGTAACTCCATTGAGTTTCCTATAATCGATGCAGAGGCTATAAGTATTATCCTTCTTTTTCACCATCACGATCGGAGAAGCACAAGGACTGTTAGACTTTTCGATGACCCCATCCCGTAACATCGCATCTAACTCCTTATCTATGAACTTCTGGATGGCTGGAGAAGCCGGATAATACCGATGTTTTATAGGTTCTGACTGGGTCCTAGTTTTGTGCTTCACCATTTGTGTGCACCCTAATCTTTTTCACAATTTCACTAAAAACCCTATCCAAAAATTTACCTAACTTTAACTTCTGTGTCTTGTCTAAATCCGACAGATGTATTGCGTTCGATACTGACGCCAAAGTATCTTGCGTCGAAAAGTCCCACTCCCCTGATTTTAAATCCGGAACAATGCCCGACAGAGCCCAAAAATCGTCTCCTAAAATCAGCATGTGAGGAATACTGAGAATGACAAGAAACTCTATGAGTATCACTTTCCCCTCAATAGTAAGAGGAAGCGATACTACTCCTATAACCTCAACTCATTTTCCATCAGTTAATGTTACCCTACCAATTTTTTTTTTCCTAACTTTATCCCTAATCCTGCTAAAATATACCACCCATCCCTACATATAATTGTGCGTGAAGCACCTGAATCTAATAAACCTAACAATATAACTCCGGAAACCCTAACACCAAGATACAGTCCTCTATCACTACCTTTGTGTTCAAGTGCAAAACCTACATGCACTTCCGCCGACTGATCGCCAGTAGGTGACCTAACCTGCTTCAACGACGCTCTCGTCCTAATGACCCAAGAGCGCGTCTCACGTTTCCCGAACTGGGGCAGCTGCTTCGAGCAACTCCCTGCTTACCACAACCAAAGCAACGCCTAGGAGCAGAACATCTGTTTGCAAAATGGCCCAACCCATTGCAATTAAAACATCTGCGTTCAGGTCTACCATCGATTGATGGAACCCTTCGCACAGCAACTTCGCGACTTGTTCAGAAGATCCGGCTCTAGTAGGTCTCGATTTTTCACATTTGGGGATGGAACATACGATTCTACATTAGCCCTAACAGTTTCAAGACTGCGCCCTGAGCTAACTTAATCAGAGACACAACCAGGTTTAGCCAAACCAGGCTGTGTTTGGTAAAAGGGAGTAAGATTCTTTTGAATCATACCCAACCTTCTACCTTCCGAAAAAGATTTAGAAAGCCTTCCAAACATATTCAACATTGTCGGCACATAGACTCCGATGGTCTCATCTTTGCCTTGCGTGCGACGCCTAATTTCATCGAGCAACAAGTCATCATAATTCGGAGGCAAGAATTCTAGATTCAGTTACCTGACTAGTTCTTGCCATGAATTGATGGTTACTCTTACCGCCCTATACCACAGAAATGCTTTCCCTGTGAAAAGTTCTACTGCTGCCCTGAAAAGTTTGGTTTCTGAAACCCCCCTAGCTTGTCTAAGCTCCTCTTCTCTTTCTAGGAACGCGTTTACTGAAGCACCACAACGCTCTCCAGTAAACTTGACATCCCACTTGGAAATATTTTCAGATTCCTCCCTGCCAACGAAAACCTTCTGGCCATACTCTCTCTCAAAAAAACTGATGGTACTGCTGCTGATGGTACTACTCCTGTTGGTACTGCTGCTGTTGGTACTGCTGCTAATGGTACTGCTGCTGTTAATGTTGTTGTTGTTTCAATAGGTGGAACTCCTGTTGTTGATGGTCCTAATCTTAGCCCTATATCTGTCCCTGCATTAACGTTGGGAGTATCAACCGAACGCTGAGCCTCATCCACTTTTCTTACTTCAACATCCTCCCTTATATCTGCTAAAGCCATAACTAATTTATTTTTTAAACCTGACCTCTGTTTTCTTCCTCTCCCTCATCAGGTTGCGACTTATCTAATCTACCTAACGACCATTCTACTTTGGTTACTAACTTCGCATATTCTTTTGATTTCCGCGCAATTGGTGGGTTCTCAAATAATTTCAAAATCTCTCCTAATGTTCCATCAACCGCTTTAACATCTTCTTCAAAAGTGAAAGGATACTTTGTGGGAATATTCAAAGAAGCTCTTCTCTCTAGCAACCTAATACCCCTTAGAGACTTCCGCATCTCATCAACCGTTCCTACATCTAGGCCCCTACATTGCATTTCATATTATGCCAGCTCATCCTGCGCTAACCTATTTATATCCATTTTGCAAAAATGAGAAGAAATTAACCTTTAAAACATCTATATGCAAGAAAAAGCTTAAAAAACAATAAAAATGATTTGAAATTGAAGCTCCTAACTTTGCGGTAGCGCAAAAAAACTCAAATTACAAAATAACCAATTCAAACTCAGCAAGCCAATATCCCAAACAACGATCACAAGCCTCAAATTCAGAGAATCAATTCCAGAAGTAAAGGAATCTCAACAACAAGAATCAAAAAAAAGAACAACAAAAATCGAGGTAATTTAATATAAATAATATAATAAATAATAAAACGAAAAAAAGTTAAATCAATTATATAAATATGGATTACGTAGGCGATATAAATATATAAAAAGACGAATTGAAAAATGAATTTAAAAAAATCAAAATCAAAATCAAACAAAAATTTTGTTGCAATACCCTATACTTTCCTCGTTTATTTTGCGAGATTTCAATGCACTGTAGAAATAAAAACCCCCCTTCAAAATGGTTTCAGATTTTGCAATTGAAAAAAAACTAAATCACTTTCAAATTTCAATAGGTATTACCCCAAAACAATACAGTGAAGGAACAAAAATAATTAAAACCATTCTTGGTGGGTTCTGTTGAATACAGACCAATAGATTTTCACTTGACACCAGGTTTTTAATGTTTCCCACCGTTGCCCAAGGAATAGAAAATTGGGTTCGTCGCCAACCACTGTGTACTTATTTGTACCACTTTCAACTTCACCTGAGGGAAAGAAAATTAACAAAAGTAAATGAACTTTTACAAGGGTTAAAAAAAACAATTCACTAATAACACACACTTCCCTAATACACAATTTGAAGGTACAAAATACCAAGGCAATCTCCTGCACACTATCGTATATACTTATTTAAACAAAAAAAAAAAAAAAAAGAGGTGCCCCACGTTGGGCGCTAATTTATTACACTTTTTTTCCTATCAATTAAACTATTATTTCCGACAAAACGAACTAATAAACCAGGGAACTATTGGATTTACGAACCCAAAATATTAAATTGTTAAAACATTTTTTTTTTTTTTTTTCATTTTTAATTCATTTTTATTTACTTTTTCTTATATCTACTTACATGCTACCAAAAATGTGTAAAACTAGCTTATATAATAACTTAATTAACTTACTGACCCTAGACGGGTACTCTAAATTATTCAAAATCTTACTACTAAGGCCTTTCGGCCTTAAGATATCTTATGAATTAAAAACTACAACTAGTTAAAACTAAGAAAATTTTAATTTTTAAAACAAATGCACAACCGGTGCCGCGAAAATTATAGTCGAGAATGACAACTGTCAAACTCGATTGAGCAAGCAAAAAATAGTGCAATAAGCTGCAATAAAAAAATTAATTTGCGGCTACTCCACGGCTACTCAGCTGGGCTGGGTTCACAATGGCTAAAAAACGATCGTGTATAAAAAAGTATATGTGTGATAAAAAGTAGGTGGCTAAAAAAATGATTGAATTATTTTATTGATTGAATGTAAATCAGAACAGGGTGTCCTAGATTTAAATGGGCGCCAGGAAATTTTAAGAAAGAAAGAATTTCCAAATCTTGACTGAAAAATGTAAGATAAAAAGGAATATGAAATGAAAAGAAAGAAAGATGATTTTAATGATTTTATTGTTGGGAAAACCTTGGCTAACCAGGATTAAAAACCAAAATCTTTTTAAAAAAATGAAGTTTGTTTCACAAAATTAGAAAAGGTAAATAGAAATTACTAGAGACAGTATATATGTATATTGAAGTTGAAAAGACCTTCAAATGTCTTTCAAAGAACGAAAGTACAAAGGTACAAAAGGTTGGATCGTTAAAATTCGGTCCCGGAAAACTCCAAAATGGGGTTGAAATTAAAGGGGCGCGTGCCAGACAATCTTCTGGTAAATTCGAAGTAAAAAAAATGTCCACACAGAAAAATGTTTTAAAAAGCAATCTTTAAACTACGCACTAAAGAATTATGTATTTATATCTAACACACTCTACTTAGCTTTTCAAAATGTCCTCCTTCTGTTTTTTTCTCGAATTCTTTTTCTCCCAATTATCGTCCCGTCCTGACGATTCCTTTCCTTGCTCCTTTCTTCTACCTAAACTAACTTTTCAAAAAAAATTCCAAAAAGATCTTGCTAAAACTTGCTACAAAAAAAAACTCAAAATAATAGGAAAAACTTGTTCTCAATTTTTTTTAATTTCAGATTTTTCTCAACAACTATTTAAAAAAAAAACTCTCAATCGCTTGTCAGCTCGCCAAGAAGTGTCTCCCACTTCAAGCCTAGCTTCTTGCCTGGCCTTAACCCCGCTCTCATGCACACATACATTCATACGCTCATTCAATCACTTTTGTGGATTCAGTGTCTCGACATCAGCCACCGTTGGCGTGCTGTGCCATCGCTATCGAATACCAACAAAAGTGTACACATACAATCACAGAGTTCGACAAGTTGTTGGTGTCGTCCAAAACTTGCCGTTCTCTTGCCAATCATCAAGTTCGAAAGTCCGACAAGTGGTTGGTGTCGTCCAACAATTGCCGATCTTGATGGGTGAGTCCAGACCATCTTAAACCCTATATCAAAACCTTTTTTAGAAAACATCGGAATTTAATAAATTGAAAACAAGTTGAATCTGAACATTTTCTCAGTTACTCTACTACGCGTGAAAAGTCAATCTAGGAAGACAAAAGATCAAACTACTATTTTCTTCAATAACAAATTCTTTTGAGGAAACCTATAGTAGGAGGAAATCTTTTATATCGCGAACCCTACCCTGATACTGGTGGACCCTTTTGCAGATTTAAATATGAGGGGATGAACACTTATCGTTCCAACCCTTTTATACCTTGTTATAGATAATTTAGGGTGGGCTTAAGTCCATACTACTTTAAATTGTTTCAAATGATGAAGTGGTCTCCTTCGCAATTTCTTTATCTTTATTTATTGTTGAATAAAATAATAAATAAGTACAATTTTTTAAGATTATAAAGCATGGCTATTAAGCCATCTGCCGCTTTCTAAAAAAATTACATTTGGAGACTACAAATTAAGGTTAATTAAAGTTTATTTACAAATTTAAATAATGGACAATAAGATAAGAAATCAAAAAGTTAAATAAAAAGTAAAGATTAAATAATTAATAAAGTACCATTTTAAGCACACATTACAATTTTTCAGTTTTATATATTTTATTACAGTTTTAAAATAAAAAGTAGATATTATGTTTTAACAGAAAAAAATAACAGTATTCTATAAAATTTTATAAACGCAAAAGAAAAAAAAAATTAAAGATCTAGAAATATAGGGCTTTTAGTTTAGCCAAAACGAAAAATGTGAAAATTGATTTAAATTTAAAAAAACGGGCTTTTAGTTTAGCTAAAACAAAATTATATACAGTATGTATTACTCACGACAAATTCAAATATGTACCTCTGTAAATACTTGCGTGAGAAATATATCGTACCAGCAACTTCCATCCAGATTCTCCATTGAGAACCGTGACAAATTCGTCATACGTAAGATAACTCTTATTGAAATAAAATCTTAGAATTTTTTGTAAAATAGGACATGTTGCTAGAAAATGATAGACGTCTTCATTTTGGTTCAAATTACATAATCCACAAATGGGGTTAATATCACTGCGATATGGTCTTAAATTAAGTTCAAAAGTTTCCGTTCTGACTTTAAATATAAGGCTCATATCAGATGCAGAAACCTCCCTTCTAAAATAATTGTTTTTGCCTAAGTTTTATATATAGCCCTAGAAGTAGACTCCCTAGTCTTATCAATATGCATCTGATACCTCCGCTCGTCTACTTTCGCAATGCAATCGTAGAAAAAAATTTGCCATTCTCCTACATTGTTTGGGCTCAAATTTAAAGGAGCACCATGTTCCAAAGCAAGTTCTTGCCAATTCTTAAAAGGAGTATAACCGCACCGAAGAGAAACAAGCAGTATTCTTTTGTGTAAGTTATTATCAGCTCTTTTTATAACTTTGGTTAAAAAGTCTGCACTAGCCTTCAAGTTTTGTATAAAAATCTGAGGTAAACCGGACTCAACATAGTTTGGAGTATTCGAGGGCAATTTGAATATTCTTTTGAAGAAATATTTTTGAATTTTTTCAATATCATAGATCCATTGATACCCGTAGACTTCGTTACCATAGCAGAAACAAGTGTTAATTGTGGCGTTTAAAACTTTGAATTTTGACGTTTCGTCCACAAAGGACTTCGAAAAAAATTGTGACCACATTGAATTAACTGCTGATTTGGCTACAGCCAGTTTATTTTTTATATGAGCATTGATACTCAAATAATTCGAAATAACGAAACCAAGATATTTAAACTC
The DNA here is from genome assembly GCA_949752695.1 of Melanostoma scalare. Classification (NCBI taxonomy): domain Eukaryota; kingdom Metazoa; phylum Arthropoda; class Insecta; order Diptera; family Syrphidae; genus Melanostoma; species Melanostoma scalare. The sequence continues at coordinate 135,843,080 of OX456985.1, read as the reverse complement.
ATTGACTACTTCGATGCTGGTGCCATCTGATGACCAGGACCTTGGGTTTCTTTCGGAACGAGTTTGGTTTCGGAATATCATTATTTTAGATTTTGCAGAGTTTATTTTTAGATCCCATTGATCGCAAAACACCTTAAGTTTGTTAATTTGAAGCTGAAGTGTCACTGGGTTGTCAGCAAAAATGACGAGGTCATCAGCATATAGTAACATTTTTATGAATATATCGCCAAAGGAAACTCCCCCTGGTATATGGCTCTCGATGTCGTTTATAAACAAGGCGAACATTAACGGACTTAAAACACATCCCTGTGGAACGCCCGTTTCTGAGCTAAATGAATTTGACTTATTCTTTCCATTACACACTACAGCAGACATATTTAATAACAACTGTTCGTAGACCCTTATTGTGATGTACTTGGTTTCTAGGTTGGAATGCGAATGACATGAATTCTTTATTCTTTTCTTTTCATTAATATATACATCTCTTTTTACATACATTGGTATAATAGTATAATAGAATGATAGTATAAGACCAGAAGCTATAGGTATAAACCAATCTATATTTCACCTCCAGAGGGCACTACAACACAATGGTTTTATACCAAAAGCTATAGGTATAAACTAATCTATATTTTACCTCAAGAGGACACTACATCACAACTCCTACCCTAAGATGATACTACATACAATGAAAAATGTACTTATATAAAATGATAAAGTTTAATACTTTCCTTAATTACTTCAATCGGAACATTTTAAATCTATTGTTTATATCCTTATTATTCCTTATAATTAATACGTTTTAAATTCCTTAAATTTCTACTACCTGTAAGTAGCGTGCCTTGAACAAGCGCCTGCTCACTCTTCCCTCCATTTTCTGTAGCTGATAAAGCAGATTCACTGTTTGCCCACGGTGCTACCTGCTCACTTGAACTATGGCTTTCTTTGAACGCCGTATTAGTAGTTTGATCTTCTCCAACTTGTATCGATGTCGCAACTTCAGTCTGTTCTTCTTCAGGTAGACCGGTAATCATCTGATTTAAATGTCTTTTGATGGGTTTTTTTGTTTCGAGCTAGTATGCACTGATATGACTGTGGTCCAATTCGCTCTTTTACCGAAGCTTGTTGCCATTTTGTTTTGTTAGGATTTGAATAGTCGCGAACGAAAACATTTTCACCGACTTCAAAACTAGTTTTTCTTGAACCTTTATGATTTCTTGTGTTCGATAACTGACTCTCTAGAATTTTATTTCTTACTAAAGGCGGTCTTAACATAGTAAAACGATTTTTTAATTCCCTCCCTAAGAGTAGTTTTGCGGGTGTTTCCCCCGTTGCACAATGTTTAGTGCATCTATAATCGAACAAAAATGTATTTAGAACTTTGTCTAAATTCCTCTCAGGGCTTTCTTCTACATTAGCTAAAATTGACTTTTTAAACGTTTTCACGAAATTTTGGACCTGTCCATTGCTGGCAGGATGGCTGGGAGCCGTCAAAATATGTTTAATATTATTTCTTGCTAAGAATTGACGGAACTGCTCTGACGTGAATTGTCGTCCATTGTCGCTGACTACAGTGTCTACCAGACCAAGCCTACAAAACATTTCTCTTAATCTGTTTATAGTAAAATTTGAAGTTATATCTTTAGTTTTGAAAATTTCTACCCATTTTGAAAAGGAATCGATGACAATAAAAAAATTGAAACTATTGATTGGTCCCGCAAAATCTACATGGATCCGCGACCACGCAACATCGGTAGGGTCCCATGGGTACAAAAATCCCTTTTCCGGACTAGGCTGACTGGTCTTACATGGGACACATTTTGATATCAAAACTTCAATACTTTGATCTAATTTAGGCCACCACACATAAGAACGCGCTAAAGCCTTAGTTTTGACAATACCTAAATGAGAACGGTGCAATTCTGTCAAAACTTTGTCACGCAACTTAGTAGGGATAATTACCCTGTAACCCCATAAGACACAGCCGAATTCGACTGACAGCTCGTCTTTTCGATTACGAAATGGTATGAACTCTTTGTCTCTCAAAGAAATTATACCTCCTATCTGGATTGCCTCGCGCAACTTCGCTAAAATAGGGTCGCGCCTCGTTTCCCTTGCAATCGTTTTAAAATTTAAATTAAGCTCATTATTCGAATCAATGTAATTAATGTAGCTGAAATCATTGTAATCGTCTTGAACCGGATCTGACTTTTGCTGTGGTAGTCTAGAAAGCGGATCTGCAGGATTTGTTGATCCCTTAATAAGACGCATTGTATAGTCGAAACATGACAAAATAAATGCCCACCTTTGCATACGAGCCGCAGCCATAACAGGCAAGCCTTTATTTTCGCCGAAAATAGCTATGAGCGGTTTGTGGTCCGACTCTAAAATGAAATGATTACCCAGTAGATACTGTCTAAGTTTGGTAACCGAAAACACTATAGCCAATGCTTCTTTATGAATGGTGCTGTAACCTCTTCCCGCCTTATTTAAGGAACGTGAAACAAATGCGATTGGTTTCCGCGACCCGTCTTCATATAAGTGAGCTAAAATACCCGCTACTGCTTCATTAGAAGCGTCGGTAGACAATACTATACTTTGCCTGACGTCAAAATGTACCAAAATCTGATCAGATGTTACTTCTTGTTTGAGTTTATCATATGCTTCTTGACATAACTTTGTCCATCTAAATTTCTCATCTTTCCGGAGTAATGCATAAAATGGAGCCATTTTGTGTGCAAAATTATTTATAAATTCCGAATAATAATTCAACATGCCTACGAACGCTCTTAACTCGGACACATTTGTAGGTACCGGGGCATCTAAAATGGCGGAAACTTTGCTTTTATTCTTTTTTAAACCGTTTTGATATATGATAAACCCCAGATAAGCTACCTGTTTTTGGAAAAACACACACTTGTGTGCATTTAAACGTAGACCTACCGATTTTAGTTTATTTGATACTAACTCTAACGTTTTTGCATGTTCCTGCCAATTTTTACCCGTAATGATTATGTCGTCAATATAATTGACTACATTTGGAATTCCGCGTAAAATATTTTCCACGGTTTTCTGAAATATGGCTGCCGCCGGCTTAATACCAAATGGCAAGCGCGTCATCTTAAATATACCTAAACGCGTACTCCATGCACACAACAGCTGTGAAGATTCATCTAAGACTAATTGGTTGTACGCATTTGACAAATCTAATTTTGAAAATAACTCTCCCTTTAACGATGCAAACAACTCATCAATACGTGGTAACGGGTATTTTGTGTCCACTAAATACTTGTTTATAGTTGACTTGTAATCTCCGCAAACGCGAAGTTCACCGTTGGGTTTGATTATGGGCACCAATAGTGTTTCCCATTCGGAATTGTCAACTTGAACCAACACTCCCTTTTTCACTAGTTCGTTTAACTGAATTTCAATTTTAGATCGCCAAGCTAACGGCATTGGCCTGGGCTTGCAAAAGATAGGCTTAACGTTTTCTATTAAATGTAATTTGACTTTACTCCCCGTAAATGCACCTAATTCTTGCCTAAATACCTCACTAAATCGTTTCAATATGTTATTAACACACTCTTCAATGGATTGTATTGAATTTATTTGCGAGAGCCCGATACCGAACACCGACATAAAGTCGCGCCCCAAAATTGGCGGCCCACTACTATTAGTAACTACTAATCTTAAATTTTGTACTTGGTCACGAAATCTTATCATTGCCATAAACTCACCGATCACCTTAATGGAATCCCCATTGTAAGACCAGAAAACATTCCGACATGGCTTCAAAGTTGTACGATCAAAAAATTTGTCAAACATAGTCTTTGGTATCAGTGAGCAAGCAGCGCCAGTGTCCACAACCAAATCGAGCAAAACTCTATTGACTTCCACCTTCATGGTGAACGGAGCATGGGAAGTATGTACAGACGCCTGTCCACTGGATATACTATAAATAGAAAAAGCATTATCAGTTAAATCCGAATTTCTATAACTTTGAATTAATTTATGTTGAAACTGTTCCTGGGATACCACATTTATCTGCCTACTGGAACATATGTTAGCCAAGTGGCCCATGCGGTTGCATTTTTGACATTTGCTGTTCTTATATTTGCACTTGTCGCTTGTATGGTTCTTCCAACCACAATGTGTACATCTCTTTCTTTCATTCTGACTGCCGTTACCACCTGATGCTATTTTGCCGTTGCCCCTGGAAACCGTTGCTCCGGAAACTGTTGTAGAACTATCGTAGCTGCTTTCACGGCCACGCTGTTGCTGTTGCTTCTTACGAAAGTAATTAACCTCGTTATCCTGGTCCACCTTCTCCCGCGCTAGCACTTTTGCTTCTACTATTAATGCATTTTGTAGAGCCCTGGCTAGTGTCATCTCTTCATCTTCCTCACATAAACGCTCGAAAATTTTTCCTTCGCAGCCGGTTACAAATTTGTTCAATACAAATATCTCCAATTGCGCTCCAAATTTGCAATTCATAGCCAATCTTTTTAAACGGGCATACCACTGGGATATTGATTCACCATCCATTTTCCTGGCTTCGAAAAAATTCCTTCGCTCAAGGAAAATTATATCTGGGGGTGAATATTGTTGCTCCAACAACTTGCACAGATCGTTGTACCTTTTTGCAGCCGGCAAAACCGGATCGCACAATTCCCTCAGCAGGCCATATGCCTCCAGGCCGACGGTCTTCAGCAAAACTGAAGTTTTTATCGCTTCGTCTTCTATGGCTGACTCGACAAAATGCGAGTCCAAAATCTCTCTCCAATTCCGTCACTTGTCCAAAACAGGTCTATATTCACGTATGCCGGATGCCAATGAAATAGAACAAATTAACACGCTTTCGTTGTGACTTGATTTTTCTACTTCTCGTGCCATTTTTTTTTCTTTTTATATTATAAAAAAAATTTTATTTTGACCAATACGTCAACGCCAATGTGATGCACTTGGTTTCTAGGTTGGAATGCGAATGACATGAATTCTTTATTCTTTTCTTTTCATTAATATATACATCTCTTTTTACATACATTGGTATAATAGTATAATAGAATGATATTATAAGACCAGAAGCTATAGGTATGAACCAATCTATATTTCACCTCCAGAGGGCACTACAACACAATGGTTTTATACCAAAAGCTATAGGTATAAACTAATCTATATTTCACCTCAAGAGGACACTACATCACACTTATAAACTTTGTTGACACCCCGATTACAGCGAGTTTATATAATAATGACCTTCTGTTTACTTTACAGTGTCAAATACCGCCTTAAAATCAATATATACTGCAAATAAAGGTTTTTTTTGTCTATAAATCGTCTAGCCACTGTTGTTAGGGCAAAAATTTGATCCACCGTCGAAAGGTTAGCCTGGAAACAAGCTTGAAAACAACTGATGACATTATTGGACTGTACCCAATTCGACAACCTAAGATATAGAATCTGAGTGAAAAGTTTCCTCAGAGAGCTTAAAACAGAAATGCCTATATAGTTTTCTGGCTGATTTGGATTACCTTTTTTAAAGATGGCAGTTATCCTTGCCAGGCGAAAACTGTTTGGAAAGGTCTCCTTATTAAACATTTTATTCAATAAGCCAAGAATATAGTCCAGAAACTCCGGAGTTGCATTCTTGTAAAACTCTGTGGGAATACCGTCTGCCCCTGCAGCTTTATTACTCTTCATTTTTTTCAACGATATAAGTAGCTCAGGCATTGTAAAGTTGGAGTCTAAGTCCGAGATATAAACGTTTGGAAGTTCAAAACTTATTGAATTTTAGTTCGGATCTGGTAGGAAAAGGTTTTTAAAATATAAAGCGAGCTGATCAACATTGATACTTAAAGACACAGATTTATTGCGCACTCTCAAGACCCGAACATTGCACCAAAAAGATTTAGAGTTCTTACAGTCAATGAGACTTTTGGCCGCTTTCCTCAAATAAAGTTGCTTTTTTTGCTTGCAAAGATCCTTATAAACTTTATTTTGCTGCAAGTAAAGATGTTTGAAAGCATCATTATTTGATTCCCTAAAGAGTTTTAAAAATTTGAAACTTTTATTTCTACATTTTCTGCAATCTTCATCGTACCATTTAGATTTCGACCAAGGTGTAATAAAACGTGTACTATTTGGAGTTGCAGAATGCCGTATTAGCTCACACGCAACATTTGTCCCTTCTTTTACTGAATCAGGAATTTGAACGTTAGAAGAAAGTATATGGCGTCTTAAATTTTGCTTGTACACCATGGCCTTATGTTCCACCCATTGAAGTTTTTTATCAATTGGAAAGCTGTTTTCAACATACATTTGGGCATTATTAGACAAATATTCACAAGAAACTACTATCGGAAGATACGATGAAAAATTGGTTGGATAAACCTCAAAATTCTGAATAATATCCATCCAACCCCCCTTCACCATACAATAATCAATTGTTGAGCATCCTTGGAAGGAAATGAAAGTTTAATTCCCTATAGGATCTCCAATTGTAACACCGTTTAACATAAAAAAAACCAAAATCTTCCATCAATTCTATTAAACATTTTCCGTTGGAATTTAGATTTCTATCTAACGAGCTTCTTTCGCACGAAAAAAGGCCGTTGTTCAAAATTGAAGAGTTCTGAAAGTTGCTTATTCACCCGTTAAAATCACCTATTAGCATTATATTTTCATTACTGTTATTTAGAAGGAAGTTTTGAACGTCTTCAAAATCTAAATTCCATCCGCTATAATTTAAATAAGTTGGAACAATTTGAAAATGTTTTGATTCACACATAATATCATATAATGGTGCGATATAAAGTAAACGGCATACTGTAATAGCTCTATAGAAAAAAAGTACTTAATAAGCAATAAAGTTAATAAAATTATTTAAAAACTACGCAAAACAAAGCTTAAACATCCAAGAAAACAAAAGAAATTGAAATTAAAGTTAGTTACTACCGCATTTCCCATAAAACCCAAATCCAAAATTTCCGACCAGTGAGTCAAAAGTTGATGACTAAATCAAAAAGAAAAATTCACGAAACGTCACCAGAAGCAGCGGCCGCGCCAAAAAAAAACAAATATGACCCTCGTTGGAAATATGAGCACGGCAGACCTTGTTGCTATACTTGACTCCAAATTGAAAGATTTGGCTGCAAAGGACGATTTAAAAGCCATGAACAATGAAATACGGATCCTACAAAACGAAAACTTGCAACTGCATACAAAAGTGGAACAGTTGGAGGTTAAGTGTGCTCGGATGGAGGATCCTTACGAAAACATCCAACAAAAAGATAGAGAAGGTAATGTCATCTGTCACATAAACTCCCAATAAGGAAAAGATTGTAAGCAAGAGATTAAAGCTGTTTGCAAAAGTGTTCTTCGTTTATCAAATGATCTCGAAGATTGGCAAATCAAAGAGATACGATCTGGCAGACCAGGCTCCAAAGGATTCTTGCTTAAGATGTCACCAATAGAGGCAAAGGCTATGCTTCGTCAATGGAAGATTCTTGGCAGTTCGGGAATCTCGATTCATAAAGATTTCACACTATATTTTCGAACAAAAAGGAAGAAGTTGATGGGCATTAAATTCGCAGTGAGAAAGTGCAATCCAGAGGCGAATATTATTCTCCGAGATGACAGACTGTTTATTGACGATAAGATGTTAACGTGGAACGCAATGGAAGGTTTAAGGCAAGGAAATCGAAACGGATTAACATTTTTAACAGAACAATTCCGAGACATAAACCTTGATTTTCCCCAAACACATGAATTGCCGCGAAACATAAACAAAGATGATGTGTCAAATGTAATGTCATTTAAGCCAGGGCTGCTATCCGCAAATTCTGGTGCGCCATCTACATGTTCAACAGGATATGTTGGAGATCTTGTTGCAAGCAACAGTGGAGGCGCTTCAAATAGGACTCAATTATAAGATATTTCCGTCTGCCAGAATTTAAATACTTTAAACAATTAATTTAAGTATATTAGCATACAATGTTTCAGGTCTTGAAAACAAGAAGTTATTTAATGAATTTTTTAGATTTGTAAAACAATTTAAGAAATTATGCCTTTTTGAAACTTTTGTAACCGAAACAAAATTTCAAAACTACACAAATATTTTTTATGAATTCGAATTGTGTTGGGTAGCAGCAGAAAAAATACACACGAGAGGCAGACCAAGTGGAGGCTGCCTGTTCGGGTACAAGAAAGACGATAATAATGACATACACTTTTCATACCGCACTTTTGGTAACATGACGTGCTTCGAAATGTCCTCTAATAGGAGAAACACTTCAAATATATACATAGTTCCAGTCTACCTTAACTGCAACAATTGGCGCAATGATTACAACAAACTTATAGACATGCTGCAAGACATGGGGAAAGATAATATAATATTGATAGGCGATTTCAATGGAAGAACTGCTACTAAACAAAGTATCATAGGAGAGAGAAGACAAATGTGGAGATCATCTAAAGATGAAGAGAGCAATATTCAAGGAAATGGAATCCTCGACTTATGCAACAGTTTTGGTTTGACAATCTTGAACGGAAGTACACAAGGAGACAGAAGTGGAGAATTTACGTTTGTGAAGCAAGGAAACTCAATAATTGATTACGCGCTAGCCTCTGAAACTGTGTTGGATTCTTTTGAAGATTTCAGAGTTTTATCTATGCCATACTCTGATCGTATGCCAGTTGAGGTAGTAATTAAACTTAGCTGCATAGACAGAAACAACACCACTACATTAAAGCTTCTACCAAAACTACCGTGGATGGACTCACAGATTGAAAAGTATAAGGAATCATTGAATAACAATTTGTGCGAAATTAAGAATGAACTTGGATATAGACGAATAAACATAAAACTGTTGGAGGCTATCATAAAGAAATCAACGGTTAGTTGGACACGTAGGAACGTAAGAACTTCAAATGGTAAAAGAGATGTCTGGTTTGATGAAATATGTTTAAACAGCCGTAATAAAATGTTCAGTCGTTTAAAACTCTTCAGAAGATTCGGAGGAACTTTTCTTCGGAAGTGGTATGTAGAATCTACAAAGGAATACAAACGATTGTGCAAGCAAAAAATGAAAGACTTTTATGAAAATGAGGCAAATAAACTAATAACCTGTCGTAATTCAAAAGAATTTTGGATTTCAGTCAGAAGGTTAAACGGTAGTCACCCACGAATCAGCTGTATTATCAAGATAGAAAACCTTAAAAACTATTTTGAGATTTTGTTGAACCAACCACTCGTCTCCCAACAATTTTTATACGCTCCACCGTTTATTGAAGATGACATTTTGGATGCAGAAATAACTAAAGAAGAAATGAGGGTAGTATTATCAAAATGTCAAAACAATAAAGCGGCCGGAACCGACAGAATACCAACAGAACATTTCAAATATTCCACAGATGAGTTTTCGGAGACTTTTACAAAGGAATGTAACGTTATTTTTGAAAAGGGTGAAGTCCCAATAACCTTCAATGAATCCATAATTTATCCATTGCACAAAAAAGGAAATATGAATGATGTAAGCAATTATAGAGGAACTTCTTTTTTAAACTCTTCAGCAAAAATCTTCGCATCGATACTGCAAACGCGTTTAAAAAAGTGGATAGCAGAAAAAAAAAGTGCTGAGCGAATTCCAGGCGGGATTTCGTGAAACATATTCAACAGTAGATCATATCTTCACCTTATCAAGCATCGTCAACTCATACATAGAAAACAATAAGAAACTCTTTGCTTTTTTGTAGATCTCAAGGCTGCCTTTGACACAGTTGATCTTAGAGCTTTGTTTTATAAGCTGCTAAGGCTGGGTACATCGTATAAGTTTATTAGAGTGATCCAAAGCTTATATGAAAAGACTGTTTCGTGTGTTTGGGATGGTGAGAAACTATGTGAAGAGTTTGAGACAACAGCAGGACTTAAACAAGGATGTGGACTTAGCCCAGATTTATTCGCCTTGTTCATAGACGATTTATGTAATGTTCTACCAGCAGGAATTTCTTTTGCAGGCCTTCATTTTAAATTGCTTCTGTATGCTGATGATATCGTCATCATGGCAGAATCCGCGCATTCACTGCAGATAATGATAAACCGCCTAGCAGAATACTGTAACACTTGGAATCTTACTGTTAATCTGAGTAAGTCTAAAGCTATGATTTTTCGAAGAGGAAACGGAAGATACGCCAGAAATGAACATTTTTCATACTGTAGAGAAGAGATTGAAGTGGTACGAAAATTTTATTATCTTGGAATTATAATCTCGTGTAATGGTAATTTTGACAAGCATCTCACCGAAAAACTAACCAGTGCCACAAATGCGTTGAACAGTACTTGGAAAAACTGCATGGCAAACACTCTAATACGCTGAGGACCAAGTATAAAGTCTTCGAGTCTACTGCAAAGTCGATCCTTTGTTATGGAGCACAAGTTTGGGGGTTCTAGGAATCGGAAAATGTAGAAAAACTACTAAGGCTTTTTTTGAAACGACTCTTCAGACTTCCGCAGTTCACACCAAATTATATGCTTAACCTTGAAATGGGTCTACCATCTCTGTTTATAACAACACTTAAAATGCACTTTGATTATGTTTTAAAAGTTCTCTCGTGGAACAGCAGCAGAATACCAACAAAGATAGCACAATACACAATCAACCATGGATTCTTCTGGATAAAAAGATGGTTTGAATTGGCAGATTTTTGCAATCATAATCTAGAAATATCGCTACAAAATATAGCCAGTTTAAAATTTTAATTATATCAACTATTACAAAAATTAGATGAAAAATTTCGATACCAATTTTTTGAATCTGCGAGAGCATCTATCTACAGGAACTATTACAACCAGCTAGAATACGACCTAGAGGAAAACAATTACTTCCATAGTAACCATAAGGTAGAGGAAATATCATATATTTTTAAAGCAAGAGGAGAACTTCTTAGTCTGAATTTTATACCACATAGAGAAGACTTACCGGTTATATGCTCGCTTTGTAATATGGGAGAGAGGGAAGATGTAAGGCACTTTCTATGCATATGTCCTGTGCTGAAAGAAATAAGACGTTCGACATGGGGAACAGATATATGTATTAACTGATATGCAAATGTACGAGATCCTGAATGGAATAGATTGGAAAAAGCTTACTATATTCTGCAAATTATGCCTTAATTATAGGAAAAAAATCATTCAAGAAGCGTTTTAAAATATTTTTATTTTTATTTTTTTTTATGTTTAAAATATTTTTATTAATTAAAATTTAAAAATTGGAACATGGAATGCAAACGGTCTTTTACACCATTTATCAGAATTAAAAATCTTCTTAGACATCGAACACATAGATATTTGTCTGGTGTCCGAAACTCATTTCTCAAGTGGGCTGGTTCTTGATGATTTAATATCAAACTATATTTGCTACCACGCTCCTCATCCAGCTGATAAGGCTAGAGGTGGATCGGCAATCCTCATAAAAAAGAGCTTAAAACACCATGAAGAAGTTATGTTTACAAACGAGAATATGCAAGTAACAATAATTAGTATTGGTATGAAAAAGAAAGACTTCAAGTTGGCATCAATATACTGCCCGCCGAGGCGTTCCCCGACTGAAGATGATTATACAGAACTGCTGAATGTACTAGGACATAACTTCCTTGTTGGTGGTGACTTTAATGCTAAGCGCACCCATTGGGGATCCAGACTTATAACAACAAAAGGCAGAAGGCTTTACAAAGCATGCCTCAAATACAATTGTGAGTTTTATTCATCCAGATCACCAACATACTGGCCATCGGATTCAAGTAAAATACCAGACCTTGTTGACTTTTTCATAGTTAAAGGTATCAAACGAAACCATATAAGAGTCGAAGGTAATTATGACTTATCATCAGATCATACACCGGTGATTTTATCACTTAATGAATCGGAGATAATGGAAAAAAGTAATCCTAAGCTAGTAAACAATAAAACAAACTGGAGTAAATTCAGAGAAAAGCTTGAAAGCTATATAAATCTCAGATCCCCTATGGAAACAAAAGAGCAAATCGACCTTGAAGTAGAACAATTCATTGCCGATGTTCAACAAGCTGCAGAAGAAAGTACACCAACTTGCTCGAGTAGGAAGCAAACTGAAACAAAATACCCTGCCGAGATAAGAGAGTTGATATTGGAGAAGAGAAGAGCTCGAAGAAAATGGCAAAATACTAGATTTCCAGACGACAAAACAGCGTTTAACCGGCTAAGCAACGAACTGAAAAAACAAATCTACGAATTCAAAAATGATTCATTAAGTAGATTCCTGAAAAATTTAACGACTGATGCTTCAACTGATTATTCGCTCTGGAAAGCAGCTAAGCGCCTGAAAAGACCGCAGTTACAAAACCCGCCAATTAAATCTCTAAACGGGAATTGGATCGGAAATCCGAAAGAAAAAGCTAACCTGTTTGCAGAACATCTTGCGAATGTTTTTAAGCCATTCCCGGCAAATACATCTGAAATCAGCTTACAGTTTATTGATAAAGTCGATGAAGTTGACATACCAATTGTCACACTCAAAGAAATAAAAAGTGTGTGTCGAAATCAACTATCGAACAAAAAATCACCTGGGTACGATCTAATAACTGCTCAGGTTATGAAAGAAATGCCATCAAAAGCCTTCATAAAACTCCAATTCATAATAAATGCATGCCTAAAGACCCAATATGTCCCACATCATTGGAAAATTGCTGAAGTAATTGTTATACCAAAGCAAGGTAAGCCACCAACAGAAGTGACGTCTTACAGACCAATATCGCTTATACCAATAATGGCAAAAGTCTTTGAAAAATTGCTACTGAAAAGACTGAGCAAGGTCATAGAAGAAAGAAATCTAATCCCAAATCATCAGTTTGGATTTAGAAATAAACATTCCACGATAGACCAAGTTCATAGAATAACGGATACAGTTGAAAAAGCATTAGAAGAAAAACAAGTATGTTCGGCTATATTTTTAGATGTTGCTCAAGCATTCGACAAGGTATGGCATGAGGGGCTAGCGTACAAACTGCAAAGGGACCTACCCAGGCAGTACTACGAAATACTAAAATCTTATATCTCAAACCGGCTCTTCAGAGTACGGTATGATCAAGAATATTCAAAGCTATGTAATATACAAGCCGGTGTTCCACAAGGAAGCGTCCTAGGACCTACCCTGTATTTGCTATATACAAGGGATATTCCAGTGGATAACAACACCATTATGGCTACTTTTGCGGATGATACCGCAATTTTGGCATCCAGTAAGTGCGTCGTCAAGGCTGCTGAGAAATTGCAAAATGCCGTCGACACCGTTAGTGATTGGACCAAAAAATGGCGTATCAAGCTCAATGAAGCTAAATCTGCACATAAAAACTTTACAAATAAAAAGTTAAGCTACGTTCAAATATTCATCAACAATCAAGCTGTACCCTACGCCAATACGGCCAAATACCTTGGGATGAATTTGGATGCAAAGCTAAAATGGAAAGAGCATATCAAAAAGAAAAGGGAAGAGCTCAACTTGAAATATAGAAAAATGTACTGGTTACTCGGTAGAAATTCGGACTTATCTGTCGAAAATAAAATAATGCTTTATAAACAAGTACTTAGACCTGTTTGGACCTATGGAATCCAATTATGGTGCTGTTCAAAGAAAACAAATACTGAAATCATCCAAAAGTTCCAAAACAAAGTCCTTCGTGGAATAGTAAATGCACCATGGTATATAAGAAATAGCGATTTACATCGTGACCTACAAATAGAAACGGTTACAGAAGTTGTAAGAAAACATGCTGTATCACACAATCAGCGACTGCATAGTCATATCAACTCTGAAATGGAGTCCGTATTAAATACGAGAGGCAATGTTCGGAGATTAAGAAGAACCAAGCCACACGAGCTAATGGCCTAAAAGTCATGGGAAGCATTAAAAGTTTAAGCTTCCCTTAAAGAGATAATATTATTGAGAAAGAAAAATCTGTTGTCGATCGTTATAGATTGGTTCTGATTATGAGGAGTTTTTAGTGGGTAAGAATCCCACACTACTTGGTATCGAATACTACTAAGTGTCTTTTGAAGATTTACTCCTGACAAAAAAAAAAAAAAAAAAAATCTATTTAAAAAAAAAAAAAAAATGTCAAAACTAAGTGAAAAACAAATAAAAAAATGTCAATCTGGCAGACGGCTTTTGGCCATTGTCTAAATTCATAATGTAAACTAAATGTAAACACATAATATCAATTATAATTTTGTTTTCAATGTTTCTAAAACCAACTCGATTGATTGATCTTATATTTTTTTCTTGTAGCCAAGCAACATTCCGCCACTAGCTCTACCAAGTCTATTATTCCTAATAGCTGGGATAAATTGGACACTTAAGCTTTCAAGATATTTAAGATACTGCATTTCCTTCCCTTCTTCTACAAAAGTTTCTAATAAAATAATAATATCCTAATTAGCAATAAGTTTAATAATTTGTTTTTTAAACCTGTAATATTATAGGAATAAATTTTTAAATGAAAATAATTATTTTGGTAGACGGCATTACTATTCTATAAGTTATAACATCGACTACCACTGCTGCTGCTGCTATTCTGACCATTCTGGTTATGTACATTTTGTCGGATAGTTGGAGCTGCGGTCGTTAGAGGTTTTATGTTTTTGCTGTCAAATAAGCACATTGCAGCATCTCCAAATGTCGCTTTGACAAATGCAAATTCTTCGTTTGTTTTGATTTGTAAACCGCGGAGTGACTCGTAGAAGAAAACGAATTTTTCAATTTGTAATTTGCTTCTATTAACATACATATTCGGAGTTGGATTTAGTGCGAGAAGTCTTCCTTTTATCTCGTTAAGCGTTTTTCTTTTCCCTTCGCAATTTCGAGCTCATTAGAACATGTATGATAATATGTATTCTGTGTGATATTGTGTATAGTGAATTTTTGTGTGGTGTGTGTATGATGTATTTTATGTTGACGCTTTTGTGTTATAGGTTTTGTATGTGACTCTCCAGAGTCCTTCTAGCTTGACATACTGATCAAAATCTCAGCTCATCCGCTGATTTGGGGTACCTGTTTGTGGAATTTGCTCAAAGCGATGTTACCTTTACATTGCTAAGAGCAAACAACGGAGTAATGGTGGGGTCAAAAAAAAGGATGGGAAGGTTAAGTGGAAAAAAGAGGATATAAAAAGATGAAAATAAAGCAATAGCAAGAATAGTTTTTGTTCCGGGAAATTTTACCGTAACAAACTCCACCCTTACCTACTTAAGAGAGAAAACTGGGCTTTTCAAAAGAAGAGCCGAAGTAATGGGAAAAATGATGGTTAGACAACAAAACCAAACGGAGTACACACACTTATAGACGACACAACCAGGTCTCAATCGCTCTTGGCGAGAGTAACTGTACATCACAGAGCTTTGGCACTCTCAGTATCGTTTTGTGCCACCTCTTCCGGTTACACGAATCACTTTAGGATTCTTCGGAGTCATCGTGGTATGGCTCAAGGTCTTTTACGTTCCAAGTACCTTTTTCAGCACCATTTTCGTCCATTAGGACATAAGTCCATGGCGAAACTCTTTTTTTTTTTATTTTAAACGGCCCAACAAACTTTGGGGCCAGCTTAGCGGCATAGTTATTATCGGCATCAGAAAGGGTGAAATCTTTTCTCCAAACCAACTCGTTTGGGAAGTACCTCACATCCCTTCTGCGAAGATCATAAATTTTCGTCGACTTCTTGGCTGCTGCTTCTAAGTTTTTACCTATATCTTCCCAAAGCTTCCTAAATCTGGTTTCTATTTCGCCCATGTCCATTTGTAACCCGGTTGTATTATCTATTTTATTTTATTTTATTTTTTTTATATTTTATTTAAAGACTTGTTGGAAGGTGTTGCGCTCGCGAGCCATGACGCGGATGTAACCGTCGTCCTCCCGAATATAGCATAAAATGGTGATACCCCTAATACCTCATGTTGGGAAGTGCGTATATATAAGTGTGGATGGTAGTGTGCAGTGAATTTCAACGATGACCTACACACTTCACATAAGGACTTCAACTCCCTACTTTTGAATTGCGGACCATTATCACAAATAACAATTTTCGTTACCACTAAGAACAACACTTTGACACACTTTGCAGTTTCTGACGTATCTTGTTATGTCCGACCTCATCTTAGGCCAATAAAACCTATTCTCTATCCTAGCAAATCTTTTCCTAGCCCCCATATGCCCTGCGAGTGTATTGTCATGGCAATCCTCAAGAATCTTTTTACTATCACTTTTACCTACAACTATCTTCCATTCATTATTATCCCTAACTAAAATGTGTTTTGCCCTAACATACTTATATAAAACTCCATTTTCTATCCTCCATGCTGGAAATGCCAATGGATTCTCTTCGATTTTGTTCCTCATACTCACAAGCCAAAGATCCAAACCGTTTTCCGTAATCCCGGATAAAACCGGTACGCTTCTTGAAAGCATGTCTGGAACAACACGGTCCTTGCCTTTCCTGTTAACAATCTCAAAATCAAACTGTTGTAATCTAGCAGCCCATCGCGCCAGCCTACCTACAGGATCTTTTAATTTACTGAGCCAGACCAATGAATAATTATCCGTAACAACAGTAAACCTAACTCCCTCCAAGTATGGCCTGAGTTTCTCTATTGCCCAAGGAACAGCAAGGCATTCTTTTTCCGTGGTGGATTAATTCCGTTCGCATCTGTTAAGCGATCTGCTCAAGTAGCAGACCACCTCTCCAACGTCGAACGCTTGGCTAAGAACTGCTCCACCCCCGAAATCTGAAGCATCTGTTTGAACAACAGAAACATCCTCCCCTACAACAACAACATCCTCCCCTAAATCTTCTAAAGCCATAACTAATTTATTTTTTAAACCTAACCTCTGTTTTTCTTCCTCTCCCTCATCAGGTTGCGACTTATCTAATCTACCTAAAGACCATTCTACTTTGGTTACTAACTTCGCATATTCTTTTGATTTCCGCGCAATTGGTGGGTTCTCAAATAATTTCAAAATCTCTCCTAATTTTCCATTAACCGCTTTAACATCTTCTTCAAAAGTGAAAGGATACTTTGTGGGAACACTCAAAGAACCTCTTCTCTCTAGCAACCTAATACCCCTTAGAGACTTCCGCATCTCATCAACCGATCCTACATCTAGACCCCTACATTGCATTTCATATGCCAATTCATCCTGCGCTAACCTATTTATATCCATTTTGCAATAATGAGAAGAAATTAACCTTAAAAAAATCTATATGCAAGAAAAAGCTTAAAAAACAATAAAAATGGTTTAAAATTGAAGCTCCTAACTTTGTGGTAGAGCCAAAAAACTCAAAATACAAAATAACCAATTCAAACTCAGTAAACCAATATCCCAAACAACGATCACAAGCCTCAAATTCAGAGAATCAATTCCAGAAGTAAAGGAATCTCAACAACAAGAATCAAAAAAAAGAACAACAAAAATCGAGCTACTTTAATATAAATAATATAATTATATTATAATTTTCGAAATGGTACAGGCAGATACGCAGTAAATGAGAAGTGGAAGTGGGAACATGTGGACCTGGAGGTTGTAAAAGAGTACAAATACCTTGGAGTTATCATAACACCACAGCTGTCGTTTAAAAAACACCTGAGTGCTAAGCTGATAGAATCAAAAAAGGCCATAAATTGCAGTTGGAAGGGTGTACTTGGTAAGAAATATGTTGCTCCGAGTGCCAAATATAAACTTTTCCAGGTCGATAACGTGTTATGCTTGTCAGGTTTGGGGGTTCGTCCAATATGAAGAAGTAGAAAAGTTGTTGAGGTACTTTATAAAAAAAATTTTCTGGCTCCCGGAAAACACGCCTACGTATATGTTACACCTGGAGACTGGTAGTTCGCCTTTGTTTATGTTCTCACTTAAGATGCACCTCAATTATATTTGAAAACTTACTGAGCTTCCCCCTCATCGCCTTCCTGGAACCATTGCAAGGCATCTACTCAACTAAAAAGCTCAGTTCTTTACTGAGTGGTCAACTTGGGAGCAGACTCACAATGTGCAGTTATTGGAAACCGGGACGTAGACTTGGAAACGTAGCTTTGAGGTGCTGCTTGCTAAGATTGAACAGGACAGCTTTTCTAAATTTACGGTTTTGGCGAACCGAAGCGAGAGTCGAAGTATGTACAAATGCCTGCAACACAATCTTGGATCAAACAATTATTTTGATGATTGCTACAACTTAGAGACTATTTCAACTGTATTCAAAACGAGAGGAGAGTTATTGCACCTTAATTATCGACCGTATAGCTCAGAGGAAAACACGGACTGTACTCTCTGTATCCACCGAGTAAGAGAAGATGTGTTCCACTTCCTAGGAACGTGCCCAATTCTTACTGCAATCAGAAGACAACACTGAGGAAAAAACCTATTAACGGATCATGAGACCAAGGAAATCCTAAATGGACCGGATTGGAACATTTTAAGCAGTTACGTAAAAACAGCGCTGAGATACCGCTACCAAATCCTGAATGAAGCATTTTAGTTCTACCTTCTGTACAGCAACCAATCAAAACATCTCCTTAAAATTAAAAGCGAATCAACGAATTATTTGCTTATTTATTAATTAAATTTAAACATAGCTTGAAAATGTTAAAAATCTACATTATGTATGAAAATCTTACTGTTGAGATTTATAATGACTACCACTGTCTTGTTGACTGAGTAATAATAACATTTATTCATTCTCTTATTCTATTTATATCATACCGTAAGTCAGCTCGCAGCAATACAGTTCAAGCTCATTTTGTCTAGAGTGCATATTTGCTTTATTTAAACTAGTGACACACAAAATGAAGTTGACTGCATTGCTTGCCTCATTTGCTTACGACATATAAACTGACTTACAATTATGACACTAATTTCTTATGACCTATTGAACAGACAAGAAGTTTTAGATATGACTCTTGTCTCCGATTCGGTTCATCATAGGATTACTAATTGGAAAGTATCTACTGAACACTCCTTTGCTGATCATAGATACATTCAATTTGATCTAAATGAGGAACCTCTCAAGCAACCAGTCTTCCGAAACTATCGGAAAACTGACTGGCAAAAATATCGGGTACTTTTGAAAAAGTTTATTAAACCTGAACTTTTACAAAACCCTACAAATAAACATGATCTAGACAAAAAAGTCAATGATCTTACCACTGCCCTTAACCATTCACTGCAGAAATCCTGTCCTCTTATAAAAATAAGAGGAAAACAGAAACCACTGTGGTGGAGCTCCGGGCTAGAACCGCTCAGGAAGGAATGTAGAAAACTTTTCAACCGAGCTAAACAATCTAAAACTTCAATAGACTGGGACTCCTACAAGGAATCCCTCAAAACATATAAATATCAACTGAGGAAAAATAAAAGAACTTCCTGGAGAAACTTCTGTGGAAAAATAGAAGATACTTCAGAGGCTTCTAGATTAAGAAAAATCCTCTCAAAGAGTCCGACCATGCCTAGCAGCTTGAAAACAGCTGACGGCTGGACAGAATCCTGCGAAGAAACGCTCAATTTGCTTCTGGACACTCACTTTCCAGGAAGCTCTAAGAACTTATGCAACTATGATTCCACAGAACCAGGTAGCATAATAACAAACAACCCCGATCTGATTACAAGGGAAAAATTAGTTTGGGCCATTAACAGCTTTGACCCATACAAATCCCCTGGACCTGATGGTATAATTCCAGCCGAACTTCAAAAGGCCGCGGACATTATTATCCCTGTCCTTGAAGTAATTCTCATCGGCTGTACCACCTTGAACTATATCCCCACTCAGTGGAGAGAAGTCAAGGTGGTGTTTATACCTAAGGCTGGGAAATCATCCCACGTAAACCCAAAAGATCTCCGACCAATAAGTCTATCATCTTTCCTTCTTAAAATTTTAGAACGACTGATTGATATCCACCTGCGTACAGCTATAGATCCAAAATTGTTATCTACAGCACAACACGCTTACTGCAAGGGAAAATCTGTAGAAACGGCCCTACACACCCTGGTACGTACTATAGAATATTCCCTCCACCACAAAGAATTCACTCTGGCCGCCTTCCTCGACATAGAGGGCGCCTTCAACAACGTCAGCAACTCTGCAATTACAAAGGCACTGACGAAGCTCAAAGTAGATGATTCCATAGTGGAGTTGATAAATCTAATGCTAAAAAGCAGGAGAATCAACTCTACTCTAGGAAACTTCTCTAAAAAGAGACCTGTCAGTAGAGGAACACCGCAAGGCGGAGTCCTATCCCCTCTTCTATGGAATATAGTCGTCAATGAACTTCTAGTTGACTAAGAAGCTGAGGGATTCAAAGTGATTGCATATGCAGATGACGCTCCAAATGGTTTTGTTAAGCGAGGTACTCCCTCGCATAATTTTTATGGTATCACAATGGACCTAATATTGGTCTAAGTGTGTCGGGTGTATTCCTGGCAGCCATTTTAACCTAACCTAACCTATGACCTATTGACTTAAATAATACTTATTGCTATTTGTTGATTGTTGTTGATTTGTTACTTTCTTGAATAATCATGTACTGACATATTTGTTGATTTCGTCAACATTTTGCCACCTCCGCTTACGGGAGCAGCTCGAAGGTGAGGTTTCCTGGATCTGCAGTACCGGTGTTCTCGGATGTCTTGATTGGTTTCGTATTTGGTTTGAAGCTTTTGGTGTATAACCTTCGAAGTAGGAGAATCACAATGATGATGGAAACTAGTAGTCCCAGGTAGCCCACTGCAAATTGATGAATATCATTTGTTGAAAGATCGTTAGAAGGCAAGGCCATCGTGAGGTTCTGAAGTTGCTGTTTTAGCGTATTCAGTTCTTGTAGATGGTTTTTGACTGAAAGCGGATTATGTGTTAATCTGTCAAAATGATCTGGAACAAGTGTGTTAGATAGATTGGTGTGAGGGGAAACGGAAATTCTGGAAAATGATGGGTAGATGGAATGACCACGTAAGGTAATAAGATTGGTCTTTATTACGCAGCTCGGATCGATACGTAGTTTTCCTGCCCCTTCTAGTGTTGTTTGGGTAACAGTTCCATTGCACACAATATTTAGGGTCGTCCGCTCTTTCAATACGTAAATCCATTCGTTAGGATTGCATAGTTGTATCCAGTGAGGCCCCTTGCTGGTTATAGTAGGTTGACAGTCCGGAGATTGCAATCCTTGACTTAGATAAACAAATTCGCATGCACTGATCTCTGCTTCTTGCTTGTAAATGGGATGATGCTGGTTGCATAGATGCCTTTCTGTGGTGTAAGAGACACATTGTTGAAATTCGGCTTCGGATAGGGGATAGTATTGATCTCGATGCAAGGTAACCATGATATACCTTGTAGATGGTTTTATTGTGAAGAAAGTTCCATTTATGAGTGCAGGCACTGGTGTTACCTTGAATAGTTCAAAATCGTCTAGGCTTAGCAATGGTAAAGTTATTTTAAAGATTATGTGATCCTTAACTGCTCTGCCGGGGATACTCATAAGATGGTAAAGCGTCAAAACCTCGTCTTGAGAGACGGGAAGTCGAAGTGTTGATTGGAGGCTTGATTTTATGTGGAGGAACTCTTGTCGAAGTTGGGCAGGAGAAATTAGTTGAGGATTTATTTTGCCATGCTGAGTATCGATTAAAACATCTATCAAGGCAGTCTGGGTCTTTTGTACTTGCGATAATGCAAGGATAAGTTGCACGGCAATTGCATTGAATAGTTGCCGGTATTGGTCCTCATGATACTTCTGCCTGATTCCGTCGAGAAGTGTAGCGAAATGTTGAAGATCCTTGTCTATTTCTAGAAAAATGTTGGTAGTTTCTTGTTGAGACTGCTGAAGAATATTCATTGTGGCGTCAATTACTGATGTTTGGTTTTTAATAAGATGTAAGAGATGACCATCGTCTTTTTGAATTTTATTAATGGATTCCGACATCTTATCTGCATATTCCGAATCGAGTATTCCGAAAAGACCGTTTGCAATGTTTCCAATGAAGTTGAATGCTGCACGGCGAACTCTCATACTGCTATTTGGATGGGGTGATAGTAATTCGTTTCCTCTTTCTAGATCTTCATTAAGTGACATGATTTGTGGGATAGTTGCCTTACATGTCTCATTTCAATTCGGCAGTAACTGACAGATCTTTATCAGGTTATTTTTATATTGATCTATTGACTGGTATTGTGCCCAAAATGTTTTCATGTAATAATAGGCTACAATGTCCCAACTGCTAGAAGAAATTGTTGCTGTTCCCAGATTTTCGAAATATATTCCTGGTTGTGAATGGTGACACTTTAATCTGGTTACCCATGACAAGAGGTAAAAATAGTAGTATAGCTATGAATACTGTGGTACTCGTAAAGGTAACACCAGGTGGTTCTCCTCTATCTCTCAGGTTTCTTTTAGGTTCAATGAATACCTGATTTGACTGCAGAGGGTTGTCGTCAGGTTTTCTTATGTTTTCATCGTTTGGTAACAAGCACACCTTTGTTATCGGTCGCTTGTATATTCCTTTTTCTGTTTTGATAGTCACCACTCTAATTAGCCCGTCCACACCGCTGTGTACTTCAATAATTTTACCAAGAGGCCATTTTGACGGTGTAAACAGTTCATTTTTGAGGAGTACTAGTTGTCCAATTCTCACATTAATCGTTGATTCTTTCCATTTAAAACGTTGTTGAAGTTTATTTATGTAATCATCGTACCAACGCTTGCAGACATCTTTTTTGAGTTTCTGAATTAATTTATATTTTTTCAAACTACTCTCGCCCAAGTCCAGAATGATGTCGTCTTGTGGCGTTCTTAATGGTGACCCAATAATGAAGTGACCTGGTGTCAAGGCATCAAGATTTTCGATGTTATCCGCACCTCCGGTGGAATATCGACGCAATTGCAATTTTTTCTGAAATTGAGTTAAGAACGACATAATGTCCCAAATTAAAAGTTTTATACGTGGTAAAATCGACGTAATTGTATCTTTGCTAGGGCCCAAAAGAGGCAATTTTTTTTTGACACCAAAGATAAATCTATAAAACTTTTCGGAGCAATAAAGTCGCTATAGTCAATTGCGCGCGTAACGTACGAAAGGTCAGAAAAAAGAGTGTATATCTTAGTACAACATTGACATAACTGCACTTTGCGTCGTTGTTGCAAGCAAACTTTAAACGTGATTCCTCAACATTTAAGAAAATTGCATTTACGTCGTTATTGCACCGGAGGTGCGTCTGTTAGTGGACAGAGAGGTTTTGAGTTTAATACTCCTTCTATTTGCACTAAAATGGTATTCATCTCTTCGTAGGTGAGTTTCTGTTCACCTATGATACGGTTTAGATGGTATTTTATCGATTTAACTCCTGCTTCCCAGAGTCCGCCAAAGTGTGGTGCTCCAGGTGGAATGAAATGCCATTGGATGGCGTTTTCTGCCAGTTTGTTTTGGACTGCCTCAATAATATTTCTTGCTCCTACAAAATTCGTCCCATTGTCGCTGTAGATATGTTGGATGGAACCCCGCCTGCTTGTCATTCGTCGTAATGCAGCCATGAACCCATCTGTGGTTAAATCAGACGTGAGCTCAATGTGAACGGCCTTTGTTGCCATGCAAACGAAGAGTGCTATATAAGCCTTGTGCGACTTCACGCCTCTGTTTTGTGAACATCTTATGTTGATCGGGCCTGCATAATCAACCCCACAATGAGTAAGGCGTGAAAACTTAACACGTTCTTCTGGAAGTTGTCCCATAAGTTGACTTGATTCTCTGGCTTTAAAACGGAAACACCGGACACATTGATTAACTAGTGCCTTAACTGTGTTTGTACCTTGTATGATCCAAAATTTTCTTCGAATATGGTTAAGAACCAGCTTGACTCCTTGATTGTTCATTTCTCTTTAGCCAATCTGGTCCACGCCACCATGTTATGTTTTCAGCTAGTGCATTTCCAAATGTTCCTCTGGACGGAATGTCAGCAGGATTCTCTTTACCTGGCACGAATCTCCATTTTCCCTCAAAATGTTGTTGCACATAAGAAACCCGATTGGCAACAAATGTATTCCATTTCACTGGATGTTGTTTCACCCAGTTCAATACTATTGTTGAATCTGACCATGCAAAAATTCTATCATATTTTGTGTCTGATTCTTCTCTAGCTTCGTTAATAGTGCTGCTGCACATAGTTCTAGCCTTGCCAACGATACTTGCTTCACAGGAGCTACTTTGGTTTTAGATGCCATGAGATTTACTGTAATAATGCCATTATTTATAACCTTTTGATATACCACCGCTGCATACGCTGCTTCTGATGCATCTGCAAATCCGTGGAGCTCTATACGAGATCCTTTAGTTTGTTGTGTCCACCGTGGAATTCTTACTTTCGCTAATAATGCTAACCTTGTTTTGAACTCATTCCATTCATTTTGTATATTTATTGGAACCGTTTCGTCCCAACCGATGCCCAAAAGCCATAGTTTTTGAATAAGAAATTTTGCCTTGATTGTTATTGGTGACAGCCAACCAAATGGATCAAAGATTTTTCCAGCATCACTCAATATTGCCCTTTTGGTGCCCTTTGAGTTGAACTCCAAATTAAGTTTAAATTGAAAGTCATCTGTTGTTGGGCACCATGTGAGTCCCAAAATTTTAAGCGTTCTATCATTGTCAAAATCATGTTCTGGCTCCATTTCTATAATGTCTTTTGACAAATTATTGATAAGGGTTGTGTTGTTTGATGTCCATTTACGAAGGTTGAATCCACCTTTTTGAAGTTGAGGAATTAGTTCTTGTTGGAGATTTATACATTCGTGTATCGAGTTTGCACCTCCTAAGCAAGCATCTACATAGAATCCTTCGAGCAATAATTTGCTTGCCCTTGGGTACAAATGTTTTTCGTCTTCTGCTAACTGATGTAGGGTCTTGATTGCTAAGTACGGAGCGGCTGTGGTACCGTATGTTACGGTCTTAAGAATGTATTCCTTTATTGGATCCTTGGTACTTTCTCTCCACAGGATGCGTTGTAAATTTTGATCGTTACTGTCAACCAAAATCTGCCGATACATTTTTTCGATGTCAGCCGTGAAGACGATTTTAAAAGATCTCCATCGGAGTATCACCGAAAATAAATCCTTTTGAAGTGTAGGACCCGTCATCATGATGCTGTTTAAAGATGCTCCAGATGTCGTCTTTGCTGAAGCGTCGAATACAACTCTTAGTTTTGTTGTACTGCTGTCATTTTTTATCACTGCATGATGTGGAAGATAATACGTTTTGTCAGTATTTGCGGCTGATGCCTCCTCCATATGGCCAAGAGTTATATATTCCTTGATGAATTTTACATAGTCATGTTGAAGACTTTAATTTTTTGCCAATCTTTGCTCCAAATTAAAGAATCTTTTTAACGCCATTTTGCGTGAGTCCCCCAAGACTATGATGTCTTTTAACAGTGGTAATTTGACAACATAACGTCCTGTGTCATCTCTATAGTGAGTACGTCTAAAGTGGTCTTCACACATTTCATCTTCTGTGGATTTAATTTCTGCTGTGGGAACTTCCTCTAGTTCCCAAAATTTTTTCAGGTCGTCATCCTCACAACATACACTAATAAATGAAGTTAGTGTACTATAACTTGTTTTTGTCGAGGTTGTCACTACTGGTCCCGACAATATCCAGCCAAACCTTGAGTTTTGTGCCATAGGAGTGTTATTTGGTCCCTTGATTAATCCATCGGTAAGCAATTGTGGTAATATGTCTGATCCAATCAGTACATCAATATCTTTTGGTTGGTGGTACCATGGGTCCGCCAACATCAATCCCTGTACGTGTGGCCAATGGTTGGTTGTCATATTTTGTGCTGGTAACTTCGACGTAATGTTTAGCATAACGAGAGCTTCAACTTCAAGACACATTTTTTCATTGTGAATGGATTTTAGCTTGAAGTTACATGATGCAATAATTTCTGTTGGGTGCCCGTTAATACCCTTGATTCTTGATTTATATTTGGTTAGTGGAATTTTTAATTGGTAAGCAAATTTTTCTGTAATGAAACACGATTGAGACCCTTGATCAATCAGTGCGCGTACGGTTGTATTTTTCCCTCCAACACATAAGTTTACCATAGCTGTTGGTAAAAGTACCATCCTGTTTTTATGACAGGCAGCAGCAATTTTAGTAGATGTAACGTTTGTTATTGGATCTGCAACATTGTCACTTTGGGGAACATGAAGTAGGGTGTTATGTTGTCGTGTACATATTTTGCAGCCCCTCTTCACCGAACATTCCTTTGTTCTGTGTCCACCTCCCAAACAGTTGAAACACAGTTTTGATGCTTTCACTACGTCCAACTGCTTACGCGGCTTCATACTCACAAACTTGTTGCAATTATACAGGATTTTGAAATCGCCTTGTAAGCAATTCTATAGCAGTTTCATAGTTGCAAGCTGTAGGTGACAGATGGCTTATAATTCTTACCGCTTCACCTTTTAGATTCGTTTTTAGGTATTGAATCCGTTCTACATCGCTCAATGCATCGTTTTGATGAACCAAACGATCAAACAATTGCCAGAATGGAGTCCACTCTTCATACTTGCCGCTGAAGGATGGTATACAGATGGCTGGAAGTTTAATTTTTCGATGGGTTTTCGTTTGTGGGACTATGATGTCTTGATGCTGCCGTTGACGTTCCGCTTCTTTGAGCTGAATGTATGCTTCTTCGTATTTTTGTTCCAGTTCTATGTAGTCGTCTGCGTGCTGCTGCTTGCGTTTACTATCCTCTGACAACATGATTTCCTCGTCAACAGCCATCAGTTTTACCCAGCATTCTTTTAGTTGTTCAAGTTTGAACGCCAGATATACACCGTTTTGATCTAGGTCTAAGCTGCTAGTCAAACGCTTGAAGGTGATCTTGATACCCTCTGCTTTCTTGAATAGTAATGTGTTGCTTTCGTCTGCATCTGTTTCTTTGATAACTGCTGTTGCTGGCAAACAATGCGATCCAAATCAAGTTGATTTGGATCTATTTCTGGCTCCTGCTGCCTTCCCTGGACCGGTAGCTTTGGTAGTACCTTTGAGCCACCAGGTGTTTGGGTTATATTCACTATGTAAAGTTGCACCTTCTCCTCCGGTCCCTTGACCGGTAGCTTTGATGGTACCTGTGAGCCACCAGGTGTTTGGGTTACATCCTCTATGTAACGTTGCACCTTCTCCTTGAAGGTAGATCCCATATCCAGATACTTGGTTTCGAGTTGAGTAAAATACTTCTTTGTAAAGTATTCGTGCTCTGGATACGTCTTCCGCATGACTTCCAAGTACTCATTGTTCGCTTGAAACTCTATCCAATGTTTTTCCAAAATGTCAAGCCTCTTTGTGAAATACTCTAATGAGTATCGAGACTCTCCATCTTTCTTGACGTTCGCCCAGAGTTTTTGTATGTCTTCGGTGATTTTGACCTGTTTCACTGATGTCTCGTTGAATGACATGATGAAAAAAAATTGTTTTCTCCTCTTTTATTTTTTTTTTATTTATTTAAGTAGACTGTATTTTCATTTCTTGTCCTTAAAGGCTCGAAGGACCAATGAAAATCTTACTGTTGAGATTTATAATGACTATCACTGTCTTGTTGACTGAGTAATAATAACATTTATTCATTCTCTAATTCTATTTATATCATACCGTAAGTCAGCTCGCAGCAATACAGTTCAAGCTCATTTTGTCTAGAGTGCATATTTGCTTTATTTAAACTAGTGACACACAAAATGAACTTGACTGCATTGCTTGCCTCATTTGCTTACGACATATAAACTGACTTATATTATGACACTAATTTCTTATGACCTATCGACTAAAATAATACTTATTGCTATTTGTTGATTGTTGTTGATTTGTTACTTTCTTGAATAATCATGTACTGACATATTTGTTGATTTCGTCAACAATGTAATACTATTTATTTATTTATTTATTTTTGTTTATACTCTTTTTTTCTGGCTGACGGCAAAAGCCATGCCATAATTATGAAATTGTAAAATAACAACAAAAAACCTTTAATTTTGTAAAATAAAATCACACACTACTACTACTACTACTATAATAAATAATAAAACAAAAAAAAGTTAAATCAATTCGATAAATATGGATTACGTAGGCGATATAAATATTTAAAAAGATGAATTGAAAAATGAACTTAAAAAAATCAAAATCAAAGTCAAACAAAAATTTTGTTGCAATACCCTATACTTTTCTCTTCTATTTTGCGAGATTTCAATGCACTGTAGAAATGAAAACCGCTCTTCAAAATGGTTTCAGCTTTTGCAATTGAAAAAAAACTAAAAAAAAATTTCAATAGGTATTACCCCAAAATAATACAGTGAAGGAACAAAAATAATTAAAACCATTCTTGGTTGGTTCTGTTGAATACAGACCAATAGATTTTCACTTGACACCAGGTTTTTAATGTTTCCCACCGTTGCCCAAGGAATAGAAAATTGGGTTCGTCGCCAACCACTGTGTACTTATTTGTACCACTTTCAACTTCACCTGAGGGAAAGAAAATTAACAAAAGTAAATGAACTTTTACAAGGGTTAAAAAAAGACAATTCACTAATAACACACACTTCCCTAATACACAATTTGAAGGCACAAAATACCAAGGCAATCTCCTGCACACTATCGTATATACTTCTATAAAAAAAAAAAAAAAAAAAAAAAAAAAAAAAAAAAAAAAAAAAAAAAAGAGGCGCCCCACGTTGGGCACTACACTTTAATAAATATTAAATTGTTAAAACAAATGCACAACCGTTGCCGCGAAAATTGTAGTCGAGAATGACAACTGTCAAACTCGATTGAGCAAGCAAAAAATAGTGCAATAAGCTGCAATAAAAAAATAATTTGCGGCTACTCCACGGCCGCAATAAAAAAGAATATGAAATGAAAAGAAAGAAAGATGATTTTAATGATTTTATTGTTGGGAAAACCTTGGCTAACCATTATTAAAAACCCAAATCTTTTTAAAAAAAATAAAGTTTGTTTTACAAAATTAGAAAAGGTAAATAGAAATTACTAGAGACAGTATATTTGTATATTGAAGTTGAAAAGACCTTCAAATTTCTTTCAAAGAACGAAAGTATAAAGGTACAAAAGGTTGGACCGTTAAAATTCGGTCCCGGAAAACTCCAAAATGGGGTTGAAATTAAAGGGGCGCGTGCCAGACAATCTTCTGGTAAGTTCGAAGTAAAAAAAAGGTCCACACAGAAAAATGTTTTAAAAAGCAATCTTTACGCACTAAAGAATTATATATTTATATCTTACACACTCTACTTAGCTTTTCAAAATGTCCTCCTCCTGTTTTTTTTTTCTCGTATTCTTTTTCTCCCAATTATCTTCCCGTCCTGACGATTACTTTCCTTGCTCCTTTCTTCTACCTAAACTAACTTTTCAAAAAAAAATCCAAAAAGATCTTGCTAAGACTTGCTTCAAAAAAAAACTCAAAATAATAGGAAAAACTTGTTCTCAATTTTTTTTTAATTTCAGATTCTTCTCAACAACTATTTAAAAAAAACCTCTCAATCGCTTGTCAGCTCGCCAAGAAGTGTCTCCCACGTCAAGCCTAGCTTCTTGCATGGCCTCAACCCCGCTCTAATGCACACATACATTCATACGCTCATTCAATCACTTTTGTGAATTCAGTGTCTCGACATCAGCCACCGTTGGCGTGCTGTGCCATCGCTGTCGAATACCTACAAAAGTGTACACATACAATCACAGAGTTCGACAAGTTGTTGGTGTCGTCCAAAACTTGCCGTTCTCTTGCCAATCATCAAGTTCGAAAGTTCGACAAGCGGTTGGTGTCGTCCAACATTTGCCGATCTTGATGGGTGAGTCCAGACCACCTTAAACCCTATATCAAAACCTTTTTTAGAATACATCGGAATTTAATAAATTGAAAACAAGTTGAATCTGAGCATTTTCTCAGTTACTCTACTGCGCGTGAAAAGTCAATCTAGGAAGACAAAAGATCAAACTACTATTTTCTTCAAGAACAAATTCTTTTGAGGAAACCTATAGGAGGAGGAAATCTTTTATATCGCGAACCCTACCCTGATACTGGTGGACCCTTTTGCAGATTTAAATATGAGGGGATGAACACTTATCGTTCCAGCCCTTTTATACCTTGTTATAGATAATTAAGGGTGGGCTTAAGGCCATACTACTTTAAATTGTTTCAAATGATGAAGTTGTCTCCTTCGCAATTTGGAGCTCATTAGGTCATGTATGATAATATGTATTCTGTGTGATGTTGTGTAAAGTGAATTTTTGTGTGGTGTGTGTATGATGTATTTTATGTTGACGCTTTTGTGTTATAGGTTTTGTATGTGACTCTCCAGAGTCCTTCTAGCTCGACATACTGATCAATATCTCAGCTCAACCGCTGATTTGGGGTACCTGTTTATGTTATTTGCTCAAAGCGATGTTACCTTTGCATTGCTAAGAGCAAACAACGGAGTAATGGTGGGGCAACAAAAAAAGGATGGGAAAGTTAAGTGGAAAAAAGAGGATATAAAAAGATGAAAATAAAGCAATAGCAAGAATAGTTTTTGTTTCGGGAAATTTTACCGTAACAAACTCCACCCTTACCTACTAAAGAGAGAAAACTGGGCTCTTCAAAAGAAAAAACGAAGCAATGGGAAAAATGATGGTAAGACAACAAAACCAAATGGAGTACACACACTAATAGACGACACAACCAAGTCTCAATCGCTCTTGGCGAGAGTAACTGTACATCACAGAGCTTTGGTGCTCTCAGTATCGTTTTGTGCCATTTCTTCCGGTTACACGAATCACTTTAGGATTCTTCGGGGTCATCGTGGTATGGCTCAAGGTCTTTTACGTTCCAATTACCTTTTTCAGCACCATTTTCGTCCATTGGGACATAAGTCCATGGCGAAACTCTTTTTTTGATTTTAAACTGCCCAACAAACTTTGGGGCCAGCTAAGCGGCATAGTTACTATCGGCATCAGAAAGGGTGAAATCTTTTCTCCAAACCAACTCGTTTGGGAAGTACCTCACAGCCCTTGAGCGAATATCATAAATTTTCGTCGACTTCTTGGCTGCTGCTTCTAACTTTTTACATATATCTTCCCTAAGCTTCCTTAATCTGGTTTCTATTTCGCCCATGTCCATTTGTCCCCCGGTTGTATTATTTATTATATTTTTTTTTATTTTTTTTTTTATATTTTATTTAAAGACTTGTCGGAAGGTGTTGCGCTCACGAGCCCTGACCCGGATGTAACCATAGTCCTCCCGAATATAGCATAAAATGGTGATACCCCTAATACCTCATGTTGGGAAGTGCGTATATATAAGTGTGGATGGTAGTGTGCAGTGAATTTCAACGATGACCTATACATTTCACATAAGGACTTCAACTCCCTACTTTTGAATTGCGGACCATTATCACAAATAACAATTTTCGTCACCACTAAGAACAACACTTTGACACACTTTGCAGTTTCTGAAGTATCTTGTTATGTCCGACCTTATCTTAGGCCAATAAAACCTATCCTCTATCCTAGCAAATCTTTTCCTAACCCCCATATGCACTGCGAGTGGATTGTCATGGCAATCCTCAAGAATCTTTTTACTATCACTTTTACCTACAACTATCTTCTATTCATTATTATCCCTAACTAAAATGTGTTTTGTTTTCCAGTTCTTTGCAAACAGCCTTCGCTGTTGCAGACCGTTAAGGGAACAGTAAATCGAACTTCGTAAAATAGTCTATGACAGTAAGAATGTACATAAGACCTCTACTCGACTTTGGAAGAGAACCGACCAGGTCAATACTAATCATTTCAAACGGATTTTTAACCCCTTTTCTCTCCGTCATCAGACCTGCCGGTTTATCATGCACTGGCTTCACACTTTGCAGTTTCTGACGTATCTTGTTATGTCCGACCTTATCTTAGGCCAATGAAACCTATCCTCTATCCTAGCAAATGTTTTCCTAACCTCCATATGCCCTGCGAGTGGATTGTCTTGGCAATCCTCAAGAATCTTTTTGCTATCACTTTTACCAACAACCATATTCCGTTCATTATTATCCCAAACTAAAATGTGTTTTGACTTCCAGTTCTTTGCACACAGCCTTCGCTGTTGCAGACCGTAAAGGGAACAGTAAAGGGAACTTCGTAAAATAGTCAACGACAGTAAGAATATACATAAGACCCCTACTCGACTTTGGAAGAGAACCGACCAGGTCAATACTAATCATTTCAAACGGATTGGTAACCCCTTTTCTCTTCGTCATCAGACCAGCCGGTTTATCATGCACTCGCTTCACACTTTGACACACTTTGCAGTTTCTGACGTATCTTGTTATGTCCGACCTCATCTTAGGCCAATAAAACCTATCCTCTATCCTAGCAAGTGTTTTCCTAACCCTCAGATGCCCTGCGAGTGTATTGTCATGGCAATCCTCAAGAATTTTTTTACTATCACTTTTACCTACAACTATCTTCCATTCATTATTATCCCTAACTAAAATGTGTTTTGCCCTAACATACTTATATAAAACTCCATTTTCTATCCTCCTTGCTGGAAATGCTAATGGATTCTCTTCGATTTTGTTCCTCATATTCACAAGCCAAGGATCCAAACTGTTTTCCGTAATCCCGGATAAAACCGGTAGACTTCTTGAAAGCATGTCTGGAACAACATGGTCCTTGCCTTTCCTGTTAACAATCTCAAAATCAAACTTTTGTAATCTAGCAGCCCATCGCGCCAGCCTACCTACAGGATCTTTTAATTTACTGAGCCAGACCAATGAATAATTATCCGTAATAACAGTAAACCTAACTTCCTCCAAGTATGGCCTGAGTTTCTCTATTGCCCTAAGAACAGCAAGGCATTCTTTTTCCGTGGAGGAATAATTCCGTTCGCATCTGTTAAGCGATCTGCTCAAGTAGCAGACCACTTCTCCATCGTCGAACGTTTGGCTAAGAACTGCTCCAACCCCGAAATCTGAAGCATCTGTTAGAACAACAAATAGCTTCGTAAAATCCGGACAGGTCAGGATCAGACCTGCCACTAAACATTTTTTGGCCTTCCTGAAACTCTCTACACACTATTCGGTCCATACAAACCTCCTACTCTTCTTCAAAAACTCTGTTAACGGTTTTACCAAACTAGCGAAATTTGGTAAAAACCTCCTATACCAACAAACAGTCCCTAAATGACCTTACTTCCTTTACCGTTTTCGGTGCAGGGATTCCTAACATGCCCTCTACTTTTTCCGGGTCCATATGTAAACCGTTGCGGTCCACAACATTGCTCAAAAATTTTAAAGATGGCCTACAAAAATTGCATTTTTCTCTACCTACTTCTAAGCCTGCCTGAATCAATCTTTTAAAAACCTCATCAAAAATTTCTACATGTTTTTCAAAACTGTCTGTCACGATGATAATATCATCGAAATAAACGAATTCAAATGGTTCTAACTCCGGACCAAGGACATTATCGATGAATCTCTGCCACGTCGCAGGTGTATTGTGCAACCCGAATGGCATTCGCAGGAATTGGAGGAGACCGCGACCAGGGACCGTAAAAGCGGTATATTTTCTGGATTCCTCCTCCATAGGAATTTGCCAATATGCAGATTTAATGTTTAAGGATGATAGAAACTTTGCATTACTGAGCCTATCTAAAATTGCTGAAATATAAGGGAGGGGGTTAGCGTCCCTATCTGTAACTCCATTGAGTTTCCTATAATCGATGCAGAAGCTATAAATATTATCCTTCTTTTTCACCATCACGATGGGAGAAGCCCAAGGACTGTTAGACTTTTCGATGACCCCATCCCGTAACATCTCATCTAACTCCTTATCTATGAACTTCTGCATGGCTGGAGAAACCGGATAATACCGTTGTTTTATAGGTTCTGACTGGGTCCTAGTTTTGTGCTTCACCATTTGTGTGCACCCTAATCCCTCAGGCATTTCACTAAAAACCCTATCCAAAAATTTACCTAACTTTAACTTCTGTGTCTCGTCTAAGTCTGACAGATGTATTGCGTCCGATACTGACGCCAAAGCATCTTGCGCCGAAAAGTCCCACTCCCCTGATTTTAAATCCGGAACAATGCCCGACAGAGCCCAAAAATCGTCTCCTAAAATCACCATGTGAGGAATACTGAGAATGACAAGAAACTCTATGAGTATCACTTTCCCCTCAATAGTAAGAGGAAGCGATACTACTCCTATAACCTCAACTCATTTTCCATCAGCTAATGTTACCCTACCAATTTCGTTATTTCCTAACTTTATCTCTAATCCTGCTAAAATATACCACCCGTCCCTACATATAATTGTGCGTAAAGCACCTGAATCTAATAAACCTAACAATCTAACTCCGTAAACCCTAACACCAAGATACGGTCTTCTATCACTACCTTTGTGTTCAAGTGCAAAACCTACATGCACTTCCGCCGACTGATCGCCAGTAGGTAACCTAACCTGCTTCAACGACGCTCTCGTCCTACTGACCCAAGAGGGCGTCTCACGTTTCCCGAGCAGCTAGGGCAGCTGCTTCGAGCAACTCCCTGCTTACCACAACCAAAGCAACGCCTAGGAGCAGAAAATCTGTTTGCAAAATGGCCCAACCCATTGCAATTAAAACATCTGCGTTCAGGTCTGCCATCGGTTGATGGAACCGTACGCACAGCAACTTCGCGACTTGTTCGGTTTTTATCGGAAACAACCAGAACATCGAGGGGAATCTACACCCATATAGGCCAGATCCGGCTCTAGTAGGTTTCGATTTTTCACATTTGGGGTGGAACATACGATTCTACATTAGCCCTAACAGTTTCAAGACTGCGCCCTAAGCTAACTTAATCAGAGACACAACCAGGTTTAGCCGAAACAAGCTGTGTTTGGTAAAAGGGAGTAAGATTCTTTTGAATCATACCCAACCTTCTACCCTCCGAAAGAGGTTCAGAAAGCCTTCCAAACATATTCAACATTTTCGCCACATAGACTCCGATGGTCTCATCTTTGCCTTGCGTGCGACGCCTAATTTCATCGAGCAACAAGTCATCATAATTCGGAGGCAAGAATTCTAGATTCAGTTACCTGACTAGTTCTTGCCATGAATTGATGGTAACTCTTACCGCCCTATACCACAACAATGCTTTTCCTGTGAGAAGTTCTGCTGCTGCCCTGAAAAGTTTGGTTTCTGAAACCCCCCTAGCTTGTCTAAGCTCCTCTACTCTTTCTGGGAATGCGTTTACTGAAGCACCACAACGCTCTCCAGTAAACTTGACATCCCACTAGGAAATATTTTCAAATTTCTCCCTTCCAACGAAAACCCTCTGGCCCTACTCTCTCACACAAAAACTGATGGTACTGCTGCTGATGGTACTACTCCTGTTGGTACTGCTGCTGTTGGTACTGCTGCTAATGGTACTGCTGCTGTTAATGATGTTGTTGTTTCAATAGGTGGAACTCCTGTTGTTGATGGTCCTAATCTGCCCTATATCTGTCCCTGCATTAACGTTGGGAGTATCAACCGAACGCTGAGCTTCATCCACTTTTCCTACTTCAACATCCTCCCCTAAATCTTCTAAAGCCATAACTAATTTATTTTTTAAACCTAACCTCTGTTTTTCTTCCTCTCCCTCATCAGGTTGCGACTTATCTAATCTACCTAACGACCATTCTACTTTGGTTACTAACTTCGCATATTCTTTTGATTTCCGCGCAATTGGTGGGTTCTCAAATAATTTCAAAACCTCTCCTAATTTTCCACCAACCGCTTTAACATCTTCTTCAAAGGATACTTTGTGGGAACACTCATAGAACCTCTTCTCTCTAGCAACCTAATACCCCTTAGAGACTTCCGCATCTCATCAACCGTTCCTACATCTAGACCCCTACATTGCATTTCATATGCCAGTTCATCCTGCGCTAACCTATTTATATCCATTTTGCAATAATGAGAAGAAAGTAACTTTTAAAAAATCTATATGCAAGAAAAAGCTTAAAAAACAATAAAAATGGTTTAAAATTGAAGCTCATAACTTTGTGGTAGAGCACAAAAACTCAAAATACAAAATAACCAATTCAAACTCAACAAACCAATATCCCAAAAGATCACAAGGCTCAAATTCAGAGAATCAATTCCAGAAGTAAAGGAATCTCAACAACAAGAATCAAAAAAAAAAAGAACAACAAAAATCGAGGTACTTTAATATAAATAATATAATAAATAATAAAACGAAAAAAAGTTAAATCAGTTAGATAAATATGGATTACGTAGGCGATATAAATATATAAAAAGACGAATTGAAAAATGAATTTAAAAAAATCAAAATCAAAATCAAACAAAAATTTTGTTGCAATACCCTATACTTTTCTCGTCTTTTTTTGCGAAATTTCAATGCACTGTAGAAATGAAAACCCCCCTTCAAAATGGTTTCAGATTTTGCAATTGAAAAAAAAACTAAATCACTTTCAAATTTCAATAGGTATTACCCCAAAACAATACAGTGAAGGAACAAAAATAATTAAAACCATTCTTATTTGGTTCTGTTGAATACAGACCAATAGATTTTCACTTGACACCAGGTTTTTAATGTTTCCCACCGTTGCCCAAGGAATAGAAAATTGGGTTCGTCGCCAACCACTGTGTACTTATTTGTACCACTTTCAACTTCACCTGAGGGAAAGAAAATTAACAAAAGTAAATGAACTTTTACAAGGGTTAAAAAAAAAAACAATTCACTAATAACACACACTTCCCTAATACACAATTTGAAGGTACAAAATACCAAGGCAATCTCCTGCACACTATCGTATATACTTCTTTACACAAAAAAAAAAGAGTTGCCCCACGTTGGGCGCTAATTTATTACACTTTTTTTTCCTATCAATTAAACTATTATTTCCGACAAAACGAACTAATAAACCAGGGAACTATTGGATTTACGAACCCAAATTTGCAAAATATGAAATACTTAAAACAAATGCACAACTGGTGCGCGAAAATTATAGTCGAGAATGACAACTGTCAAACTCGATTGAATAAGCAAAAAATAGTGCAATAAGCTGCAATAAAAAAATAATTTGCGGCTACTCCACGGCTACTCAGCTGGGCTGGGTTCACAATGGTTAAAAAACGACCGCGTATAAAAAAGTATATCTGTGATAAAAAGTAGGTTTCTAAAAAAATGATTGAATTATTTTATTGATTGAATGTAAATCAGAACAGGGTGTCCTAGATTTAAATGGGCGCCAGGAAATTTTAAGAAAGAAAGAATTTCCAAATCTTGACTGAAAAATGTTAGATAAAAAGGAATATGAAATGAAAAGAAAGAAAGATGATTTTAATGATTTTATTGTTGGGAAAACCTTGGCTATCCAGGATTAGAAACCCAAATCTTGTAAAGAAAATAAAGTTTGTTTTACAAAATTAGAAAAGGTAAATAGAAATTACTAGAGACAGTATATATGTATATTGAAGTTGAAAAGACCTTCAAGTCTCTTTCAAAGTACGAAAGTACAAAGGTACAAAAGGTTGGACCTTTAAAATTCGGTCCCGGAAAACTCCAAAATGGGGTTGAAATTAAAGGGGCGCGTGCCAGACAATCTTCTGGTAAATTCGAAGTAAAAAAAAGGTCCACACAGAAAAATGTTTTAAAAAGCAATCTTTACGCACTAAAGAATTATATATTTATATCTTACACACTATACTTAGCTTTCCAAAATGTCCTCCTCCTGTTTTTTTTTCTCGTATTCTTTTTCTCCCAATTATCTTCCCGTCCTGACGATTACTTTCCTTGCTCCTTTCTTCTACCTAAACTAACTTTTCAAAAAAAAAATCCAAAAAGATCTTGCTAAAACTTGCTTCAAAAAAAAAAAAAAAATCAAAATAATAGGAAAAACTTGTTCTCAATTTTTTTTTTATTTCAGATTTTTCTCAACAACTATTTAAAAAAAACCTCTCAATCGCTTGTCAGCTCACCAAGAAGTGTCTCCCACTTCAAGCCTAGCTTCTTGCCTGGCCTCAACCCCGCTCTCATGCACACATACATTCATACGCTCATCCAATCACTTTTGTATATTCAGTGTCTCGACAGCAGCCACCGTTGGCGTGCTGTAGCCATCTTCCAACGAAAATGTACGCATACAATCACAGAGTTCGACAAGTTGTTGGTGTCGTCCAAAACTTGCCGTTCTCTTGCCAATCATCAAGTTCGAAAGTTCAACAAGTGGTTGGTGTCGTCCAACACTTGCCGATCTTGATGGGTGAGTCCAGACCACCTAAAACAATATATCAAAACCTTTGATAAAACATCGAAATTTAATAAATTGAAAGCAAGTTGAATCTGAGCATTTTCTCAGTTACTCTACTACGCGTTAAAAGTCAATCTAGGAAGACTAAAGATCAAACTACTATTTTCTTCAATAACAAATTCTTTTGAGGAAACCTATAGGAAGAGGAAATCTTTTATATCGCGAACCCTACCCTGATACTGGTGGAGCCTTTTGCAGATTTAAGGATGAGAGGGGATGAACCCGTGGTGCGATGGTTAGCATGTCCACCTGCTAACCCAGAGGTTCGAGGTTCGAATCCCAGCAGAGGCGCAAAAATGTTTTTTCCCGGGTATTGCCTTTCGCGAGGAATTGGCAAGTCCTCCGTTAGTAAATTCATGCCATGAAAGGCGCTTTAGCCGTTCGGATCCGGCATAAAATTGTAGGTCCCCTCCATTCCCTCACAAGGCATGGTTGTGAGAAATGCGCTAGGCCCAGGGGCTCCTCGCTCTGTAGCGCCACCCTATTTATTTTTTTTTTTAGGGGATGAACACTTATCGTTCCAACCCTTTTATACCTTGTTATAGATAATAGGGTGAGCTTAAGGCCATACTACTTTTAACTGTTTCAAATGATGAAGTTTTCTCCTTCGCAATTTCGAGCTCATTAGATCATGTATGATAATATGTATTCTGTGTGATGTTGTGTAAAGTGAATTTTTGTGTGGTGTGTGTATGATGTATTTTATGTTGACGCTTTTGTGTTATAGGTTTTGTATGTGACTCTCCAGAGTCCTTCTAGCTCGACATACTGATCAATATCTCAGCTCATCCGCTGATTTGGGGTACCTGTTTTTGTTATTTGCTCAAAGCGATGTTACCTTTGCATTGCTAAGAGCAAACAACGGAGTAATGGTGGGGTCAAAAAAAAGGATGGGAAGGTTAAGTGGAAAAACGAGGATATAAAAAGATGAAAATAAAGCAATAGCAAGAATAGTTTTTGTTCCGGGAAATTTTACCGTAACAAACTCCACCCTTACCTACTAAAGAGAAAAAACTGGGCTTTTCAAAAAAAAAAAAACAAAGTAATGGGAAAAATGATGGTTAGACAACAAAACCAAATAGAGTACACACACTAATAGACGACACAACCAAGTCTCAATCGCTCTTGGCGAGAGTAACTGTACATCACAGAGCTTTGGCGCTCTCAGTATCGTTTTGTGCCACCTCTTCCGGTTACACGGATCACTTTAGGATTCTTCGTGGTCATCGTGGTATGGTTTAAGGTCTTTTACGTTCCAAGTACCTTTTTCAGCACCATTTTCGTCCATTAGGACATAAGTCCATGGCGAAACTCTTTTTTTGATTTTAAACGGCCCAACAAACTTTGGGGCCAGCTTAGCGGCATAGTTACTATCGGCATCAGAAAGGGCGAAATCTCTTCTCCAAACCAACTCGTTTGGGAAGTACCTCACAGCCCTTGAGCGAAGATCATAAATTTTCGTCGACTACTTGGCTGCTGCTTCTAACTTTTTACATATATCTTCCCTAAGCTTCCTTAATCTGGTTTCCATTTCGCCCATGTCCATTTGTCCCCCGGTTGTATTATTTATTATATTTTATTTTATTTTTTTTTATATTTTATTTAAAGACTTGTCGGAAGGTGTTGTGCTCACGAGCCCTGACCCGGATGTAACCATAGTCCTCCCGAATATAGCATAAAATGGTAATACCCATAATACCTCATGTTGGGATGTGCGTATATATAAGTGTGGATGGTAGTGTGCAGTGAATTTCAACGATGACCTATACATTTCACATAAGGACTTCAACTCCCTACTTTTGAATTGCGGACCATTATCACAAATAACAATTTTCGTTACCACTAAGAACAACACTTTGACACACTTTGCAGTTTCTGACGTATCTTGTTATGTCCGACCTTATCTTAGGCCAATAAAACCTATCTTCTATCCTAGCAAATCTTTTCCTAACCCCCATATGCACTGCGAGTGGATTGTCATGGCAATCCTCAAGAATCTTTTAACTATCACTTTTACCTACAACCATCTTCTATTCATTATTATCCCTAACTAAAATGTGTTTTGTCTTCCAGTTCTTTGCAAACAGCCTTCGCTGTTGCAGACCGTTAAGGGAACAGTAAATCGAACTTCGTAAAATAGTCTACGACAGTAAGAATGTACATAAGACCTCTACTCAACTTTGGAAGAGAACCGACCAGGTCAACACTAATCATTTCAAACGGATTGGTAACCCCTTTCCTCTCCGTCATCAGACCAGCCGGTTTATCATGCACTCGCTTCACCCTTTGACACACTTTGCAGTGTCTGACGTATCTTGTTATGTCCGACCTCATCTTAGGCCAATAAAACCTATCCTCTATCTTAGCAAGTGTTTTCCTAGCCCCATATGCCCTGCGAGTGTATTGTCATGGCAATCCTCAAGAATCTTTTAACTATCACTTTTACCTACAACCATCTTCTATTCATTATTATCCCTAACTAAAATGTGTTTTGTCTTCCAGTTCTTTGCAAACAGCCTTCGCTGTTGCAGACCGTTAAGGGAACAGTAAATCGAACTTCTTAAATTAGTCTACGACAGTAAGAATGTACATAAGACCTCTACTCGACTTTGGAAGAGAACCGACCAGGTCAACACTAATTATTTCAAACGGATTTTTAACCCCTTTTCTCTCCGTCATCAGACCTGCCGGTTTATCATGCACTGGCTTCACACTTTGCAGTTTCTGACGTATCTTGTTATGTCCGACCTTATCTTAGGCCAATAAAACCTATCCTCTATCCTAGCAAATCTTTTCCTAACCCCCATATGCACTGCGAGTGGATTGTCATGGCAATCCTCAAGAATCTTTTTACTATTATTTTTACCTACAACTATCTTCCATTCATTATTATCCCTAACTAAAATGTGTTTTGCCATAACATACTTATATAAAACTCCATTTTCCATCCTCCATGCTGGAAATGCTAATGGATTCACTTTGATTTTGTTCCTCATATTCACAAGCCAAGGATCCAAACTTTTTTCCGTAATCCCGGATAAAACCGGTACGCTTCTTGAAAGCATGTCTGGAACAACATGGTCCTTGCCTTTCCTGTTAACAATCTCAAATCAAACTGCTGTAATCTAGCAGCCTATCGCGCCAGCCTACCTACAGGATCTTTTAATTTACTGAGCCAGACCAATGAATAATTATCCGTAATAACAGTAAACCTAACTCCCTCCAAGTATGGCCTGAGTTTCTCTATTGCCCAAAGAACAGCAAGGCATTCTTTTTCCGTGGAGGAATAATTCCGTTCGCATCTGTAAAGCGATCTGCTCAAGTAGCAGACCACCTCTTCATCGTCGAACGTTTGGCTAAGAACTGCTCCAACCCCGAAATCTGAAGCATCTGTTTGAACAACAAATAACTTCGTAAAATCCGGACAGGTCAGGATCGGAGCTGCCACTAAACATTTTTTGGCCTTCCTGAAACTCTTTTCACACTATTCGAACCATACAAACCTCCTACTCTTCTTTAATAACTCTGTTAACGGTTTTACCAAACTAGCAAAATGTGGTAAAAGTCTCCTATACCAACAAACTGTCCCTAAATGACCTTACTTCCTTTACCGTTTTCGGTGCAGGGATTCCTAA
This sequence comes from Melanostoma scalare, assembly GCA_949752695.1. Taxonomy (NCBI): domain Eukaryota; kingdom Metazoa; phylum Arthropoda; class Insecta; order Diptera; family Syrphidae; genus Melanostoma; species Melanostoma scalare. The sequence goes on along the minus strand of OX456985.1, from coordinate 135,801,055 downwards.
CATGCCCTCTACTTTTTCCGGGTCCATATGTAAACCGTTGCGGTCCACAACATTGCCCAAAAATTTTAAAGATGGCCTACAAAAATTGCATTTTTCTCTACCTTCTTCCAAGCCTGCCTGAATCAATCTTTTAAAAACCTCATCTAAAATTTCTACATGTTTTTCAAAACTGTCTGTCACGATGATAATATCATCGAAATAAACGAATTCAAAAGGTTCTAACTCTGGACCAAGGACATTATCGATGAATCTCTGCCACGTCGCAGGTGCATTGTGCAACCCGAATGGCATTCGCAGGAATTGGAAGAGACCGCGACCAGGGACCGTAAAAGCGGTATATTTCCTGGATTCCTCCTCCATAGGAATTTGCCAATATGCAGATTTAATGTTTAAGGATGATAGAAACTTTGCATTACTAAGCCTATCTAAAATTGCTGAAATATAAGGGAGGGGGTAAGCGTCCCTATCTGTAACTCCATTGAGTTTCCTATAATCGATGCAGAAGCTATAAATATTATCCTTCTTTTTCACCATCACGATGGGAGAAGCCCAAGGACTGTTAGACTTTTCGTTGACCCCATCCCGTAACATCTCATCTAACTCCTTATCTATGAACTTCTGCATGGCTGGACGAATAGGATAATACCGTTGTTTTATAGGTTCTGACTGGGTCCTAATTTTGTGCTTCACCATTTGTGTTCACCCTAATCCCTCAGGCATTTCACTAAAAACCCTATCCAAAAATTTACCTAACTTTAACTTCTGTGTCTCGTCTAAATCTGACAGATGTATTGCGTCCGATACTGACGCCAAAGCATCTAGCGCCGAAAAGTCCCACTCCCCTGATTTTAAATCCGGAACAATGCCCGATAGAGCCCAAAAATCGTCTCCTAAAATCAGCATGTGAGGAATACTGAAAATGACAAGAAACTCTATGAGTATCACTTTCCCCTCAATAATTAAATTTTTTTTTAATTTTGGTGGGGGCAAAACCCCCATTTATTAGGCTTAATACAAGCTATTAACTTACAAACTAAGAAACTTAATAGCTAAGACTTACTAACTAGTTGGAGGGCTTAGTAGAGGCAGGCAGTATAAGCTATTAACTTACAAACTAAGAAACTTAATAGCTAAGACTTACTAAGTAGTTGGAGGGCTAAGGAGACGAAGTTTTAGGCAGGGAGTACTCATACAGAAGTCAAAACAAGAGGAGTGTGAGTTGACATTTCTCAGCATTCGGGAGATGGGTTCATTGGAGCCGTAAGAGGTTCGATGGGTGGGAAGATAGAAGAGACGGGGATTCCGGGTGTTACGAGGGTTAGTATTTAGAAAAATGGATTCGTTAAGGGCTGGACAGTCAATGGTACCTGTGAGGATTCGGTGAATGAAGAGAACGTCAAATATTTCTCTTCGATCTTTCAGCGTATTTAGGTTTATGAGTTTGATTCGGTCTTGATCTTCTTCTTTCCATTTCTGGCGTTACGAGTAGTGATCTTGAAGCGATCACAACTCTCCCACTTTTCTGCTTCACACTAGTGATCCGCCTGTGGGGTACGCCGCGTTGACCTCAGAAAGCGTCGGCAAGCCTCCCGGTTTTGGATTGTTCCATGTCTGAGGCCAACCAAATGCTGCTGTTTTTGCATTTGCTTGTACCAGGAGTGTTTTGGCCTGCCTTTTCTTTTTCGTCGCGAATTTGTTGAAATGTTGTACGATATTGCCTTTTGGACGGGGTTCTGCGGATCTCTTCTTTGAACATGACAATACCAACTGAGCCGGCCGTGCTGAATTTTGTCCAAGATGGTACTTTTGACATGAAGGCTTCCACGGATCTTAGTACTTCTAATTCGATCAAGCTTTGTTACTCCTGCTGTCATCCGAAGCATCTTCATTTCGGCTGCCGTCAATTTGCTCTCATACTTTTTGTACATTGTCCAACATTGTGAACCGTATGTCAGAGCTGGACGGACAGCTGCTGTGTAGAGTCTTCCCTTCAGCTTAGGGGGCATTTTTCGATCACAGAAGATAGCGGAGTTTTCTCGCCACTTCATCCACCCTACGCTTACTCGATGATTGATGTCGTCATCACAAGTTGCTTCACTATTGATCATAGATCCCAGATATTTAAACTTTTCACACTTGGGAAGCACATTTCCATTCAAATAAATGTCTGGAATAGGCTTGTCTGGATCAGAAAAAGGGCAGCACAGGTATTCAGTCTTTTTAGCGCTAATACGGTACCCATTTCCTTCCAGAACATCAATCCAAACGTCAAGTGCTCGTTGCAGGGATGTAGGATCCTCGCTTATGATGGCTCCATCGTCAGCAAAGAATAATTGTTTTACTTTATTGTCCGTTACTTTTCCTTCGAGCAAATAATCCAGAACAGCAATAAAGAGCAGTGGACTCAAGACACTTCCCTGATGTACACCTACTGTTATTTGGAATTCTTCGGTGACTCCAGCTGGGCATCTCACTTTTGATTCGGTCTTGATAAGGAGGTAATATCAGGGGATTACTCCAATTAAGACCTCGAAGAGCAAAACGGAGGAAACGGCGTTGTATGCTCTCAATTCTGGCAATGTGCACTTGTTGGAAAGGCGACCAGACTTGACAAGCGTATTCAAGAAGTGGACGAACAAATGAAATGTGAAGGGATCGGGTTACGTAAGGGTCTGCAAATTCTTTGGACCATCGCTTCACGAAGCCAAGTGCTGAATTTGCCTTAAGGATTATATCGTCGATATATTTGAGGAAATTCAGCTCACGGTCGCAAATAATCCCAAGGTCCCGGATCACCTCAACGGTGGAAATGATTTGACCGTTAAGAAGATAGAGACGGGGAGTAGATTTGATGCGTTTACGTGAGAAGGTTATTGATTGGCACTTGGAAACATTTAGCTCCAGGCAGTTTTTGGAGCACCATATTGAAAAATTGTCGAGGTCAAGTTCGAGGTGGGAAGAGTCTTCAGAAGAAGAAATGATCCAGTAAAACTTAGTATCGTCCGCATAGAGAGAGATAGAGGAGTGTTTGATGATCATTTCAATGTCGTTAATACTGAGAATGAAGAGGAGAGGGCCTAAATGGCTGCCTTGGGGAACACTGGATGTAGCTAGAAAGCTGCTGGATAAGGCGGATCTGAACCGAACGCTGTAAAAACGGTTTTCTAAATAAGAAGAAATCCATCTCAACTGAATGGGTTCAAAACTGAGGTTTGAAAGTTTAAAAAGAATAAGTATGTGAGACATTTTATCGAAAGCTTTACTAAAGTCAGTTGAAATTACATCGACCTCCTTTCCATTCTCCAAGGCTGAGAGGGAAAATGAGACAAAGTCAACGAGGTTTGTTGTTTTTTTTTTTATAATTAACGCGCACATCAAGGGGTTATGACTACACTTATAATGCCATTAAACACAGTGCGAGCATTTAGGAAAATAGGAGAGGATTTGAAAGGAGACATCGATGCACGTTGCTTTTGAACTTTTGTGAATCGTAATGCAGGGGAAACACAGAGCCAGGTAGAGCATTCCACATTCGGGTTGTGCGACTAAAATATGAATCTCTATACTTGACTGTACGCCCGAGGTTGGGCTCAAGGCAGAACTGATGAGCATTCCTAGCGAGGCGGGTGTTGCGGCTAAATTGTTTCAAGGGAGGAATGCAGCTGGCTATTTCACTAGAGCACTGTTTGTGGAAAAAGCGATAAAAGAGAGAGACAGGTGACGTTTCGACGATGTCCAAGAGAATCAATCGATTCTACGATTGAACTATCACCTATCAATCTTAACGCTCTATTTTGTACCCTATCAAGTAGGCGCAAAGATGTTTGAGAAGCACCTGACCAGATATGAGAGTTATGTTGTTGACCTGCCTTTGAGGAACCCGTGTTGTCTAGGGGAGATGAGAGATTTGCAACGGAAACTTAAGTTTTCATACAATATGCTTTCGAAAATTTTGGGTATATGCGATAGTTTAGTGATGGGACGATAATTTTTCACGTCGCACTTAGGACCTTTTTTGTGTATAGGGGTTATAAACGCCGTTTTCCAAGCTTGGGGGAAAACACCAAGGGATATGGACAAGTTAAAGATTTTAGAGAGGGGAAGGGAAAGAGTTGAGGAGCACTTCTTAAGAAATATGGCAGGTATACCATCGGGGCCAGGAATAAATTCATCATTTAGATGATTTAATTTTTCTTCAATTAGGTCGGAGTCAAAGAAACGTGGAAGGAATGGATCAAAAGAAAAATTCGGTAAAAACGAGAAATAATCTGAATCAGGAACAAAAGATTCATCCGTGAAAGATTGTTTGAAGTAATTTGCGAAATAGTTTGCTACAGCGAGTGCATCGGATGAGGATTCATTATTGAAGGAAAGGGAGGAAGGGTACCCGTCAGATTTTCTTTTGTGGTTGACAAATTTATAAAAAGACTTAGGGTCACTAATAATGTTAGATTTCATTTCGATTAAATAGCGTTGGTAAAGGGTGTTGAAAAGCTCACAGAAATGTAAATAAGAGCCAAGGTAAGCTGAATAGTCAGTAGGAGATCGAGTACGAAAGAAGATTGTCCACAATTTGTTCCTTTTATTTCTTAGAGTACGGAGCCTATGGTTATACCACGGAGGGGAAGTAGAAGAAGTTTTAAGTCTAGAAAGGGGAACGAAGAGGGATATAGCTTTATGTATTTCTCTGTAGAACGCGGATGTGGCATCTTCCACGGTTAGATTATCAAAATTAAAGTGAGTTCTATTTAGATAATCATTAATTTTACGAAAGTTTGCTTTGTGGAAATTGAATGAAGCTGGAGGTACAGGCGGGTTAGATGGCTTTGAAGACTGGAGAAAAAATGAGAGAAGGAGAGAGGGGTGTAGGTTATCGATCGTTGAAAGAAGAAGGGGTGAAAGTGAGACTGAAGAATTAATGGGATCTGTTGTAAATACAATTTCAAGTTGCCTACCCATGTAGTTTGAAATTCCACTTACTTGGCAGAGGCAAGAGTCTGCAAGGCGATCAACGAACAGACATTCTTTAGGAGAGATGAGGCTAGGAGCAATGTAAAACGATTGGTCATCCTACAAAGTCCAGTTTAGATACGGCAGGTTGAAATCACCGAAAATAAGGATCTCATCATGGGGTTCACATAAATCTGAAATGTCATCAATCGTTTTGATTGCAAATTCATAAGATTCGAGGGGTTGCGATGGTAAAATATAGAAGCAGATAATGTAGAGCGATTTATGGGGTAGAGTGATTTTGATTGAGACAAAATCAAGGCTGTGGGAGGAGGATGTTGAGAGAAGAGATGAATCAATTGTATTGGTGACAGCAATGAGGACACCACGACAAGGAGAGTCATCAGTGTCACGGTCTTGATCGTCATCTCGATAAACATTGAAAGTAGATGGGAACAGTTCCTGGCTGTTAATGCTAGGGATAAGATTGGTTTCAGTCAGGGCAAAGACTTCAAAAGGCAAAGCATGGGATTGTAGAAGGACTGCTCTTGTTTTTGAGCGAAGTCCTCTTACGTTTTGGTAGTAAAAGGTAAGAGGCAGATTCTGAGATGCTGAATTAAGAACGAAAAAACTTTTCATGGTCAGCTCTGCTACGTTGAAGGTGTGAAATGCGTTTAGAGTGGATGTAATGTCCAAAAGCACATAGATCACTTTCAACTTTTTGAGGAGGCACATCAAAATACTCGTGGTATTTAACAAAGAGCTTCTTGAGACTAGTGACGCCAGTGGGGAGACCTTCCTGTTGAATAGAGACCATAACACTAGTTCTGGTCTTACCTTCATAGCAAAGAGAGTCCGATTTGTCGTGAAGATAAGACAAAAAGATTCGTATGTTCTCATATGTTTTTTTGTCTCTAAGTCTCGAGAGAGCGTAACGCGATTCAGTGTAATCAGTATTTTGCTGTGTGAGTTTGACTACGGGGGGTAAGAGGGGGTCAATGTAGGGGGAAGACCCTTGAGGAGACTGGGAAGAGTTTGGATTGAGTATGTGGGAACTGACGAAATTAGGGTATTTGGCTCCAGACGTTAGGTCGAAGCTTGGAAAAGTGGCAGAGATTTGTGGGCTTGGAACAGAGGAATTAGATGGAGTAGTTTCAATATTGAAAGACACCCTTTTAGGAAGCGAGGATTGATAAGTGGCGTCTTTGGGTTTGATTTTGGATTGAATAGATTTATGCTTTGGTTGTGGCTTGAGTTGTGGCTTGGGTTGTGGAGCTGGGACATGCTGAGGAATATAGGGAATTTGGAAAGAGGGGACGAAACTTGGCATTATGTGGGTTTTAAAAGACCAATTAGGGTTGGAATGTGTTTTAGCGGGCTTGGGAACAGGTATTAATCTAAGCTTATTACTTTTATTCTTACAACGTGCAATTACCATCTTTCCAATTTTTATGGTATTTCCAAAAGGATTTGTAAACAGCCATTCGTAAGATGTGGGAATGCTAATCCGAAATGATGTAGAGTTCGGAGTAGAGATCTTCTGGATGTTAGAAATCTTTATGGTGTAGTTTCGAAGGAAGAAACTTTCTAGCCACACGGTGTCAGCTGATTCAGGTGTGTTCCTCACTGTAAAGATTGAAGTGTTGTTGTTGCTTAGCTTTGTGATCCTTGTATTCCATTCAGAAATAGTCCAAGAGGATCCCAAACGGTTTATGGTGGGTTCGGTGGGAGGGGAAAAGGTAGGTTCCAATACGGCTACGGAGGGGGCGGTAGGAGCTGTGTGAGATGTTGTTGTCGTGAGGTTGGCGTCTATTAATTCCTCAAGTATGGACATGTTGGGTTCAGTTGGTCTTTCCGGTTGCTGATCAGGTGTATAGCGTTTGAACGAAACCGCTCGTACTTCGTTGGATAAATCTGTGATCAATACTCTATTTAAAGCAAGATCATTGGTAACATCTACGAATCGATCAGCCAGATTAGAGAGCAATGAATCGTGCTGACACGGAAGGGGAGTGGGGTTAAGTGAGATCGTTTGCAGATGAATAGTAGGAGGAAACAATACTACTCCTATAACCTCAACTCATTTTCCATCAGCTAATGTTACCCTACCAGTTTTGTTATTTCCTAACTTTATCCCTAATCCTGCTAAAATATACCACCCATCCCTACATATAATTGTGCGTTAAGCACCTGAATCTAATAAACCTAACAATCTAACTCCGTAAACCCTAACACCAAGATACGGTCTTCTATCACTACCTTTGTGTTCAAGTGCAAAACCTACATGCACTTCCGCCGACTGATCGCCAGTAGGTAACCTAACCTGCTTCAACGACGCTCTCGTCCTACTGACCCAAGAGGGCGTCTCACGTTTCCCGAGCAGCTAGGGCAGCTGCTTCGAGCAACTCCCTGCTTACCACAACCAAAGCAACGCCTAGGAGCAGAACATCTGTTTGCAAAATGGCCCAACCCATTGCAATTAAAACATCTGCGTTCAGGTCTGCCATCGGTTGATGGAACCGTACGCACAGCAACTTCGCGACTTGTTCGGTTTTTATCGGAAACAACCAGAACATCGAGGGGAATCTACACCCATATAGGCCAGATCCGGCTCTAGTAGGTTTCGATTTTTCACATTTGGGGTGGAACATACGATTCTACATTAGCCCTAACAGTTTCAAGACTGCGCCCTAAGCTAACTTAATCAGAGACACAACCAGGTTTAGCCGAAACAAGCTGTGTTTGGTAAAAGGGAGTAAGATTCTTTTGAATCATACCCAACCTTCTACCCTCCGAAAGAGGTTCAGAAAGCCTTCCAAACATATTCAACATTTTCGCCACATAGACTCCGATGGTCTCATCTTTGCCTTGCGTGCGACGCCTAATTTCATCGAGCAACAAGTCATCATAATTCGGAGGCAAGAATTCTAGATTCAGTTACCTGACTAGTTCTTGCCATGAATTGATGGTAACTCTTACCGCCCTATACCACAACAATGCTTTTCCTGTGAGAAGTTCTGCTGCTGCCCTGAAAAGTTTGGTTTCTGAAACCCCCCTAGCTTGTCTAAGCTCCTCTACTCTTTCTGGGAATGCGTTTACTGAAGCACCACAACGCTCTCCAGTAAACTTGACATCCCACTAGGAAATATTTTCAAATTTCTCCCTTCCAACGAAAACCCTCTGGCCCTACTCTCTCACACAAAAACTGATGGTACTGCTGCTGATGGTACTACTCCTGTTGGTACTGCTGCTGTTGGTACTGCTGCTAATGGTACTGCTGCTGTTAATGATGTTGTTGTTTCAATAGGTGGAACTCCTGTTGTTGATGGTCCTAATCTAAGCCCTATATCTGTCCCTGCATTAACGTTGGGAGTATCAACCGAACGCTGAGCTTCATCCACTTTTTCTACTTCAACATCCTCCCCTAAATCTTCTAAAGCCATAACTAATTTATTTTTTAAACATAACCTCTGTTTTTCTTCCTCTCCCTCATCAGGTTGCGACTTATCTAATCTACCTAACGACCATTCTACTTTGGTTACTAACTTCGCATATTCTTTTGATTTCCGCGCAATTGGTGGGTTCTCAAATAATTTCAAAACCTCTCCTAATTTTCCACCAACCGCTTTAACATCTTCTTCGAAGGATACTTTCTGGGAACACTCATAGAACCTCTTCTCTCTAGCAACCTAATACCCCTTAGAGACTTCCGCATCTCATCAACCGTTCCTACATCTAGGCCCCTACATTGCATTTCATATGCCAGTTCATCCTGCGCTAACCTATTTATATCCATTTTGCAATAATGAGAAGAAAGTAACTTTTAAAAAATCTATATGCAAGAAAAAGCTTAAAAAACAATAAAAATGGTTTAAAATTGAAGCTCCTAACTTTGTGGTAGAGCAAAAAAACTCAAAATACAAAATAACCAATTCAAACTCAACAAACCAGAATCCCAAAAGATCACAAGGCTCAAATTCAGAGAATCAATTCCAGAAGTAAAGGAATCTCAACAACAAGAATCAAAAAAAAAGAACAACAAAAATCGAGGTACTTTAATATAAATAATATAATAAATAATAAAACGAAAAAAACTTAAATCAATTAGATAAATATGGATTATGTAGGCGATATAAATATTTAAAAAGACGAATTGAAAAGTGAATCAAAATCAAAATCAAACAAAAATTTTGTTGCAATACCCTATACTTTTCTCGTCTATTTTGAGAGATTTCAATGCACTGTAGAAAAGAAAACCCCCCTTCAAAATGGTTTCAGACTTTGCAATAGAAAAAAAACTAAATCACTTTCAAATTTCAATAGGTATTACCCCAAAACAATACAGTGAAGGAACAAAAATAATTAAAACCATTCTTGGTTGGTTCTGTTGATTGAAGACCAATAGATTTTCACTTGACACCAGGTTTTTTAATGTTTCCCACCGTTGCCCAAGGAATAGAAAATGGGGTTCGTCGCCACCCACTGTGTACTTATTTGTACCACTTTCAACTTCACCTGAGGGAATGAAAATTAACAAAAGTAAATGAACTTTTACAAGGGTTAAAAAAAAACAATTCACTAATAACACACACGTCTCTAATACACAATTTGAAGATACAAAATACCAAGGCAATCTCCTGCACACTATCGTGTATACTTCTTTATACAAAAAAAAAAAAAAAAAAGAGGTGCCCCACGTTGGGCGCCAATTTATTACACTTTTTTTTTCCTATCAATTAAACTATTATTAATGACAAAACGAACAAATAAACCATTAAATTTACATTTAAACTATTAAATTTACGAACCCAAATTTGCAAAATATTAAATTGTTAAAACAAATGCACAACCGGTACCGCGACAATTATAGTTGAGAATGACAACTGTCAAATTCGATTGAGCAAGCAAGAACTAGTGCTATAAATACTCCACGGCTAGTCAGCTGGGCTGGGTTCACAATGGTTAAAAAATGATCGCGTATAAAAAAGTATATGTGTGATAAAAAGTAGGTGGCTAAAAAAATGGTTGAATTATTTTATTGATTGAATGTAAATCAGAACAGGGTGTCGTAGATTTAAATGGGCGCCAGGAAATTTTAAGAGAGAAGGAATTTCCAAATCTTGACTGAAAAATGTTAGATAAAAAGGAATATGAAATGAAAAGAAAGAAAGATGATTTTAATGATTTTATTGTTGGGAAAACCTTGGCTCCAGGATGAAGAACACAAATCTTTTAAAGACAATAAAGTTTGTTTTACAAAATTAGAAAAGGTAAATAGTAATTACTAGAGACAGTATATATGTATATTGAAGTTGAAAAGACCTTCAAATGTCTTTCAAAGTACGAAAGAACAAAGGTACAAAAGGTCGGACCGTTAAAATTCGGTCCCGGAAAACTCCAAAATGGGGTTGAAATTAAAGGGGCGCGTGCCAGACAATCTTCTGGTAAATTCGAATTTAAAAAAATGTCCACACAGAAAAATGTTTTAAAAAGCAATCTTAACGCACTAAAGAATTATATATTTATATGTAACACACTCTACTTAGCTTTTCAAAATGTCCTCCTCCTGTTTTTTTTCTCGTATTCTTTTTCTCCCAATTATCGTCCCGTTCTGACGTCCTTTCCTTGCTCCTTTCTTCTAACTAAACTTACTTTTCAAAAGAAATTCCAAAAAGATCTTGCTAAAACTTGCTTCAAAATAATAGGAAAAACTTGTTCTCAATTTCTTTTAATTTCAGATTTTTCTCAACAACTATTTAAAAAAGACCTCTCAGCCGCTTGTCAGCTCGCCAAGAAGTGTCTCCCACTTCAAGCCTAGCTTCTTGCCTGGCCTCAACCCCGCTCTCATGCACACATACATTCATACGCTTATTCAATCACTTTTGTGGATTCAGTGTCTCGACATCAGCCACCGTTGTTGGCGTGCTGTGCCATCACTGTCGAATACCAACAAAAGTGAACACATACAATCACAGAGTTCGACAAGTTGTTGGTGTCGTCCAAAACTTGCCGTTCTCTTGCCAATTATCAAGTTCGAAAGTTCGACAAGTGGTTGGTGTAGCCCAACACTTGCCGATCTTGATGGGTGAGTCCAGACCACCTTAAGCCTTATATCAAAACCTTTTTTAGAAAACATCGGAATTTAATAAATTGAAAACAAGTTGAATCTGAACATTTTCTCAGTTACTCTACTACGCGTGAAAAGTCAATCTAGGAAGACAAAAGATCAAACTACTATTTTCTTCAATAACAAATTCTTTTGAAGAAACCTATAGGAGGAGGAAATATTTTATATCGTGAACCCTACCCTGATACTGGTGGACCCTTTTGCAGATTTAAATATGAGGGGATGAACACTTATCGTTCCAACCCTTTTATACCTTGTTATAGATAATTTAGGGTGGGCTTAAGGCCATACTACTTTAAATTGTTTTAAATGATGAAGCTGTCTCCTTCGCAATTTCGAGCTCATTAGATCATGTATGATAATATGTATTCTGTGTGATGTTGTGTAAAGTGAATTTTTGTGTGGTGTGTGTATGATGTATTTTATGTTGACGCTTTTGTGTTATTGGTTTTGTATGTGACTCTCCAGAGTCCTTCTAGCTTTACAAACTGATCAATATCTCAGCTCATCCGCTGATTTGGGGTACCTGTTTTTGTTATTTGCTCAAAGCGATGTTACCTTTACATTGCTAAGAGCAATCAACGGAGTAATGGTGAGGTCAGAAAAAAAGAATGGGAAAAGAAAGGATATAAAAAGATGAGAATAAAGCAATAGCAAGAATAGTCTTTGTTCCGGGAAATTTTACCGTCACACAATGCAATGTGGAAAGTTCCATGCTTTCTCAAATCCATTCGCCACTTTTCTCCACTCATCTTCATTTGTTGGTAGCTGTAAGAATATTAAAGTTTTCTTTTATTACATGAAAAAACTCAACCGGTAAAGAAAAGGATGAAAAAAAAAATTCCCAAGCAAACAGGAATGAAATTTTCATGGAGCCCTCAATCAACTGGAGCAGACCAACCAAAAGCAAGATGATGCCAGCACTTCTAGTGCCAACTGGGAAAACATGTTCAGGAAACTGCAACCAAACCAACAACTGTATGCGAACCGAACGATAATGGAGGTTCTTTTCCAAGGGGCACTAGGAAAACTTCACGAAGATTCTAGTAAAGTTTTTGAAAATGGAGTACATTATCTCGGTGAAAGAGCTCGCTCCTCAACTCCTTTGTCAACTAGAAGAGTCTCTTTCAACCGAAAAATATTTCAGTGAGGCTTCGCAGACCAGTAGTTCTACCACAGTTTCAAGGTATGCAATGCACCAGGGCATGTCATAATTACAGAACCACTGCGTGGATACTGCCCAACAGTGTACACAGAACACAGCTACCCCGAGGACCACATTGTACCTGATGCCCAAAGAAATTCCACAACCTATGGTTCCATAAATGACCTTTTGTCTGATATTGAATGTTCATAATAAAATAAAATAAAGTTAATTTACTGACCTTAATAAAGCCTTTTAGTACTTTTCGTATTACTTGGCAAGTCTCTTTTATTAAAATGCTCAAAGTGCTTTTCGCGATGCGTGTGGAGTACTTTAGATCTGTAAAGCTTCTCCCAGTTGCCAAAAATCGCAAAGTAGCGGAAAGCCGTTCGTTACTCTTCATCCACTTTTTTCACCACAAACGTTTTTTCCTTTTTTTTATTTTTTATTTCCTCTTCTTCGTCGTCAATAATTTCCTTCATTATAAGAGCAGCTAAATATTTTTTAAATATTTTTATCCGTCTGGTTCGCGAAAAATAACCACACTCATGTTTCAGTGATTTTCGAGTTTCGTGTAAACGCAAGGCTGATTTTTTTCATCCAACCATGTTGTCAAACCATGTTGGACCATGTAAACCCCGCTTATACCACTCTGTGCATCAAACCAAGTCTGTCCAACTAGTTGAAAAGTGGGAACTGCGCTAATAAAAAAATGTTTAAACGTCAAATGAAAATAGACTTACCTCACACACACTTTCATAAATTATTTACGCCATTTTTTTTTCAGCTCGCACGTATTCCCAGCCAAAGGATGGGATTTCAAAAACAACATTGTAAACAAATCGTTCTTGCGGCACAAGAGAAGTAAAGTTTGCCCTCTAATTAATTGCTCCTCTGTGGTACCAAGATTGAGTTGAGATCGAATTAAATATATATCGAATAAAAATAGTAGAATTTAAGTGAAAGGAAAAGTTTTATTATTTCGAACTAAGTGCACGTTACATTGTTGTCAGAAGTGTAAATAAAACTCATTTAATAAAAAGGACTAGTTTGACTAGTAAAGTGTAAAAAATATATAAAGTTAAAATGAGTAAGTTGTTGGAAGCGCTCAATTGTATTGAGCTTAAAAGTGAGCTAGGTAAGCGAAATCTAGTAGTTTAGTTTAGTTGGTTTTATTAAATCATAAGTTTAAAATTTAACAAAAACAAATGGACTTGGCTTTTGCCGTCTGCCATATTGACAATTTAAAAAAGAACTAATAAAAAGTAAAAATGTATTTAGTTTAAAATTTCAGAAACTTCCTGTCATAATTCTTTGTCTGTATGCAAGAGCGATTTTGGAAAATAAAAACAGTTTCTTCATATCGACTTGGTTCAACACATTAAAGCAATCTTCATCCGTTAGAAAACTTTTTCCAAAGACATGCAATCTTGTTTCCAGTAGTATAGGGCATTTTCCAATAAAGTGCAGGACATCTTCTTGTTCTTTCAAATTACACAATTCGCAAAGGCATGGTAAATCATCTCTGTGTGGCACATAATTTAGGCTCAAAAGTTCTCCTCTCAACCTTATCATCGTGGATATTTCTTGTACGCTGTTGTTGTCATGAAAATAGTTTCTCTCTCAAAAATTATGATCTAAACGACTGTAAATAGACCTAAGAACTGGTGATTCAGCATCTTGCCTGTATTTAGATGCATATAGCTCATCCACCTTCTGCATCAGCCTATACATCTCGTTTTTCCAATTGTCTTTATTTCCTAGACTTAAGTCCACGGTCATGTCGCACTGCAGTGCCAGATCTAACCATTCCGCGTACCAGCTTGTTCCATCCGCAATATATTTTAGAACTGCTTTTTTTGGTAGACGCTCATTAGACATTTTCATCACTTTTAAGATATAGTCTACCTGCAGTTTTAAGGTCTTAATAAACAAAGGTGAAAGTCCCGTTTCGACCATTAGTAAATAGTTTGGAACGTTTGAAGGAATATGAAAAATTCTTTTGATATAAAACCTTAGAAGTTTCTCAACGTCTTCATATTTTTTATGTCCCCATACCTGCGCAGCATAGAACATCACTGACTCTGCAACTGCTTCAAAAACTTTATATTTGCTGCTTTGTGAAATGAAACGATTTCCAAAACATCCTTTCCACGTTGCGTTTATTGCGTTTTTAGACTTTGCTAATTTTTCTTTGAGATGCTTTTGCAAGGTAAATCCGTTGGTGAGCAGAACACCTAAGTACTTATATTCCGCTACCACTTCCAATTCTACATCATTATAGTACCATCTTTTCTTTCTACTGTGCCTTCCTCCACCTTTCTTACAAATCATTATTTTGGATTTTTCCGAGTTAACGCATATATTCCAGAGCTTACAGTAGTCATAAAGTCGATTGATCATTAGCTGCAAAGATTCTGGTGTACTGGACAGCAAAACCACATCGTCCGTTCCACCCCACTCCACACCTCCAGGAAGTCCATCGAGTAAATCATCAATAAAAAGCGAAAAAAGTACTGGGCACATCCCTGTCTTTACCCCCGCTTTTGTCTCAAACCATGCAGATAGTTCCTCTCCGTTCCAAACTGCTGCTCGAGTACCTGCATATAAGCTTTGTAAGACCCTTCCGAACTTATATGACATGCCCTTTCCGTAGAGTTTGTAAAACAACGCATTTCGATCTATCAAATCAAATACTGCTCTAAAATCCACAAAAAATGTATACAGTTCCTTGCCCTGCCTTTGAAATTCCTCAGCTATGGTTTTGAGCACAAACACTTGGTCTACTGTCGAGTATCCTCTCCTGAAGCCAGCCTGGTATTCACTTTTTTTCTTCCACCCACGTGCATAGTCGTTTTTTCAGTACTCCAGTAAAGATTTTATAACTGGCATTCAGAAATATTATACCCCTATAATGTTCCGGGTTAGATAAACTTCCTTTTTTGTGTATGGGGTAGATAAGGCCTTCTAAAAACTCTGCGTCACAGTTCCAGACTCAAATACTCCATTAAACAGAAGGTGGAGCTTATGCACAAGCAACTTTGTTCCATATTTATAAAATTCTGTAGTGATGGAGTCTGTACCTGGTGCCTTACCATCATTTAGCTCATGTAAAACATCTGCAATTTCCAACTCAGTGATAACCGGATCAAGCGTATCATTCCGCAATCTTGGATTTGCATATTGGAAAGATACCGTGGAATCTAAGGGGTTGAGCAAACTCTCAAAGTATATTCGAAGCACTTCCGGTTTTAAATTGCAATTGATTAATGGCACCGTTCCATTGAGCTCCTTCGCTAATTTCCAAAATTTGGAAGAATCCTTACATGTTCCCATCTTCATTGCTTCTCTTTCAAAATATGCTTTTTTCTTTTCTTGGAAATCTCTTTATACCGCCGATTCGCTTCTAGATACGATTCTTTCAAAACCGTTGTGTTGTTTTCTCGAAAGAGCTTTAGGCGTTTAAAGGACAGGTTTCTAGCTTTGATGCAATCTTTATCAAACCATGGAGCTTCTTGTGTCTTTTTTCTAGAGTTTGTTGTTGGAAATGAATTTTTTATAATATTTTCCAGCTCGGAAAAGCTTAATGGGTCCTGATAAGCCATCAGTTGTAGATTAAGATTTGCTCTGTATATTTCCCCTTTAGATTCTAACCATTTCAACTTGGGAACAGGAAGAAGCTCACGGTTTTCTTCTCCTATTTCGACCGTGTGTCCAAAATTTACACTGATGGGCATATGATCAGAGTAAGGCACATTATTTACCTCGAAATCAACCACACATTTATTCCAACTTCCCCCTATTAGGCAATTGTTTTCGACCGAGGTACCTTGTCCACTTACGAAGGTAAATTCTCCGTTAGGATCACCAGAACTTGTTCCATTGAGCAATCTCAGTCCATATGTATCACATAGATTTAATATTTTGTGTCCTCTTGAATTCGAAAACGAATCCTTAGATCGCCGATCTTTACCCTTCAAAGCATTATTTGTACCCGCCACACACCCCACTCTTGCGTTTAAATCTCCTATCACATTTGGCATTTTGGGTTATTTGAATGCGTCATTACTTCAGTTAGATTTTCGAAGTCTCTTTCCCATTGGTTGCAATTCAAATAAGCGGGATATATCTTGAAGTTCTCTTTCTCAAATTGCAAATTCAAAAATAAATTATTGTTTATACCCTGCAATGAACAGTTGACGCCCTTGCTTTTTAAACCCGTAGTAGCATCCACCACTGGCCTTTCCACGGTTTTGTATTTTAACAGCAGGTATCCATTCAAAATTATAACTTACAAATACTTTACTAAAATTATTATAATTTTCCTCGGTAACGAATGTTTCATACAAGAATATTATCTCAAATTGACTAACATAATTATAAAATTCTGTAAACAAATTCTTATTATTTAAACCATGTACATTATAGGACAAAATTTTAACATTAAATGATTCTAGTTTTTTGGTTTTAATACTTTGGCAGACGGCATTACATTTAAAAACAAAGTGGGAGCACTTGATCAGTTCGAGGTGCAGTTTGAGAGCCACTTAGCTCATTTCTTTCTCCAATTATTTGCTGCAGAAGTGTCAATCCATTCTGGTTGTCATCGCACATCAAATTATTGTTGCTGTCATAATAAAATGCATGCTCGCCGACAATCAACCTATGCCCGTGAATTTGTGTTTTTAAGTTTTTGTTTTTCTTCATTATATCGGTATTGAGCAGTTGCAATCGTCTTCTCCTTAGCCTTGCCGCTGCCGGATAATCTCGATGTACGGATACACCAGTGTTTTTACGTTTTCTTGCCGCTTCTATGATATGCCCAACGTGTTCTCTTTTGTCCATTTCAACAATTACATCTGCAAATCGTTTATTTTTTGTGTTTATCGCTCGTACTGATGAAATCAACGATGGGTTATTAGTTTGTAGTAGTTCCAAACATAATGATTTGGCCTTTTCTTGTGGGTTCTCATAAGGGTATCCATCTTATCTCTTTAAAAGAGAACATGTTCTCTTTTTTACGTCCGATCTTTTTTACACTATCTTTTTCGTTGGGATTTTTTTTTATTCTCTTTTTTCTTTGTATATCACTTTTTTTATTCGAATTAATTTAATGCATTTTTTAACACCTTAATTAAATGTAAACGTGGTGTAAAGAATTATTGCAGTTCTTTCTAATACAATTGCGTGATGAGATACAATTTTTCATACTAAAAAAACAGATTCAGCTTTTCTTAAAGACGTCAGTTTTACTACTACTTCGAAATAAATTCATCTCACTCTCTCGTGCTATATTTCCTGTAAACAAGGAAGCAACAAAGACATATGCAGAAAATGGCCATGGCTACCACATACTACACATACTCATGGTATGTAAAGTGAAAGCCGGTGGTGGTTGTTAAATATAAAAGATCACTGTCTCTATTCCTCTTAAATTGTGCGTTGTGCGAACTGCGCCGACATTTTCAAAATAAGTTATAATTTAATAATAAACCAGCTTTATTCTTTTGAAAATGAATTAATGTATTCATGTTCCTAAAAATTTTCGATTTCATAGAAAACTAATGCGATAATCACAAAAAGGAAAAGCATTTTTCCGACGAAATGCAAAAACATTATACCTACAAGTTTCGTGAAAGATTCAAATTCTAAATGGGATGCGCAGTGTATTGTCTGCAAAGTAAATGTGAATGTCTCAAATAAAGAAGAATACAATACTTCTTAGAGCAACATCTCCAAACAAAAAAAACAAAACTTATTCTTCAATCTGCGGGTGGCTCAACGAACATTCAACAATTTTTGCTGCAAAATCAAACACATTGGCTGAGAGAACAGGCCGTGAAGAAGAAGAAAATGCTTTTAAAAGTGATTGCATTATATGTTATCAAAAATCATTTGATTGTCTACCTAAAAAATAAAAATAAAAAAAACGGAGCCTTCAATTGGAAGAGTTTTCATGTTTTTCTTGGATTTTTTAAACTTACAATGTGAAGAAGTCGAAAAAACTATTATATTCACTTTCCAAAAATGTACAAGTTAACGCCACAATTAATGAGAAATATTCTTCGAACCAGAATCCTACGATTCAACTCATTTTACTGCGAGTCTGCGTCTGTGACACCTAATACTCAACACCTGCCGCATTCCATAGACACCAGTGCACGAGGCTTAGGATGGCTTAGGCAAGCACAATTTTAGTATTTAAGATATAGATTTTAAGAAAACATTGTTCAGTTGTGTAATAGGCAGAAACGCTGCCAGTTTGATTTGATAAATAAAGTTTTTTTTAAATTAAAACAACATAAACTTTTCTAACTGGCGCCCGAGCAAATAGAAGACTAGTAATAAGTGGATTAATAAGTAAAACAAAAGTAAAATCAGTGCAAAAGAAAGGCTAGTAATAAGTGAACTCAAAAGTAAAACAAGAGTAGAATCAGTGAATCGCGAGGAGTCAACGAGGGATCCCGAGTAGTGGTCATAGCAAAAAGGAATTCATCCCCATGGCCGTCGTCGCATTCTGGTTGATGTAAGATTAAGATTAAGTTATAACCAATTGAAAATTTTGTGAATCATTAAATAGAACTAAGCATACTAAGAGAAAGTGGAAATTTGAAATTAGCTTTAACTAATTGAAAAGAGAATTGAAACGAAATAATTAATTAGGAAAGTGAAACTGAAACTTCAAATTTGAAAATTATAAAACTGAACCATTAATCTAGGAGCAATTAATTTTAGTCAAAATTGAGTAAACCCAAAGTGAAAAGCTTAAAGAAATAATAAAAATTAAGAAATTAGTTAAATCTAACATATTTGTGAAGTGAAATTAAGAAAATTAAAGTAGAAATGGTTTTAACAAGGGGAGGAGCTGGTGCTACGTCAGATCCAGACCAGGCCGAACCTAATCCAATAACTACCTATAGCCCTTCCGGCAGCAGTAATACCCCACCAACTTACGTAACCGCGGCAAGCGCTGCATCATCTTCCAATTTCAATGGTCACCAGAATGGTAGACGTTCATTAGATAATCAACTTCCGGCTGAAGACGTTAGGTCTTCCGCCGAATTAGATGCTTTAATTACATCAATTGTTGGTCGAGTACTCGAGCAACAATTGAATCCCTTTTCAGTAAATCAAAACCAGTCCGTCAGTGAGCTAGAAAAAATTCCAGACGTGGTAAAAAGTTTGAGAAACTTTTCGGGAGAGGCTTCCGAGTTTTCTTCGTGGAAAAGAAGTGTAGACCGGGTATTAAAATTCTACGAACCAATGAGGAATACCATGAAGTATTACGGGATACTTAACGCTATCCGTAACAAAATTATAGGTCAGGCTGACGCTGCTTTGGAAGCTAACGGTACGCCCCTTGAGTGGAACAGTATCGTTGACTGTTTGGCAACACACTATGCCGACAAGAGGGATATCACAACCCTCGAATATCAACTGTCTGGGCTGGTTCAAGGTAATCAAACCATCCAGGAGTTTTACCAAACGGTAACCTGGCAACTCACGTTAATAACCAATAACATTGCCTGCATGGACATCGGTCAAGAGGCGATGAGGTTATTGGTTCAAACGTATCGGGACAAGGCTCTCGATACCTTTGTAAGGGGATTGAAGGGTAATCTGTCCGATCTTCTCGGCATGAAAGAACCCGCAGACCTTCCCACAGCCTTACACCTCTGCCAAAAATACGAAAACCAGCATTATAGATCCCAATACGTTCAGAACACTCAAGGAGCAAAAAGAAAAAATTTTGCTCCACAACCTACTCCAACACGTTTACAAAACACGTTTCCTCCAAGGAATACCAATCCTGGACACCGTAAACAATACCCGGACTTCCAACCCAATCGGGCAAATCCTTCTAATTTCACTCAGCCTCAACCCTATCGACCAAATTAGCATAATCAAGGGTTTGGCCGTGGCCAACCAAACTTCCAACAGAGAAGTTTCAATAATCAGAACGATAGATTTGCAAGACCTTTCTCACAGGGTCAACCTGTAAAACAGGAACCTTTCACCCAAGGGCCTAGTAACCAGGCCAGAGATATTCACAACCGAAACCGGCAGAACTTTGGCGGTACGGCTTGGAAGGTAGGTGCTAATAGGATCCCTCCAACTGGGAACTATCAACCCAATTTCCACATCCAACCGTCCGAAGAGGAACTTAGTTCATACTACCAAAACCTCGACTTAAGTGACGAACAGGAAGAGCAAAATTTTGCTGAATATCTCGAAAACACTGACGCAGCCTCCAACATTGGAGGAGGAGAAGTCGCCGAACAAGAGCATATCGACATTAACTTCATCGGGCTCTGCGACTCCTCCCTGCCATATTTTGAATGCAAATCAAAAAAAGGTGAGACTTTTAGATTCCTGATAGATACAGGATCCTCAAAAAATTATATCCAACCAGGAATTGTTGAGAATCCTCAGCAAAATGAAAATCCTTTTTTTGCTAAGTCTATAGCCGGAGATGTTGAGATAACTCAACATACAACCATCCATCTGTTCAACAATCAGAATTTAGGCTTAAAATTCTACCTATTGCCTACATTAAAAACATTCAATGGTATTATTGGCAACGATAGTCTTAAACAACTATCTGCAATCATAGATACCAAAAACAATACTATGAAAATTTTAAACTCCATTAAGATTAAGATAAGGCAGTTAAAAGCACCAGGAGTTAACACCCTCACAACACATTCTGATCACATGACAGAACAGCAAAAGAAGCTTATTGGCTCAGCCATAAGTTGCTGTTCAAACCTTTTTTCTGAACCTAACCAGAAATTGACTTTCACTACAAAAGTCGCAGGGGAAATTCGGACATCTACCGATGCTCCTACTTACAGCAAGTACTATCCTTTCCCAATGGCTCTCAAATCCGAGGTCGAGGAACAAATCCAAAGCCTACTAGCTGATGGAATTATTAGACCTTCTAGGTCGCCGTATAATTCCCCGGTGTGGATCGTACCCAAAAAGTCTGATCCCGAAGGAAAAAAGCAATACAGAATGGTGATTGATTACCGGAAAATGAACGGTATCACCATAGCCGACCGTTACCCAATTCCCAACATAAATGAGGTCTTATCGCAATAGAGAGAAAACAAATTTTTCAGCGTTCTAGACCTGAAAAGCGGCTTTCATCAGATTCCCTTGAAGGAATCTGACATCGAGAAGACTGCCTTCTCCATAAATAGTGGTAAATTTGAATTTACCAGGCTCCCTTTCGGGCTGAAAAACGCCCCAGCAATTTTCCAGAGGGCTCTCGACGACATCTTGCGGGACCACATAGGCAAGATCTGCTATGTCTACATAGACGACATAGTGATATTTAGTAAAAGCGAAAGCGATCATGCCAAACACATAGTAGACGTCTTCAAAACACTCGATGAAGCAAATATGAAAGTTCAATTGAACAAGTGTCATTTTTTTAAGAACGAAGTGGAGTTCCTGGGATTTATTATCTCATCCGAAGGAATAAAAACTAACCCAGCAAAGGTAAGGGCAATACAGGATTTCCCAAAACCTCAAACGTTGAAAGATCTACGATCATTCCTTGGACTGTCAGGGTATTATCGTCGCTTTGTGAAGGATTTCGCGAAGCTTACGAAGCCCCTGACAGCTCTTTTAAGAGGGGAAGAGGGACGTATGTCCAAAACCCAATCCGCCAAGAAGCTTATCTATCTCGGCCCCGAAGAAATTGATTCATTTGAAAAAATTAAAAGCACTCTCGTTTCTGAAGACGTAGTTCTTTCATATCCAAACTTTACGAAGCCATTTGAGCTAACTACAGACGCGTCCAACTTCGCTCTTGGTGCGGTCTTGGCTCAACAGGATAGGCCAATAACATTTATCTCCCGTACACTTGGTAAAACCGAGGAGGGGTACGCAGCCAATGAAAAGGAAATGTTGGCAATTATATGGGCACTAAATGCCTTACGCCAGTACCTATATGGATCTGCGCTTGTAAAAATATACACAGATCACCAGCCTCTCACATATGCTCTCAGCAGCAAAAACAATAACAGTAAGATGAAGCGGTGGAAGGCTATTCTGGAGGAGTACGACTATGAACTGCACTATAAACCGGGTAAAACAAACATGGTAGCAGACGCTCTTTCACGTCCTCCCCAGATAAACTCGCTAGTAAATTCGCTTACGGTCACCGAGCACAGTGACGACAGTTCGTCCCACAACTTAATACACAGTGTGGAAGTCCCCCTTAATGTATTTAAAAATCAGATTGTTCTACAGGTAGGCGAAATCTCTTCAATGAGTTTAAATATTGTTTTCCCAACCTATCACCGACATGTCGTGACAGAACCTGAGTTCAACGAGGGGAACTTAAAGGAAATCCTGAAGAAAGTGTTGAACCCTTCAGTTATTAATGGTATCAGAGCCGCAGAACCAATAATGGGCCTAATACAAA
This sequence comes from Melanostoma scalare, assembly GCA_949752695.1. Lineage (NCBI taxonomy): Eukaryota > Metazoa > Arthropoda > Insecta > Diptera > Syrphidae > Melanostoma > Melanostoma scalare. The sequence continues at coordinate 135,778,399 of OX456985.1, read as the reverse complement.
CACTATACGTGTCCCACTATAGTAGCTTCAAAATTAGATTCACTCAGATTCAGGTCGAAGATGTTACTGACGATTCGGATCAGGAGAACATCGTGACCAGTACTCACCGGAGAGCGCATAGAGACGCAAAAGAGAACAAGGTTCAAATCCTGAAAAAATATTATTTTCCGGAAATGATAGGGAAAATTCGCAGAGTTACGAAAGCATGTCAAGTCTGCATAGAAAACAAGTACGACCGCCATCCAAACAAGCCGGAAATTCAGGCAACACCAATCCCTAAGTTCCCTGGTCAGATCGTTCATGTAGACAAATATTTGTGCAGTGCAGACCGGAACATTCAAAATTATACACGTCATTGAAATTGATCAATATCAAGAATCCTTAAAGAAAATAGACCTAAGTATACGCGATTTCGGTAACCTTCCACATCCCATGTTTCCGTTCCTATCCCACGAGATCCAACAGATTCAAATTCACCTTAACCGCCTCTTTCCCAAGCTAAGAAATAAACGCTCAATAGATCTCCTTGGTTCCGCCTGGAAGTGGATCGCTGGAACACCAGACCGGCACGACTTTGAGATAGTAGAGGAGAAAGTTAATAATGTACTGTCAAATAACAACCAACAAAGGATTGTTAACAGCTTGTTGTTAAATAAAATTAACGAAGTAAGTAATGTTACAAACGAAATTGTAAGAAGTTCGGAAGCAAGCCTTAAGCAAGAACTCCTATTAAACTTGAAATTTAAACTAGATATGTTAAAAGAGGAAATAATTAATATTGAATATGCCATACAATGGGCAAAAACTGGCGTTGTTAACACATATATTTTATCCAAACACTGAAATTAAATTAATTGAACAAGTAATAAACAGAGAAAACATGCCTTATGATAATATTATGGAAGCAATAGAATTCGCTAATGTAAAAATAGCATCAAACAATTCAATATTACTATACATCCTAAGTTTGCCAGTAGCCGACCCAGAAATATGTAAAAAATTGCTTATAAAGCCGGTAAAAAGAGGAAAAAACATAATTAAGTTAGATTTTAAGGAAATTTTGCAGTGCCGAAAAGCAATCTATGGGTTAATCGAAAATTGTAAGACTATTAACAAACTTTCTATTTGTAAACAGACTTCTATTCTAGATGTAAGTAACGACAAGTGCATTAGCCATTTATTATCCAGCCGCCCGCCTTCCTGCACACAAATAAACAATCAACACGTCCCCGCCGTAGAAGAACTAACTCCTGGTGTCATCCTTCTAAACCAGTTTGACGGTAATATAGAAACAGACGAAAATCGAGTTCCACTGAACGGAACCTACATCATCCACTTTCACAACGCTACCATAAAAGCCGAAAAATATACCTTCACCGCAACTGAGGTTACAGAACACAAGCCCCTTCCGGCCCTGCTACAACCTTCTGCAATCAGACCCAAGCTTGAAGAACTACTCTCTTTGGAAATGATTAAGGAGATCGAAACCAACAACACCCGGTACATTCAAATGCTGGAAATCTCCAATCAAAAGAAGAGCATGGCCATGTTGCTATTAGCAGCCATCGCAGTCTTGGCAGTCATATTCATTCTCTTAAAAATATCGGGAAACCCTTTGAAGCTTTGCAACATTCGCAAACGCGAGGCTAAGAGAGAAGAAATTGCAATGAGGGAATCAGTCATCAAAGCGGAAACCTCGAATACAGCAGTAAACGTTTCGGTGGAGCAACCAATTTCAACGCCCAGAACAATTGGCGTAGAGGAAGCTGTAAAGACATTAAAATCAGCGGTATCGAACGAGGGCGTTCGATTTTAAAAGGTGGAGGAGTTAACGCCACAATTAATGAGAAATATTCTTCGAACCAGAATTCCACGATTCAACTCATTTTACTGCGAGTCTGCGTCTGTGACACCTAATACTCAACACCTGCCGCATTCCATAGACACCAGTGCACGAGGCTTAGGATGGCTTAGGCAAGCACAATTTTAGTATTTAAGATATAGATTTTAAGAAAACATTGTTCAGTTGTGTAATAGGCAGAAACGCTGACAGTTTGATTTGATAAACAAAGTTTTTTTTAAATTAAAACAACATAAACTTTTCTAACTTACATAACTATAAACGACAGTGAATGTTTTGATGAATTTTGCGAATTGAATAAGTGCCTTAAGACAAATTCAAAGAGTTTAAGTTTTAATAAATGACAGTCAAAGTCAAATGCAAAATGGACGAAAGTTTTTTCATAATGTGAATTATCCAGAGCACTTTCCATAACTTTCTAAAATGTGTGCGTATTTTTGTAATCCCAGGGCAGAATCTTAATGCTAAGAAAATATTTTCTCTAATTGAGGGTTAATGGACCAAAGAAAGAAATAGACTAGAAATTTCGACTATCAATTCTATTCTTTGCTTGGTTTATAATAAAAGAGAAAGCAGCAGTCAAGATTTTTATAAAAATCTTTTGATAAAAAAAGCAGCACTACAAAAATAAAGAAAAAAGAGAAATATGAAGATATCGATGAAGAAGAGAGTTATTATGTTGAATAGGAAGCTTCGCAGTAAGCAACTTAATGAATAATGTGATCCGTATTTATAACTAAAAGACTTATAAAATAATTGTTAAGTTATCTTTTACTAATATATTTATTGACATGTTAATCTGCTTTTGTTTTTCAACTGCATTGTTTTTAATGTTGTTAACTTTAGTAAAAAATACATAAAAAAATATTTTTTTATCAGGTGTTCTCTTTTTGTTGTCTTTAGTATTTTTCGAATGTCACTTTTTTTTGGATTCTAGAGCAAAATGTTCTCTTTTTAGACAGACCTCAGATGGTCACCCTAGTTCTCATTGACATCTTTATTTATGATTGGTACATATATGGATTACAACGTTTCTTTTGTTTGTTTTGGTTTCGAGGAATTCCACCTGTCGCTCTAGTGTCACACACCTTGTTTATTTGCTGTTTGCAGAGTTTGGAGTTTTTGAGAAATGCCTTCAAAATTGGCCTTTGTAGGTAGATTTTTAAGTTTTTCGTCTAGGAGTGCTCCCAAAGTTCTTCCAATTATTGCATTTAGTTCACTCACAGGCATATTTACACTTGTGTTAGATTGATTGGGTGTTATTTCATTGTTAAAAAGTTGTTTCGGTGAAAATGAATTTGCTGTTCTAGGGCGCTAATGCTTCGCGCCGTCACTGGCACTTAATTTAATCGGTGTTCTTTGCAATCCTGCACTAGCCATACCAAATATTTGGGTGTATATTTATAAATAAACTATCTCACCTTTTTTGACTTTCAAGCTTGATTTTGGATCGAATATACTTTTAAAATCTTACACAAACACAGAGCTACTTTTTGAACAACCAGCCACGTCAAACACACAACTGTCAAGTCGAAATCTTTCTAAAGCGGGATCGAAAAATGAGCTCGCCCTGCGGCTTGCGCAACTATTTGGAACAGCAAGGGGAAGACGTAAACACTTTTGTTTTTGAAACAGAAGTGGAGGAAGAGGAAGTAAGTGAAAGTGTAAATTTTTATAGTATGATGAAGCTTTTGTTAGAACAGCGAAACAAGTAAAAGTAGGAACAGCAGAATTTTCTCGAACAACTTGAAGCACAACGAAACGAGCAAAAGAAGCTGATTGAAGAGAAATGAAACGAACAAAAGAAGGAAAAAACCTGATTAATCAGAACTACAAAAGGTAACTTATTTGTTGACTTGTCCCAACAGAAGTAGAATGAAGAAGAAAGATGAAGTTTACAATTGTAGTAATAAAAGGAAGATGGTGGTTATTATGTAATAGATCTGTGGAAATAAAACGTCAAGTAAGGGGTTGTGAGCATTGCATACCCAACACCCCTCCTCAATTCCACAGTAAGCTTCAGTTTGGAAAACACATGCCTAAATCCTTGAAACATCTTATGTGACCTGGTGCTGCTATTTGTTTTGTTAGCGCGTCTGCTGGCATCTTTTCCGACCTGATGAGCTTTAGTTTTATCTTTCCATCTGCAACCGCCTGTTTGATAAAGTGATACCTGACGTCGAGATGCTTCGTTTGACCCTGGATACCACTCTCATTCGCAATCGCCAGTGCGTTGTCGCTCCATAGTGTCATTGGCCCCTGGTGAAGCCCAAGTTCATACAGCAAATTTTGCAAGAATGCAGCTTCCTTTACAACAGAACTGAGACTTAGGTACTCAGTTTCTGTGCTCGATGTGGTCACAATCCTTTGTTTCTTCGAGCCCCATAGCACTGTTCCTCCTCCATAAATAAAAGCATATCCGCTTTGCGACTTTCGGTCGTTGAAATTGCTAGCATAACTATCATCAGCAAATGCATGAACATCAGCTTCTGTTTTTCTTTACATAATTTCGGTACCGGAAAACATGCATTGCAGCTTCAAGTTCCACTGTCGCCCAATCTGCTTAAGCCCATATATCGCTTTGTTTAGGTTGCATACACGATCTCCGTCTATAAAACAATCCGGCTGCTCCATGAAAAACAACTTGTCAATGTCTCCATTTAAATAGGCAGAAGTCACGTCCAGATGGTGCAAGTCCAAGGTATTTTCAATAGCGATTGCCATTGTTAATCGTATTGAACTGATGTTTGCCACTGGTGAGTATGTATCTTGATAATCGATGCCATAAATTCGATCAAATCCTCTGGCAACGAGACGCTCCTTCCTCTTATCTATTGTACCGTCGGGTCTGTGCTTGGTCTTAAAGACCCATTTTGATTTTATCACCCTACGATAACGTGGTCTGTCAGCCAAGGTTCATGTGTTGTTTTTGAGTAGCGAGTTGTAATCCAATCGCATCGCCCTCCGCCACTCATTCGCGTCTTCCAGACATTCGATTTCTTTAACGGTTTCAGGATCAGTGCCTACATGATTCAAGATCTCTGGAGGAATAATTTTGGATAATTTTGGTTGGATCTATACCATCTAACGTACCATTTGAACTAAAGCTCTATGTAGACGAATTTTGGCCAAGACTGTTCTGATCATTACAGTTTTCAATAATTGCCGCATAGTTTTCGGCACTACCTTGGATCTGGTTGTCCATATAAACAAATCTTATGTTTCTGCTTTTTATTACGGTTCGCTTGCTTGGTACCCAAATTGTGTAGGCCTTTGCTTCTTCCGCATAACCAACAAGAAACCCTCCACTGATTTGCGCTCAAATTTTCCCAGATCTTAACGTTTCCTTAAGGCGTAGACTTTCACTCCAATCTCAATAAGAAAAGCGGCTCTCGCTCCTCCAGTGTAACATCTCTGTTACATTTAGTAGGACATCGGTTTCTGAGAAAAGCAGCGGTGTTGACCAGTTCTCCTCACATAAACTCAGGTGGTTTCCCTTCACTCATTAAGCATCTAACCATTTCCGTCAAAGTCCGATTTGCTCTTTCAGCGCAACCGTTCTGCTCCGGCGTATGTGGTACGTATATATGATGGATGATTCCTATTTCCTTTACGAAGTTTTGAAAATCTCGGCCACTCAGAGGCATTTTTTTTTTTTAAATTCATTTTTTTATTTGATTATCTTATATCTACTTATGCGCTAACAAAAATGTAAAAAAAACTGGCTCATATACTAACTAAACTAACTTACTGACCGTAATCGAGTACTCTAAATTAATCAATATCTTAATGCTAATGCCTTTCGGCCTAGAGATAACTTATATGATGTATTCTGGCAACATTGTCATCGTACATTTCTTCCCGAGTTTTGACAACCCTGTTTTGACGTTGGTTGTCAATTAGACACCACATTTTTCTGCACGCTTGATATTCGAACATTCCCGCTCAAACACTGTGCTAAGATACTAGCCTAAATTTCGCATTAAATTTTAGTCATAATAAAGTAAGATCAAGATTGAATTTCAATCCTTTGTTTCATTTTGAACAACCAAAACTCAACATATTGGCGACGAGGTATTACCTTATTACACAAAGTACCAATGGAGGAACAAGTATTCGAAAGAATATTGAAACAGCAAAATGAATGGATAGAAAAAGTAATGAAATCGATTTTTTTTTTTTATATAAATATATAATTAACGCGCACATCAAGGGGTTATGACTACCCTTATAATGTTATTAAACACAGTGCGAGCATGTAGGAAAATAGGAGAGGATTTGAAAGGAGACACCGATGAACGTTGCTTTTGAATCTTTGTACATCGTAATGCAGGGGAAACACAGAGCGAGGTAAAGCATTCCACATTCGGGTGGTGCGACTAAAATAAGAATCTCTATACTTGACTGTACGCCCGAAGCTGGGCTCAAGGCAGAACTGATGAGCATTCCTAGCGAGGCGGGTGTTGCGGCTAAATTGTTTAAAGGGAGGAATGCGGCTGGCTATTTCACTAGAGCACTGTTTGTGGAAAAAGCGATAAAAGAGAGAGAGACAGGTGACGTTTCGACGATGTCCAAGAGAATCAATCGATTCTACGATTGAACTATCACCTATCAATCTGAACGCTCTATTTTGTACCCTATGAAGTAGGCGCAAAGATGTTTGAGAAGCACCTGACCAGATATGAGAGTTATACTCCAGTTTTGGGCGGATGAAGGCCTTATAAATTGTAGCCAGATCAGAAGGGGTGAAGAACTTCCTGCATCGTCTCAAGAAACCTAAGAAGCATTAAGCAGCGTTTTTGGCGACTTCAAATATGTGGTCGTTCCAAAGAAGATCATCGTTTACACACATGCCAAGTACTGACAGCTTTTCGGTTTCTTCGATGCAGGTACCATTCATGGATAATGGCAATGGGGGAATGTTAAGCTTCAGCGACAAGAGACAGCATTGAGTTTTCGAAGCATTGAATTCTACTCGGTTCATAAGATCCCATGAAACAATGCTGTCAAGGTCAGAATTCAATGAGCTTATCATACGCAACCGTTCCATTTCTACATCCGAAGAGCAGAGACGTGAATTTGGAAACGAATATGAAAAGCTGAGGGTCGAGTCGTCAGCAAAACAGTTAAGTGGATTAAAAGTTTCAGACAAGAGATCATTAATGAAAATGAGGAAGAGAGTCGGAGACAAAACGGAGCCCTGGGGCACACCAGCATCTTTTAAGTGGTTATTAGACTTGAAGTCATCCAACACAACTTGTATTGAACGGTCGGAAAGGTAATTTCTAATCCAACGAAGAAGAGACTCATCGATACCAAAAGCACGCATTTTCGATAAAAGAGCATGATGCCAAACTCTATCAAATGCTTTAGAAATATCAAGCGCAATAATTTTACTTTCTCCAAAACAATGAATGAAGAGCGCATGGCAAAACTTTTAAAAATACATTCATTTCCAACATCCAGTTCCATACCACAGTTTCGAGCTTTTTCCAACATCCAAATTGACACACCATTTCCACACCAAATTGCATGTACTTGTATCAAGATGCAAATTTTTGAGACAAAAGATGGCAAATGGGCAATCATATGCTGACTCGATTGCGGATGTACGGGGCCTCGTCAGAGACTGTAATTTTGTGTGCACAAAGCAAGGTTGTGGAACAACTCAACATCAAAATTGACACACCATTTCCACACCAAATTGCATGTACTTGTTTCAAGATGCAAATTTTTCAGACAAAAGATGGCAATTGGGCAATCATATGCTGACTGGATTGCGGATATACGGGGCCTCGCCAGAGACTGTAATTTTGTCTGCACAGAGTAAGGTTGTGGAACATCATACGCCGATAGCATGGTAAGGGAAATGATCGTTTACTACACCCCGCATGAATCAGTCCGCATGGCAGCAAAGCAAAAAAAGACCCAACGTTAGAAGAAATTGAAGAGCTAATTACAGCATTTGAGTCATTACAATCAGCAGCCGAAATTTGAAAAGGAAATATTGTTTCAACAGCACCACCATCCGAAGTTAACCAACTCAACAACAGATATAATCGATCAAGCACAAGTAAGTCGAATGAACATTTTCTGACTAGAAAATCTTGTCCTGGATGTTTGATTCACCACGAGCGAGAGCAGTGCAAACACATGAACTCAATATGCAACAAGTGCCAACGACAAGGGCACATCAGTACAGTGTGTTTATGTACAATAAAAGTGAAACCGGTTCTCTTACGAAGCCACAGCAGCGCTCTAAAAGCCGCTGAAGTAAGTTGCCATCACAATCAGTTGCTACACACGAAAACGAAAATAGGTTAAACCACAACCGCCACTAGAAACATTCGGAGACAAACTATTCAATTAATGAGATAACTGAGAGTCGGCTCGACGTCGATGAAGTCTCATCAGCACAGTTCGAGGTCGAATCGAAGGTCGTCAAATTTTTGTGTCACTTCACGTAAATCAACAACCCATGCTTTTCCAGTTGGACACCGGAGCAACCTGCTCACTGGTGGGCCTCGAAGGTTATCAGGCACTTGGGAATCCTCACTGTGAACCTACAAGCCGCGCATTGAAGGCTTATGGAGGTATTAAGGTACCAATTAAGCGGGTTTGAACGTATCAGTTCAATGGAAAAACAAGAACTGCAAGTTATCTCTCTTGATTAGAGAAAGCTCGCATGGTACAAACATAATGGGGTTAGATTCGTTCGAAGCGTTCGATTTTGCAATCAGTTATTCGAAAGAAGAGTCAACGCTGCAAAAAACAAATGAATCGAGAGATATGCTGGCATCTGAAGCGAAGACTGTCTGTAAGAGGTATGAAGCGGTATTCAGGCCAGAGCTAGGATGCAGTAAATCATTTTTTGCACATTTGACTCTTAAACCAAACAGTCAGCCGAAGTATTTATAACATAGCCCGGTTCCTTTTGGTTTGAACGAAGGGGTTCGATCTGCGATTGAAGGGTTGCAGAAATTGAACATTCTCCGACCCGTTGAAACTTGTCAATGAGCTACACCTATTGTTGTCGTAAAAAAACCCAATGGTGGCTTACGTATCTGTGGAGATTTTCGAGTAACAATTAACCCTCAGCTAGAAATTGATCGACATACTATCCCCAGAATACAAGAACTGTTTCACAAGCTGAAAGGTGGACAGTATTTTGCAAAGGTTGACTTGTCTGATGCCTTCTTACAGATACCTTTAGATGACGAGTCAAGAAACTCTGCATTATAAATACAGAATTTGGTGTGTTCGAGTATCAACGATTACCTTTTGGAACATCTAGCTCCACAGGAATCTTCCAAAGGTATATTGAACAACTACGCTTTGAATTGAACAACTACGCTTTGAAAACAAAAATTATGGTGTTTGAAACTCGGAAATGTAAGAGGTTGAGAGAAGAAAATTGGTTTCTGAACGGTGAACGCATAGAGATAGTACAGGAATTCAAATATCTGGGAGTGTTAATATCTGCTAATGGTAGCTTTACGAAGCATGTTTATGAGAAGAGCAAAGAAGCCAAAATTGCACTTGGCGTGATTTGGCCTAATTTCTATGCAAATGAGAACATAGACTTGGGCTCAAAGTATCGGGTTTTTGAAGCCACAATCAATACTTGTTTGTGTTATGGTATCCAAGCGTTTGGCCATACCCATTTTGAGGAGTTCGAGCAAAGGTTCTTCTTCAAACGCCTTTTTCGTTAACCGAATTCTACTCCAACATATGCTATCCACGTTGAGTCAGGTATTACCCCCATTTACATAAAAAACTTAAAAACTCAATCCGATTTTCTGATTAGAACTATGAAAAAACCCGGTGTTAGTCTCCACAAGTCTATAATGCAAAATCTTTTGCGCACGCGATCGTCCCCTTTCAAAGAATGGTGTGATCTTGCACTATCTCATGGTCTTCAATATACTCTTTCAGAATTCAACTTAGATAGCTGGCACGAGTTTTTTGCAAATGTGATATCGAAGGTAGATGAAGAGATATACCTCCAACATTTAAAGCGTGCGTCGGCGTCAACAACGAGAATTATGTACAGGGATTTGAATCACCACCTCCAATCCAAAAATTATTTTAAAATAGAGTTCCCTGCTAGAGCTATAAGCACTATTTTTTGTGTTTTGTGACCATGCTCTTGCTTATCGAAACAGTTTTTTGTAGTTTTTAAATTTTGAGTAAATTTTGATTCAACTGGTTAATTTATCATTAAAAAAAAAAAAAAGGGCTTTATCAATTTTGTATTTTATTACAATAGGTGTCTATTCTTGTTAAATTAATATATCAAATCTATCAATTATATATATTAACTCGTCATGTATTAGAAATGTCATTATCTGGCAGACGGCAACATGCCATGTCCATAAATTCTTTGCAAAAAAAAAAAAAAAAAAAAAAAAAAAAAAAAAAAAAAAAAAAAAAAAAAAAAAAAAAAAAAAAAAAAAAAAAAAAAAAAAAAAAAAAAATTGAACAACTAACGTCTGATATATGTAGATTTTTGCACGACTTATTTAGATGACAATTTAATTTCGGGACGTGCTAATGCTGAGCACCTGCACAACCTGCAAACGCTGCTAGCTCGTTTAGAACGCCATGAATAGAGATGTCGATTGGAAAAATGTCAATTTGCGAAGAAAGAAATCGATCATTTGGGTCATGTTATTGATGCCACTGGCATACGTCTTCGGAAGCACGGATTTCAGCAATTCGAAACTTACCCGAACCAAAGAATTTAAAAGAGCTGGAAGCATTCATCGGTAAGCTGAACTATTATAATCAGTTCATTGAGAACTTTGCTCAAGTAGCCGCTCCACTTAACAAACTGCGATCCTTAGATCAAGCTTTTGTTTGGGGAAAAGACCAACAATGCGCATTTGATAAATTCAAAGAAGACATTTTGAATGTATCATGATTGGTACATTTCCGTGATGACCTAAAAATTACTTTAGCTACGGAGGCTTCGTCACATGGCATAGGCGCGGTAATATCCCATGTTTACCCAGATAAGACAGAGAGGTCGATAGCGTTTACATCGAAAACACTGGATGACGCTCTACAAAAATACAGCCAGATAGAGAAAGAAGCTCTTTCTATTATTTACGGAGTCAAAAAATCTCAACAATACCTTTATGGACGGCAGTTTGAATTGGTTACGGACCACCAACCGCTGGTCACAATTTCCAGTCCATTAAAAAAACTTCCGCATATGACGGTTCAGAGATTGCATCAATGTGCTCTCATTTTAATGGGTTATACGTATACCATACGTTATCGCCCCACCAAACAACATGGGAATGCTGACTGTTTATCGTGTCTACCGACTGGACCAGATGAAATTTTCGACAGCACAGAAGAAGCAGGTCATCAAGTGAATGAGGTCTGCTTTTCACTGGTTGAAGATTTTCCCATTCATGCTAGTACTATAGCCAGATATACGCAAAGCGATCCAGCTCTTACAAAGGTCGTTCAGTATATTCTCAAAGGATGGCCAAATGAGATACAGAAAACTTACGTTTCAATTTAACCCTATTTTCGCAGGAAATTTTCTTTTGAACTATGTAATAACGTTCTTCTCTTCCACAGTGGAAGCCCCTGAGTTGTCATACCTAAGCAGTTATAGGCCAAAGTGCTGGCACTTCTTCACCAAGGACACTGGGGACTCACGCGCATATGTTGAAAGTTGAGATTTGATACTTTGTTTTTAAATACTTTGTTTATTTTATTGTTATCAAATTGTTCTAATTTTTATACGTTTGATTTATTGAAAATAAATATTATTACTGTTCAGAATCTTAAAACATCAGGTTATGGGCCTTATCACGAACTAAATACAAAATAATAAGGAAATTTGTATTGGGAAAAGATGTCTGAAACGAAATTCAGTATTGAAAAGCTTCGGGGAAGCGAAAACTTCGAAGACTGGAAATTTTCCGTTGAAGCTTATTTCCAAATGAAAGGACTTTGGACGGCTGTTTCTGAAGGTAGTGAGACGGAGAAGGATGCAACGAAGCTCTTAAACGCAAAATCGGAGCTTATATTGCTTGTTGAAACATCCATTTATCCTCATATAAGACATTGCAAAAGCGCTGAGGAGATTTGGGATTCTCTTCAGAAAATTTTTCAAGATTCTGGTCTTGTGACGAGAGTTGGGCTCATCCAAAAGTTTTGTTCTACAAAATTGAAAGATTTTTCTACCGTAGATGCGTACGTTAACGATGTGTTAAATACATCATACAAGCTCAGGTCTGTTGGTCTCAACCTAGATGAAGAATGGATAGGATCAATGCTTCTAGCTGGTCTTCCCGAAGAATACAAGCCAATGATAATGGGAATCCAAAGCTCTGGGATTCTTATTGCAGGAGACAGTATTAAAACCAAACTTCTTCAAGACGTTAATTTGGATTCAAGTCAAGATACTGCTTTTGTTGGCAAGAACAAGAAAAACTTTGGGAATAGGAACTTTAAGGGTCCTAAATGTTACAACTGCAACGAATTTGGCCATATTGCTGCTAAATGTCCAAAAAAGAATAAGAACCTTCAAGAAAAGAAGAATGCGATGTTAGTCGATATGAAGGTATCTATTGGAAAATTCAAAGAAAGTGAAGTTGAATTTTTAGAAGTCCTTCATGTTCCTGACTTATGCATTAATCTTTTATCTGTCTCGAAAATTGTTCAGAAGGATTTTTCAATGATTTTTCCAAGAATGGATGTTTAGTAAAAGACCAAAGGGCTAATGTTGTCGCAACTGCAAGCTTGGTGAACAATATGTTCCGACTCAACAGACCACACAACTAAAGTGCATATTTTACAAAAAATGTAACTTCACACTTTGAACTTTGGCATAAGCGTGTTGGACATCCAAGTATCGAAACCACACAAGCTATGATTCCGAAAGTGGTGCAGAATATTGATTGCGATAGCTCAAAAATCAATTGCATCACATGTATCAAAGGTAAAATGGCACGCCAGCCTTTTAACTCAATTGGTAACAGGGCAGAATCAATTTTAGAACTGATACATACAGATCTCTGTGGTCCGATTGAACAAAAATCAATTGTAGGTTCAAAGTACATGCTTTTATTCATTGATGATTTTTCAAGAAAAGTCTTTGCGTTTTTCATTAAAAGCAAGAATGAGGTAGCGGAAAAGTTCCTTGAGTTCAAAAATTTTGTAGAAAATCAGACTGGTCACAAAATAAAAGCCATTAGAAGTGACAATGGAAAGGAATATTGTAATTTTAAGATGAAGAAGATTCTAGCAGATGCAGGCATTCAACATCAAACAACGGTTCCATATTCTCCATAACAAAACGGGTTGGCAAAGAGAATGAATAGAACCATAATCGAAAAAGCACGTTGTCTTCTCATCGAGTCTGGTTTACACAAACGATTTTGGGCCGAAGCTGCAAATACGGCCGTTTATTTAACAAACAGAACACCTTGCAAAGGTACAAAAGAAAAAACACCTGAAGAAATCTGGAGTGGAAGAAGAGTGAATCTGCAGCATCTTAAGGTTTTCGGTTGTCAAGCAGTTATTCACATTCCAAAAGAAAAGCGGAAGAAACTCGAGCCACAGAGGCTGAGTATATGGCTTTAGCCTCCACATCTCAAGAAGCACTTTGGCTTCAATCTTTATTGCAAGAACTAATTCATTGGAATCAACAACTTATATTGCAATGCGATAACAAGAGTGCAATAAACATATCTAAAAACAACGTTTATCACGCACGTTCAAAGCACATCGACATAAGGCATCATTTCATTCGAGATCTTATCGAAGAAAGTAAATTAGAAGTATTATATTTGAAAACTGAAGAGATGCCTGATGATGTTCTAACCAAAGGACTCCCTGCTACAAAGCATAACAACTGTTGTACTCTCATTGGCATAAAAGTATAAAAATCTAGTGGGGGTGTTGAAAGTTGAGATTTGATACTTTGTTTTTAAATACTTTGTTTATTTTATTGTTATCAAATTGTTCTAATTTTTATATGTTTGATTTATTGAAAATAAATATTATTACTGTTCAGAATCTTAAAACATCAGCATAAAGCAAATGGCAAGAAGGTATTGCTGTTGGCCCAGCATCGATGACGACATTAGCAAAACGGTTTCGAGATGTGTGGCATGCCAAACCAACGCCAGCAATTCACCAAGCGAATATACCTGCTGGCCATCAACTGCATCAACGCTGGACCTATTCAGAAACAGATGTGGCTTGTCGTGGTCGACTCAAAGCCAAAATTCCAATACGTCGTCCGGATGACATCTACCACGCCAGAAGCCACCATTCAAGCGTTGCGAGCAATATTTGCAATAGAGGGTCTGCTCAAAAAATTAGTGTCAGATAATGGCCCTCAGTTTAGATCAAACGAGTTAAAACAGTTCAGTCGAAGCAACTCGATTCAACATTTGACGTCAGCACCTTTCCACCCTGAATCAAATAGTGCAGCTGAAAGGATGGTGCGTACATTCAAGACCAGAAAATTCTACTGGACACAACCCAGCAAGATGAGGCTCTCCTTGTTTTCCTTTCTACCTTCCGATCTACACCAGATAATGCTGGGATATCGCCAGCCAGAAAAACTTCATGGAAGACAACACAGCACAATTCTCTCTGCGATGGTCCCCGTAGTGAAAAAATTAAGGACGGAAATCAAAACCAAATTTTATGTTGGTCAACAGGTTTCTGTACGTCAGTATCAACAACAAGAGAAGTGAATAGCAGCAGTGGTAGAGAAAGTATTGGGAAGAAGGATGTATTCTGTAAGAGCTAGCTCAGTTACACTCCGACGTCACCAGAATCAAATGAAATGTCGTACTCCCGCAAATGGAGACATATCCATCGTTCTGTTTTTATTCCTAAGCTTATGGACACACATAGCAGCAGAAGATACAGTCAAGTAGAACCGAACGACCAACCAACTAACTCAAATGGGCCTGAGGCTCGATGGCATTCTGCTTCTAAACCACACAACAACAATCCAGATTCATCAACCGTTAGAAGTCCGACTTCAAGAAGTGATCAAAATTGGGAAGATCTGGAAACCTCAGGAACAACACCAGAGCCTAGGCGTTCTAAAAGAGTACGTGTTAAGTCAGATAGATTTATTCCAAAATAAGTGTGAGAGAAGCTGATGTATTCTAGCAGCATTGTCATTGTACAATTCTTCAAGAGTTTTGACAACCCTGTTTTGACGTTGGTTGTCAATTAGATATCACATTTTTCTGATTTTCTTGATATTCGATCATTCCCGCTCAAACACTGTGCTAAGACACTAGCCGAAATTTCGCATTAAATTTTAGTTATAATAAAGTAAGATCAAGATTGAATTTCAATCCTTTGTTTCATTTTAAACAACCAAAACTCAACATTATACACATATTAACAATCTGGAGCTAAAGTTAAAACTAAGAAAATTTGAAAAACTTGGTTTATTGATCAATTTTTTTTTCTTTTCTTAAAAGTACTAATTAAAACTACTAAAAACTAGAGCAGCCACATTAGCATTTTGTGCTTTTTTTATGATTTTTTTTTTTCAATTTGTGTTTTGTGATTTTTCTTGATTTTGTGCTTTAAAATTTTTTTTGTTTTGTTTATTTTTCGATTTTTAAATTTTTTTTTTTTTTTGACTCAGCTTTTTTTTTTTTTTTTTGAGTTTTTGTGTAGGCTTAAAAAATTTTTTTTGGGTTTTTGATGCAGTTTTTTTTGGATTTTTGTAATTAATTTTTTTTTAATTTTTTTGTTTGCCACAGTGCCGGAAACATACTCGGGTTGCAAGACTGTACAGCCCGAATTTTGTTGTTCCAGAAAGGAGATGTAGATATTCTGTAATTTTCTTTCATTAACTGTTGGAGATTTTTGATCTGTGACTTCAGAGTTCTAATCTCCAAACCGTGTCGGTCAGTAAATCTCCTGTGCAAGAGTTTGAGTCTCGACAGGAGTCTACTTTTTTTTTTGAAGAGTGCGTTTATTGTCGCATTTCTGTACATGTTCGTTGGATCGTTTTGCCTATACTTAGGAAATGTTCTGTCCAGTGTTCTACGGATTGCATCCTCCATACTTCGCAGGTACCCATCGATCTCAACGTTCGACAGATTCCTGTTGCGTGGCGGCGCAATACCGTTCGAACGAAGTTCCCTTGAACGGCACCGGAAAAGCGTGGACAACGTGTCTTACCGTAGTTAAAAGAGTGCGTCGGCACGTACTCCTCCAGTTCCACAAGGTTGTTCGGAAGCATTATGACGGCGCCAAGTTCACAGTGATTACTGTCGTACTCAACCGTCGTCAAACAATTTTTCGTGCGTCGAAGAACATCGTCAGTCAGTTTAAGTCTTGCGTCTAAAAGTAATAGATCCAAATAAGAGCCTCTTCGAGAATATGAAGGCCTGTCAGTAGCCAGCAGGTCGACTTTACACTCATTATGGTGAAGCCCCAGCCAATTGAATATCTGGGTCGCCCTTGGATTATCTAATTGACTTCCCCAATCTAGGTGTTTAGCATTGTAATCACCGGCCATAAGGAAATAGTTGTCTTCTAAGTTCAATTTCAGACATCGTAAAAGTGTTTCGAGCTATGTTACAAAACATAAGGACTGAGAAGCTTCCGGCGCATAGATCGAGATCCCCTTTTGGAGAGGGATGCATACGATACACACTTCGAGCAACCGGAATCGGTGGACTTCACCACTATATTTTACTTTATGAACAATGCCTTTACGTATGAAGATCGCAGCGAAAGTCGAGTTGGGTCAGTCCCTCTTTACGATAGTGTAGCTGTAATTCGTTGATTTGTGATACTGGTTTAGCCTAGTTTCGCTAACCATACATACATCGCATCGGGGCGTTGGTCTTTTATCAACTCAAAGAGGTTGCTTCGTCGTTCTACCCTAACTAGCGACATTCACTGCTAGGATCTTGAAAGGCCTCTCCGAAAGCGCGCCTGTTAACCCAAAAATTGTGCAAGACACTGCATTGCATGGTTGATCACATCCGCCCTCCGTGCCTTGTTTTGATAGTTCGTTCATTTGTGCCTGTATTACACGCAGAACGACTATCAGCTCTGACTCCCCAGCAGCAACATTGGGCGCAGATGGCTGTACGGCTGCTTCTTGAGGAGCTTGTACCGTACTTCCACGTCCCCGCGCCATTTGGCCGTAAGTGATTTGAGAATTGACGGTTCTTGGAATCGGTCCAGCTGTAAGCCTTCTTTCTTCCGCGGTTGCTGTAATAGCTACTTTTATTGATTTCATTATCGTTTGGTAGCGTGGGCATCCCCGATAATTCGCTGGGTCTTGTCTTTGACCCTGGCTTTACCGAGCTAACACTCCTTTTCTTTATGGTTCTCCCCACACCTCATGCATCTCGACTGCATATGGCAGTTGAAAGTGGAGAATGTCCCCGTGCCTATTTAATTTTTGCCACTTGACGATCTGGAAGTCCAGGACGGAGATGCTCCTCAGACTTTTCAGTCGACTTTTGGGTGAAAGAGTGACTGAGAACATTGACAATAGCCGCTTCTCACATCTAACTCTGGCCGTTTTGAACGGCTTGACCCCGATTAACTCTAGATTCATTTTTTGGCAGTGTTATCTACCTACTAATAAAGTTTCGCCCTAATCTCTTGAATTTATTAGTCTTTTACAAACAAACATTTTTTTAAACCATTCCACTAGTGATTGGCAACACTTTTTTTTAAATCAAGTTCGCTAATTTCACTCTTCACTTTTGTTGAAAGTTAATAAATTTTCTTTCTTTGTGATAATTTTTCAATATAAGGCAATATAATTTCTTTATTGCTGCATCTCTTTTCATATACAAGAGAATCAAACAGTTTTTGTTTTTTTTTTTTTGTGAAAAAATCATCTCTCAGCTCTAAACTTACTTCTCCTGGTGAGTCTCTACATCAGTATATGTTCTGCCAACAGATCTGCTCTTCTCCAAGTTCATTGGATTTTTTTTATTTTTTAACTTCCACACTTGCGATTCTTCACAACGGGAGCTCTCGGGCATTGCTGTGAGTGCACTGGAATTTCCTTCATCACCTCCACCCTTCACGCTCCACATCCAGCTAGAATAGCTCTTCTTCTCTGGCGTCCGTGTGAGTACAAAATTAGTACATGTTCTGCCTCATAAGCTTTTTTTTGATACTCACAAATCCACGTTTTGTTTTTATCCTGCACCTCAACCTTTACGAGTTTTTTGGAGACATAATTAGCTGATACAAGAACCTACTCTGAAATTGTTCCCGATACCACAACCATTTTGGTGTACTAAATATTAACTACACTAAGACCCGAAATTTTTTCATTTCCATAAAAAGAAGAAAAAAGAGTAAAAATACGAATAAGCCAAAATGAATACTGCAACTATCTGTGGAAAAAGTAATTGTCAACTCACCGACATTACTAATGAATGGATTACATGTAAGGGTATATGTGGCAAGGTATTTCACCAGGTCTGCACTGGCCTTAGTAGAAGTGCTAAAACTCACTTGACAGAATTTAACAGACTTTTTAGTTATTACTGAGCTGAATGTAAATCGATAACGCTCTCGCACATAATGCTTGCACTAAAATGCAATAACGAACGAGTGGAACAACTCTATGATTGCATTATGGAACTTAAATCGGAGTTTCGTTGTAACCAAAAAAAAGCCAGCGAAATAATGGTAGTAAACAACGAATCAACAACAAAAAATCTTGAAAACCTTTATGAAATTTCAAAATCACAATCATCAAAAACTGAAGTCTCTATAAAAAAGATTCTTGCCAGAACTTCAGAATGCTATGATAACTTGAACTCTCTCTCATGCCAACTTAATACAAAACTTGAGGTATTACTTAACACCAGTTCTACAACGAAGTCTTTTGATAGAACAGAAACAGGGAGTGAATTGCTAAGCTCTTTCCAAGACAACTTGTCGATAATAACCGACTCAATAAAATTGCTGCTAATTGAATCGAAATCAATAGCAAGAAACGCAGAAGCCTCGTTTGATAAAGTCTATAACGATTCTACGATAATTGTAGAAGCTGTCAGAAATGAGTCAACAGCAACTCGTCTAGCCATAGCAGAAAATTATGAAGAACTAAAAAACACCTACAACTTAAGTCCATCCAACCCAAGAGAACTTCTTACTTACAACAAGTCACTACATACAGAAATTATGGATCTTGAAAGCCCGTCTCTTCTAATGAACACTTCCTCAGTTGCTACTATTCCAACATCACCTATAGCTACAACATCAGAGTCTGCATCAACAATACAACCGTCGATCATTAAATTCGGTACAACATGGAGTCACCGACTGGAACCGTCGGTTGGAAAAAATCATTAATAACCAACCAATAAGCAGCTCTTGTTTCATAGTCAAAAACGCACCTTATCATACTACAGAATCCTGGCTTCTTCAATATTTTAAGCAAAACTACTTTTTTAAACCATTGAATTGTAATTGCATTTCACCCGGAAAATTCATCATCACTATACAAAGCGATTACTTATGATTGTTTTCTGGTCCTCTTCTTAAGCTAAGAAACAGTAGGATGAAAATTGTTCCCGAATACGTCAGACCATCCTTATCTAAACTCAGCTCTAATTTTACTTCAAATTATAATCACAACCATAATACTAAGCCTCGAACTAGCTTTAAAAGTAAACGTAACGAACCAAAAACTATCTCTAGATCCCTAAAAAATGAAAAGCCTCTAACCAATTCCCACTCCCAGGTTCATTATCCTAATTTCACTCCCTCACATGTCGTTTCTATACCAGTTAATCATCCCGACTTAAGTATCGATACCAATTCCAAACCCATTCGTAATAATCCACATTTTCTTGATCCACTTTTCCCTCCTGCTGTAAAAGTATCAATGCAGACCTCTGATAGTACCGAATCTCGTTACACAATGTCCAGGCTACGAGACCGTCGTATATATGACAATGTTCGTCTCTACTTAGCCTACTTATATAATACCGCAGAGTCCGTTTGCATTGATGGCAAGACTAAAACAAACGTAATGTTGCATATCCAACAAGAAGGTCTCCCGACCAATGTTTCTGCCCTTAGAAAAATTTATAACTCTTTTCACGAGGCTTTCAATGTTTCTAATCAAATGGTCGCTGATGATTTACAAGCCTACGCGGCTTATATTAAATCCAAAAATAACTCTTATACCCGACGAAATCGTACTAGGAATGATGCTCGCCTTTAACACCGCCTTTCCTCCCCACTCACTTAATCCCTCGGCCTTCCTTACTATATACTACCAGAATGTTAGAGGGCTTCGAACCAAAACGTCCTCAGTTTTTACTAATTCACAATCATTTCCTCATGACATTTTTGCTCTAACTGAGACAAACCTTACTCCAAATATTCTAGACAGTGAACTATTTACATCAGAGTACCTAATTTTTCGTCAGGACGGTCTGATCAATGACAGTGAAGAACTGGGCCGTGGTGTTTTGTTAGCGGTGAACTGTCGTCTTGATGTCAGTCCTTTCAATTCATCACATTCAACAGATTTTGAATTTATAACAGTCAAAATCAAACTGCCCTCCCGATATATTTTTATTATGTGCTGTTATATTCGCCCCTCTCAACCAACTATATCATATCAGCTCATAGTTGATGCAATAGACCACCTTTTCGATGCTGCTGACACCAATGACGAAATAATATGTATGGGTGATTTTAATCTCCCGTTTATTCAATGGTCTCCTCATAACGACGGTACTTACTATTATCCGTCAAATACTGCATCTGAAAAAGAAATACTTTTCACTGATTGTATGCAAGACTCTAACCTTTTCCAAATAAGTGGTATTATTAATAACCTCAATAGGCAACTAGACCTTATTTTCGTTTCTGATCCTGGTAACGCTATTGTGACAGCAAGTGGCCAACTTCTTTCTAAACTGGACGAATATCACCCACCTTTGTCGCTTTCATTCTCTTACCACAATCCTCAACCTAACATTGCCGTAGACTATTTCTTTAACTTTAGAAAGGCTGACTTTCTCAAATTAAATTCCCTTCTAGCCAATATTAACTTCACTTTTTCTAAAGACTCGATCGATCAAGCGTTGTCAGTATTTTATTCAGAGATTTTTAAATGTTTTGCACAATCTGTTCCTTTTATGCCTCGTAAAAATTACTCCTCTTCCCCACCTTGGTATAATAAAGTTCTTCGGTCACTTCGCAACCTGAGGAATAACTTATGGAAAAAATATCTTCTTTCAAAATCAGTAAACGACTACCAAGTTTTCTCGTTCGTTTTTACACAGTTTTCTGAACTTAGTACACGTCTCTATAGCGAATATGTTCTTCAAATGCAATCTTCAATAAAGTTAAATCCTAAACGTTTTTATGAGTTTATAAACATCAAAAGAAAATCTGACGGCTACCCTTCCTCCCTCTCTTACCTCAACAACTCATCATCAGACCCTGAAATGATTGCAAATTTTTTCGCAAACTTTTTTGAACAGTCATTTAGTGATTGCGAGGTAGAAGTGGATTTACATTATTTCCAATATCTAAATAACTCTCCACAAACCTCATTTCACACATTGGATATTTTCCGATCCATAATCAAAAATAAAATTGATAAACTTCAGGATAATTACTCATCTGGTCCTGACGGAATTCCTGCTATAGTCCTAAAAAACTGTTCGAGCTTTTTTGTCCAATCTCTGACAGCCCTTTTCAAGCTATCACTTTCACAAGGTGTGTTTCCAACATTCTGGAAAACATCTTATATAATTCCTATCCATAAAAAAGGACCAAAGAATGATGTGTCTAACTATCGTCCCATAGCCAAACTGTCCTGGATACCAAAGCTGTTCGAAAGCATTATTTATGATACACTGTCTTTCCACTGCAAATCTATTTTGGCTCCTGAACAACATGGTTTCCTAGCTGGTAGGTCAACCACGACCAATCTAGTGGATTTTGTTTCCCATACGTTGTGTACCTTAGAGAAAGGAAATGAAGTTGATGTTATTGCTACTGATTTTAGCAAAGCATTCGACAAAATGTCACATAAAATCATACTTTTCAAATTAAAAATCCTAGGCTTTCCCCCACTTTTTATTTCTTGGGTTTGTACCTATTTAACTCAGAGAAAATATGTAGTCTGCTTCAGATCATCTCTCTCCAACCCCTTCATAGCACCCTCTGGTGTCCCTCAAGGCAGCCATCTTGGCCCACTGTTTTTTATTTTAGGGATTAACGATGTTGTCAAAATCCTTGATTGCAACGTTTTGATATACGCGGATGATATGAAAATATTTAGAAGTATCTTATCCCCCGCTGACTCTTCTATTTTACAAGATAATCTAGACATTTTCTCAGTTTGGTGTCACAAAAATAATTTAGAACTTATCGTTAGTAAATGCCACGCTATAACTTTTTCCCGCAAACGTCTACCCCCGCCCCCTCGGTGCTATTATCTACAAGGTGAACCAATACACGTTGTCTCTTTTGCTCGTGACTTAGGTGTCATTTGTGATAAAGAGCTCAACTTTCACTCCCACATTGAACATGTTATAAAAAAAGCAAACAGCATGCTCGGATTCATAAAACGTTGGTCGAAAGAATTTTCCGATCCGTATATTCTCAAATCCTTGTACGTTACTTTCGTTAGGCCAATTCTTGAATATGCCTCCCAAGTGTGGTCACCTTATCAAATTACACAAGCTAAACGCCTCGAAGCTGTCCAACGTAGATTTCTCCTTTACGCTCTACGCAAACTTCCCTGGGAAGATAGATATCGCTTGCCTCCATATGCTGATCGTCTGCAGCTTATTGATCTTCAGTCTCTTCAAAGGAGACGCGAGATCTCAGATATCGTATTTATTCAAGATCTTTTGAGTGGAAACATTGATTGTCCTTCGCTATTGAGTTTAATATCTTTTAATGTAAATTCACGTAATCTTAGGACTGTTCCCCCTTTCCGAATTCCCTATCACCGTACGAATTATAGTTTCTACAACCCTATGTCACGTATGTTACGTAATGTCAATGATTCCTATAATCTGTTCGATTTCCATACCTCAAAATCATCCCTCCGTAAATCTCTTGCTTCCTACTCACAATGAACCGAACCCTCCTGATTTCATTCATTCTTTTGAATATATTTTTTATTTTAGATTTAAGTTTTGTTTGTATTTTAGATTTAAGTTTGCTTGCTTGTACTAAGTGTAAATAAATTAAATAATTAAATTCTCGCCCACCAACCTGCGGAGTTTCGCTAAGAGCTCCTATAGAACAGAGGATGGTTCTACCCCTTCTAAAAGAACAGTTTGCGGTTTCTCCTCTTTGGGAGTAAAGCTAAAATGTTCTGTGGTTGTCGCTTCTAATAGTTTTCTACCTACATGATACTGATTAACTGGGTTGTAGTTAATAGCATGCCTATCGTTACCTAAACGTTTCATTTTATAATTGTCATCAATAGCGGACTTACCTAAGTTTAGTGTGTCCTTCATCTCCATAATTAGGGTTTTAATAGGGGGCACTCTACACTTCTTGGGTTGTGGCTTCTGTTGCGTTTGTTGTTGCTCAGTTGATTGTTGTTGCTGTTGCTTCTGCTTCTGCTGCTGCTGCTTCTCCTGCTGCGGGATCGCTGGCGCTGCTTTTATAGCCGCGGTCCCTTGTTGCTGCTTTTTTTGCAGTTTCGTTTTTATCCGCAGCCTAAGCTGCGGTCCCACGTTGCTGCGTTTGTGCAGTTTTTCCGGCTGCAGCATTTTTTGCTGCAGCTTCACTCTGTTCTTTTGGTGCCGCCTGCGCTGTGACTTTAGGCTGCGACTGTACTTTCAGCTCGTAGGTTTTTTGTCTACGAGCCACTTGTTTTTGTTTAATGAGCTCTATTTCCCTCTCGTATTTTTTTATAGTATCACAGAGGGACTCAATTTTTTCTGTTTCATCAGCTTCCTTTTTTTTCTCTTCGCTTAAGTGATCAGTGAGATCAGAAAATTGGTTGCCATTTCCAGTATGGTCCCTCATCGCCTTCTGATTCATATAAGGTCTCCTCTTCAAGAATCTCACTATCAGTGTCCGTAGACATGTTATTATTTTCTTTCGTTGCTGTTGTTGTTGCTATCGCTTGGCGTTTGCGATGAACTGGCTTAGGTTTCGATTTCAACCGCTGCCTCCTTTTCTTTGTCGTTGCTTTTGCAACATCCAATGTGGATGGAGCCATTGGATCCATCACGCCACCGTCCGTCGTTCTTTCTTCCCCTTTATTGAAAATAACTTTATCTATTATATTTCATCCTTTAAAAATAAATGTGCACGTTGGCGCTCGGTGGGATCCAACCTGCGACCACTATAACCACTGTTTGCCAGCTTACCCACTAAACCCCTTGTTGATAAGGCACTACTTTAGTATATGTACTGAAACACAACCGAATTTTATTTTTTAGTACTGCTAAAGTCGTCAATGCGTGCACTTACCTCCGCAGTCAAAGAACGACTGATACTCAAGTCCATTATCAGTCCTTAATGCCTTAGTTTTCATACCGGTTAGCATCTCTGCTAAAGCTTTAAATGTTTTAAACGCCTGAAGAGCTTAATTTTTTCGTTTCGGAAAATTGAGAAATATCTTTCGAGATAGATCGTCTATAAAGGTGATGAAGTATCTTGCTTCCTAGGCACTCCGTTCGCATAGGGCCGCAGATGTCACTTCAAGGAATTAAAGTTGACGTGTCACAGCCTTTTCGACAAAAGTGATCCATAGCGAAAACTGGACGTTCCAGTTATATCACTGCTAATATTTGCCTTCTCATTTCCATCTAATAAATACTACCCGTTTCTTTTTACAGCCTTCATCATCAGACGGTTCGAATTATCCATTATCTTGGCTCCAGCGCCCTCGAAAATTATTTTATAGCCTTGGTTCATTACCTTGCTAATCGAAATGAGGTTGGCTGTCAATTTCGGAACAAATAAGGTGTTGTAAAGGTAAAACGGTTCCATTCCGTTGAGAACACGGATCCCAGATTCGACAGTTCCAGTTCCCGTTACGTTGACTAGGTAGTAGTCCGCTGGCTTCACATGCTTTTGTTCTTCAGTCTTACTAAGTGTGACAAATCTCAACTTCTCAGCACACATATGCGAAGTCGCCCCGCTGTCGAGACACCAAAGCTTGCTTCGATTTGGTTCACGTGTTATATGTGCAGCTTCCGATGTACACTCCTGTACCATGAAACCACATTCGCCATTGAATTCGCCCTGGGTTTGCCTGACTCTGTCACTTTTTCTCCAGCAATCCTTTGCCATGTGACCACAATTACCGCATTTTCTGCAATTGTAAGGAAAACAGTTTCAGATTCTTCCTTAAAATTACTTAGCTTCTTCTGAGGTTTTTGCGATTTAAAATGTTTGGCACTGGGCACATTGTTGCTTAAGAGTTCCTTTTCCTGTAACCTACTTCCAGGAGTCTAGTGCACACGGTTAACACTTGAGAATATTCGCTTTGTGCGTCAAAAGCAGAGCGATTGTCTCTGTAGTCTTCTGACAGTCCATCAGGAAGCACTATCACAAGTAAATTCTCATCTAAAGCGGCCTATAACTCCTTCAGTCTGTTGGTTATTGTTTTAAGCTCGCGTTCACATTCTGTAATTGATTGACCTGCGTTCATCTCCAGGCTGGTCAGCTTACGGTACGTTTCTGTCTTCTGACGTGGACCCTTTTTGTCGTAGCAGTCCGCGAGGAAATCCCAGATTTCTTAAGATGTTTTTAGGTTCGCAGCCAAGCCCTTAACGAACGCGTTGAAGCCGTGGAAAACAGCTTTCTGTTGTAGAGAATCGTTTCGAAATCGTAGAAAGCCGATGTGATAAACACTTCTCTGTTCTGTCCATGCAATTAGACCAGATACGGAAAATTAAAATTCGAGAATCTGCTGGAGAGTCTGCAAAGAAAAAGGAGATGAAAACGCCAACATTTGATGAACAGTTGTCTTGGCCTGTTTACAAGAAACAATTTGAACCAGCTGCGACAACAAATGGCTGGGATGACGACGACAAGTACATAGCACAGACTCTTGCTCTAAGCCCTGCAGCTACACGATCAAGATATGGTAAGCCATCAGCCTACATATGCAATATGTCAAATTTCTGTTCGTGTTTCGGATGTGATGGTCAAATGGTAGACACGTGCACCCAAGTGGACCCTAGCGTCCATAGGTTTTTCTTAAAACCCACCTCTGTCTATCAATTCCTACTCTTACCTCCACGTGATGAACATCGGGTGCCTAGTACCTCAACTGGAGATTGGGTCTCAACCCTAGTGGAAGGTTGTTGGTGGCAGCAAACGAGAGAGGGGGGAGAGGTGTTCCTACTAAGGCACCTCTTCTTTCATCCAGACGGCAGCGGAGGAATTCCCTAGATATAATCAACGGTGGCGTCTACAGCTCCAGTTGTTATATATGTATAGCAGTGACGAAGCGTCCATATATTGAGTGGAATGAGTGCTTCCGTTAACGAATTTAAAAAAATCTTAGGTAGCCTGCAAAATTTAAATTCAAAATTCCAAAACTTATTCATTTTTCCATTATATTTTTGATATTATATTATACCAGACTGTTCTTATCCAATCTATCTCGTTAAATAAATATCAACATCATTCTGAGAACATTATAATATTATAATAAAATAACTACATAAAAGAAGTCATGGTCTGTCTGCTAATTACATACAACTTAAAATACCCCCACAGCAAACCAACAGAGAATGCTCAACATCTTTGCATTATTTTTACGAATGTACGAAGTGACTAAAATGCGTAACACATATGCATTCGCTTTAATTGTCTTCTTTTCTTAGCTCAATCTCAAAATACCCACCCCAACAGAAAGTACACAACATCACTCATAAATGTTGATAAGCGAAAATGCTTTGCAAAAAATACTCATAATGCGCAATGGCTAGGCATTCCATTATTTTGCTTTATTAACTCAGATCTCAACCCAAAGTGGAACACATTTTTTTAGGTTTCTTGCCTTTGGACCAACGTGTGAAGAATGAGTTGAGTGAATGCATTACGAAAATGCCATGACATAAAACAGGAGGTAGAGATGTATATGAGTTGTTTCTCGTTCTTAACAGTTCACTGTTAATGAGTTTGATTTCATGAAAAAAAGGGGTAGGTAGTATTCATTTTATTGACTAGGTCAGTTTTTTCACTATCAGAAAACAAAGAGTGCATTGGTCTTAAAGTTTGTGGTTTTTAAAGTATTTTCGTGACTGTGGGTGACTTATAAAGATTTAAACTATTATTTCCTGATTTAATATGAATGCGTGTAATTGTGTAATAGAAAGTTTTTTCCATAAACCATTCTCGGCTAGGTCGTTCGAAGAAAAAAATAATAATAATAGATGTTGGCAGACCGAAACCATCCTTAAATATAAACACCGTTACAAAGCGTTGTACTTCACATTTTTCAATACAAACTTGTGAAAGTTTTCCGTGGCTAACAGGATGTACGAAAACAAAAAGAAATATTGTTGGCTTTGCCTTACTAGCAATGAAAAAATGTTTGGAAAAGTGGTGGACTTACTGACATGAACAATTTTTCGAAAGCCGCCAAAAGGCATGGAAAAGAGTGCGGGTCTCATTTGAGTCTCAAATTTTTGGTTTTATTTTGAGTGCTTCCGCAAACGAAAATGTCACGCTTCGTGCCTGATGTATAGGTAATGATTACCATATCTTATAGGTGTGCATTCTCTATAGCTCAACATGTAAGAACATTTGCCTTATGCCAACAGTCTAATCAGAGTCGTATGATAGTACACAACGCATCTAATAAAGACCTACTTCGCATAACCAATAAACAATTATCTATTTCTCCAAACTAGAAGCATTAATTTTCGGATTAGGAGGGGATCTTGCTGAATCAGGGGGGATCTTGCCGGATTAGGGGGGGATCTGGCCCCTTCGCCAAACGGAAACCACATTACAAAAACATATATCGTGCCAATAAACCACCACCGCAAAAACCATACCACACTTCAGGCACTGCATGGTGAAATCGCAGTGAGGCCTGTAGCCCACCCAACCATTGAACTCGGTCTGCCATGTTGTCGAGTTCCACGATGACGATCACTGCTGCCAGGAGAAACCAATTACCCACGATGCATCGCAAACCTCTTCATCCCCCTGAAATCGAGCTTAGCACGCCCAACAAAAAAAACCCTCAATTTCAAACCATCGGCGTGATGTACGTTTTATTAAAAAAAAATAGCAAACAGAAAATGAAAACAAATGCTCGAAACGAAAAATAATCGACTCAAAGAAACTGACCAAAATGAAAGTAATAAAGACAAAAATGAATTAAACTC
Organism: Melanostoma scalare; assembly: GCA_949752695.1. Lineage (NCBI taxonomy): Eukaryota > Metazoa > Arthropoda > Insecta > Diptera > Syrphidae > Melanostoma > Melanostoma scalare. The sequence continues at coordinate 135,750,190 of OX456985.1, read as the reverse complement.
TAAACAACTCCAAAACACTTACCAGAAAATAACAAATTATCAGAAAGAAATAGTAAATGACATAAATCCTAAAACTAATCCATAATTCTACTTTATTTTTATGTTTTTAAGTTTTTTTTTTTTGTATTTTTATGTTTTTTTGTATGTATTTTTATGATTTTATGTTTCTTATGTTTTTTTTGTAATTTTTGGTTGTTTTTACGTTTTTAAGTATTTTTGTGGTTTTTGTGTATTCTTGTGTATTTTAGTTGGTTCTTTATTTACCCCCTCTTTTTTTTCTTTTCAGGTATCTTCGAACCGCTACCCGAATTCTCCCCACCGCCGGCTACTCTGGGATTGTTTTCACCCTTAATCAATCTTCCTGCCTATAAGGAGGTTCCTGTAGCGGACATGGTTCAAAACGTCCTACAAAAGAAAATTAAGCAGCCCTTGTGAAATGGGAAAACTCAGCTGCGCAAGGTCTCACACCCTTTCCCACACGCAAATCAACTAAAACATTTAACAACGATGAAACTCCCCACAACAAAAATTATAAGGGAAAAAAAACATGGAATCTAAATAAAATGTTTGAAAGTGAAACAAAAGAACGTAAAACTAAAAAAAATTAAATGTAACTGAATAAAAAAATAAAAAAGAAAATAAATAACTAACAAAAAAAGTCACGCCAAAACACTTATAACTAAATCCAGCAACCACAGGAACAAATATTATGTTGGGGCCCTTCAGGCGCTTGTCGCCTCAGGCCAGGCCTGAATTTGCCCTTGCACTCGGTCACTGGTGCAATGTATTGTTTTTTGCCTCTTATATGGTCTTATGACGAGCTTACATATATTTTATATTTTGCACTCAAATTGGTTCACTTTAAATGTATAAACAAATATAAACAAAATTTTATATCCACGGTCCTGGGGTCTTATCTAAATTTACTTGTTGGCCTGGGTACCCACAGCCTCAATCCAGCTATCGTGACTTCTTTTTACATATTTTCGGAAGTTACTTTTTATAGGCAGATTCTAAATTTTCGCTGTTCAATTTGCCAAAAGGCTTCACCCCTGAACTATCAAAAATCCTCTTTACAATTGCACTTAAAAAAATTGAATTTAATTCACCCGTGGTATGTGCAATTAATGTTTATGTATGTACATATATATATGCCGCAGTACTTTATTTCTGCTTCCCCTTTTTTTATTTCTTCTAGGCACTATACACTAAAATATTTGAGAGCTAATTATAAATCTACACCGGGTATATAAATTAAACTATAAAAACTGCACTTACATTAAGCGAATAAAAATTTTCAAAAAAGGAAAATTAATTTATTCTACACAACTTCGTTCTTCAACATTAGACGACTTTCCTGTCCATGTTCCAAGTCGAACGGTTCGTTTTGCCATCCACATTATTCATAGCTAGAGTACAAACCGTACCTTTCCGACCTTAGCGCACCATGGTATATAAGAAATAGCGATTTACATCGTGACCTACAAATAGAAACGGTTACAGAAGTTGTAAGAAAACATGCTGTACCACACAATCAGCGACTGCATAGTCATATCAACTCTGAAATGGAGTCCGTATTAAATACGAGAGGCAATGTTCGAAGATTAAGAAGAACCAAGCCACACGAGCTAATGGACTAAAAGTCATGGGAAGCATTAAAAGTTTAAACTTCCCTTAAATCGATTATATTAATGAGAAAGAAATTTCTGTTGTCGATCGTTCATAGATTGGTTCTGATTACGAGGAGTTTTTAGTGAGGTAAGAATCCCATACTACTTGGTGTCGAATACTGCCAAGTGTCTTTTGAAGATTTCCTGCGGGAAAAAAAAGAAAAAGAAAAAAAAACCCACTATTCCCAGCCTTTTTGAGATGATGCCAGCTCCTTCCGATAGGACACTGTCATCGGTAGTGGGAATTATGTGATGGCGTTTCAGATTCGACCGACACGACTTTTTTTTTCCTTTTATTTTTATTTCTAATTCCTAAAATAATCACAAAATATTAAATAGTGAACGCATATAAACATAAAATACAATAATAAATACTTACATAAATACATAAAATATTTAACTTAACATAAACTGCTTACAAACATACTATACCTTAATAAATGCGCACACCAGAAATACATAACGATACACTTGAACATAAAATATATACAAATAACTAAAATAAATAACACTGACCATAAATATATATAAATAAATACTAAATACATAAATATAACAAATAAATACATAATATGAAAGAAATAAATATCTCACAAAAATTCCTACCATACTGTCACTTCATTAATAATCGAGGCGACAGCAACTAGCTCTGGGAGGCGGGTTGCAAAATCAAGTTCCACTCCTGCACGAACGTCTCTTACAAGTATCGGTGTGACAAGTGACACTTGTTTACTTGTTTACTTGTCGCATCGAAACTCTGGCTGGGTATTTTTAATTTTTATTCTATTTGTGTTTTTCCACTATTTAATACAATTTTTTTCATTATCCTTTTCTTTTATATTTTGCAGGTATGCTATCAAGGCTGTGGAACCTTTGGCAAAAGAAAATTCGGTCACGTAGGGTGAACAATCTCCAAGGTTGGTTTGTTTACATTTAGGTGTACATAACTTTAACCCCTTTTTTTCTTTTCCCATTAAGGCATCCATAACAAGAGGAATAATAACGAAGGTGGACGGTCCCAGTGACTGGTACCACCACTTGGTGGTCATCGAGAAAAGAGCTAAGTCCTTAAGAGTATGTTTAGATCCCAAATACCTTAATTAAGCTTTAGAGGAGGAGCACTGTTTAATACCTATGTACCTTCGAAGATTTTCGTCATGAGATAAGAGAATGTAAATTGTTCACGGTATTAGACTTAAGTTTTCAGTACCCAACATGTTGGGTGGTATAGGTTCAATGTCTTGCCTTTAGGAGTTAAAGTTGCACCTGAGAAATTTCAAAAAGTAAATAGTAAACACTTCGGTCCGCTGGAGGGAACGTTTATATACATTTATGACTAGATCGTTGGGGGTACAACTATTGAAGAGCATGACAGGAACTTGCAGAGAGTAGTTGAAAAGGCAAGGGAGTTAAAAGTAAAATTTAATTCTTCCAAGGTTCAGTTCAGAGTAGAAACGGTAAAATATCTACGGCATATCTTTTCGGCCGCAGGTGTGAGGCCAGATCCGGACAGAGTCGAAGCGATTAAAGATATTCAAGACCCAAATAATAAAAAGGAGCTTCAAAAAATATTAGGAACGGTCAATTACCTCCAACCTTTCATTCCTTACCTTTCCGACCTTATCGCACCGTTTCGATAGCTCTTAAGAAAGAAAGTTGTTTTTAAGTGTGGAATGACTATTTGTCAAAAGTTTTAAAAGAGGTGAAACAGGCAATTACATAGGCAACAACTCTTCATTCTTTCAATCCGGAATTCCCTAGTGTGATACAGGCAGACTCCTCCAAAGATTGACTAGGTTGTTGTCTTCTGCAGAACGGAAGGCCCATTTGTTTTGCCTCCAAAAGCTTGACAGGGCCAGAAACGCGGTACGCCCAAATTGAAAAAGAAATGCTAGCGATAGAAATCGCGTGCAAAAAGTTTCATGAATATATCTATGGCCGGCCAGTAGTCATTTATACGCCACTGATTTCGATAGTTAAAAAGTCCTTATGTAGCGATTACTCAGTACGACTTCAAAGAATGAAAATCAAGCTTATAATGTATGACTAAGACATACGATATATCCCATGCGTTTACAACTTTGGTATCAACAGAGGTATCAGTCTTCTTAACATCGCATATAAGATCCTCTCTGCCGTATTGTGTGAGCGTCTGAAGCCATTCGTCAACAACCTGATAGGTCCTTATCAGTGCGGCTTTAGACCAGGAAAGTCCACCATAGACCAAATCTTCACACTACGGCAGATCTTGGAAAAAACCCAGGAGCTTCAAATCGATACCCACCACCTTTTCATCGATTTTAAGGCCGCGTATGACAGCATCTATAGAGAGGAGTTATATAGAGCCATGTCTAGTTTTGGCATCCCTACCAAACTTGTCCGATTGTGTAGGATGACGATGGAGAACGCACGCTGCTCCATCAGGGTCGGAAAAGATCTCACCGATACATTCGATGTCAAAAAAGGTTTTAGGCAAGGCGATGCACTGTCATGCGATTTCTTCAACATCGTTCTTGAAAGAATAGTGCAAAACTCCCACGTCAACACAAGAGGCACAATCTTTCAAAAATCCGTTCAATTGCTCGGATATGCCGACGATATTGACAGAATTGGAAGAACGCAGCGTGATGTCAATGGCGCGTTTATGAGCATTGAGACGGAAGCGAAGAAGATGGGTTTAGTGGTAAATGAGGGCAAGACCAAGTATATGCTGTCATCAAGAAAGGACACCCAACACCGACGTCTTGGACAAAACGTCACGATTGACAGCTATAACTTTGAGGTAGTTAAGGACTTTGTCTACCTAGGCGCCGCTATTAATTCAGACAACGACACCAGCGCTGAGATCAAACGAAGAATAACTCTTGCCAATCGCTGTTTCTTCGGACTAAGAAGGCAATTGAGTAGTAAAGTCCTCTCTCGAGCAACTAAAGTGTCCCTGTATAAGACACTTATCATCCCGGTTCTTATATATGGCGCAGAGGCATGGACCTTGTCAAAGGCAGACGAGAACGCTTTAGGATGCTTCGAGAGAAAAATTCTTCGGGTGATTTTTGGTCCCGTCTGCATAGATGGAGAGTGGAGAAGAAGATTTAATGACGAACTGTACGGGCTGTACAGCGACACTGACCTTGTCAAACGAGTCAAGGTCCAGCGGCTTAGATGGCTGGGTCATGTAGAGCGAATGGACACCAACGCTCCGGCCCGGAAAGTCTTCGAATCCAATCCCGAGGGACGGCGCAGTAGAGGAAGACCGCGACTCAGGTGGCGCACGCAAGTAGGAGAGGACCTCAACCAACTTTGCGTGCAAAACTGGAGGCAGCTAGCTAGGGACCGAGCTGGCTGGAGAAGCATGTTGGTTGAGGCCCTAGTCCGACCCGGACTGTAGCGCCACCTTAAGTAAGTAAGTAAGTTTACAACTTTGCATGAGCATCATTTTGGAATCACAAAAACTATCGAACGTGCTAAAAGTTTGTATTACTGGCCTTACATGGCAAAAGACATTGAAAATTAGATTTCTCAGAAGGTCGGATGTGATATTTTGGAGTTTGAAGGAAAAAGGTTTCTAATAATTGTAGACTACTTTTCGAAATGGTTTGACTTGAAGGAGCTGGTCAGAAAGTCAGCACATTGCGTGGTGCAGGCCATGAAAGAGGTTCTTGGGACACACGGGATACCAGAGGAAGTTATTTGTGACAATCAACCATTTAATTCATATGAATGTGGTGAGTTTGCTAAGAACTGGAACTTTAAGTTTACTTTTTCTAGTCCTTACTATTATCTGAGAAAGCAGTTCATAATGCAAAATCAATATTGAGAAAAAGCGAAATCAGTGGAACTGATGTGAATTTAACGCTGTTAGAATATCGCAGCACCTGTCTTGCACACTTGAATTACTCACCATCTCAATTGCTAATGAATAGAATTTTGCGAACAAGGTTTCCTATCAAAAGAGTAAGGTTACAATTAAATCCAGTAGTTAACAAAAATCATATTGACAAAATGAGGCAGGTTAAAAACTGTCAGAAATTATACTAGGATCGAGGAACAAGCTCAAAGGAGCTAGCACTGCAACCAGGGGATAGTATTGTTTTCAAAAAAGGTTTATTTTGGGAGCCAACTAGAGTAGAAGAGAAGTGGAAAACGCCAAAATCGTATGTACTGCGAACGGAAAACAACACTTTGATTAGGAGAAATACTGAACATATTCGCAGGTCGTATAACTCCCCGAACTTTAAGAGTTGAGGTAGTAATGTAGGAGATCTTCCCACAACAAGAGCACCAATTCGACAAGAAGAAGTTGTGAGCGAGAAGCCGATTTCAAAAGTTGTAACTCAAGCCGGTCACGCATCAAAATCTATGCAGCAGGATCACTACTGAACTCGGTCGGGAAGGGTAATTAAGAAACCTGAATGTTTTCAAGCATGAAAGAAGGCACTTAATTTTCGGCACAAGGCATATATTAAATCTAACTAATAAAAAAAAAAAATAGAGAATAAACACCTATTCACTAATTAATCACGTAATTCTATCCAATACTACACCAGTCAGGTTGAGCTGCTTAGTGAACACCTTATCGGGTTACTACAACATATTTGGAGCTCAGGCCTATAAGGAACGGCTTATCCGGCTCCCCATCTTTGGAGCTATACAAGGATCTGGCCCTCAAGGTTGGGGGTCGTGCTGTCGGGGTGACTTCCCGGCCGCGTAAAGATATTTTAGCTGCGAAGCACCAACAAGCCTCGGATACGGACGGATTTACTGATGAAGAACCAAGCAAACGAAAAACGGACAATGAACTTCGGATCTGTACGTGGAATGTTAGCGATTGGATTGACCAGGTAGACGCAAATTAAAGACTGCGATATCTACTATAGCGATTGCTACCGAGAACAAAAGCAGCGACTGTTTGGATGTGGATTTGTTGTTGGAACTAGACTCAGGCAAAAAGGCTTGAGTTTCAACTATGTGAACGAGCGCATAGCAACAATCCGCATCAAGGCTAAATTCGTCAACATAAGCCTAATTTGCGCACATGCCCCCACAGAGGAAAAGGATGAAAACACCAAAGACGTATTCTACGAGCTCCTGGACAAAACATATGAGCAGTGCCCTAGCTATGACATTAAGATTGTTCTAGGAGATTTTATAATGCCAAGCCAGAAAGAGATGATACGCTTGGTGGAATAATCGAAAGACACTGCCTGCACGACAACACATCCGATAACGGATTCAGGCTGATCGGTTTCGCTGCGGGGCGAAATGTCCGGTAGCTAGTACGCGGTACCAGCACCTTTTGATCAATCAACCGTCAACCAGATTGACCACATTGCGATCGACGCACGACACTTCTCCAGTATAGAGGATGTCCTAACATTCCTAGGGGCCAATACTGAATAGGACCACTACCTTGTTGTAGCCAAGGTGCGTTCGCGGATATCCCGATCTAAGCCAAAACAAGGAAATAATAATAATAAATAGGGTGGAGCTACAGAGCGAGGAACCCCTGGGCCTAGCGCATTTCTCGCAACCATCCCTTGTGAGGGAATGGAGGGGACCTATAATTTTCTGCCGGTTCCGAACGGCTAATCGAGAAAGCGCTTTTCATGGCAATGAATACTAACGGAGGACTTGCCAGTTCCTCACGAAAGGCGATACCCGTAGAAAAAACATTTTTGCCTCTGTTGGGATTCGAACTCGAACCTCTGGATTAACAGGCGGACATGCTATCCATCACACCACGGGTACCACAAAACAAGGAAATACTGTGAGAAAATTCGACGTTGGACGACTACAATCGCAAGAGATCGCCAAGTCCTTTTCCGATCGAGTCTCTTACAGCCTCTTAAGAAGTCCTATGCCGCCAGCATAAAGTATAGAGAACCTGTGGCAGCACTGCCAATCAGCCATCAGAGATGGGTTTCACACGGCCACCACAACGAAACCCCTGGTTTGACGATGTATGCCGGCAAGCACATGCAGCTAAACAGGAAGCATACAAAGTGGCGCTGCACAAAAAGACTAGAACTGCTTACGAGCTCTACAAGCAGCGAACACTGGTTTCTCAGACGGAAAAAGAGAGAACATGAGAAGCGCGCAATCGAGGAGAAAGAAGGGTGCCACAGCAGAAATGAGGTTCAGAAGTTTTACCAAAAGGTAAAAACAACAGCCTCAGGCTATGAGCCCCGAGCCGAAGCCTGCAAAGACGATCAAGGGAACATCATGGTGGAACCGCAGTCAATGCTGAGGATATAGAAAGACCACTTCTCCAAGCTCTATAACGGCGATGATGAACCCAATTCCGCTGTTAGAGAGATAGAAAAAAATAGTAAAAGTGATGGTTCGTAACTAGTCGCATTGTTTACGCTGTCCGTGAATTTCTTCTGTTTTTCATAGTAATTTCATTTGTTTGTCTTGCAAAGTTCATTTGTTGTCGACATAAGACCCTTAAGGTTTCGAAAGTGTTATATTTGCTTTGAAAAACAATTTGTTTTCTCATAAAATTGTGAAAAAGGAAAAAGGAACATAACCTAAATTAAACCACAATGCCAGACACAAGAGCTGCAAAGATCAAAGTATCCAAGGTGAATTCTCCGATTACCCCTCAGAGCAATTCAGCATGCATTGCGGATAAATTGTGGAGCAAAATGGAGAAGAAATTGGAAAAGTGGGGAGATGAGATCAAACGAGAGCTTTGTGATATCATGGAGTCGAGAATGACTGCTCTTGAAAAAACTTACAACGAAAAAATTGAAACTGTTACTCTTGAATTTCAACAAAGACTATATGATATCTCTCAAGAACTAAAACGCCATGAGAACATCTTCGATGAAATGGAAAGAGAAAAGGTGAAAAAAGATGTCATTGTTTACGGTATACCATTCCAAACTGATGAGAATCTCTCTGATGTGTATCAAAAAATTTGTCATGCTGTTGAAACCCCCGCCCCGACCTTATCTGATAACTTTAGAGTAAAACCTCGAAATAGGGATTCACATGTCGATGGCTGTATCGTGTTAAAATTTAATCACGTAAAAGACAAGCAAGTTTTCTTAAGAGCAATAGCTTCACATCGTAAAAATACCAACACTGATTTAAAGCTACGTGACATTTGTATTGACTCTCCAAAAAGTTTTCATATAAAAGAGAGTCTAACCAAACGCATCTACCTTATACAAAGACAAGCTCTTAAGCTCAAACAGCGCTCGCTCATCAACTCGGTACACACCTACAACGGAAATCTTTTCATTCGCACAACACAAAATCAATCTCCAATACGGATTCACTCAACGGAAGAGCTGAGAAATATCATCGGATCAGAGTTCGATAATGATCGTGATACGAGGCACCTGAGAGCCGAGACTTAATCTACTTCTACTTTCTACAACTAAGTTTGTTTACTTATTTATTGAGTTATCTATTTTCTTTTTTTTTTATCTCTCCTATTTTTCTCTTACTTTCACTCTTCTTTTAATAATTTGTTTTTTTTCTTTATCAATTTATTACTTTTTTTTTCTTCTTTTTTGCTTGTGAAATTTTGTTTCAATTGTCGATCTTGTTTCTCTTAATTTTAATTATTCATTTAATATGACCGATGCATACAGAGGTAATAATGAAAACTTATGCTCGCTGGTAAATGTTCTTTGTAAACAGCATCCGGGTCTTAAAATTTGTCATATCAATGCCCAAAGCTTGGTAAACAAAATTGATGAGTTTAGGCAGATTTTTATAAAAAGCGAAGTTGATGTTGTTTGCATCTCTGAGACGTGGTTTAATCCAAATGTAAGAGATGATTGTCTCTCTTTAGCAGGTTTCAAGCTGTATCGATCTGATCGCTCTGATCGAATTGGTGGAGGAGTGGCGATTTATGTTCGAAATATAATTCAATCGCATATGATACTGCGCTCTGACGAAGGTAGTGCTTGTCAATATATTTGCATCGAGATACATAATGCCATGATCAAATATACTATTGGAGCACTGTATATGCCACCTAATTTTGCCTGTGCCCAAGTAGTGGAAGATCTTGTTAGTCAATTGTCTATTAGATCTTCGCATTTAGTGCTTTGTGGTGACATGAATATTAATCTTTTTAAAAATTCTTCCGAAAATTTTAGAAATGTGATGCAGTCCCTAGGGCTCAGCTTTGCAAATGTTTCAGAAGCTACACACTTCAAACCAAACTGTTTACCCTCACTTCTCGATGTGGTTCTTTTAAGCAACCCAAAACATCTGAAATTTTACACTCAGCTCTCTGCTCCTGCCTTTTCTTTTCACGACTTGATGTTTATTACTATTGATTTTCAAACAAAAATAAATAGTTTACCCATTAGTTACAACTATAGAGATTTTCGTAATATAAATTTACATGGCTTATTCCTTGCTTTTGATAATCTAGACTGGTCCTCAATTTACGAAACAAATGATGTTAATGAACAGATTAATATATTTAACAACTTTGTGAACTCTCTTTACGATGAATTTGTCCCATTGAAAACAAAAGTTGTCAGAAATCCAGATTATCCCTGGATGTCTATTTCCATTCGAAAAGCAATGGTCCTGCGTGATAAACATTTTCTTAGGTGGAAAACGTATAAATGTGCCGATATGCTGAGTGATTTTAAAAAGGCTCGAAATAGAGTGACTTGTATGATACGTCAAGCTAAAAGATCATTTTATATTCACAAGTTTAATCTCTGCACCTCTTCGAAACATTTTTGGAAACAAGTGAAAGATATTGGAATTTTACAGAAATCTTCTAATGACAATGTTAATGTGTTAAATATCGACGGTTTGAATGAAAAATTCGCAAATCCTATTCAAGGCTTCCAAAGAAACAGTGAGGAACTTGTATACAATACAGCTCACAATGCGTTTAAGTTCAGAGAAGTAGACGAGTACGATGTTGGGAATGCAATTTTTGCAGTTAAATCGAAATGCATCGGTCTTGACGAAATCCATCCTGATTTTATAAAAATTCTTTTACCGAAAATACTTCCATTGACGACGTTTGTTTTCAATACAATTATCAGCACAAATCAGTACCCCACGGAGTGGAAGCGTGTCAAAATAATACCTGTACCAAAAAATTCCAACAAAAATACCGAATATAGGCCAATTGCAATTCTTGCGTTTCTATCCAAAGTTTTTGAGGTTATTGCAAGTAACCAAATGAAAAGCTATATTGACAGTTTGAATGCACTAAATCCACTTCAATCCGGCTTCAGGAAAAAGCACAGTTGCACAACTGCGCTCCTAAAAGTTACCGAAGATGTTCGTCTTGCTTCAGAAGAATCCAAAGTGACGCTTTTGACCCTCTTGGACTTTTCAAAAGCATTCGATTCTGTTGAATCCACAATTTTATGTAACAAACTTAGCACACAGTTCAACTTTTCTTCAAACGCGATGAAGCTTATTTTTTCATATCTTAGTAACCGATCACAGACTGTTTTTCATAAAGACAAATTTTCGAGTTTTTTAAACTTAAAGACGGGTGTACCACAGGGTTCGATACTTGGGCCTCTGCTTTTCTCTTTGTTTATAAATGATCTTCCTAGCACAGTTAAATATTGCAATTATCATGTATATGCAGATGATGTTCAACTGTATTACAGTTTTCCGCTTGAATTGGTTGAAGATGCAATTAAGAAAATAAACCAAGACCTAGCTTCTGTTTTTGATTGGTCAGTTCGAAATCAACTTCTATTAAATCCATTGAAAACTAAATGTGTTCCTATGTTCAAGCAACTCGTATCCCATCGAAATTTCCCCAATATAATTTTAAATGGTCAAGTAGTTGAGATGCTAGATAAAGTACGTAACCTTGGTGTTATATTCAATAACACAATGACATGGAAAGACCACATAGTTCACATAGTAGCTAAAATATATGCAGCACTACGTAGTCTAGCTGGATCAAAATACTTTCTTCCTTGTGAAGTCAAATTGAAATTAGTTAAGTCTTTGATTCTGCCTATTGTGACTTTTGGCTGTGAAATTTTTGCTGATTTGGATTGCGAATCTTTTCGCAAGCTCAACTTGGCCTTGAACTCTGTTACCAGATTTGTATTCAACCTTCGGAAATATGATCATGTTTCAAGTTTTCTTAAGAAAATTTTGGGATGTGACCTCCGAAGCTTTCTTAAATTTAAATCCCTGTCTTTTCTCATCAACTTAGTAAAAAGTAAATTACCCGTTTATCTGTCTGCTAATATTTGTTCTATGTCTTCGCGTAATCTATCCATCAAACCGAAAACTTATAGCTGTGTTAACTCGCGTCGTCAGTTTTTCATTTTTGCCGTAGCATGTTGGAATGGTCTTCCTTTGTCATTGAAAAACAAGATACAACAGAAACAATTTTTGTCCTTAGTTTTCTCTTATTTATCACAGTAAATTTAACCTTTTTTTTTTTTGTAATATCATGTAAATTTTTCTTTGCTTTAATTTTTTAATTATAATTTTTAAACTTGTGTAAAGTATGTATATAAAGTAAGAATCTTGTACTTGTACTATTTAAAAGAATTTTATTCTTACTGTACAGCGTTTCTTTTATGAATAAATAAAAATAAAAAAGAACCATTCGATTTAGGCGATGTAAACCAACAATTCCGCCAACCCGACCTGAACAAAGCGAAGTCAGCAGTATCAAAGCCAAAGTCTCACTGCTGAATATTTTGAAGTGGCAGGCGATGACCTGGTCAGGAGTATGCACCAGCTCATTTGCAAAATATGGTCGGAAGAAAGCATGCCCGATGAATGGAACCTCAGCATTGTTTCCCCGGTCCTCAAGAAAAGAGACCCTCTGAACTGTGTCAACTACAGAGGAATCAGTCTTCTTAGTATCGCAAACAAGATCTTCTCTGCCGTATTGTGTGAGCGTCTGAAGCCATTCGTCAATAACCAGATAGGTCCTTATCAGTGTGGCTTTAGGCCAGGAAAGTTCATCATAGACCTAAGCTTCACACTACGGCAGATCTTGGAGCCACTTTTTTTTCGACTTTAAGGCCGCGTATGACAGCATCTATAGGGAGGAGTTATATAGAGCCATGTCTAGTTTTGGTATCCCTACCAAACTTGTCCGATTGTGTAGGATGACGATGGAGAACGCACGCTGCTCCATCAGGGTCGGAAAAGATCTCACCGATACATTCGATGTCAAAAAAGGTTTTAGGCAAGGCGATGCACTGTCATGCGATTTCTTCAACATCGTTCTTGAAAGAATAGTGCAAAACTCCCACGTCAACACAAGAGGCACAATCTTTCAAAAATCCGTTCAATTGCTCGGATATGCCGACGATATTGACAGAATTGGAAGAACGCAGCGTGATGTCAATGGCGCGTTTATGAGCATTGAGACGGAAGCGAAGAAGATGGGTTTAGTGGTAAATGAGGGCAAGACCAAGTATATGCTGTCATCAAGAAAGGACACCCAACACCGACGTCTTGGACAAAACGTCACGATTGACAGCTATAACTTTGAGGTAGTTAAGGACTTTGTCTACCTAGGCGCCGCTATTAATTCAGACAACGACACCAGCGCTGAGATCAAACGAAGAATAACTCTTGCCAATCGCTGTTTCTTCGGACTAAGAAGGCAATTGAGTAGTAAAGTCCTCTCTCGAGCAACTAAAGTGTCCCTGTATAAGACACTTATCATCCCGGTTCTTATATATGGCGCAGAGGCATGGACCTTGTCAAAGGCAGACGAGAACGCTTTAGGATGCTTCGAGAGAAAAATTCTTCGGGTGATTTTTGGTCCCGTCTGCATAGATGGAGAGTGGAGAAGAAGATTTAATGACGAACTGTACGGGCTGTACAGCGACACTGACCTTGTCAAACGAGTCAAGGTCCAGCGGCTTAGATGGCTGGGTCATGTAGAGCGAATGGACACCAACGCTCCGGCCCGGAAAGTCTTCGAATCCAATCCCGAGGGACGGCGCAGTAGAGGAAGACCGCGACTCAGGTGGCGCACGCAAGTAGGAGAGGACCTCAACCAACTTTGCGTGCAAAACTGGAGGCAGCTAGCTAGGGACCGAGCTGGCTGGAGAAGCATGTTGGTTGAGGCCCTAGTCCGACCCGGACTGTAGCGCCACCTTAAGTAAGTAAGTAAGTTTACAACTTTGCATGAGCATCATTTTGGAATCACAAAAACTATCGAACGTGCTAAAAGTTTGTATTACTGGCCTTACATGGCAAAAGACATTGAAAATTAGATTTCTCAGAAGGTCGGATGTGATATTTTGGAGTTTGAAGGAAAAAGGTTTCTAATAATTGTAGACTACTTTTCGAAATGGTTTGACTTGAAGGAGCTGGTCAGAAAGTCAGCACATTGCGTGGTGCAGGCCATGAAAGAGGTTCTTGGGACACACGGGATACCAGAGGAAGTTATTTGTGACAATCAACCATTTAATTCATATGAATGTGGTGAGTTTGCTAAGAACTGGAACTTTAAGTTTACTTTTTCTAGTCCTTACTATTATCTGAGAAAGCAGTTCATAATGCAAAATCAATATTGAGAAAAAGCGAAATCAGTGGAACTGATGTGAATTTAACGCTGTTAGAATATCGCAGCACCTGTCTTGCACACTTGAATTACTCACCATCTCAATTGCTAATGAATAGAATTTTGCGAACAAGGTTTCCTATCAAAAGAGTAAGGTTACAATTAAATCCAGTAGTTAACAAAAATCATATTGACAAAATGAGGCAGGTTAAAAACTGTCAGAAATTATACTAGGATCGAGGAACAAGCTCAAAGGAGCTAGCACTGCAACCAGGGGATAGTATTGTTTTCAAAAAAGGTTTATTTTGGGAGCCAACTAGAGTAGAAGAGAAGTGGAAAACGCCAAAATCGTATGTACTGCGAACGGAAAACAACACTTTGATTAGGAGAAATACTGAACATATTCGCAGGTCGTATAACTCCCCGAACTTTAAGAGTTGAGGTAGTAATGTAGGAGATCTTCCCACAACAAGAGCACCAATTCGACAAGAAGAAGTTGTGAGCGAGAAGCCGATTTCAAAAGTTGTAACTCAAGCCGGTCACGCATCAAAATCTATGCAGCAGGATCACTACTGAACTTGGTCGGGAAGGGTAATTAAGAAACCTGAATGTTTTCAAGCATGAAAGAAGGCACTTAATTTTCGGCACAAGGCATATATTAAATCTAACTAATAAAAAAAAAAAATAGAGAATAAACACCTATTCACTAATTAATCACGTAATTCTATCCAATACTACACCAGTCAGGTTGAGCTGCTTAGTGAACACCTTATCGGGTTACTACAACATATTTGGAGCTCAGGCCTATAAGGAACGGCTTATCCGGCTCCCCATCTTTGGAGCTATACAAGGATCTGGCCCTCAAGGTTGGGGGTCGTGCTGTCGGGGTGACTTCCCGGCCGCGTAAAGATATTTTAGCTGCGAAGCACCAACAAGCCTCGGATACGGACGGATTTACTGATGAAGAACCAAGCAAACGAAAAACGGACAACGAACTTCTGATCTGTACGTGGAATGTTAGCGATTGGATTGACCAGGTAGACGCAAATTAAAGACTGCGATATCTACTATAGCGATTGCTACCGAGAACAAAAGCAGCGACTGTTTGGATGTGGATTTGTTGTTGGAACTAGACTCAGGCAAAAAGGCTTGAGTTTCAACTATGTGAACGAGCGCATAGCAACAATCCGCATCAAGGCTAAATTCGTCAACATAAGCCTAATTTGCGCACATGCCCCCACAGAGGAAAAGGATGAAAACACCAAAGACGTATTCTACGAGCTCCTGGACAAAACATATGAGCAGTGCCCTAGCTATGACATTAAGATTGTTCTAGGAGATTTTATAATGCCAAGCCAGAAAGAGATGATACGCTTGGTGGAATAATCGAAAGACACTGCCTGCACGACAACACATCCGATAACGGATTCAGGCTGATCGGTTTCGCTGCGGGGCGAAATGTCCGGTAGCTAGTACGCGGTACCAGCACCTTTTGATCAATCAACCGTCAACCAGATTGACCACATTGCGATCGACGCACGACACTTCTCCAGTATAGAGGATGTCCTAACATTCCTAGGGGCCAATACTGAATAGGACCACTACCTTGTTGTAGCCAAGGTGCGTTCGCGGATATCCCGATCTAAGCCAAAACAAGGAAATAATAATAATAAATAGGGTGGAGCTACAGAGCGAGGAACCCCTGGGCCTAGCGCATTTCTCACAACCATCCCTTGTGAGGGAATGGAGGGGACCTATAATTTTCTGCCGGTTCCGAACGGCTAATCGAGAAAGCGCTTTTCATGGCAATGAATACTAACGGAGGACTTGCCAGTTCCTCACGAAAGGCGATACCCGTAGAAAAAACATTTTTGCCTCTGTTGGGATTCGAACTCGAACCTCTGGATTAACAGGCGGACATGCTATCCATCACACCACGGGTACCACAAAACAAGGAAATACTGTGAGAAAATTCGACGTTGGACGACTACAATCGCAAGAGATCGCCAAGTCCTTTTCCGATCGAGTCTCTTACAGCCTCTTAAGAAGTCCTATGCCGCCAGCATAAAGTATGGAGAACCTGTGGCAGCACTGCCAATCAGCCATCAGAGATGGGTTTCACACGGCCACCACAACGAAACCCCTGGTTTGACGATGTATGCCGGCAAGCACATGCAGCTAAACAGGAAGCATACAAAGTGGCGCTGCACAAAAAGACTAGAACTGCTTACGAGCTCTACAAGCAGCGAACACTGGCTTCTCAGACGGAAAAAGAGAGAACATGAGAAGCGCGCAATCGAGGAGAAAGAAGGGTGCCACAGCAGAAATGAGGTTCAGAAGTTTTACCAAAAGGTAAAAACAACAGCCTCAGGCTATGAGCCCCGAGCCGAAGCCTGCAAAGACGATCAAGGGAACATCATGGTGGAACCGCAGTCAATGCTGAGGATATAGAAAGACCACTTCTCCAAGCTCTATAACGGCGATGATGAACCCAATTCCGCTGTTAGAGAGATAGAAAAAAATAGTAAAAGTGATGGTTCGTAACTAGTCGCATTGTTTACGCTGTCCGTGAATTTCTTCTGTTTTTCATAGTAATTTCATTTGTTTGTCTTGCAAAGTTCATTTGTTGTCGACATAAGACCCTTAAGGTTTCGAAAGTGTTATATTTGCTTTGAAAAACAATTTGTTTTCTCATAAAATTGTGAAAAAGGAAAAAGGAACATAACCTAAATTAAACCACAATGCCAGACACAAGAGCTGCAAAGATCAAAGTATCCAAGGTGAATTCTCCGATTACCCCTCAGAGCAATTCAGCATGCATTGCGGATAAATTGTGGAGCAAAATGGAGAAGAAATTGGAAAAGTGGGGAGATGAGATCAAACGAGAGCTTTGTGATATCATGGAGTCGAGAATGACTGCTCTTGAAAAAACTTACAACGAAAAAATTGAAACTGTTACTCTTGAATTTCAACAAAGACTATATGATATCTCTCAAGAACTAAAACGCCATGAGAACATCTTCGATGAAATGGAAAGAGAAAAGGTGAAAAAAGATGTCATTGTTTACGGTATACCATTCCAAACTGATGAGAATCTCTCTGATGTGTATCAAAAAATTTGTCATGCTGTTGAAACCCCCGCCCCGACCTTATCTGACAACTTTAGAGTAAAACCTCGAAATAGGGATTCACATGTCGATGGCTGTATCGTGTTAAAATTTAATCACGTAAAAGACAAGCAAGTTTTCTTAAGAGCAATAGCTTCACATCGTAAAAATACCAACACTGATTTAAAGCTACGTGACATTTGTATTGACTCTCCAAAAAGTTTTCATATAAAAGAGAGTCTAACCAAACGCATCTACCTTATACAAAGACAAGCTCTTAAGCTCAAACAGCGCTCGCTCATCAACTCGGTACACACCTACAACGGAAATCTTTTCATTCGCACAACACAAAATCAATCTCCAATACGGATTCACTCAACGGAAGAGCTGAGAAATATCATCGGATCAGAGTTCGATAATGATCGTGATACGAGGCACCTGAGAGCCGAGACTTAATCTACTTCTACTTTCTACAACTAAGTTTGTTTACTTATTTATTGAGTTATCTATTTTCTTTTTTTTTTATCTCTCCTATTTTTCTCTTACTTTCACTCTTCTTTTAATAATTTGTTTTTTTTCTTTATCAATTTATTACTTTTTTTTTCTTCTTTTTTGCTTGTGAAATTTTGTTTCAATTGTCGATCTTGTTTCTCTTAATTTTAATTATTCATTTAATATGACCGATGCATACAGAGGTAATAATGAAAACTTATGCTCGCTGGTAAATGTTCTTTGTAAACAGCATCCGGGTCTTAAAATTTGTCATATCAATGCCCAAAGCTTGGTAAACAAAATTGATGAGTTTAGGCAGATTTTTATAAAAAGCGAAGTTGATGTTGTTTGCATCTCTGAGACGTGGTTTAATCCAAATGTAAGAGATGATTGTCTCTCTTTAGCAGGTTTCAAGCTGTATCGATCTGATCGCTCTGATCGAATTGGTGGAGGAGTGGCGATTTATGTTCGAAATATAATTCAATCGCATATGATACTGCGCTCTGACGAAGGTAGTGCTTGTCAATATATTTGCATCGAGATACATAATGCCATGATCAAATATACTATTGGAGCACTGTATATGCCACCTAATTTTGCCTGTGCCCAAGTAGTGGAAGATCTTGTTAGTCAATTGTCTATTAGATCTTCGCATTTAGTGCTTTGTGGTGACATGAATATTAATCTTTTTAAAAATTCTTCCGAAAATTTTAGAAATGTGATGCAGTCCCTAGGGCTCAGCTTTGCAAATGTTTCAGAAGCTACACACTTCAAACCAAACTGTTTACCCTCACTTCTCGATGTGGTTCTTTTAAGCAACCCAAAACATCTGAAATTTTACACTCAGCTCTCTGCTCCTGCCTTTTCTTTTCACGACTTGATGTTTATTACTATTGATTTTCAAACAAAAATAAATAGTTTACCCATTAGTTACAACTATAGAGATTTTCGTAATATAAATTTACATGGCTTATTCCTTGCTTTTGATAATCTAGACTGGTCCTCAATTTACGAAACAAATGATGTTAATGAACAGATTAATATATTTAACAACTTTGTGAACTCTCTTTACGATGAATTTGTCCCATTGAAAACAAAAGTTGTCAGAAATCCAGATTATCCCTGGATGTCTATTTCCATTCGAAAAGCAATGGTCCTGCGTGATAAACATTTTCTTAGGTGGAAAACGTATAAATGTGCCGATATGCTGAGTGATTTTAAAAAGGCTCGAAATAGAGTGACTTGTATGATACGTCAAGCTAAAAGATCATTTTATATTCACAAGTTTAATCTCTGCACCTCTTCGAAACATTTTTGGAAACAAGTGAAAGATATTGGAATTTTACAGAAATCTTCTAATGACAATGTTAATGTGTTAAATATCGACGGTTTGAATGAAAAATTCGCAAATCCTATTCAAGGCTTCCAAAGAAACAGTGAGGAACTTGTATACAATACAGCTCACAATGCGTTTAAGTTCAGAGAAGTAGACGAGTACGATGTTGGGAATGCAATTTTTGCAGTTAAATCGAAATGCATCGGTCTTGACGAAATCCATCCTGATTTTATAAAAATTCTTTTACCGAAAATACTTCCATTGACGACGTTTGTTTTCAATACAATTATCAGCACAAATCAGTACCCCACGGAGTGGAAGCGTGTCAAAATAATACCTGTACCAAAAAATTCCAACAAAAATACCGAATATAGGCCAATTGCAATTCTTGCGTTTCTATCCAAAGTTTTTGAGGTTATTGCAAGTAACCAAATGAAAAGCTATATTGACAGTTTGAATGCACTAAATCCACTTCAATCCGGCTTCAGGAAAAAGCACAGTTGCACAACTGCGCTCCTAAAAGTTACCGAAGATGTTCGTCTTGCTTCAGAAGAATCCAAAGTGACGCTTTTGACCCTCTTGGACTTTTCAAAAGCATTCGATTCTGTTGAATCCACAATTTTATGTAACAAACTTAGCACACAGTTCAACTTTTCTTCAAACGCGATGAAGCTTATTTTTTCATATCTTAGTAACCGATCACAGACTGTTTTTCATAAAGACAAATTTTCGAGTTTTTTAAACTTAAAGACGGGTGTACCACAGGGTTCGATACTTGGGCCTCTGCTTTTCTCTTTGTTTATAAATGATCTTCCTAGCACAGTTAAATATTGCAATTATCATGTATATGCAGATGATGTTCAACTGTATTACAGTTTTCCGCTTGAATTGGTTGAAGATGCAATTAAGAAAATAAACCAAGACCTAGCTTCTGTTTTTGATTGGTCAGTTCGAAATCAACTTCTATTAAATCCATTGAAAACTAAATGTGTTCCTATGTTCAAGCAACTCGTATCCCATCGAAATTTCCCCAATATAATTTTAAATGGTCAAGTAGTTGAGATGCTAGATAAAGTACGTAACCTTGGTGTTATATTCAATAACACAATGACATGGAAAGACCACATAGTTCACATAGTAGCTAAAATATATGCAGCACTACGTAGTCTAGCTGGATCAAAATACTTTCTTCCTTGTGAAGTCAAATTGAAATTAGTTAAGTCTTTGATTCTGCCTATTGTGACTTTTGGCTGTGAAATTTTTGCTGATTTGGATTGCGAATCTTTTCGCAAGCTCAACTTGGCCTTGAACTCTGTTACCAGATTTGTATTCAACCTTCGGAAATATGATCATGTTTCAAGTTTTCTTAAGAAAATTTTGGGATGTGACCTCCGAAGCTTTCTTAAATTTAAATCCCTGTCTTTTCTCATCAACTTAGTAAAAAGTAAATTACCCGTTTATCTGTCTGCTAATATTTGTTCTATGTCTTCGCGTAATCTATCCATCAAACCGAAAACTTATAGCTGTGTTAACTCGCGTCGTCAGTTTTTCATTTTTGCCGTAGCATGTTGGAATGGTCTTCCTTTGTCATTGAAAAACAAGATACAACAGAAACAATTTTTGTCCTTAGTTTTCTCTTATTTATCACAGTAAATTTAACCTTTTTTTTTTTTGTAATATCATGTAAATTTTTCTTTGCTTTAATTTTTTAATTATAATTTTTAAACTTGTGTAAAGTATGTATATAAAGTAAGAATCTTGTACTTGTACTATTTAAAAGAATTTTATTCTTACTGTACAGCGTTTCTTTTATGAATAAATAAAAATAAAAAAGAACCATTCGATTTAGGCGATGTAAACCAACAATTCCGCCAACCCGACCTGAACAAAGCGAAGTCAGCAGTATCAAAGCCAAAGTCTCACTGCTGAATATTTTGAAGTGGCAGGCGATGACCTGGTCAGGAGTATGCACCAGCTCATTTGCAAAATATGGTCGGAAGAAAGCATGCCCGATGAATGGAACCTCAGCATTGTTTCCCCGGTCCTCAAGAAAAGAGACCCTCTGAACTGTGTCAACTACAGAGGAATCAGTCTTCTTAGTATCGCAAACAAGATCTTCTCTGCCGTATTGTGTGAGCGTCTGAAGCCATTCGTCAATAACCAGATAGGTCCTTATCAGTGTGGCTTTAGGCCAGGAAAGTTCATCATAGACCTAAGCTTCACACTACGGCAGATCTTGGAGCCACTTTTTTTTCGACTTTAAGGCCGCGTATGACAGCATCTATAGGGAGGAGTTATATAGAGCCATGTATAGTTTTGGTATCCCTACCAAACTTGTCCGATTGTGTAGGATGACGATGGAGAACGCACGCTGCTCCATCAGGGTCGGAAAAGATCTCACCGATACATTCGATGCAAAAAATGGTTTTAGGCAAGGCGATGCACTGTCATGCGACTTCTTCAACATCGTTCTTGAAAGAATAAAGCAAAACTCCCACGTCAACACAAAAGGCACAATCTTTCAAAGCTCTGTCCAATTGCTCGGATATGCCGACGATATTGACATAATTGGAAGAACGCAGCGTGATGTCAATGGCGCGTTTATGAGCATTGAGACGTGTAACGAAGCGTTTAGCTTCCACACATGCTCATTACCCAATACGCAAACCCCCAACATCCACAACCCAAAATATTTTTTTTTTTTGACGTTACTTAATTTTATTGACCATGATTTCTTATATCTTACAACGTTATATAAAAATAAAACAGGTAATTTAAAAAAAAAAATAAGAAATTAGCAATAAAATAGTTAGGTGCATCCGGTTGTCCTAAGGACAAGAGTTGGATTTACCGCATATAAAGTTACAACATACAAATTTTAACAATATTGATGGGGATCTTATCAAAGAAGTAACAGGGATTTAATTACGAATTTGTATATAAATAATTACATATATAATGACACTAGAAAAATTTGATAAAATTTTTTTTTTTTTTTAAATCATATTGTTTATTAGAAATATTTAAGGTAGCGTATTCAGTAAGCTACTAATTACATCAAAGTTCAATGAAAACAATAAACTCTTAATATTTCTTAAATATGAAGATTTGATTGTATCACATCGGATTCTTTCCGGCAGGTTATTAAAAAGGCGAGGTGCAGTTACTACGTAGGAGTGAGAAAAGAGTGATTTTTTGACAGCAGGTACAAAAACTAGATGTCTTTTGTTGACTCGCAAATTATGAGATTCAAACGTCCTTGCAGCCAGATAGCCAGACTTTTCGAAGAATATTTTTAAGACTTTATAAAAATACAAATGCTGTAGTGGCAGAATTTTAAGGTTTATGAATAAATCAAAGCTTGGAGTTCGGCGGTTAACTCTGCAAATAATCCTAACGGCATGTTTTTGCTTGACTAATAAAGGTTCGATTTTATTGTTGTGTGTTCCAACCCAGCAGGAGAGGCCGTATTACAGTTTGGATTTAAAAAGGCCATTGTATACTAAACTCAGAATAGATCGACTGCAATAGATACTCAAATGGTATAATTGCCTCACAACCTTATTCAGATATTCTTTTAAGTTGTAAGTATGGTTCTTCCAACTCATCCGAAAATCTAATAACAAACCTAGGTACTTAAAGCTTTCGACTTGCTCAATTTCAAAACAACTGTTAGAACATACCAAGTTTTAATTTAAAGTTAAAGAAACATGTTTGCAATCATTTAATGAAAACTTTGAACAACCAGGGGAATGGTATGAAAAAGTTATATCGTCACAGACATTTCCCATTAAATTAAAAATCATAAATTTTGTTTTGTCACTAATGACAAGACGATGCAGGTAAAACCATTTGCGAAGAATCTCTAAATCAGTATTTACATCAATAACTAACAGGAAATAGTTTTTTGATGAGTAGGACAGAGCGGTATCATCTGCAAAGGCTGTAATTTTACCTTTAAATGGTTGAAAAAAAAAGAGAGTTGACAAAAACTAAGAACAGAATTGGACCCAAAACCGATCCTTGAGGAACGCCCATGTATATAAGCCTTTCAGAACTTAATTTGCCTTGAATTCTTACCTTTTGTTTTCTGTTCATTAGATAAGAAGCAAACCAATCATATACCTTACCTCTAATACTGGCTTTGTACAATTTACTGAGTAACAGGGTATGGTCTACTAAATCAAAGGCTTTGGCTATATCAATAAACAGGGAAGAGGGTATCTCTGAGTTGTTCAAACTAAGGTAAATTTCACTACATAATTTTAATAGAGCATCTTCCGTAGACTTACCGCTCAAAAATCCGTATTGATGGCTGCTGAAAAAGTTATTTCTTTTAAAGAAAGAAATCATTCTGTATTTCATCCCTTTTTCGAAGACTTTTGAAAAAACTGAAAGGAGTGATATTGGACGATAATTATTTAAGCTTGAAGTAGGTCCTTTTTTATGCAATGGTATAACAACTGCACTTTTTAATGCATTAGGAAAAACACCCTTATGCAAACTGAAATTGAAAATATGACATAAAACATCAGATATGAAAAAAGAAATTTGTTTCAAAACTTTGCTAGATATCATGTCTTCAGAAGTCGAGTTTGAATTTTTTAACGAATTGATGATATTATGAATTTCATGGGAGGTAAAATCATTAAAAAAGAAACTTTCTGAATTCATACTATCATCTTTCAAATTATTGTCGCAACACAACGCACTAGAGTTAGACTGAAAGTTATACATATTGTGATGAAATATATTTGCAAGAAAATCGTTGAATAAATTCGCTACTTTTTCAGAGGCGCACACCAATGTGCTGTTACATTCAATAGAAAAGCCTACTTCAGTTTTATTTCTATTCAAAATATCGTTTACGATCTCCCACTCCTTTTTTGAGTTTCCTAAATTTTCGCTTAATTTATTTCTATAATAAGAGTCTCTACAGAGAGGAATTTCAGATTTAAATTCCAAGCAAAGTTTTTCGTAGAGAGTTTTCAGTCTTGTATTATTCGGATGCTTTTTAAGACAGTTCTGTAGCTTTTTCTTCTTATTTATCTTTTTTAGAAAAGGTATATTCATCCATGGTTTACGACACGTTAATTTTAAATCTTTACTTTCACGGACTAGGCAGTTGTTTGAAATGTGTAACTGGAGTTTAGCTAGAAAAATATCGAAAGCCAAAGACGGGTCTTGTGCATCAAAAACGTCATCCCAGAACTCATAAGTCAAATCAGATTTAAGGGTTACAAAATTAATTCTGTGATTCTGTTTCGAAAAAGATTGACATGTCCTAGAAACAACGTTGTCAAACTGAAGACTTATTAATTTATGATCAGTTATTTTGAAATCAAATACATCAGCCCTATAGTTTCTGTCATTATTCCTTTGAAATTTAATAAAAGCATGATCTAAGCACGCTGATCCTCTTGTCGGTTTATTTACCATTGACATAAAACCATAAGACGACAAAACAGCAAGGTAATTATCTGTAGCAGATTCTTCAGACAATAAGTCAATATTAAAATCGCCAAGCAGTATTTGGTTCTTGCATCTTTGATTGCCCAAAAACACAGAAAATTCATCCACGAAATTCATAACACTAAAGAAATTGAATCTGTACACACAAACAAAACAGAATGAAACACCTGCTATCTCACAACTAATGGTTATCAAATCAGCAGTATTGAGTTTAGGAAAAACAATATCACACGGAATATCACTACGACAAAAAACCGCAACTCCACCCGCTGCATAAGGTTCCTATTATGAGTAGCGAATCGAACGTTCGATTGGAAGCGAATGTTTTTGCGAGCTTCTTTTATAGCGGTATTGAAGGTTGTAGAAACAAAAACTTTGTAGAAAACTTTTTTTTTCGACGTTTAAGGTTTGTCAGATAAAAGAATGGACGAAGTTTAATGATAATAATCCAATAAATGAGTTTCTCTAAAACATTCGCTTCCAGTCGAACGTTCGATTCGCTACTCATAATAGGGACCTAAGTTTCATTACAACATGCACTAAATGTATAATTAGGGATTTTATAATTTGAGACTTCGCAATCAAATATCCATATTTCAGAAAGAAAAAGAAAATCAGGTAAATGATTTAAGGAAGCTAAATGAGCCAAAAGAACATCAAAGTTTTTTCTAATACTACGAATATTTTGGTGAATGACAGAAAAGCTGCAATGATTTACATTCATATGTTCGATACAAAGGCATTTAAGTTCGTTATCATTTATACTATCAAATGAGCTATTAGAATCAAATTCATGAATACTATTATCTAAATTGTTACTACTGTTAACATTATTGTTAGTTATCACTTTTTTAAATAAATTTAGGTATCAAAATTGTTTTTATAAAAATTTTCAAAATTTTTTATCTTAATAGAATTTTCACCTTCCTTCCTTCTTATAAATACCGATGAATTACGAACCCATACAAATATACATCTTTTTTGTTGTTTCAATTCCTTAGCCTTCTTTAAAAGAGAACGAGTATAAGGAGTGAGACTGTCGTTTATATAAATATTTGATTTCCCTTTGTTGTTGTTTTGGGCATCGAAGATGTTTGACTTGCTGATGATTTAAAATTCTATCGCTGTATAAAGTCGATTGATGATTGCCTTTTTTTACAAGAAGAACTTCATAAGCTTACTGATTGGTGTATGTTAAATCAATTGTTTTTGAATGTTTCAAAGTGTCAATGTTTTTCGTTTTTCCGTTTGTCATCACCAATTTTCTTTGAGTACAAAATTACAAACCAAGCTCTTGAAAGAGTATCTGAAAAAAAAAGATCTTGGTGTAATCTTCGATTTTAGATTAAACTTTGTTAGACATATTGAGTATATTGTTGCTAAAGTTAATTCAATGCTGGGGTTTGTCAAACGCAATTCAACGGACTTTATAGATCCATACACGCTTAAATCACTTTATTCTGCTTATGTTAGATCCATTTTAGAATACTGCACTGTAATTTGGAATCCCTGTTACATGATTCATTCCTTTAGAATTGAACGGGTACAAAGAAAATTTACGAGGTATGTAGTTTGGAAACTAGGTTTGAACATCGAAATGCCACCCTATTCTACAAGATGTCAACTTATCGGTATTCATTCTCTTGAAAACAGACGTAAAATCTTTTCTGTAATGTTTACCTTCGATATTTTGTCGCATCATATTAAGTGTCCCTTTCTCTTGTCCTTACTTAATCTCTATGTTCCATACAGGCTGCTGAGAAGCCGTTCTTTAAGCTAGTCCTAAACGACGAACATGCTCGCCAAGCATGCTCGTGCTCGCCATATTTTCATCGTCTAGGGGTTGGTTGGCAAGCCGCACGCTGTTGGCGAAAATTTTCGATTTTGTCATGTTCGTTGGCTTCGTTGTTTGCCATGTAGGGCCATGCTCGCGAGCAAACCGGTTTTTTACTATGAAGCAAACCTCATTTCTGCTGTGGACGTCGTCGTGTGCATATCGCGGATAAAGTAAAAAGGCAACAGACAGCCACAATTTAATAGAAGAATACACACGTTTACGCTGTGGGGAATAAACATGAAAGGAATGCTCGGCAAATGCGTTTGTCGTCTATGGGATAATGCAAACGAGCATGCTCGGCGAGCATGTTCGTCGTTTAGGACTAGCTTTATTACGGGAAAATGAACACAGGGTTAATTATGCGCGTAATGAGCCGATATCTCGCTGTGTAAGAGAAACGAATAGCTAAACGATAGTTATTGATATCAACTTTCATAACAGTAGACTAAATCTTAAACGCATGCTATTACTGCATTTTTTAAGTTGATTATAGAATGTACATATATAACACGTTGCTATATTTATATTGTTTTTTGCCTGTATGTATATTATTCTCTCGCATACTTAGTTCGTTAGTCTTTAAGAAGATGTTTGTATCTCTGATTGATGTAAAATAAACTAAACTAAACTAAACTAAAAATTTTTCTCATTGACCTCTTAAATATAAAATGTATTGAAAGTAGTTACAGGCTTAAGGCAAGGCGACAAACTTTCATGCGATTTTTTCGACATCATACTTGAAAAGATTGTAAGAAACTCTAACGTCAGCAGCAGAGGAACAATCTTTCAAAAGTCTGTACAATTACTCGCCTATGCAGACGATATTGACGTAATGGGAAGAAATAAGTTCTGTCTGTAAGTGTAAGTAAGTGATGTCATAAGTTCTTTTGCGAGTATTGAAACAGAAGCGGCAAAAATGGGTTTGATGGTTAATGAGGGCAAAACGGAGTATATGTTGTCATCAAACAAGGACACAGAACAACGACGAATTGGACACAACGTCACAATAGACAGACATAACTTCGAGGTAGTACAGGACTTCGTCTACCTAGGATCCGCTGTAGACACGGACAACAACATCAGTGCGGAGATCAAACGGAGAATAACTCTTGCCAACCGTTGCTTCTTTGGGTAAAGAAGGCAATTGACAACTGTACCGCGACATGGGCACAGCCAGAAGAGTACACATCGCGAGGCTACGATGGTTGGGTCATGTAGAGCGGATGGACCCCAACGCTCCGGCTCGACGGGTTTTCGAAAGCACATTGCAGGGAAATTGCGGAAGGGGAAGACCTTGTCCTAGGTGGCGGAATCAAGTGGATGAAGACCTCAACCGACTTAGAGTGCGAAACTGGAGAGAGCTCGCCCGAAATCGAAGTCGTTATAGAAGGATGTTGGATGAGACCCAGGTTCACCCCGAACTGTAATGCCCGCCTAAATAAGTAAGTAAGAAAGTAGTTACAGTTTATCAGAATAAAAAAAAAAAAAAAATATTACTTATACGCCAGAGTCAATAGTATACACTTAGGAAAATGTATCAAAAATGTGTTTTTTGTGCTCTGATTAATAAAAGAATTATACTTTTGTCTAAATTAATTTCAAAACAAACAAAACAAATCCGTATTTGATAAAAAAAGCATTTTTTAATGAAAATTGAAATATTATTATTATTTTCGGCACATCATGTTGCTTACTAACAAAACAGAGGTCTGCATAAATGTAAACAAGCAAACACTTAATAATAAAATATGATTTACTAAATACAATTCATAAAACCGACAACTGAACCAAGTAAGGGCAACGA
Organism: Melanostoma scalare; assembly: GCA_949752695.1. NCBI lineage: Eukaryota > Metazoa > Arthropoda > Insecta > Diptera > Syrphidae > Melanostoma > Melanostoma scalare. The sequence goes on along the minus strand of OX456985.1, from coordinate 135,721,970 downwards.
CCCCAGTCAGCTGGTCAATTGCTTCAACCATTTAACACACATTACATGATACACGGCATATAAGTTCTAATGCGCCGTGAATCTAGACAACTTGGACATTTGGAAATGGAAGTAAGTCAATGTATGTAAATATACATTATATAAGGACGTTAGGAGACGTTAAAATGAAAACTTAAATATATAAATAACAACACTAGAATATAATAAACAAAAGAAACATAATTTAAACAAATTAAACAAAACATAAAAACCATATTCAGCCAGTGGAAGGAAAATACCACAACCATCATCACAATTGGATGATATGTACTTATAAATGCACCCAGTGCATATATTAAATCGTCGATTTCACAATAAGCATGGCAAATTATCAACACAAAAGGTTACAACTAATAACAGCATTAATAAATAACAACTAATAGCAAATTAATAACAAATAAATGAACTAAAAATTAATCGAATAAAATTTGGAGAACAAAGCCAAAACACACAAGCATCAAAATACATTCGATAGTCGAAACAACAAACTAGTGTCGACTTAACGTTTGACATCTCCAAATGCGCTCACTTAAAATAGCTCAGGCCGTGTTCAATGAGGTTCACAAAATTGAATATATGCGATTGGGTGATCTACTACAATTTGGGCGCAAATCATTTGGAGTTGCTATAAAGTTGAAATAAAGTCTGCTTGTAAAATTATCGCCTTATTATTCCAATTGATTTATATTAGTTTTCGCAAACAATATTAAATACATTTTCTCTTTCCATGTGAGATACTAAGGTCTGGATGTATATAATGGAAGAAATTGAGCTGGACCACAAGGACACGATCGTTTACTTCGTCACTGGGGAGGAGAATGTTGAATGCTATCATCGATTGGATGTCATCCCAAAGGCTGTATACGTTCACTCATATTCAATATTGAACGTCAACCTACAAAACTTTCTATGACTTTGAAGCTTATGTCACAAATTAGGAAGGTTAAATAAAGGTCTTCACTTGAAGTTTTTACACCGAAGGTTTTGGATGTGTATAATTTATGAGTTTGAGTTTTGAGATATTTTATGCGAGTTTTAGAAAAGAGTTTTAGAAAGAGAATCGAGTTTTTAAAGAGAAACGTTTTAAACGATAAACACTCGGGTTCTGCCATTGCCGTAATTGTTGTTTTCTTTTTCTTCAGGTGGGTGAGTTTAAAAACGGAGTGGACTTGTTAATAGTCCCTGCTCGGGCGCCAAATTGTGACGTGCTTTGCTTTTCCAGCCAGGGTAAAAGCTCACGGCACGCCAGGGTCCTTTCTGAAGAAAGACACGTTAAACTTCAGCTTATTTTAACAACTCTTTATTTGTTCAACAATTCTTTGAAGATAAAAATGACAAAATGGTTAGAACACGTTCGGTAGGTCCAGTATATATTAGTTCGTAGACGGTGTATCAGCTGCTTCCCGTGAGATTCAGCGGCGGTAGCTAAAGTTCTCTCGATTGGCGTGTCCCTCGGAATTACGAGAGGTGGCAACAGCGAAGGCGGCACGGCGGTAGTAGAATATCGGTGGTCGGTAGGCAATGATGAACGGAAGGTCCGTGTCGTCCTCCTGTAGAAAGAAAGCAGAACTAGTCTTTATCTGATTAGGAGGCTTACAAGTATTAATCGCTGCTTTTGGCGGCAATCGGCTCACTGGTATAAAAATACCTGGCGGTAGTTCAAAAAGGTTGACAGGTTTCTCTTAGGCCCTTTGTCAGGCGCTGATTAGGCTCACGAGTACTAATCGGTGCCCTCGGCGGCAATCGGCTCACAGGTATAAAAATAACTGGCAGTAGTTCAAAGGGTTGACAGGATTCTCTGAGGCCCTCTGTCAGGCGCTGGTTAGGCTCACGAGTACTAATCGGTGCCCTCGGTGGCAATCGGCTCACAGGTATAGAAATACCTGGCAGTAATTCAAAGGGTTGACAGGTCTCTCTGAGGCCCTCTGTCAGGCGCTGGTTAGAATAGGAAGTATGTCCAATGGAACACAGGTATAAGTCTGTGCCCCTGGTGGCAATCAGCTCACAGGTATAAAAAATACCTGACAGTAATTCAAAAAATTTGACAGGTTTCTCTGAGGCCCTCTGTCAGTCGCTGGTTAGAATAATAGGAAGTATATCATATGGAACACAGGAATTAATCTTTGCCAATGGTGGGACAATACGTAAGACTCTATATATTTATAATTTTATTCCTTGTTGAATAATATTATTTTTTTCTTACCCTTACTGCTGCTGCTGCTGGAGAGATGCGCACGCTTTGACTCGTGTCGGAAGACTGTGTTTTTCTAGATTAGATTTTAGATTTAGATTTGTTTTTATTTCGCTAAGTCTTATATGCAATTGACTTAAAACTAGGCTTATGACTAACTATTACTAGATTGTTGGCACAGAAGAGGCCTAACTTATTTCTACTGTCTAAAGGGATGGTTTTTATAAAATAAAATACATATTTTTGTCTACTTAATCAACTACATGAAAATAAAATAAAATAAAAATATCGTGACTTAAAGTCTTGAAAAATAAAATAAAATAAAAATAATATGAGCTCCATGGCTCATCCCCTGTCGTGTCCACTGTCTGCTTTTTCGTAGAAAGGTCTTCCTTCGTTGAATAATACACCATGGAATCTGGCATCGATGATTGCTCTCGGGAATAGATACCTATGGCTAGTGTTAATTTCTTCCTGCAGTAGCTGTTGCACTTCTAGGTTTTAATGTCCTTCGAGGTTCCTCAAGATTCGGCTGGATAGCTCCATCATATATTGGTCTACTGGTACCATGTCAGCTGCCTCTTATACCATCTTAGTTGGCCAGTACTTCCTCGTGAGGGGGTTCCTATGAAGTCCAGTGCAAACTCTGAGTATTTTCCTCTCGAAGAGCTTGATTTTCTTCATGGTTGACGGTGAGATGGTGAACCAGACCGGGCAGGCATATGTGATGGCGGGCCTGATGAGTTGCTTGTACAGGAGTAGTTTTGTCATCTTGCTGAGTCCATACTGCTTCCTTAGTAGAGGATGTATCAGGTGAAACGCGAAACTGGCGCGTTTCAAAATAGCTGTGGCGTGTTTGTTGAACTTCATCCGGTAGGTGAAGTTTACACCCAGATATTTGGCAATGTCCTTTGTTGTGACAACTGTGCTGTCTGGAAATCCGAAGGTGATTTTCCTACTCCTTTCAGCGATTCTTCTTCAGTCCTTGTCTGCGGACTGTGTTTTTGTATGACGGCACTCGCTCTTTTATACATCTCCATCTGTGCAGAAATGGTGTAGGACTCACCTCACTGCAGTAATTGGTGTCGACTCACCTCACGGCTGTTTCCCCATGACTATTTTCAGACGAAACAGCTGTTCGCCTGGTTGGTGTTCTGGCTTAAAGGTTGTGGCTCGTACTAATGGATAGTATTATGGTGGACAGTGGATGATATAATAATATGATATGATATAAAAACCAAAATATATAAATAGTTAAAAGTGGATAAGAATCCGAAAAGCATTTGTACTCTTAAACAAATCATGAAGTGTGTTCTGGGTGATTTAATTTTCGATCGAAGTGATCTAAAAGTTCGTTGTAACACCTGTAATCAGTTTTGTCATGCAAGGTGCGCCAATCTAAAAATAAATTAAATTGAATACATGTACAAAAACAAAATTAGTCACAAGTGTGCTGTATGCTAGAAACAGCGCAGAGAATCAGTATCCAGTGATCAATTGCCATTAAAAAAGTGCACAATAGAACCGGTTTTCAATAAAATTCATTTTACGAGAAACTCTCCATCTACTTCTGATGCTGCCGAGGCTTTTAATGCTGTTAATGTTGACGTCGAAGACGAAGCTTTTGTTGACGATGCTTCTGCTGCTGCTGTCCCTCCTGCTAACATCGCTGGGGCCCCTCCTGCTGAAGCTGGTATACCAACTGCCTCTGCCGTTTTTCCATCATTAAACAATGATCAAGAAATTACTTTGTCAATGCTTTTTAATGAAATTCTTAAACTCCAAACAATCAATAGTGATGCATTTGCAAAAATTCACTCTCTGAAGGAACGCAACGTCATTCTCACCAACACTGTTCATTCTTTGGAGGCTAAATTGAATGCATTGGAACAAAGAGGGAAGCAGTGTGATGTTGACATTGTCGGTATACCAAATTTGAATTCTACGAATGCAGTGGAAAAGGTAATTCAACTCATTACTGAAGGTATAGGTGAACAAATTCAAAGTAATGAAATTGAATCATGCTATGTGAAGTCTGTGAAGCGGAATTCCAATGGCATTAGTAGCTCTAACGTGTCCAACATTGCATGCATTAAGTTTTCTTGTCGATCAAAAAAAGAAAAAATAATGAACAAGTTGCGGTCTGGCAAAATTAAACTTAAGTCAAACATCTTCGATGCCCAAAACAAAAAAAAAAAAAAAAAATAATGAACAAGTTGCGGTCTGGCAAAATTAAACTTAAGTCAAACATCTTCGATGCCCAAAACAACAACAAAGGGAAATCAAATATTTATATAAACGACAGTCTCACTCCTTATACTCGTTCTCTTTTAAAGAAGGCTAAGGAATTGAAACAACAAAAAAGATGTATATTTGTATGGGTTCGTAATTCATCGGTATTTATAAGAAGGAAGGAAGGTGAAAATTCTATTAAGATAAAAAATTTTGAAAATTTTTATAAAAACAATTTTGATACCTAAATTTATTTAAAAAAGTGATAACTAACAATAATGTTAACAGTAGTAACAATTTAGATAATAGTATTCATGAATTTGATTCTAATAGCTCATTTGATAGTATAAATGATAACGAACTTAAATGCCTTTGTATCGAACATATGAATGTAAATCATTGCAGCTTTTCTGTCATTCACCAAAATATTCGTAGTATTAGAAAAAACTTTGATGTTCTTTTGGCTCATTTAGCTTCCTTAAATCATTTACCTGATTTTCTTTTTCTTTCTGAAATATCCATATTTCAGAAAGAAAAAGAAAATCAGGTAAATGATTTAAGGAAGCTAAATGAGCCAAAAGAACATCAAAGTTTTTTCTAATACTACGAATATTTTGGTGAATGACAGAAAAGCTGCAATGATTTACATTCATATGTTCGATACAAAGGCATTTAAGTTCGTTATCATTTATACTATCAAATGAGCTATTAGAATCAAATTCATGAATACTATTATCTAAATTGTTACTACTGTTAACATTATTGTTAGTTATCACTTTTTTAAATAAATTTAGGTATCAAAATTGTTTTTATAAAAATTTTCAAAATTTTTTATCTTAATAGAATTTTCACCTTCCTTCCTTCTTATAAATACCGATGAATTACGAACCCATACAAATATACATCTTTTTTGTTGTTTCAATTCCTTAGCCTTCTTTAAAAAAGAACGAGTATAAGGAGTGAGACTGTCGTTTATATAAATATTTGATTTCCCTTTGTTGTTGTTTTGGGCATCGAAGATGTTTGACTTAAGTTTAATTTTGCCAGACCGCAACTTGTTCATTATTTTTTTTTTTTTTTTTTGTTTTGGGCATCGAAGATGTTTGACTTAAGTTTAATTTTGCCAGACCGCAACTTGTTCATTATTTTTTCTTTTTTTGATCGACAAGAAAACTTAATGCATGCAATGTTGGACACGTTAGAGCTACTAATGCCATTGGAATTCCGCTTCACAGACTTCACATAGCATGATTCAATTTCATTACTTTGAATTTGTTCACCTATACCTTCAGTAATGAGTTGAACTACCTTTTCCACTGCATTCGTAGAATTCAAATTTGGTATACCGACAATGTCAACATCACACTGCTTCCCTCTTTGTTCCAATGCATTCAATTTAGCCTCCAAAGAATGAACAGTGTTGGTGAGAATGACGTTGCGTTCCTTCAGAGAGTGAATTTTTGCAAATGCATCACTATTGATTGTTTGGAGTTTAAGAATTTCATTAAAAAGCATTGACAAAGTAATTTCTTGATCATTGTTTAATGATGGAAAAACGGCAGAGGCAGTTGGTATACCAGCTTCAGCAGGAGGGGCCCCAGCGATGTTAGCAGGAGGGACAGCAGCAGCAGAAGCATCGTCAACAAAAGCTTCGTCTTCGACGTCAACATTAACAGCATTAAAAGCCTCGGCAGCATCAGAAGTAGATGGAGAGTTTCTCGTAAAATGAATTTTATTGAAAACCGGTTCTATTGTGCACTTTTTTAATGGCAATTGATCACTGGATACTGATTCTCTGCGCTGTTTCTAGCATACAGCACACTTGTGACTAATTTTGTTTTTGTACATGTATTCAATTTAATTTATTTTTAGATTGGCGCACCTTGCATGACAAAACTGATTACAGGTGTTACAACGAACTTTTAGATCACTTCGATCGAAAATTAAATCACCCAGAACACACTTCATGATTTGTTTAAGAGTACAAATGCTTTTCGGATTCTTATCCACTTTTAACTATTTATATATTTTGGTTTTTATATCATATCATATTATTATATCATCCACTGTCCACCATAATACTATCCATTAGTACGAGCCACAACCTTTAAGCCAGAACACCAACCAGGCGAACAGCTGTTTCGTCTGAAAATAGTCATGGGGAAACAGCCGTGAGGTGAGTCGACACCAATTACTGCAGTGAGGTGAGTCCTACACCATTTCTGCACAGATGGAGATGTATAAAAGAGCGAGTGCCGTCATACAAAAACACAGTCCGCAGACAAGGACTGAAGAAGAATCGCTGAAAGGAGTAGGAAAATCACCTTCGGATTTCCAGACAGCACAGTTGTCACAACAAAGGACATTGCCAAATATCTGGGTGTAAACTTCACCTACCGGATGAAGTTCAACAAACACGCCACAGCTATTTTGAAACGCGCCAGTTTCGCGTTTCACCTGATACATCCTCTACTAAGGAAGCAGTATGGACTCAGCAAGATGACAAAACTACTCCTGTACAAGCAACTCATCAGGCCCGCCATCACATATGCCTGCCCGGTCTGGTTCACCATCTCACCGTCAACCATGAAGAAAATCAAGCTCTTCGAGAGGAAAATACTCAGAGTTTGCACTGGACTTCATAGGAACCCCCTCACGAGGAAGTACTGGCCAACTAAGATGGTATAAGAGGCAGCTGACATGGTACCAGTAGACCAATATATGATGGAGCTATCCAGCCGAATCTTGAGGAACCTCGAAGGACATTAAAACCTAGAAGTGCAACAGCTACTGCAGGAAGAAATTAACACTAGCCATAGGTATCTATTCCCGAGAGCAATCATCGATGCCAGATTCCATGGTGTATTATTCAACGAAGGAAGACCTTTCTACGAAAAAGCAGACAGTGGACACGACAGGGGATGAGCCATGGAGCTCATATTATTTTTATTTTATTTTATTTTTCAAGACTTTAAGTCACGATATTTTTATTTTATTTTATTTTCATGTAGTTGATTAAGTAGACAAAAATATGTATTTTATTTTATAAAAACCATCCCTTTAGACAGTAGAAATAAGTTAGGCCTCTTCTGTGCCAACAATCTAGTAATAGTTAGTCATAAGCCTAGTTTTAAGTCAATTGCATATAAGACTTAGCGAAATAAAAACAAATCTAAATCTAAAATCTAATCTAGAAAAACACAGTCTTCCGACACGAGTCAAAGCGTGCGCATCTCTCCAGCAGCAGCAGCAGTAAGGGTAAGAAAAAAATAATATTATTCAACAAGGAATAAAATTATAAATATATAGAGTCTTACGTATTGTCCCACCATTGGCAAAGATTAATTCCTGTGTTCCATATGATATACTTCCTATTATTCTAACCAGCGACTGACAGAGGGCCTCAGAGAAACCTGTCAAATTTTTTGAATTACTGTCAGGTATTTTTTATACCTGTGAGCTGATTGCCACCAGGGGCACAGACTTATACCTGTGTTCCATTGGACATACTTCCTATTCTAACCAGCGCCTGACAGAGGGCCTCAGAGAGACCTGTCAACCCTTTGAATTACTGCCAGGTATTTCTATACCTGTGAGCCGATTGCCACCGAGGGCACCGATTAGTACTCGTGAGCCTAACCAGCGCCTGACAGAGGGCCTCAGAGAATCCTGTCAACTCTTTGAACTACTGCCAGTTATTTTTATACCTGTGAGCCGATTGCCGCCGAGGGCACCGATTAGTACTCGTGAGCCTAATCAGCGCCTGACAAAGGGCCTAAGAGAAACCTGTCAACCTTTTTGAACTACCGCCAGGTATTTTTATACCAGTGAGCCGATTGCCGCCAAAAGCAGCGATTATACTTGTAAGCCTCCTAATCAGATAAAGACTAGTTCTGCTTTCTTTCTACAGGAGGACGACACGGACCTTCCGTTCATCATTGCCTACCGACCACCGATATTCTACTACCGCCGTGCCGCCTTCGCTGTTGCCACCTCTCGTAATTCCGAGGGACACGCCAATCGAGAGAACTTTAGCTACCGCCGCTGAATCTCACGGGAAGCAGCTGATACACCGTCTACGAACTAATATATACTGGACCTACCGAACGTGTTCTAACCATTTTGTCATTTTTATCTTCAAAGAATTGTTGAACAAATAAAGAGTTGTTAAAATAAGCTGAAGTTTAACGTGTCTTTCTTCAGAAAGGACCCTGGCGTGCCGTGAGCTTTTACCCTGGCTGGAAAAGCAAAGCACGTCACAATTTGGCGCCCGAGCAGGGACTATTAACAATTCCACTCCGTTTTTAAACTCACCCACCTGAAGAAAAAGAAAACAACAATTACGGCAATGGCAGAACCCGAGTGTTTATCGTTTAAAACGTTTCTCTTTAAAAACTCGATTCTCTTTCTAAAACTCTTTTCTAAAACTCGCATAAAATATCTCAAAACTCAAACTCATAAATTATACACATCCAAAACCTTCGGTGTAAAAACTTCAAGTGAAGACCTTTATTTAACCTTCCTAATTTGTGACATAAGCTTCAAAGTCATAGAAAGTTTTATAGGTTGACGTTCAATATTGAATATGAGTGAACGTATACAGCCTTTGGGATGACATCCAATCGATGATAGCATTCAACATTCTTCTCCCCAGTGACGAAGTAAACGATCGTGTCCTTGTGGTCCAGCTCAATTTCTTCCATTATATACATCCAGACCTTAGTATCTCACATGGAAAGAGAAAATGTATTTAATATTGTTTGCGAAAACTAATATAAATCAATTGGAATAATAAGGCGATAATTTTACAAGCAGACTTTATTTCAACTTTATAGCAACTCCAAATGATTTGCGCCCAAATTGTAGTAGATCACCCAATCGCATATATTCAATTTTGTGAACCTCATTGAACACGGCCTGAGCTATTTTAAGTGAGCGCATTTGGAGATGTCAAACGTTAAGTCGACACTAGTTTGTTGTTTCGACTATCGAATGTATTTTGATGCTTGTGTGTTTTGGCTTTGTTCTCCAAATTTTATTCGATTAATTCTTAGTTCATTTATTTGTTATTAATTTGCTATTAGTTGTTATTTATTAATGCTGTTATTAGTTGTAACCTTTTGTGTTGATAATTTGCCATGCTTATTGTGAAATCGACGATTTAATATATGCACTGGGTGCATTTATAAGTACATATCATCCAATTGTGATGATGGTTGTGGTATTTTCCTTCCACTGGCTGAATATGGTTTTTATGTTTTGTTTAATTTGTTTAAATTATGTTTCTTTTGTTTATTATATTCTAGTGTTGTTATTTATATATTTAAGTTTTCATTTTAACGTCTCCTAACGTCCTTATATAATGTATATTTACATACATTGACTTACTTCCATTTCCAAATGTCCAAGTTGTCTAGATTCACGGCGCATTAGAACTTATATGCCGTGTATCATGTAATGTGTGTTAAATGGTTGAAGCAATTGACCAGCTGACTGGGGTCGTTGCCCTTACTTGGTTCAGTTGTCGGTTTTATGAATTGTATTTAGTAAATCATATTTTATTATTAAGTGTTTGCTTGTTTACATTTATGCAGACCTCTGTTTTGTTAGTAAGCAACATGATGTGCCGAAAATAATAATAATATTTCAATTTTCATTAAAAAATGCTTTTTTTATCAAATACGGATTTGTTTTGTTTGTTTTGAAATTAATTTAGACAAAAGTATAATTCTTTTATTAATCAGAGCACAAAAAACACATTTTTGATACATTTTCCTAAGTGTATACTATTGACTCTGGCGTATAAGTAATATTTTTTTTTTTTTTTTATTCTGATAAACTGTAACTACTTTCTTACTTACTTATTTAGGCGGGCATTACAGTTCGGGGTGAACCTGGGTCTCATCCAACATCCTTCTATAACGACTTCGATTTCGGGCGAGCTCTCTCCAGTTTCGCACTCTAAGTCGGTTGAGGTCTTCATCCACTTGATTCCGCCACCTAGGACAAGGTCTTCCCCTTCCGCAATTTCCCTGCAATGTGCTTTCGAAAACCCGTCGAGCCGGAGCGTTGGGGTCCATCCGCTCTACATGACCCAACCATCGTAGCCTCGCGATGTGTACTCTTCTGGCTGTGCCCATGTCGCGGTACAGTTGTCAATTGCCTTCTTTACCCAAAGAAGCAACGGTTGGCAAGAGTTATTCTCCGTTTGATCTCCGCACTGATGTTGTTGTCCGTGTCTACAGCGGATCCTAGGTAGACGAAGTCCTGTACTACCTCGAAGTTATGTCTGTCTATTGTGACGTTGTGTCCAATTCGTCGTTGTTCTGTGTCCTTGTTTGATGACAACATATACTCCGTTTTGCCCTCATTAACCATCAAACCCATTTTTGCCGCTTCTGTTTCAATACTCGCAAAAGAACTTATGACATCACTTACTTACACTTACAGACAGAACTTATTTCTTCCCATTACGTCAATATCGTCTGCATAGGCGAGTAATTGTACAGACTTTTGAAAGATTGTTCCTCTGCTGCTGACGTTAGAGTTTCTTACAATCTTTTCAAGTATGATGTCGAAAAAATCGCATGAAAGTTTGTCGCCTTGCCTTAAGCCTGTAACTACTTTCAATACATTTTATATTTAAGAGGTCAATGAGAAAAATTTTTAGTTTAGTTTAGTTTAGTTTATTTTACATCAATCAGAGATACAAACATCTTCTTAAAGACTAACGAACTAAGTATGCGAGAGAATAATATACATACAGGCAAAAAACAATATAAATATAGCAACGTGTTATATATGTACATTCTATAATCAACTTAAAAAATGCAGTAATAGCATGCGTTTAAGATTTAGTCTACTGTTATGAAAGTTGATATCAATAACTATCGTTTAGCTATTCGTTTCTCTTACACAGCGAGATATCGGCTCATTACGCGCATAATTAACCCTGTGTTCATTTTCCCGTAATAAAGCTAGTCCTAAACGACGAACATGCTCGCCGAGCATGCTCGTTTGCATTATCCCATAGACGACAAACGCATTTGCCGAGCATTCCTTTCATGTTTATTCCCCACAGCGTAAACGTGTGTATTCTTCTATTAAATTGTGGCTGTCTGTTGCCTTTTTACTTTATCCGCGATATGCACACGACGACGTCCACAGCAGAAATGAGGTTTGCTTCATAGTAAAAAACCGGTTTGCTCGCGAGCATGGCCCTACATGGCAAACAACGAAGCCAACGAACATGACAAAATCGAAAATTTTCGCCAACAGCGTGCGGCTTGCCAACCAACCCCTAGACGATGAAAATACGGCGAGCACGAGCATGCTTGGCGAGCATGTTCGTCGTTTAGGACTAGCTTAAAGAACGGCTTCTCAGCAGCCTGTATGGAACATAGAGATTAAGTAAGGACAAGAGAAAGGGACACTTAATATGATGCGACAAAATATCGAAGGTAAACATTACAGAAAAGATTTTACGTCTGTTTTCAAGAGAATGAATACCGATAAGTTGACATCTTGTAGAATAGGGTGGCATTTCGATGTTCAAACCTAGTTTCCAAACTACATACCTCGTAAATTTTCTTTGTACCCGTTCAATTCTAAAGGAATGAATCATGTAACAGGGATTCCAAATTACAGTGCAGTATTCTAAAATGGATCTAACATAAGCAGAATAAAGTGATTTAAGCGTGTATGGATCTATAAAGTCCGTTGAATTGCGTTTGACAAACCCCAGCATTGAATTAACTTTAGCAACAATATACTCAATATGTCTAACAAAGTTTAATCTAAAATCGAAGATTACACCAAGATCTTTTTTTTTCAGATACTCTTTCAAGAGCTTGGTTTGTAATTTTGTACTCAAAGAAAATTGGTGATGACAAACGGAAAAACGAAAAACATTGACACTTTGAAACATTCAAAAACAATTGATTTAACATACACCAATCAGTAAGCTTATGAAGTTCTTCTTGTAAAAAAAGGCAATCATCAATCGACTTTATACAGCGATAGAATTTTAAATCATCAGCAAAGAGCAGACTGAACGAATTTGTAAAAATATCAGGCATGTCGTTGATGAACAAAAGAAAAAGAAGTGGACCAAGATGGCTACCTTGAGGAACACCAGAGGGTATCAGAATAGGCCTTGAAAGAAATTGGTCAATCGACACCAACTGAATTCGCCCTATAAGATAGGATTGAATCCATTTTAAAATATTTGAATGGAAGCCAAGCCATTCCAATTTATTTATCAAAATATTATGACTTACTCTATCGAAAGCCTTTGCGAAGTCCGTACAAATCACATCAACCTGGTAACCCTTTTCAAGATAACTAAGAGTATAGTTACTGAACATTGAAAGGTTAGTAGATATGGATCTACCCGGCACGAAGCCATGCTGAGAAAGAGATATAACTTCTTTGACCAAAAAAGCCGATTTGTCATATACTATCTTTTCAAAAACTTTTGGAATTGAGGATAGCTTACAAATAGGACGATAATTAGAAACTTCCTGTTTGGAACCAGCTTTGTGAATAGGACAGACAAATGATTTCTTCCACACAGAGAGGAATTCACCATTCGAAAGAGATTTATTAAATATATAAGAAAGAGGCTCTGAAAGCACTGCAGAACACTTTTTAAGAATAATTGGAGGTATTCCATCAGGCCCTGGCTTAGTATCGCAATCTAAACTCAACAGAGCAGCTTCAACTTCAAAAATATTAATATCAATATGCCCAATATCTACTTGTTTTGGAGAACATTCAGGTCTTACATAAGACTGAGGGTTAAAAGTTTTATAATTTGACTCGAAGTAGTCGGCAAACAAATTACAAATCGTCGGAAGATCAGTATATGTAGAACCAAGATATTGCATACTAGTTGGGATTCCATTAGACCCTTTTTTAATTTTAATGAACGCCCAAAAAGATTTACTGTTGGTTTTAAAACTAGATTCAATTGACAACATATAATTTTTGTGAAGAAACTTGTTGAGAACATCGAATTCCCTCTCTAGACGAATATAGTTATCTTTAAGCACTAAGTTATTTGAATACTTTCGAACAGTTTTATACGCTTTGTTTTTTTTATTACTTAAATTGCAAAGTCTCCTGTTAAACAACGGTGGTTTTGAATTTCGAATAACTTTCTCTTTTGGCACATGCATATCAATTGCCTCTTTCAAAGACTCAACAAAAAAATCATAGAACTGAGTTAAATTTAATGTACTTAAGTTAAGATGCCACGGAATGAGCGACATATAACTTGTTATGCCTTCAAAATTAGCTTTTGCAAAATTTAATTTGAACTGGTCAAAGTTGTTTGAGTTTAAAAAAGTTACATCAAAAGCTAATGCATTATGGAAAACAGTGTTTGAAAAAATAGGATATAAAGATTTATCAAGAGATATTTTGACTTCTCTGTCTACAAACATAAGATCGAGAATGTTACCAAAATTATTTTTACAATCATTCAATTGAATTAGATTAAAACTAGGGTAAATATTTAGAAGTGGGGCTCCAGCCCAAATCGGTCCAAAAAAATTTTCTAACAATTCTGGATTATTTTATAGTATAAAAATAGATGTTTTGAAGTGGGGGAAGACATTTTGCTTACAGAAAACAATTGCTATTTCCATATTTAGCATGAGCAGCTTAACCCTGCGGAAAGAGGGTTTAAATAATGAGTCCCGCGAAGCGGGCCATGCGGAAAGCTGTTGCATACGGAAATTATTTGCTATTTTCATATTTAGCATGAGCAGCCTAACCCTGCTTTCCGCATGGCCCGCTTCGCGGGGCTCATTATTTGAACCCTGTTTCCGCAGAATTAGGCTGCTCATGCTAAATATGAAAAAAGCAAATAATTTCCGTATGCAACAGCTTTCGGCATGGCCCGCTTCGCGGGGCTCATTATTTGAACCCTGTTTCCGCAGGGTTAGGCTGCTCATGCTAAATATGAAAATAGCAAATAATTTCCGTATGCAACAGCTTTCCGCATGGCCCGCTTCGCGGGGCTCATTATTTGAACCCTGTTTCCGCAGAATTAGGCTGCTCATGCTAAATATGGAAATAGCAATTGTTTTCTGTAAGCAAAATGTCTTCCCCCACTTCAAAACATCTATTTTTATACTATAAAATAATCCAGAATTGTTAGAAAATTTTTTTGGACCGATTTGGGCTGGAGCCCCACTTCTAAATATTTACCAAAACTAGAAAATGAATCGACAACTTCAATCTCATAATCCATAAAAACATTAAAGGGTAGCAATTGCGATTCTTCAGGATCATAAACCCATTCAATATTTGTTAAGTTGAAATCTGCTAAAATAATAACATGTTCATTGACTTTAAGCTGAGATAAATAAAATTTACAATTTTTTACATGCATAGAAAAAAGTTGAAACCAGTTCTTTGGTGGAATATAGCTTAGCATAAAATAAATAACTTTAAGACGATCAATGATTACTTTTACAATGATTTGATCTATGTCATAAGAACAAGAAATAGAAGAATAAGGTAGACACAATTCAATACAGGAAAAAGTTTTTCGTACTGCCAGCAGCGCACCTCCTCCTCTTTCTAATCCAGTTGTTTGGGATCAGCGATCTTTACGAAAAACTGCATAATGTTGACAATTAATTAATTCTGCTGTTTGGTGATCATTCTTTAGCCATGTCTCAGTGAGCGCTATGAAGTCATATTGTTGCGAAAAAGAAGAAGAAGAGAACAAAAACATTTGTTGAATTTTCGTTCGCATGCCTCCAGTGTTCTGATAATAGCCATATAGTTTGTTGAGAGGTGGTGATGAGAGACGAAGAGAGGAATATTGTGACGTGGTAGCTGATTGTCAATTGAGTGATGATTGGGATATAGGTGGTGGGGGTTGATGTAGGGTTTGAGAAGATTGCGTTTGGGATGGTGTTGGTTGTAGTGTTACTGTGGTTTCAATTTGTTGGGAATCGAGTGTTGGTACGTTTTCATTGTTGACATGGGAGTTGGAGATGAATTTTTTTATTCGCACGAAGCAAGGCCAAACAGAAGAATCCATTATCACAGGCAGTTTTGACAACGGAACGCCTAATTTAAATGTTAAAAATTTAAGTTTCGTTAAATCAGAGTCTTTTTTAACTAAAGTGAAGCATTTGAACTGATTAGATGGAATGTTTGTTTTTTGAGAAACATGATTAATAATGTCTTCTGGTTTAGTGCTGTTGTTGAATTTTGATAGATGATTCCACTTATATTCAGGGAGAGCACAAAGAGAGGACGAAGTGTCAGTACCGATAATCGACTTTGCATTAGATTTTTTTTTTAATATTGCGAGCTAAATTTTTAGTAGAATTATTTATGCTTATTTTATTGCTGTTATCCAACGAAGGTAAGTAATTAAATGAAGCAGAGTTAGAGATTTGGCTAGATGAAGATTGGTCGACAGTAACAAGGCTAGCTGAAGATGACGAAGCATGAGGTTGATTGGAAGAAAGATTAAGAATGGGAACAATGTCACTTGCCGAGCTGATAGTATTTTTTTTTTGCAGTTTTTCGTGGTGGGGAAGGGGAGTTGTTGATTTGTTTAGATTTAAGAGAACACAATTCATTTTTAATCTCGTTGACACTTTTTGTGAGCTCATTAAAACTTAGTATGAGAGATGACAGATTTATATTCGCGCACGAATTGCATTTCCAATACAAATTATGTGTTCACACGACTCCAGTGTAAACAGTGCCACTCTCAAAAAACTAGGGTTTGGTACCAATTGATGGTTCGCCCTCTTAAAGTAAATAGTCAATGTACAAATCTCGTACTTTTTGTTTGCAAATTGGTTCGTCGCATAGCGACGACCATCATTGTCATTTCATCAGCCAACCAACAAACACCTTTTGTTTTAACTTTCAACTAAAGTTCTTTTGGGCCATCTGCCATTTTTTTTCCAAATTATATTTTTGCCCTTCTGGCCTAAAAGTTACTAAATTAAAACAAAACCTTTTATACATATACAATCAATACAATCCTACGTGCTAAACCAATAAAAATAAAAGAAACAACAAAAGGGCCTGTTTTTTGCGTGGAAAAAGTTTTTTTGCTTGGAGGAAGTCTGTGGCATAAAAAAGGCGCCAATTATATTTTAAATTGTGGTCATCTCAACATTTGGTCCTTCGAGCCGAATACTTAGACGCCATCGACGCTGACCACGCTGCCCACGCTGCCCACGCCAAAAAACCCGGCACGTGGCCAACACCACACGCTGCCCACGCCAAAAAACATGACACGCTGCAACACCACACGCTGCCCACGCTGCCCACGCCGAAAAACCGGCACGCTGCCCACGCTGTTCGGTCATTTTGTGGGCGAAAAACATCACATCATCACGAGACCTTAACAGTCACTCGGAAGTGTGCACATCGGAGCAACCTAAAAGTTTTCAACCAAATTTCTAAAGGGTGAGTGAAAGTTTTTTAAATTGGCAATTTTTTAGTTCCATTTAAACAAAAAAAAAATTTTATTTTTTGGTACCTTTGTGTTGCACTTTAACCGACAAACGCGTCATTTTTTTTTTTCTTGATACGAAATATCGGTTTATGGTTTTTTGTGGTTGAAGCGGTTCCTGGACAACCAGGGTTCCATCACGGTAGTTTAACTCTTCATTTTTCGATAGGCAACTTCGGTAAACGCGATTTGGTTTTGTTCCCCAGCCTGTTTTTTTTGGTTTTATTTGAAATTTAATAGACTGCCTTCCTCTTTGAAGGAGTCTGCGTTTTGTATAGCGTTTTTACCATTTTCTAGTTCGTGCCGCAGACACACCGTTAGTAACGGTGTATCCAAGCCGGGGTGGTTGGCCCCCAGTAGAATCTATCAAGCCTTTAGAAGATTCTACAGCTTCTAAATTTTGACTTTTTTTGAAATTTTTAAATTTAAATTTTGACTTTTCTGCAATCTTTTCTCTCGTTCGTGCCGCGCACACCGTTCGTAACGGTGTATCCAAGCCGGGGTGGTTGGCCCCCAGTAGAATCTTTCAAGCCTTTTGAAGATTCCTGTGCTTCAAAATTTTGATTTTTTAAATTTTTAAATTTAAATTTTGACTTTGTTTTGACTTGTATGAGTCGTATAAATAATTAGAACCAAAATTCACTTTGAAATAAAAATACAAAAAATAAAATGCAAACTTTCTTTGTGTAACACTTTTCAATTATAATTCTTGTATATAATTTTCACACCGAATATCTTTGATCTGACCTCTGGTCTAATACATATTTACATTCATTTCTTGGAAGTATTCTACGTTTTTGTTTACATGTTTATATTTGACATTTCTTGTGGATCGTATTTAAGTATTGTTTGTTTAACTATTTATTTTGAACTTTTATAACATTTAATATTTCAATGTACTTTCGTACATTCTCCCGCCTCGGAATGGTGAATGGTACAATTTTGATGTCGCAGAAATATACAGTAGTATGGCATCACCGTTTCCATTTATTTCAGACACAAAGTATACTACATTTATATACTCTGTGATTTCAGCATAGACGTCGATTCCAATATGTTCCAATATGACTCTCACTCAGCACTCAGGTAAACATGCAAATATACAACAATGTTAGTGCATAATAAAAAAAATAGAGTAACAAGACTATCATTACAGACATGCATAAGCATACTACGTAAACACATTTTACAAACGAAGTAGTGTTTTTTCATTCACGCTTCAATGAATTTTTGATATGTTGCTGGTAGTAAGGGTAGTACAGAAGTACTATTGACGAAATGTATTTTGCAACCAGCAATGTGCGGCATTCAATGCCATTCATGTCCATATCCATCTAATGTAAATTATTATGTCGTGTATTTTCAATGGTGCGGGTCGTTGTGGTAAAAAGTGAATCGCGTCGTGTGTATTTTTTTAGTATTTTGTTGTTTTTAAATTAATTAAATTAATAGTAAGTGATTAATCAATAGCTCCAGTTTATCCAGGTGAGTTTCTTAATTAATAATTTTGATTTAATTAAATAATTTTGATGAAATGTGTGTTGTTGAAAGTGTGTAGTATGTATTTCGCTAACCAAGCGCGGGCGATATTTATATGTGATGTGTGTGTGCGCATGAGAAATGTATTATTTTCATTCGTTTTATATTTTGATTGAGGTGTTTTAAAATTCATTGTTATTTTTATTAAAGAAATATCAAATATGTATATTATTGAAATCTACATTTCAACGGTGGGCTTTAACGCCGTTATTTCCCAAATAAGAATTTTAGTTTTTCATGTGCAATCAGCTATGTTATATACATAAGCAATAGTGATGCTGTAGCTGTTTCGTGTTTGCCTATAGTAGATTTGTTGAATAGGCTCGTGTGTATTCGGTGGTTTTTTCGCGGTTCGCGTTAAGTACATAATGTTAATGTAATGTGCTAGCGTGCGTAAACCTTGTTCAATTTAAATTGGTGATGAACAAGCGTTGTCTTCTTCTAGTTAGAGAAGATGCGACTTCTAACTAGAAAATTGTTGTTTACGTTTCGTGTTATAAACAACTCGCGATGTTTAGTTATTTTGTGCCTTATATGAATTTTATTAAGTTTTTTAGGAGTGATTTATTTCCAATTTAAGTGAATTTACTTTGGTGGTTTTCTCCATTTAGTGGTCGTTTAGTGGACTGTATAATTTTAAAAATAGAAAAGTGTTGTGTTGTGCAGTGGTTTGTCAAATGCATTTTGCCGACGGCATTTGACATTTTGCGGTTGCCTTAAATTTGTTTTTGTGTGGATTGTGTTTGCATTGTACGTAGAAGATCTGTTTTCTGTGCAAGTTTGACTTGGCTCGGAATTTAATATTTTATTAATATTGTGATTTAAAATTTGAAGTGATCTTTTGTAAATTGTGTATTTTAAGCATTAAATTTTATAATATATGCATGCGTTGTTGCAGTGCAATAATTTTTATTAAAGAACATGCATTGTTACAGTGTTCTATGTTTTTTATATTATAAGTTTAATTTTGTGTGTGCTGTGTTGCAGCACAGCATTTAACGATGAATTGCATTCATTGCAATTGCTTATAAATTCTTATATCTTTAATAAAGATGATTTTAAACACAGCTCTTGTTTGATTTATTATTCTTTTTAAACAGCTTTCAGATGACTTAAAGATGAGTTGATTGGTGTGTTTGAAACAGCTTTATAGGTGTTTGAAGATGTGTTGATTGCTGTTTTGAATGATACATATGTGTTTAACAGATGCTTTTAAGTTGGGTTGATTGCTGTTTCAAATGAATGTGTTTTACCGGTGTTTTTTAGTAGGTTTTAGATTTTCTATTAATTTTTATTTCCTTTTATCATAGTAGTTTTAATTTTGTGCGCGAGAGATCAAATTATGTCGATTTCTTGCGAAGATTTATTCGTTGGCAATAATCAAATTTTTGTGATAGGTCGCTTCAATTGTCCGTTTTGTGTTTTTACCGTCACGACGCGTATCAATCCGTCCGATCCGGCGTGGGTTTCTTGAATTCTGGCAAGATTCCAATAGGTCGATGGAAGTCGCTCATCTTTAAGAAGAACCAAGTCTCCTACCTTCGGCATTTCTTTAATCTGTGTCCATTTTGGTCGTTGCTGAAGCCTTGCGAGATATTCTGAGTTCCATTTTCGCCAGAATCCTTTTGCTAAAACCTGGACACGTTTCCAGCGATCTGCATGTGTAATGTTGCAATTCAATTCGCCTTGTGGTATAGCGTGCAATGATTCACCGACTAGAAAGTGTGCGGGGGTAAGTGCATTTAAATCATCTAAGCTGTCCGAGAGAGGGCAAAGAATTTAAACAAGCTTCTATTTGAGCTAGAAGCGTCATGAGTTCCTCGAAAGTTAGCCTTTCCGTTCCAACGACTCGTTTTAAGTGGTACTTGACCGATTTCACACCCGCTTCCCATAATCCACCGAAGTGTGGAGAAGCTGGGGGAATAAAGTGCCATTCGGTACCGTGATTCGCTAAGTCTTCCGCAATTTCCTTCCAATCGTGTTGTGCTTCTTTTAATAATTTTACTAACTCGTTGTTAGCACCAACAAAATTAGTTCCGCAGTCACTATATACCTTCGTACAGGTTCCTCTTCTGGCAGTAAATCTTTTAAAGGATGCCAAAAACGCTTGAGTTGTCAGGTCTGACACGACCTCCAAATGTATAGCCTTTGTTGCTAGGCAGATAAATACTGCAAAATATCCTTTGAGAATTTTCGCACCACGTGCCTTCCAGGACTTAATCTCGATGGGACCTGCATAATCCACACCAGTATGACTAAACGGTCTAGACATACGCACTCTCGCTGCAGGCAAATTTCCCATTAATTGCTGCATTTCAGATGCCTTTTGTCGATAACATGAAGGACACCTGTGTAATTGGTATTTGACGCTTCTTCTTATTTGCCCAATCCAGTAGCGTTGACGAATGTAGCTAATCATTTGCTGGATACCACCGTGGAGTGTATTTTTATGAGCATCTCGGACAACCAAATTCGTAAAATGATGGTTGTTTTGAAGCAATATCGGATGTTGGGCATCATAAGGAAGTAGAGAATTCTCCAAACGTCCTCCCACTCGCAGTATTCCGGTAGCATCGATAAAAGCATTTAACGCACTTAACGGTTTGGGTGTCTTATTATTGCGAATTTGTTGCATTTCGTTTGCGAACATTTCCTTTTGTGCTGCCTTAACGATGAGTAGATGGGCAGCTTGCAATTCATTAGGTTTTAGTGGACCTGAAATGGGCCCCAGTTTGGGTCTACATTTTGCTACAAATCGACAACAGGTGGCAACAACTCTAATAACTTTGAGAAGGCTCGAAAAGTTACATATAATTGTAGTAGACTGTCACTTTCTATTGCGTTTATGCTTAAAACCTTAATATTTCGTTGCTCTTCCAACGTATCTATTTCGATGGGTTGATCTGGAAGATCGAATACCCATTTTTCCTGTAGAAATTCTGGACCATTCCACCACGATTTAAGTGATTCCAATTCAGATGGATATACTCCCCTGGACGCTAGATCGGCTGGGTTATGAAGCGTTGCGACATGTCCCCAGCAATCGATCCCCACTAACCGCTGGATTTCCGACACACGGTTGGATACGAACGTGGTCCATCGAGCGGGAGTGGCGCGTATCCAGGCCAATGCAATTGTGGAATCTGTCCACGCATAGATTTTGACATCAGGAATTAGCAGAACTTCCTTGGTGTATTGTAATAACTCTGCCAAAACTACTGCACCACAAAGTTCCAGACGAGGTAAGGTTATCGTTCGCTGATTTGGCGCTACTTTTGTCTTTGACAAAATAAGATTGACGTGAATTTTGCCTTCACTATCAAAAACACGTACGTAGACTGCTGCACCGTAGGCCTTCATAGATGCATCGCAAAACCCATGCAGCTCGATCGATTTGTTGGTCTTGCTCATCTGGGTCCATCTTGGAATCCGAAGCCGCTCGATCAGATGGAGTTCTCGAAAAAAAGCATCCCAATCCTTCTTCAAAGCAGCTGGAATTGGTTCATCCCAGTCACATCCAAGCTCCCATAATCGCTGCATCATTAGTTTTGCGGTGATGACACATGGTGAGATCCAGCCCAAAGGATCAAACAATTTGGCTATAGTTGACAGCATTGATCTTTTTGTGGTTGATTCCGTTGCAGATTGTAGATTTTGATACGAGAAGAAGTCATCGATGGGAAACCACTTGATACCTAACGTTTTGACGTGATTTGCTAGATTAAGCGGAAGTTCAAAATCAAGTTCCCTATCCTGAACTGGGATATCTTCGATGAGTTCTCTCCTGTTACTCGTCCACTTTCTGAGGTTGAGTCCCGCTGTTGCCAAAAGTTGCTTTGCTTGATCACGTTTCGTTCTCGCTTCTTCATTGGTGTCCGCTCCACTTATCAGATCGTCGACATACATATCTTCACGAACAACCTTCGCCCCCTCCGGAAAATTTTCGCTCTCATCATCAGCGACCTTTTTCAAAATTTTGATTGCAAGGTATGGTGCACTCGCTGTACCAAAAGTTACCGTTTTAAATTTGAAAATTTTCACAGGTCCGGTCTTCTCATCTCTCCACAGGATTAACTGATAGTATCGATCTGCTTGATTGACCCAAATTCGCCGATACATTTTTTCAATGTCGGCTGTGAAAGTAACTCGATGAGTTCGCCATTTCAGCACCAGATCAATTATACTTGATTGTAATTTTGGACCGACAAGCAACCAATCGTTAAGGGATTTGCCATCCGTAGTTTTCGCTGCAGCATCGAACACCACTCGGAGTTTGGTAGTAGAACTCGCTTCTTTGAAAACCGCATGATGCGGCAAGAAATAATGGAATGGGGTGTTTAAAACCGCATCATTACCATCTACCTCTTCCATTTGACCAAGGTTGTTGTATTCTTGGATACATTTCTTGTAGCCTTCAGCAAGTTTCTCGTTCGAATCCAGCCTCTTCTCCAGATGAAGAAATCGTCGTAAGGCGATTTGCCGACTCGATCCCATTTCTGGATAGCCTCCACCTCTGAATGGTAACTTCACTTGATAACGTCCATCAGCTAAACGTGTTGTATGTTGATTAAAGTGATCGTCACACGCAATATCTTCTTCAGTCTCTTGCTTCTGAAAAGGTGTCTCTTCAATAGTCCAAAATTTCTCTATTTGGGAACTCAGATCCGTTAGTTGAACAAAGCTTCGGACTTGTTGTGGAATTTCGGCTGAAACTTTCCCAAAGACAATCCATCCCAGTTCGGTGTTTTGAGCTACAGGTCCATTTCCATCTTCTGGACGTCTTATTTCAGGAAGAAATATTTCTGCACAAACTTCACTTCCGAAAAGTAAGTCTATTGGTGCAGGTTCATACAGATGAGGATCAGCTAACGAAAGACCTTTCAGATGCTTCCAAGTGCCAGGTACCACTCGCTGGGCCGGGAGATGGCCAGTCAACGACTTAAAAACCAACGCCTGAATGGCAGTCTCAAACGTCGAGTGACGGGAAGCAAATCTCACTTCGACGGAGTGTTGCGCAGTGCCGTTGTTGACCAACCCTAACCCAGATACCTCTACATTCGTACGCCTTCTCTCCAGTTTCAGAATTTGTGCCGCTGCTTCAGTGATGAAAGATTTTTCCGACCCTGTGTCAATCAGAGCACGTAAAAGACGTATCTTACCATCTGCTGCTCGAACTTTTACCACCGCTGTCGCCATGAGCACCTGGTGTGCGTAACCACCTTGCGACGCGTGGTAACTAAAAGATTGTCCTACCGATGGCTGAAAGACAGGCGCATTTGGATTTATGGACGTCTGAAAAGTGTTCGCTTGAGACGAAGACGCGCTGGAACTGGTTGCAGGAAATTGTTGTACATGTCTGTTGCTTGAAGATTGTTGCTGTTGTTTGTCATGTAGCAGCGAATGATGTCTTTGTTGGCAAAAGTAACATGAAGTAAGACTGTAACATGTTCCAACAAGATGTCCGTAAGACAAGCAATTTTCGCATATCTTTAGTCTGGAAACAGTTTCTTGACGACTTTTCACATCCATGTTGAGGAATTGTTGGCATTTTCTCAAAGTGAGCTTGCCTTGACTGCACAGCTTACAGATCAGTTGCTCCACGGTGTTGTTCCTGTCTACGGTGTGGTTCCTGTCTACTGGCTTGGATGGCTGTTTGACGACTTGCTTTGCGTGCATAACTTTCGTCTTAACTGGCTGAAAACGAGGCCTTGTTTTGACGTGTGGCTCTTCTTTCGTCCTGTATGCAGCTTCATGTTCCTGTTGACCCATCACTTCCAGAGTTCGGAAACGGATCTCCAAAAACTCGGTAAATTCTTTGAACGAAGGCAAATCTTTCCTATTACCAAGCTTTTCTTCCCACAGGTTTTGACAGGAATGCGGAAGTTTCTGGAAAAGGAACCATATAAGGACGGTGTCCCAGTAAGACACAGGCACATCCATTTTCTCTAGCGCGAGAAAACACTCTCTGGTGGTGTACAGCAGATCTTTGATGCCCGTGGCAGTCTCACGAGTCAAGGATGGTTGACCAAAAAGTGCTTGCATTTGTGTGTGCACCAAGATGCGCTTATGGTCGTATCGATCATTTAATAATTCCCAAGCCTTACTGTAATTGGCAGCCTCAACAGCAAAATTCTGTAGAAACCGATCTGCATCACCTGTCAAGCATGATTGCTAAAAATGCAGCTTGTCGATGTCATCAAGACTGTTGTTGTTGTGGATTAGAGACTTAAACCTGTCATGAAAAGCGCGCCAGGTAGTATATGAACCGTCGAATTTTGGCAGATCTATCCGTGGTAGTCGTATTCCCGAATGAGCTGATGTGCCAGCTGTATTTTGGGGCGGAGCACCCAAGTTTGGAGCGTTAGTAACGATCGTTGCCCATTTTTCAATTACTTCCAACAACTCAATACGATACTCCAGGTAAATTTCATCTATTTGTTCATAAACTACCTTTAATTCCTCAACTTTCATACTTTCTTCCAGCATTCCACCTCCAACGATGGCTTCATAATATGTTTTGGCCGATGACATATCTTCTTCCAACTTGCTTAACCGAGCTGATGCATACGCCTTTGTTCGACGTTCTTTAGAAGATTTCTTAAAATTGGTGAAATCCTTTATAATTTTCGCTAAAAGGTCCTTTTGCAATAGACCGTATTTGAAATTTTTTGTTTCACCCATAATAATATTTTATTTCTTTCTTTTTATCAACAGAAATACGAATGAAAGTGAATCAGACAAGTTTACGACACGTAAAGCAAAAAAACTTACTGCTTGTCTGCAACTGTTGCTGCTTTTTCTGCTGCTACTGCTGCTAACGCTGCTACTGCTGCTACTGCTGCTAACGCTGCTACTCCCAACACCAAAAATGCTGTTCGAGTCCTATGTCGATTTGTAGTGTCTCCTCTGGACACTTGTTTAGAAATAAGTTAAATTAAACCACTTGTTAAACGAAAAACACTTGTTAAGAACAAAGTATATTTTAAGTTTATTTAATTAATGTTAAGCAACGAAAAAATTACTTTTTAAATGTACTTTTAAGTCACTAAATGCAGATTGTAAAATCTTTTTCCTTATGGGGGTATATACCGCACACACTTTTAATGTTTTTAATGTTTATCTTGTTAAAACTGATTCTTGAAGGCACGAAGGACCAAATGTTTTGACTTGTATGAGTCGTATAAATAATTAGAACCAAAATTCACTTTGAAATAAAAATACAAAAAATAAAATGCAAACTTCCTTTGTGTAACACTTTTCAATTATAATTCTTGTATATAATTTTCACACCGAATATCTTTGATCTGACCTCTGGTCTAATACATATTTACATACATTTCTTGGAAGTATTCTACGTTTTTGTTTACATGTTTATATTTGATATTTCTTGTGGATCGTATTTAAGTATTGTTTGTTTAACTATTTATTTTGAACTTTTATAACATTTAATATTTCAATGTACTTTCGTACAGACTTTTTTTCTGTCGTTCGTAACGGTGTATCCAAGCCGGGGTGGTTGGCCCCCAGTAGAATCCTTCAAGCTTTTGGAAGATTATTGCGCTTTAAAATTTTGACTTTTTTGAAATTTTTTCTCTCGTTCGTGCCGCACACACTGTTCGTAACGGTGTATCCAAGCCGGGGTGGTTGGCCCTCAGTAGAATCCTTCAAGCCTTTTGAAGATTCTTGCGCTTTAAGATTTTATTTATTTTTTTTTAAATTTTGTGGATCTTTCAAGTCTTTGGAAGATTCTTGCGCTTTAAAATTTTGACTTTTTGAAATTTTTTCTCTTGTTCGTGCCGCACACACCGTTCGTAACGGTGTATCCAAGCCGGGGTGGTTGGCCCCTAGTAGAATTTTCCAAGCCTTTTGAAGATTCTTGTGCTTCAAAATTTTAATTTTTTTTAAATTTTTAGAATCATTCAAGCCTTTAGAGGA
This sequence comes from Melanostoma scalare, assembly GCA_949752695.1. Classification (NCBI taxonomy): domain Eukaryota; kingdom Metazoa; phylum Arthropoda; class Insecta; order Diptera; family Syrphidae; genus Melanostoma; species Melanostoma scalare. The sequence goes on along the minus strand of OX456985.1, from coordinate 135,695,535 downwards.
TTCGTGCACTTTAAAATTTTGACCATTTTGAAATTGTTTCTCTCGTTCGTGCCGCACACACCGTTCGTAACGGTGTATCCAAGCCGGGGTGGTTGGCCCCCAGTAGAATCCTTCAAGCCTTTTGAAGATTCTTGCGCTTTAAGATTTAAATTTTTTTTGAAATTTGTTGGATCTTTCAAGCCTTTGGAAGATTCTTGCGCTTTAAAATTTTGACTTTTTGAAATTTTTTCTCTCGTTCGTGCCGCACACACCGTTCGTAACGGTGTATCCAAGCTGGGGTGGTTGGCCCCTAGTAGAATTTTCCAAGCCTTTTGAAGATTCTTGTGCTTCAAAATTTTAATTTTTTTTAAATTTTTAGAATCATTCAAGCCTTTTGAGGATTCGTGCACTTTAAAATTTTGACCTTTTTGAAATTTTTTCTCTCGTTCGTGCCGCACACACCGTTCGTAACGGTGTATCAAAGCCGGGGTGGTTGGCCCCCAGTAGAATCCTTCAAGCTTTTGGAAGATTATTGCGCTTTAAAATTTTGACTTTTTTGAAATTTTTTCTCTCGTTCGTGCCGCACACACCGTTTGTAACGGTGTATCCAAGCCGGGTTGGTTGACCCCCAGTAGAATCCTTCAAGCCTTTTGAAGATTCTAGAGCTTCTAAATTTTGACTTTTTTTGAAATTTTTAAATTTAAATTTTGACTTTTTTGAAATTTTTTCTCTCGTTCGTGCCGCGCACAGCGTTCGTAACGGTGTATCCAAGCCGGGGTGGTTGGCCCCCAGTAGAATCTTTCAAGCCCTTTGAAGATTCTTGTGCTTCAAAATTTTTAAATTTAAATTTTGACTTTTTTGAGAGTCTGCGTTTTTTTTTCCTTCCGAGTGCTTTAAGCCACGAGTTAAATTTTCTTGGTTTCGTATCGCTTCTTTGTCATTTATACAATCTTGAAAACACTTTCTGTGATGGCTCTGATGGAAGACTTAATTTTTTCGACTGATCAACTGGTCAAGTTTCACCAAGCGGCGAAAGAGGTGCCGGAACAGGGGCACACACTTTCCGCTCTCGAAGTCAGAAAGTCAGAGCTAAGAGAACTGTGGCCCGAAGTCAAAGAAACCTATGCCCTATGCATAAAATTCAGGCCAAAGACAAGAGAAGCAGCATTAGACATTGAAGTCATAGAAACCAAGTATAAACTGTGCAACGAAAATTATGTGGCATGCTCAGCATTTTTCCTAGATCACGAAGCACGATTGAAACCTGAGGGTACTGGCAAAAACTCAATATCTGAAACAATATGCGCTCCTCGCCACCTTAAATTACCTAAATGTGAGACGGAGGTCTTCAAGGGGGATTATATTTCCTGGCCGGTTTTCCGAGATTTGTTTGAGGCAGTCTACATTAAACACCCCCAGTTGGGCGAAGTAGAAAAACTCTTCCACCTTAGAGCCAAAACCAAAGACGAGGCTTATCGGATTGTCAGCCAATTTCCGCTAACCAATGCCAGCTTTTCTCTAGCCTGGGAAGCGTTGCGGGCTACGTATGAAAATACTAGAATCTTGGTCAACAATCAGGTAAAAAATATCTTTAACTTGCCAACAGTACATGAAGAATCGGCCAAATTGATCCGAGCTCTTCAGAGTACTGTAAATGATTCGGTAGCAACGTTGCAGGCGCATAAGGTTATAACGCCAAACTGAGATCCGATTCTCGTCTTTGCGTGTTCAAGTAAATTGCCCAAAACTACCTTGACTCTATGGGAACAATCCCTGGAAGACCCGACGAAGGTTCCGACCTGGCAGCAATTAGACTCGTTCTTAACGTCTCGCTTTCAGGTGCTAGAGTCCATTTCTGATACCACTTCGACAAAAGGCACAGGGCTTAATAGACTTCCAAAAAAGGAGACGAATGTTCGAAACAATAAAAGAGTCAACACATACCTTGCCAAAACAGGGGGGGGGGGAGAAATGCAAGATCTGTGCGGCTGCGCACTCCATAGTGCAACAACAGCTCCTCAAATTCTAAACTTTCATGTCGGTGCTCCAAAGAAAATATTGCTTGCAACGGCACTAGTTTGCATTGTTGGCAAAGAATCCAAACACATAGTTCGCGCTCCTATCGACACTGGTTCCGAAATATCCTTTATCTCAGAGGCAGTACAAAAGCGTTTGAATTTGCCCATAACGGATAAGAATACAACCATTTCCGGAATCAGTGGTAATCTCGCCATAACGTCGAAAAAACTCTGTGCGTTTGCAATCACGTGCTTAGATGAAGCCCAGATCAACATTTCTGCCCAGGCAATTGTGCTTCGATCATTGACGAACAATCTGCCGAGTTCATCGTTTAGTATCATCGATCCCAACCTTTGTGGCGGCCTCAAACTGGCTGATCCCACGTTTAATAAATCGTCCCAGGTCGATCTGCTGATCGGTGCGGATTTATACCCATCGATCATAAGGAACGGTCTCCAACTTATCGCAGATTCCCTCATGGCTCAGGACACAATGTTCGGCTGGGTACTGTCCGGACCAGTTCCGGAGTCGTTCCAATCGTTCAATACATTCGTAGTATCGAACAGTTCGAGTACTTCCAATTTGGATACTCAACTACGAAAATTTTGGGAACTCGAGGAACTGCCGTCCACAGTCATTCGGTCAACAGAGGACTGCTACTGTGACGAACTATATAAAAACACAACTTCGAGACGCTCGGATGGGAGGTATGTTGTTCGTCTGCCGTTCAAAGCACAATCGTCAAAGGGTAAGTTAGGGTTCTCTAGGCACATCGCATTAAGGCAGTTCTCTAGAGTCGAAAGATCGTTAGCCATGAAGGTGGAGCTCAAGTCTCAATATTCAAGCGTTATTTCTGAATACATCGCCCTCGGCCATATGCGGAAAGCGCCTCCGGTCGAAAAGATTTCCAAAGGTCAAGTAAACTCATTCTATCTGCCACATCATGCGGTCATAAAGCCTGAAAGCACGACCACCAAAGCGAGGGTTGTTTTTAATGTCTCTCAATCGTCGTTGAATGGGTAGGTTAGGTTAGGTTACAATGGCTGCCAGGAATACACCCGACACACTTAGACCAAATACTAGGTCCATTGTGATACCATAAAAATTATGCGAGGGAGTACCTCGCTTAACAAAACCATTTGGAGCTTACAATAAAGCGAAGGAGATGCAGGGGATCTGTGTTCGCCAGATCGCTTGGATCATCGAGAAAATATTTCCCCAGATGCCTCTTTCTTTTAGAAGAGAGTGCAGGACATGAGCAGAGGAGGTGTGGGATTGTCTCCTCCTCCTCCTCATCTAAGCAACTTCTGCAGAAGTCATTAGAGGGAACGCCAAGTCTTATGGCGTGTCTTCCTATCAGACAATGTCCGGTAATGACATTGATTACGGAGCTAACTTGCAATCTGGTAATGGATAACAAATGTCTTGTGCGTTTTGGATCAAGTCCTGGCCATATACGTTTTGTTGCCACGCACGTGGTGATATTGTTCCACCTGTGATTTGTTCTATCCATTGCCTCTTGCTTTAGCATAAGTTTACATGTAGCGATTGGTATACCAATATTCAACCTGCTGGTTGAGATCGGTAGAACGGTTCCTTCTCTGGCGAGTTCATCGGCTTTGCAGTTACCCACGATGTCTCTGTGCCCCGGCACCCAAATAAGGTGAATATTGAACTGTTCAGCCATCTCCCTAAGAGATAGGCGACAGTTAAGGGCGGTTACTGAGTTCGTAGAAACAGCGCCGAGTGATTTGAGGGCTGCTTGACTATCTGAGAAAATCCGGATATTCGTTGAGGATATCACGTTTTCTCTTAGCCATGATAGGACCTCTTTGATCGCCAGAATTTCCGCTTGGAACACGCTACAATGGTTTGGAAGGCGGAACGAGAGACTTACGTTAAGTCGGTTTGAGTACACCCCACAGCCTACCCCATTCTTCGGTTTTTGAACCATCTGTATAGAAATGAATTGAATCATCTCTCAAAAATTCTTCGTCGTCCCAGGTCGTTCTCGGTGGGATTGTGACTTGGAACTTATTATCAAAAACCAATTGGGGGATGGTGTAGTCGGAGTGACAGGGGACTGATCCGAATAAATTCAGGATTGCAACGTGACCGATGTTGTTATCGGTCCATTGGGAGATAGCTCTCATACGAGTGGCTGCACTGGCGGCCATTTGTTTGCTGAAGATATCTAGTGGTGTGAGGTTAAGGAGTGTATTTAGTGCAGCTGAGGGTGTTGATCTCAGTGCTCCGCTTATACACAGACAGGCTGTTCGTTGGACCTTGCTTAAATTGTCGCAGTAGGTCCTTTTATCAAGAGCGGTCCACCATACCACCGTTGAATGGGTAAGCTTAAACGATTTGTTGTATCCAGGGCCCATATTGCAGCAAGATTTACCATCACTCATTCTCCGCTGGAGATTTTATAAATTTGTCTTTAATGCGGACATTGAGAAAATGTACCGCCAAATCTTGGTCGACCCTAGAGATACTCCATTTCAACGAATCCTCTTTCGCAGTTCCCCAGAGTCTTTGAACTTCAAACCGTCACTATTGGTGTAAATTGTGCTCCATATTTGGCCATCCGCACCCTCTTGCAACTGGCAAAAGAATGCAGAACCGTGTACCCCCTAGCGTCTAGAATCATTCAATCGGAGTTCTATGTCGACGATGTTCTATCTGGTGGTCATTCTCTCAGTTCCGCTAAACAGGCACAAATCGAACTTATAGCGTTGCTTAACTCAGCGGGGTTTCCACTACGTAAGTGGACCGCAAATTCGTCTAGCTAACTTAACCATTTGCCACCAGAACATGTGCTGAACGAAAGTTTCTTGAAGCTCGATGCTGACAGCACCACAAAAACACTAGGGGTACGATGGAATGCCAAAGGAGACAATTTTTACTTCACAACACAACGCATTCCACCAAAAGAGAGGTCTTCTCTCAAATTGCTCGTCTTTTCGATCCTGCGGGGTGGTTGGCCCCCGTAGTGATAATTGCCAAAACGTTGATGCAACGCATTTGGGCGGAGCACACTGAGTGGGACGAGCGTATTACCCCTGAATCATTTGCCACTTGGAAAGAGTTTGCAGAGTCGGTACCTGAAATACAGGTTATAGAAATCCCACGTTGGGTTGAATATTCCCCCACTGTGGAGATTCAGTTTCATGGTTTCTGTGACTCATCCGAGAAAGCATATGCGGCAGCGCTTTATACACGCGCAAGTCACCCCAATGGAAAAGCAACCTCCTACTTATTGTGTGCGAAGTCCAAAGTTGCCCCTTTAAAGACGGTCTTTTTACCGCGTCTTGAGCTGTGTGGAGCACTTTTGCTTTCAAAAATGAGAAAATTTTACTTACCCAATTTTCCAGTCCAGGCATATCAAATCTTTTTATGAACAGACTCATTTATAGTTTTGGCCTGGCTCAAAAAACCTCCGTGCGTTTGGAAAACCTTTGTTGCAAACCGTACCAGTGAAATACAGGACAATGTCAGCAACGCAGTATGGAAGCACGTCAGATCTGCCGAAAATCCCGCGGACTTGGCCACTCGAGGTGTAATGCCCTCCGATCTGAAGCAGAATCGTATGTGGTGGCGGGGTCCATCTTGGCTCTGTGAACCAGCCTCTCAATGGCCGGTGGCATTACCAGACGCTCCACGTACTGAAGATCTCGAACAGAAAGAGGTTTCCTCGTTAGTGGTCCAGCCAAATTTTCACAGTCCTCTAGTGGGACTAACAGGCATTTCTCTCGACGACTCCGAACAAAACATCAACGCATTGGTAGTTCAACAAGAACCGGAAGATTTTCTTGACCGTTTTTTGACGTTATCCCGCGCTATGCGCGTATTGTGCTATGTTTTTCGCTTCTTCGGGTCTGTCTCAAAGCAACAACCCAGCAAATACAAGTCTCGTGACATCTCGCAACCAGAAATGGAGTTTGTGAAAATTCGTCTAATACGATTGGCTCAAGAAGCTCATTTTTCGACAGAATATTCGCTGCTTGCAGCTGGCAAGCCAGTATCCACGAAAAGTTCTATTTTGTCCTTTAATCCATTTTTGGATTCAAACAAGCTTCTAAGAGTCAATGGGCGACTCTCGAACTCAGACATTTCGTACAATGAACGTCATCCTATAATACTACCATTTAAATCCCGTTTTGCTTGTCTCCTGGTTCGATTCATTCATGAGATTTCAATGCACGGTGGCAACTCTTTAATGGTGCGACTAACGAGACAATGTTTCTGGGTGCCAAAACTTCAAATTCTGGTGAAGTCTTGCATTCGTCGTTGAACCATATGCGCGACCAGCAAAAACGACTTAAGCAAGCAAATGATGGCTGCCCTACCGCCCGAAAGAGTTACATTTTCTCCACCGTTCACATTCACTGGGATCGACTTCGCGGGCCCCTTCATAGTCAAGAGTTTCAATGCACGAATTTGTTTTATGACCAAAGGGTATGCATGCGTGTTTGTCTGCTTTCCACCAAGGCAATTCACCTCGAAGCTGCAAGTGATTTGTCATCTGAAGCGTTCCTCGTGGCATTTGCCAGGTTCACCTCCAGACGAGGCTTACCTAAAGAAGTGTTTTCCGACAATGGAACAAACTTTACAGGTGCCGATACAATTTTACGCAAGGAGTTTAAGAAGTTTGTAGGCACCATTCCCAAAGAAACGAGCCTTAAGTATGGCGTTCAGGGTTTGAAATGGAATTTTATTCCGCCAGGGGCACCTCACATGGACGGTTTATGGGAAGCCGGCGTTAAAAATTTCAAAAGCCATTTAAGAAGGCTGGGGACCAAGACCAAGTTCACGTTCGAAGAATTTGCAACGGTTCTAGCACGTATCGAAGCGTGTTTGAACTCGTCCAATATCGTCCATGTCAACAGATCCTTCTGATCTGTTGGCATTGACGCCGGGGCATTTTTTACGCGGCGGTCCGCTTTTATCTTTTCCGGAACCGAATCTGGCCGATGCAAATTTATCGTTAATCAATCGGTGGGAAAAGGTAAAATGCCTCCAACAACAGTTCTGCTACAGATGGAAGCATGAGTATCTCAAGGAGCTACATCAACGACACAAATGGAAAACACCTCAGACCGATATTAAAGTTGATGATTTGGTCGTCTTTAAAAACGAAAATCTGCCCTCTACCGAATGGCGTCTAGGGCGTGTTATAAATATACACCCGGGTTCCGATGGTCGAGTCAGAGACGCAACACTTAAGACCCAAAACGGAGAAATAGTCCGACCCTTAGTAAAACTGTGCCTATTGCCTATTGACTAATTGCCAATTAATCAATTTTCACTTACTTTATTTTCAGTAACATTTTTTTTTTTGGCGTATCTCGCCAAGGGGGGCGGTAATGTTCACACGACCCCAGTGTAAGCAGTGCCACTCTAAAAAAACTAGGGTTTGGTACCAATTGATGGTTCGCCCTCTTAAAGTAAATAGTCAATGTACAAATCTCGTACTTTTTGTTTGCAAATTGGTTCGTCGCATAGCGACGACCATCATTGTCATTTCATCAGCCAACCAACAAACACCTTTTATTTTAACTTTCAACTAAAGTTCTTTTGGGCCATCTGCCATTTTTTTCCAAATTATATTTTTGCCCTTCTGGCCTAAAAGTTGCTAAATTAAAACAAAACCTTTTATATATATATTATCAATACAATCCAATCAGTGCAGTGATAGCTATCCGAGCATTTGGCAGTGTTATTTACCTACTAATAAAGTTTCGCCCTAATCTCTCGAATTTATTAGACATTTTAACAAATAAACATTTTAAAACCATTCCACTAGTGATTGGCAACACTTTTTTTTTTTTTTTTAAGTCAAGTCGCTAAAATATTCTCCACTTTTGTTGAAATTTAATAAATTATCTTTCTTTGTGATAATTTCAATATAATATAAAAAAAAAAAAGAAAAAACAAAACATCTCTCAGCTTTAAACTTACTTCTCCCGGTGAGTCTCTACATCAGTATATGTTCTGCCAACAGATCTACTCTTCTGCATATTCATTGGATTTTTTTTATTTTCTAACTTCCACACTTGCAAATCTTCACAACGGGAGCTCTCGGCACTACTGTGAGTGCACTGGAATTTTCTTCATCACCTCCACCCTCCACGCTCCACATCCAGCTTGAATAGCTCTTTTTCTCTGGCGTCCGTGTGAGTACAAATTTAGTACATTGTTCTGCCTCATAAGCTTTTTTTTGATACTCACAAATCCACGTTTTGTTTTTATCCTACACCTCAACCTAAATGAGTTTTCGTGGAGACATAATTTAGCTGATACTAGAACCTACTCTAAATTTGTGCCCGATACCACAACCATTTTGGTGTACTAAATATTAACTACACTAAGAACAGAAATTCTTTCATTTCCATAATAAAAAAAAAAAAAATAGAGTTGAATTACAAATAAATCCAAAATGAATACTGCAATTATCTGTGGAAAAAGTAATTGTCAACTCACCGACATTACTAATGAATGGATTACATGTAATGGTATATGTGGCAAGGTATTTCACCCAGTCTGCACTGGCCTTAGTAGAAGCGCTAAAGCTCATTTGACAGAATTCAATAGACTTTTTAACTATTACTGTGCTGAATGTAAATCGATAACACTCTCGCACATAATGCTCGCACTTAAATGCAATAACGAACGTGTTGAACAACTTTATGATTGCATTATGGAACTTAAATCGGAGTTTCGTTGCAACCAAAAAAAAGCCAGCGAAATAATGGAGGTTAACAACGAATCAACAACAAAAAATCTTGAAAGCCTTTTTGAAATTTCAAAGTCACAAACATCAAAATCTGAAGTCTCTATAAAAAAGATTCTTGCCGGAACTTCAGAATGCTGTGACAACTTGAACTCTCTCTCAAGCCAACTAAATACAAAACTTGATGTATTGCTTAACACCGGTTCTACAACGAAGTCTGTTGATAGAACAGAAACTATGAGTGAATTGCTGAGCTCTTTCCAGGATAACTTGTCAAAAATAACCGACTCAATACAATTGCTGTTGATTGAATCGAAATCAATCTCAAGAAACGTAAAAACTTCGTTTGATAAAGTCTGTAACGATTCTACGCTAACTGCAGAAACTGTCAGAAATGAGTCAACAGCAACACGTCTAGCCATAGCCGAAGTTTATGACGAGCTAAAAAACTCCTATAACTTAAGTCCTTCCAACCCAAGAGAACTTCTTACTAACAATAAATCACTACATACAGAAATTATGGATCTTGAAAGTCCGTCTCATCAAACAAACACCTCCTCAGTTGCTACTTTTCCAACATCACCGATAGTTACAACATCAGAGTCTGCATCAACAATACAACCGATCATCATTAAATTCGGTACAACATGGAGTATCACCGACTGGAACCGTCGGTTGGAAAAAATCATTAATAATCAACCAATAAACAGTTCTTGTTTCATTGTCAAAAACGCACCTCATCATACTACAGAATCCTGGCTTCTTCAATTTTTTAACCAAAACTACTTTTTTAATCCATTAAATTGTAATTGCATTGCACCCGGAAAATTCATCATCACTATACAAAGCGATTACTCATGGATGTTTTCTGGTCCTCTTCGTAAGCTAAGAAACAGTAAGATGAAAATTGTTCCCGAGTACGTCAGATCATCCTTATCTCAATCCAACTCTAATTTTACTTTAAATTATAATCATAAAGATCGAACTAGCTTTAAGAGTAAACGTAACGAACCTAAAAATTTCTCTAACTCCCAAATTAATGTAAAGCCTCTAACCAATTCTCAGGTTCATTATCCTAATTTCACTCCCTCACACGTCGTTCCTATATCAGTTAATCATCCCGACTTAAGTACCAATACCAATCCCAAACCCATTCGTAATAATCCACATTTCCTTGATCCTCTTATCCCTCCTGCTGTAAAAGTATCTATGCAGAACTCTGACAGTACCGAATCTCGTTACACCATGTCCAGGCTACGAGACCGTCGTATATATGACAATGTTCGTCTTTACTTGGCCTATCTGTATAATACCGCCGAGTCAGTTTGCATAGATGGCAAAACTAAAACTAACGTAATGTTGCATATCCAGCAAGAAGGTCTCCCGACCAATCTTTCTGCGCTTAGAAAAATTTATAACCCTTTTCACGAAACTTTCAATGTTTCTAATCAAATGGTCGCTGATGATTTACAAGCTTACGCGGCTTATATTAAATCAAAATATAATCTTTATACCCGACGAAATCGTACTAGAAATGACGCTCGCCTTTAACACCGCCTTTCCTCCACACTCACTTAATCCCTCGGCCTTTCTTACTATATACTACCAGAATGTTAGAGGGCTCCGAACCAAAACGTCCTCAGTTTTTACCAATTCGCAATCATTTCCTCATGACATTTTTGCTCTGACCGAGACTAATCTAACTCCAAATATTCTTGACAGTGAACTATTTACATCTGAGTACTTAATTTTTCGTCAGGACGGCCTGATCAATAACAGTGAAGAACTGGGCCGTGGTGTTTTGTTAGCGGTGAACTGTCGTCTTGATGTCAGTCCTTTTAATTCATCGCACTCAACAGATTTTGAATTTATAACAGTCAAAATCAAAATGCCCTCCCGATATATTTTCGTTATGTGTTGTTATATTCGCCCCTCTCAACCAACCACATCATATCAGCTCATAGTTGATGCAATTGACCATCTTTTCGATGCTGTTGACACCAACGACGAAATAATATGTATGGGTGATTTTAACCTACCGTTTATTCAATGGTCTCCTCATAACGACGGTACTTACTATTATCCGTCAAATACTGCATCTGAAAAAGAAATACTTTTCACTGATTGCATACAAGACTCTAACCTTTTCCAAATAAGTGGTATTGTTAATAACCTCAATAGGCAACTAGACCTTATTTTCGTTTCTGATCCTGGTAACGCTATTGTGACAGCAAGTGGCCAACTTCTTTCCAAACTGGACGAATATCACCCACCTTTGTCGCTTTCATTCTCTTATCACAATCCTCAACCTAACATTGCTGTTGACTATTTCTTTAACTTTAGAAAGGCTGACTTTCCCAAATTAAAATCCCTTCTAGCCAATATTAACTTCACTTTTTCTCAAGACTCGATCGATCATGCGTTGTCAGTATTTTATTCAGAGATTTTTAAATGTTTTGCACAATCTGTTCCTTTTATGCCTCGTAAAAATTACTCCTCTTCCCCACCTTGGTATAATAAAGATCTTCGGTCACTTCGCAACCTGAGGAATAACTTATGGAAAAAATATCTTCTTTCAAAATCAGTAAACGACTACCAAGTTTTCTCGTTCGTTTTTACACAGTTTTCTGAACTTAGTACACGTCTCTATAGCGAATATGTTCTTCAAATGCAATCTTCAATAAAGTTAAATCCTAAACGTTTTTATGAGTTTATAAACATCAAAAGAAAATCTGACGGCTACCCTTCCTCCCTCTCTTACCTCAACAACTCATCATCAGACCCTGAAACGATTGCAAATTTTTTCGCAAACTTTTTTGAACAGTCATTTAGTGATTGCGAGGTAGAAGTGGATTTTCATTATTTCCAATATCTAAATAACTCTCCACAAACCTCATTTCACACATTGGATATTTTCCCATCCATAATCAAAAATAAAATTGATAAACTTCAGGATAATTACTCATCTGGTCCTGACGGAATTCCTGCTATAGTCCTAAAAAACTGTTCGAGCTTTTTTGTCCAATCTCTGACAGCCCTTTTCAAGCTATCACTTTCACAAGGTGTGTTTCCAACATTCTGGAAAACATCTTATATAATTCCTATCCATAAAAAAGGACCAAAGAATGATGTGTCTAACTATCGTCCCATAGCCAAACTGTCCTGTATACCAAAGCTGTTCGAAAGCATTATTTATGATACACTGTCTTTCCACTGCAAATCTATTTTGGCTCCTGAACAACATGGTTTCCTAGCTGGTAGGTCAACCACGACCAATCTAGTGGATTTTGTTTCCCATACGTTGTGTACCTTAGAGAAAGGAAATGAAGTTGATGTTATTGCTACTGATTTTAGCAAAGCATTCGACAAAATGTCACATAAAATCATACTTTTCAAATTAAAAATCCTAGGCTTTCCCCCACTCTTTATTTCTTGGGTTTGTACCTATTTAACTCAGAGAAAATATGTAGTCTGCTTCAGATCATCTCTCTCCAACCCCTTCATAGCACCTTCTGGTGTCCCTCAAGGCAGCCATCTTGGCCCACTGTTTTTTATTTTAGGGATTAACGATGTTGTCAAAATCCTTGATTGCAACGTTTTGATATACGCCGATGATATGAAAATATTTAGAAGTATTTTATCACCCGCTGACTCTTCTATTTTACAAGATAATCTAGACATTTTCTCAGTTTGGTGTCACAAAAATAATTTAGAACTTAACGTTAGTAAATGCCACGCTATAACTTTTTCCCGCAAACGTCTACCCCCGCCCCCTCGGTGCTATTATCTACAAGGTGAACCAATACACGTTGTCTCTTTTGCTCGTGACTTAGGTGTCATTTGTGATAAAGAGCTCAACTTTCACTCCCACATTGAACATGTTATAAAAAAAGCAAACAGCATGCTCGGATTCATAAAACGTTGGTCGAAAGAATTTTCCGATCCGTATATTCTCAAATCCTTGTACGTTACTTTCGTTAGGCCAATTCTTGAATATGCCTCCCAAGTGTGGTCACCTTATCAAATTACACAAGCTAAACGCCTCGAAGCTGTCCAACGTAGATTTCTCCTTTACGCTCTACGCAAACTTCCCTGGGAAGATAGATATCGCTTGCCTCCATATGCTGATCGTCTGCAGCTTATTGATCTTCAGTCTCTTCAAAGGAGACGCGAGATCTCAGATATCGTATTTATTCAAGATCTTTTGAGTGGAAACATTGATTGTCCTTCGCTATTGAGTTTAATATCTTTTAATGTAAATTCACGTAATCTTAGGACTGTTCCCCCATTCCGTATTCCCTATCACCGTACGAATTATAGTTTCTACAACCCTATGTCACGTATGTTACGTAATGTCAATGATTCCTATAATCTGTTCGATTTCCATACCTCAAAATCATCCCTCCGTAAATCTCTTGCTTCCTACTCACAATGAACCGAACCCTCCTGATTTCAATTTGCTTTTGAATATAATTTTTTATTTTAGGTTTAAGTTTTGTTTGTAAATACTTTAGATTTAAGATTGCTTGCTTGTACTAAGTGTAAATAAAAAAAAAAATTAAATTAAATTAAACTACGTGCTAAACCAATAAAAATAAAAGAAACAACAAAAGGGCCTGTTTTTTTGTGGAAAAAGTTTTTTTGCTTGGAGGAAGTCTGTGGCATAAAAAAGGCGAAAGTGTGGTCGCCAATTATATTTTAAATTGTGGTCATCTCAACATTATGATTAATTAAGCAATTAAATTCTTGTTCTGATAAATCGACACAGTTTTTATGAAAAAAACGACCACAGAAATATCCACATTCGATAAATTCAATGTTTTTGGAACGTTTTATAGCAAGATTGCAGTGAGCACAAATCTTAGACATTTTAAGAATTAGTTACGACCGACTGTCTGCGAGAGGAGTTAGTCGAAGACTGAAGACTTAGTTGCTGATTGTTGCTGAATTAGTTTCGTCTGTGATTTTATCAATTCAAATTCATTTGACTTATCTCTCAGTGACATAGACTTATATTTTATACACATATTTGCACGTGAACAGAAGATTCCCTCAGGAAAGGAGTTGGAAATGGAAACTTAGAAACTACTGGGCAGATTTCAAAAATTCTTTCGGCACTCTGATGCCATATAGTCTCTCTGTAACTTAGCGTATATTTCATCCCTTAGAGTTAAAACTACAGACCCGCGCAACGCCGGGTGGCCTATTCCAAAAACTCTGTCATCGTAAGAGTGCTTAATTGCACCTGAGCAGCATAGAATATTATTTTATCCCCACTCTGCCACTAGAATGAAAGCTTGGAGACTGCTTTACTTAACTTTCAATTTTATAAAAGTAGGGCCCTAGCTACGCCGGGCGGGTCAGCTAGTACAAAATAATGAGGAAATTTGTATTGAGAAAAGATGTCTGAAACGAAATTCAGTATTGGAAAGCTTCGGGGAGGCGAAAACTTCGAAGACTGGAAATTTCCAGTCCTTGAAGCTTATTTCCAAATGAAAGGACTTTGGACTGCTGTTTCTGATAGTAGTGAGACGGAGATGCAACGAAGCTCTTAAACGTAAAATTGGAGCTTATATTGCTTGTTGAATCATCCATTTATCCTCCTATAAGACATTGCAAAAGCGCTAAGGAGATTTAAGACTCTCTTCAGAAAATTTTTCAAGATTCTGGTCTTGTGACGAGAGTTGGGCTCATCCAAAAGTTTTGTTCTACAAAATTGAAAGATTTTTCTACCGCAGATGCGTACGTTAACGATGTGTTAAATACATCATACAAGCTGAGGTCTGTTGGTCTTAACCCAGATGAAGAATGGATCAATGCTTCTAGCTGGTTTTCCCGAAGAATAAAAGCCAATGATATTGGGAATCCAAAGCTCTGGGATTCTTATTACAAGATATAGTATTAAAACCACACTTCTTCAAGACGTTAATTTGGATTCAAGTCAAGATACTGCTTTTGTTGGCAAGAACAAGAAAAACTTTGGGAATAAGAACTTTAAGGGTCCTAAATGTTACAACTGCAAAGAATTTGGCCATATTGCTGCTAAATGTCCAAAAGAGAATAAGAACCTTCAAGAAAAGAATAATGCGAAGTTAGGATGTTTTTCTGTCTCGGCTCTTGAAAAAGAAAAATGGTATTTCGACTCGGGAGCGTCAGCTCACATGTGGTCAAATAGTACATGCTTTTCAAGTAAGATGGAAAATCTTAGTTCTGAGGTAATTTTTGCAAATAATTCAAAAATGCAAGGCCACGGTAAAGGTAGAGTCAATATGAAGGTATCTATTTTAAAATTCTAAGAAAGTGAGGTTGAATTTTTAGAAGTCCTTCACGTTCTTGACTTATGCATTATGCTGGGTTTACATGCATCTGCAACTGCGGAAGTGCAGAAAAGTAAAGCGGAACGGATGAAGATTATAAAGTACACAAGTTAAAAAGAGAGACAAATAGAATTATGGTTGCAGATGAAAAATTATGGTTGCAGATGAACATGTTCATCTGCACCCATAATTTTTCATCTGCAACCATAACTAAAGAAGTGCAGATGGTGCAGTCGTTCAGCAACTGCAACAGCGCACAGACGTGTTGGCGACTATAGCAGTGTTTACAAATAATCCCGTGTGTGCTTGTTAAGTATTAGAATCAGTGAATTTTAACAAGGGCAGTAGCCCAAGCAGTAAGGTGGCCGAGTGTGGTGTGGAAGAACGCGAGTTCGATCCAAACAAGAACCGAGGTTTTATATTTTTCTTAAGAAAAATTGAAAAGCACAAGAAGAAATTTGACATAGAAGGTTTTAATAGTGCTGTGATGGACCTGTCCGGTCCATCAACATCAATAAGAACGTTGGATTCAACAGCGAAAAAGACAACAAATAAAGCAGCGGGAACAACCGCAACATCGACAGCGGGAACAACCGCAACAACAGCAGCAATAACAGCAATTGCAGTTAAGAGGAGGCGGCGCAAAGCGAAACCAAATACAGTGTAGAGTGATGTGTATGTCAACAAGCAGCGAAAGTCTCAATTCGACTTATGAATATGAGTCGAACGGTGGTAAGGGCCGTTACACCGGGAGCGGCAACTC
The DNA here is from genome assembly GCA_949752695.1 of Melanostoma scalare. NCBI lineage: Eukaryota > Metazoa > Arthropoda > Insecta > Diptera > Syrphidae > Melanostoma > Melanostoma scalare. Next base: position 135,679,724 of record OX456985.1, on the reverse strand, counting down.
CTTCGCTACACTTGCTGACGAAGACCGTGATGACGATGTTGATAACGAGGAAGATAAGCGCCTCGATAAATTAAAAAAAACAGTGGAGGAGCTGTGCGTTGAAATAGAATACATAAAATCAAGGCAAGTAGCCCGTAGGCAAGCAGAATACGAGGCCAAGCAACCGTTGCCAAAGCAACAACGATTGCCAGTAGCAGAGAAAGGTGTCAACCAACAACAGCAGCCTACAACAACAAAGGCTGCAAACTTGAAAACTGCGCCCGTGCAACAAAGCGGGACTACAGCTAACAAAATAGCTGTGGAAATCGGAAAGAAAACTGCTACAAAAGAGCAGCAACGTGGGACCGCGGCTAAAAAAGCCGCGCCATCGACCACAAACAAGAAGCAGCCAGCAGAGAAGCAGCCGAAGAAACAACAACAACAGCCAGCACAACAACAGCAGCAGCCAAAGAAGACCACACCCAAGAGCAGGGTGCCCCCGATAAATACCCTGAAAATGGAATTCCAAGAAACTAAAAATCTATGTAAGTCCGCCATTGGCGATAATTTTACTATTAAAAGACTCGGGGTAGACAGGCATGCGATCCAATGCAAAAGCATTGGTGACCATAAAGTAGTTCGGGAGTTGTTAGCAAAGACAACCACCGAATATTTTAGTTACACTCCCAAAGAGGAGAAGCCCAAGAGTATGTTATTAAAAGGGGTAGAGCCTACCTCTGACCCAGAGGAGCTCTTAGCTGAACTCCGCAGGTTGGCGAGCGACGATCTCGAGTTCATCGGGGTCAAGTCGTTCACTACGGCCAAGGCAAGACGGGAGAAGCGGCTATTGCCGATGTTCCTCGTCACCTTGTCACCCAGTAGTCGTCTGGAAAGTCTCAGGAGTATCTCCGTCCTGGACTACCAGATGGTAAAATGGGAGAAAATAAACAGGCACGGGGACATTTTACAATGTCTTCGTTGCCAACGGTTCGGTCACGCCGCATTCAACTGCCAAATGCAGTCGAGGTGCGTCAAGTGTGGAGAGAACCACAACGACAAAGAGTGTAAGCTCGGTGAGGCAAGGGTCGAAGATAAGACCCTGCTGAAATGTGTACTCTGTGGTGGAGATGGACACCCTGCTAACTATCGGGGTTGTCCTCGATACCAAGTAATTAAAAAGTCAAAAAAAGCTGCTCCAACAGTAACTAAGGACGAGGGAAGGCAATTTGCCAGACCGACTCCAAGGGCCGTCGTTCCCGAAGTTTCCTACGCCCAAATGGCGGGTGGAGCTGGGAAATCGGTACAACCTCCCCAAAAGGCGGCCGCACAGCCATCTGTGTCAGCAGCAGCTGGGGAGTCAGAAGTGATGGTCGCTCTGCGTGTCATTCAGGCACAAATGAGCGAACTATCGCGGCAAATAAGTGAGCAGGCGCGCAGGGTGGATTTGATCTACCGTGCAGTGCCGTCGCTTGCGCAATTTATAGGTTAACGGGCGCGCTGCCGGAGAGGCCCTTCAAGATCCTAGCCGTGAATGTGAATTCGCTAGTTAGGATAGAACGACGAACCAACCTCTTTGAGTTGTTAAAAGACCAACGTCCAGATGTATGTATGGTTAGCGAAACTAGGCTAAACCAGCATCACAAAATGACGAATAACAATTACATTATCGTAAGGAGAGACCGACCCAACTCGACTTTCGCGGGTGGGGTTGCGATCTTCATACGTAAGGGCATTGCTCATAAGGTAATATATAGTGGTGAAGTACGCCGATTCCGGTTGCTGGAAGCGTGTATCGTATGCATCCCTCTCCAACAGGGGAGGCGGTTGTATGTGGTCGCGATCTATGCGCCGGAGGCTTCTCAACCCTCATGTTTTATAACAGAGCTCGAAACACTTTTTCGATGTCTGAAACTGAACTCGGATGAAAACTATTTCCTTTTGGCCGGTGATTACAATGCTAAGCACCAAGATTGGGGAAATCAATTAGCCAATCCAAGGGGGACCCAGCTATTCAATTGGCTGGGGCTTCACAGTATTGAGTGTAAAGTCGATCTGCTGGCTACTGACAGGCCTTCATATCCTCGAAGTGGTTCATATTTGGATCTATTACTTATAGACTCAAGACTTAAACTGACCGACGACATTCTTCGACGGACGAAAAATTGTTTGACGACGGTTGAGTACGACAGTGACCACTGTGGACTTGCCGCCGTCATACTGCTTCCGAGCGACCTTGTGGAACTGGAGGAGTACGTGCCGACGCAATCTTACAACTACGGTAAGACACGTTGGCCGCGCTTTTTCGGTGCCGTCTCAAGGGAACTTCGTACGCACGATATTGCGCCGCCATGCAACAGGAATCTGTCGAACGTTGAGATCGATGGGTACCTGCAACGTATGGAGGATGCAATCCGTAGTACAATGGACAGAACAATTCCTAAATATAGGCAACATGACTCTACGAACATGTACAGAAACGCGACAATAGACGCACTTTACAAACAAAAAAGTAGACTCCTGTCAAGACTCAAATTCTTGCACAGGAGGTTTACTGACCGACACGATTTGGAGATTAGAACTCTGAAGTCACAGATCAAAAATCTCCAACAGTTAATAAAAGAAAACAACAGAATATCTATATCTCTTTTCTGGAACAACAAAATTCGGGCTGTACAGTCCAACAACCCGAGTATGTTTCCGGAAATAAATAAAATCTTTAGGAGAAAAGATCAAAATGACCTTCAGGGTATTAAACTCCAAAGGACGACAGAGAACAAAAACTTACTTTTGACCATAGGGATAGATCCGGATGAGGCCATCTTGGATGATGACCACTTTATAGTGGAAGATGCTCAAGAGAAGGTAGAGACGGTGGGTGCTGTTTTCGAGCGAGTATATAAGGTGAATGATTGCATTCGCCCGAATTACGAGCTTGAGAACGGAGCCTTCGTTGGACACCTCTATCTTAGACACGAGATCTCGCATTGGCGATCCGAGAATCCTGGTTTCACTAGGTTCAATGACGACCGACTTGCAAGTGCAGTCATCGCCGATCGAAACGGGGATAACACCCTGTTCGTTTCTAAGATGGACCTCGAGAGCATCTTTCACAAAATAAAGAAAAAGAAGTCAGCAGGAGTCGACGGCATACCCAATGTTGTGCTGCGAAACCTCCCTTCGGAAGCGGTGGACATATACACCACGTTGTTCAACAATGCGCTGAATAATGCATATTATCCAGTGCGTTGGAAGACGGCAGTGGTCCATCCTCTCCTTAAAAAAGGTAAGGATGGTTCCAATCCAGCAAATCTCCGGTCAATTAGTCTCCTTCCGAGTATCAGCAAAGTATTCGAGAAAGTTCTTAATAGAGCTCTGTCCACATGGGCGGAGGACAAACATATTATTCCAGAAAATCAGTTCGGTTTTAAGGCGGGTCATGATACCATACATGCTGCGTCTAAACTGGTATCTGATATTCAATGGAACAAAGCTAAAAAGCAGTGTACGGGTGCATGTCTGGTTGACTTGGAGAAGGCTTTCGATACCGTTTGGTTAGACGGTCTTTTCTATAAATTGATCAGGTATGGCATGAGTAAACCACTGCTATATATTCTTAATGACATGCTTCATGGTAGAACGTTTGTTGTCAAAAGTTGCAATATAACTTCTACCAGAACTTTTAAAATACAGAACGGTCTGCAACAAGGAGCGGTGAATTCGCCTATTTTGTTTAGCATTTTCACTAGATCGCCAGTGGTTCTCTTCACCGTGCTATAGCGTACGCCGATGACCTCATTGCGTACAGAACAGATTCAAAGATCGAAGACATCAGAAGTCTCTTGCAAGGTGATTTCGATAAGATTCAGCAATATTGCGATGACTGGAAGTTGAAAATCAACTTTCAGAAATCGGAAACAATTGTGTTTAGAACCCCGTTGGCTCGGGCCTCATGGGATACGAGAAAGAACTGGCGAAAGCTGGTGATCAATGATCTACATGGCCACCCACTGCCAAACAAAGTAGTAGTCAAGTACCTGGGCATCTGGCTAGATCAGCATCTATATTTTAACAAACATATGGATGCTGCTCTGGCCAGGGCTAGAGGAGCTTTTGCTCTGACAAGGCGACTGTTTCACAGCAGACAACTTGACAGCAGAGTGAAAGTGATTTGCTACATGGCCCTCATAAGGCCAATGATTGTCTATGGGTGCCCCGTGTGGTTCAATGTTACAGCGTCTCAAATGGAAAAGATTTGGGTGTTTGAGAGACAGTGTCTGCGTACCTGTCTTGGATTGCACAGAACACCAGAGTCGGAGTACAGAAAATATTATCCTAATGGGGTCCTTTACAACGGTGCTCAAATAAACAGAATCGACAACTTCATGATAAAACTGACTCGGGGCCACACTGCAAGGGCGATGTCTTCGAACAATGGCCTGATATTTGGGGCTTACTACCCCAATATAGAATATATGGAGAGCACACGTTTCAGTGGATTTGTCCCACCGGAGGCTTTCCTCTATTTTGACATGATAGGTTTGATACAGGACAGATTGGCGGTTCCATTAATCTACCACGTCTGCCGTAAGTCCGTAGAACGACGGCTCCTTTACAACCGTGACGTCGCCGCAGTAGGCGGAGAAGTTGAAGAGCTCTTCCGGTTCAGTAGGGCGGTTTCAGATCGCGATCGACTGGACGTTATTAAAACGTCAAAACTATTCTGGTGGTTGTCTGAGCAACATATGGAATATGTTAATGATAGCGAGTCGCCAATGGCTGGCTTACAAAGGTTTAGAGTGTAAGACTTAGGGTATAGGGGGTAGGCATAGTGGCAACCAAAAAAATTATAAAAACTAAAAAAAAAAAAAAAAATTATAAAAATTATCGCGGCGTCGAAAATCAAAAAAAATTGTAAAAAATCAAAATAAAAAAAAAAAATGTAAAAATTACTGTGCGTCCCCAAAATTAAAAAAAAAAATAGAAAAAACACAAAATCCCAAAAAAAAAATTATAAAACACAAAAAACAAAAAAAACAAAAAAAATTTATAAAAAGCTACTATGGCTGCTCTAGTTTTAAGTAGTGTTAATTAGTTTTAAATAGTTTTAATTAGTTGTAAGTAATTTTAAGAAAAACCAAAAAATTTGATCAGGAAAACTAAGTTTTTTAAATTTTCTTAGTTTATAATTCTAGTTATAGGTTGAAATATATATTGTATCTTTAGGCCGAAAGGCATTAGAATTAAGTTACTGAGTAATTTAGAGTATCCGCCAAGGGTCAGTAAGTTAATTAAGTTATTATGTAAGCTAGTTTAAACATTTTTGATAGCATGTAAGTAGTTATAAGAGATAAAAAATAAAAATGAATTTAAAACTGAAAACTGAGTGCAGATGGTGCGTTCCCTCTCTATCAGACAAGTATGAATTTTACATCTTGTTTCTTTTTCCGATTTTCATCTGCACTTGCAAATGCATGTAAATCCACCATTAATCTCTTATCTGTCTCGAAAATTGTTCAGAGGGGTTTTTCAATGTTTTTTTTTAAGAATGGATGCTTTGTAAAAGAAAAAAGGGGTAATTTTGTTGCAACTACAAGCTTGGTGAACAATATGTTCCGACTCAACAGACCACCCAACCAAAGTGCATATGTTACAAAAAAATGTAACTTAACACTTTCAACTTTGGCACAAGCGTGTTGGACATCCAAGTATCGAAACCACACAAGCTATGATTCCGAAAGTGGTGCAGAATATTGATTGCGATAGTTCAAAAATCAATTGCATCACATGTATCAAAGGTCAAATGGCACGCCAGCCTTTTAACTCAATTGGTACTAGGTCAGAATCAATTTTAGAACTGATACATACAGATCTTTGTGATCCGATTAAACAAAAATCAATTGGAGGTTCAAAGTACATGCTTCTATTCATTGATGATTTTTCAAGAAAAGTCTTTGCGTTTTTCAGTAAAAGCAAGAATGAGGTAGCGAAAAAGTTCCTTGAGTTCAAAAATTTTGAAGAAAATCAGACTGGTAACAAAATAGCCATTAGAAATGACAATGGAAAGGAATATTGTAATTTTAAGATGAAGAAGATTCTAGCAGATGCAGGCATTCAACATCAAACAACGGTTCCATATTCTCCACAACAAAACGGGTTGGCAGAGAGAATGAACAGAACCATAATCGAAAAAGCACGTTGTCTTCTCATCGAGTCTGGTTTACATAAACGATTTTGGGCCGAAGCTGCTAATACGGCCGTTTACTTAACAAACAGAATACCTTGCAAAGGTACAAAATAAAAAACACCTGAAGAAATCTGGAGTGGAAGAAGAGTGAATCTGCAGCATCTTAAGGTTTTCGGTTGTCAAGCAGTTATTCACATTCTAAAAGAAAAGCGGAAAAAACTCGATGCCAAGGGAAAAGAAGTAATTTTTGTCGGATACTGCACACACTCAAAATCATATCGGTTCTATGATGTAAAGAAAAAAGAAGTCGTAATTAGTCGAGATGCAGTTTTCCATGAGCAAATTTTTCCAAAGGATGGTGAGACAAACGATACATCTTATTGTGATATTTTTACAGGATATGATTCAGTGGTGAATGAAGACGAAATTTCATCAGTGGATTCAAATAATGAAATACCAATCGAAATAAGTGACGAAACGACAAGTGAAAACTGTTTTTTGGATGCCCAAGATGATTTCACTGTTGAAGAATCTTCAGAAGGAATCATATCTAACAGAGGAATAAGACGATCTACCAGAATAAGAAATCCACCTGAAAGATACGGTTACCTATCGTACATGACTAACGACAATGAAGACCCAAAGACAGTCGCTGAGACAATGAAGAGCGAACATATGTCTGACTGGAAAAAAGCAGTGAACGATAAATATACAGCTCTTTTGAAAAATGACACTTTGGAAATAGTTTCATTACCAAAAGGAAAGAAAGCCATAAATTCCAAATGGACATTCAAGACGAAAAAAGATGCAAGTGGTAATGTCGAAAAATATAAAGCTAGATTGGTCGAAAAGGGGTATTCGCAACGTCAAGGGATAGATTATCAAAAAACATTTTCTCCCGTCGTAAGGTACACGTCCATAAGGGTACTTTTAAGTTTGGCTGTACGATATGATTTGGATATCAATCAAATGGATGTTGTGACTGCTTTCCTGCAAAGTGAACTTAACGAAGAGATTTACATGAATCTTCCTGAAGGTTTTGATAATGCTCAAAATAAAGTATGTAAACTCAAGAAATCACTGTACGGCCTCAGACAAGCTAGCAGAGTTTGGAATAAGAAATTGGATGAAACTTTAAAGAAAATTAGACTTAAACAATCCAAAACCGATCCGTGTATTTATTTCAAGACAAACAGCACAGATAAGACTTTCGTCGCTATTTACGTAGACGACATACTGATTTTTACAAACAACAAAGATGAAAAAAGAATTATCAAAGAAAATTTGGCTAGATCATTCGAGATGAAAGATTTTGGAGAAGCTAAATTTGTGCTTGGTATGCAAATAACTCGCGATCGAGAAAAGGGAAAGTTATGGATAGACTGACGGACACACTTAAAGAATATTCTCAAGCGATTTAATATGGAGGATTGTAATCCGGTATCCACACCCTTAGATATTAACCAAAAGCTTATAAAAGAAACACATCAACAAAGCAAAGACGAGACTGACTACATGAAAACCGTTCCATATCAAGAAGCTATTGGAAGTCTTTTATATGCAGCACAAGTAAGTCGCCCAGATTTATCGTTAGCAGTGGGGGCTTTATCAAGATTATAAAATAATAATCCTTCAAAAACGACTTTTCCGTTATATTAAAGGAACAATAAACTACAAGCTAGAATACACTCGAGACATTGAAGGACGTTTAGAAAGATTTTCGGATGCTGACTGGGCTGGTGACTCAGATGACAGAAAATCAACTACAGGTTATCTCTTTAAATACCAAGGAGGACCTATTTCGTGGGAATCAAAGAAACAACCTACTGTCGCTCTCTCCACCACAGAGGCTGAGTATATGGCTTTAGCCTCAACATCTCAAGAAACCCTTTGGCTTCAATCTTTATTGCAAGAACTAATTAATTGGAATCAAGAACTTATATTGCAATGCGATAACAAGACTGCAATAAACATTTATCTAAAAACAACGTTTATCACACACGTTCAAAGCACATCGATATAAGGCATCATTTCAGTCGAGATCTTATAAAAGAAAATAAATTAGAAGTAGTATATTTGAAAACTGAAGAGATGTTGATGTTCTTACCAAAGGACTCCCTGCTACAAAACATAACAACTCTTGTACTCTCATTGAAAGTTGAGATCTGATACTTTGTTCTTAAATACTTTGTTTATTTTATTGTTATCAAATTGTTCTAATTTTTATATGCTTGATTTATTGAAAATAAATTTTATAGCTGTTCAGAATCTTAAAACATCAAAATTGAATAGGTTCCAAAACTGCTGAGCCGATTTGAATAAAATTTGGAACAGAGATGGGCTAGAGCCTGAGAAAGGATATAGGTTCTAATTCATAACGGGAACGGGAACATAACAGGGAGCTTGGAAAATACTGCACCGATTCTAAAAATTCTTTCATCGTTAATTCTTAACCTGACCAACTAACTGCATAAAGCTAAAACTTATTAAAAAAAAAAGCGTCCGTACTAACAAAAACAGCATACGATAAAAATAGCGGATACCAAAAATTGAAAATAAAGAATGCGATTTATTTTTTTCTCGACAGAAATAAATCTCATTGTTCGACCAAAAAATAACAAAAATAAACGAACATCTCAGATAGAAAAAAAAAATAAAAATCATCATAAATGGTTATTGAGAGAGTTTTGAAATAAATCACAACAAATAAGAGTTATTTGAAGACACATGGAAGTGGTAACCATAAACTTTCAAGCTCGATTTTATCATTGTATACAGAACCTAGAGGCGATTTAATAATCTTGTGAACCGGTTGACACCGGTAGCGGGTCAATACATACAATGGTAAAACCAAAAGCTTGGAACGTAGACTGCAAGGTTGGACCGGAGACAATCATGCTTATTTTGACAATCTATTCGATAGAAAGTTAGTCGAATTCGGAAGAAGTGCATTTTGAAACTCAGACGATTCGAAATTTTTAAATGTTTAACATTCGAATCGTTCGAGTCTCAAAATGCACTTCTTGCGAATTCGACTAACTTTCTATCGATTAGAATGTCAAAATAAGCATGAATAGGCTCGTTAAAAGTCCAAAAATCTACACAATCCTACTTTAGTTTCTATATACAATTATTGTATGTAGATCCTAATTCATTATTAGGAGGTTTCCTCATTAACTTATTTTTAGTTTAAGAAAATAGCGGTGTTATTCATTTTCATCCACACGCCAACTCTCCAGATCTTGGTTAAGGGTTTCTGCGCTTTCGGTTAGGTTTTTTGTACAACATATCTGTGTTCAAATAGTAAAAGCTCTTAACTCTATTTTCATAGTTTTTCAGGAACTTTTAAAAATAATTAAGAAAAGAATGAAGATACAGATTTCAGGAATTTTGCGTTTATATATACAATTATTTAAGTGGAGTATTTAATACATTTGTTAATTTTTTTTTACTTAAGTGCTTTTACAAAAACAACTTTTACAGATTTTCATATACAAAGTATCCAAAGATGTTCTTCCAAATCGTATTTTCAATTGATTTTAGTTATAAGTCAACTTGAGCTATTTTACTTTAATGGAAAGAAAATTGTCGAATATAAGATATTTTTATAACAATCTATTTGAGATATAAGAAGTTTTATCCTTTATCTCAAACAAACAGAAATACATCACATCTTAAATTAAATTTTATTTCTAAGGAGATATAAACAAAGAAGTGAACATAAAATCGAAAAGTGCTTCAATGCTACTTAATCTTCGGTAAGGTCATGATGATAATTTGGTATGTTTTCGGTAAGTAAATTATGATAAAAATTATGGTAATTTGTATCTTTAAGTGGCTATAGATCTATCAGATATTTCTTTTTCTCCTTGCTATATTAAAGTTGTTCTGTGTAGCAAATACTTACACCGAATGATAGAATACTTGATATACCTCGACAAAGAAAATTTAGTTTCTTAAATGGTTCATGTTCCGAAAGGAAAGTTTTAAAAAGTACATCACCACATTTTTTTTTTATATCTCATCCACTTCACATCTTGCCTAACACTTTTTGCCTGACAGTAAATGGTTTGTTTATACCTACTGATCGAACAAGTTGGTACCACCCATGAGGGTGATAAATATGTAGTAGATGTTTTCTTTTCTTTTTCTCGACAGCTGCATGGTTGGTATCACACTCCATATGAGTGTGACCTGGGGCTAAAAGCTTATGGTCAAATACTTGCATTCCGTTTGCGCGAATATTGGAAACATTGTTGCAACACACGAGTTTTTGTTCTGCCCTCCGCAAGGGTAGCTATAAAATATTCCATTGTCTCGTGCATCACCTTCATGCCACATACACTAGGCCGATTTGTTACGCCATCATGAATTGTCAAATTGAATGTCCAAAGCTGCGTTTTATAGAACGAGACGTTTGTCCTTAAAAACTGCTGAAAATCAAAAGTTAGCACTCTTATCGATTAATCATTTTGTTCTTTAATTTTATAATTCATGTCGATTATGGAATCCGCAATATTCTATTTCACTATATTTTCATACAATATATATATTATTTATTTTCATATAATATGATACATATTATATGATACATATTATTTTCTCGTCGACTCAAGCAAAATTGACAGACTTGGAGTGATTGCGCTTAAACTAAAAGAGGCAAAATTACTATGGGGTCATTCAGAATTCTAGTAACTACATAGTGGAAAGTCGACTAGCTTTGTGACTGCCTTATGCTATGTCCGCACCTGAAGTTAACCTGGGTTTCGTTCCAGTATGGTTTGAGTTAACCAAGTAGTGTCCGCATATGCAGAAAAGTTTTGAGTTTATCTTTTTGTCTTAAGTTAAAAAGAGACAGAGATACAAGTGTGAGCAGAACGTCAACGACGTATGAGAGAATTCATTCTCTCTCCACTCACTTCCACTCTCTTAAATGTCAAATTATATGGAATATTGGAAATAGTGCATTCAGCACCTTTGGTTTCGAGTAGGTTATCTCGAAACCCAGTGACTAAAATGGTTTCATTTTGTATGGCAAACCACTTGGTTATCATGTTGGTTTGGGATTGTTTTGAGTTAAACAAGTTTAACTCTCAGGTGCGGACATAGCATTAGAGAAATAAAGAACAAGAGGGAAAACCACACACACACCACGGCATCTGCCTTCGAACCTTAGAGGAATAAAGAATAAGGCGGAAAACCACACACACACACTCCACGGCATCTGCCCTCGATCTGACTTCACAAACACCATTTTATTTTCGGACTCCGAAACTGTTTTCGGGATCCCAAAATAAAGTGTTGTTAGTAAATTCTTTTAATACGTGTATCACAGATGGATCTCGTGTTACAAAGCCAACAATGTAAGCAAATAGTAGTTTTGACTCTTGTTCTTTATTCCTCTCAGTTGCGGGGCAAGAGAGGTAATGATTTTCCCTCTTCTTCTTTATTCCTCTAAAGTGAATGCAAAATGCACTACAAATTTAGTCAACCCTGAACTGTCAAAATAAACACACAAAAACACGAAACAATTGCGTTTTGGGAGCTTTAAATAAGTGTGTAATTGTGTAAATTGGAATTAAACCACCCAGTAATCTCAGCTTTGTGTTGCTCTCTGCCGCTGATTGTGCTGTCCGAAGACTACAGCAATTGCTGAACAGGCAGCAAAACAAATGTCAGGAATTAACCCCAAATGAAAAGAAAAGGAGAAACAAAACTGTCTTTATTTAAAACAATAAAAATTTAAAGAAAAATACAAAATCAATTGTTAATTTATTAATTTTCGCACGTGGCAACGCTTTCAAAGTGTAAGACTTTACTGACGATGGAAGGTACCCGATCATCGAACAAAATCCCAAACTTTGTCCTAACGCGACAATATAGTTAACGCGGATCTCAAGCACTAGATGTGATGTTTGTATGCTTAGGCTGTGGAAAGGTACCCGACTACCGTAAGCGAAACACCAAATCTAATTGAGTCTCAAGCACTAGATGTGATGTTTTCTCAGACTGTGGAAATGACCCGACTATCGTAAGCAAAACACCAACTCTGCTTTTATACTCTTTTGATTGTGCAGACTGCAATAAAACTGCAGTTACTAAATTAACAGGTGACAGGAGAGCTTTTGTATAAGAGCTTTCTGCAAAGTGCTTTCTTTTATCTCTATCAGTGATGCCACTTACGAGTTTTAAATTTAGTATTAAATGGAATTAAAATATTTGACTTTCTTATATTTTGAAACTATAATTTTAAAATATAGGAAGTTATTGGCAAAGTTGCCATATTACATTTTCTGATAGTTTTACAAAGGATTTATGAATGAAAATAAGAAGAATTAATGAAGTTAAGTAATAGTGGCTTGATTTCTCAAAAACTGTTCATTAAGTAAACTCTAATTAAAATTTTTATTAAAGAACAAAGAAATAGCTTTCAAAAACACTGAAGTATGAGAAAGTAAGTGGCTTAGTTGATTTTTAATAATTTTTTAAAAAATGAAGTAAATTTCATATAAAATTGCCCCTCGCGCCTGCACGGAGGGATATAGACCCCCCCTTCCCATACAACTTTTTTTTTGTCTTGACCAAACCTATCCATCCTTACTCTTTGGAAAACCGTATCTAAAACACCCTAAATAAATAAAATAAAATTCTAAAAGTTAATAATTAATTTTAAAAATAATTAAAAAATTGAGAGCGGCGAAATTTTTTTTTTTAACTTTTTTCTATACGCCATTCAAAACAGATTTCCGAAATTTTCATGAAAATCCATGGACTGGCCCTGGATTCCTAGGTAAAAAGCTTACGGTCCTCCACTATAATTGTTACAATATAAAGAAAAATAGTCTAAAACAAATATAATTATGTTGTTGTTACAGTCTCCCCCTCTGTCGCTGAGAACGTCTTGGTGATGCGACAGGAAGTGTTGGTTGAATGTAATGGTTGAATCGGGTCATTGGCTTGTGTTGTTGATGTTCGGTATTTGGTTAAGGACGAAGCATGGTATGTCCCCAATGGAATGTTTAGATCATATCTTGATGCAGCTTGATATGCTGAAAACCCAATTTGTTTAATGATGATATATGGTCCATCTCGTTTTGGATCGAATTTGGTAGTCATACTCTTAGATGCATTACTAAGAACATGAGTAGTGACTAGTACTTGGTCACCTATTTTGAGTGGGATTTGTGGTCGTCGCTTTTTATCGGTATACAATTTGTTTGTATCTTGCATATTCTCGGTTGTTGACTGTACGTTTCTTATTAATTTTGCGAATTTCTGTAACTTAGAGATGAGTTGAGGAGTAAGGTTTTTATCGTTTTCTATGGGTCTGATGTCGTTGTTGACGTCGACGATTGTTCTGAGCTCTCGCTGAAACGTAAGGAATGAAGCAGTATATCCGGTACTTTGACATTTAGCGGTGTTCATAGCGAAACGAATGGCAGGTAAGTTATAAGATTTAAGATTGCTAGTTGTGTCTTAAGGGCTCTGTTCTTCCTTTCGACAGGATTGGCTTCTGGATGATAAACCGGCGTTAATGTTTGAATATCAAAATAGTCTGGTACTTCCTACATGATAGCTGATATGAATTGAGGTCCTTTGTTTGTTAAAAGACGTCGTGGTATTTCATATTGAAAAAATAATTCGTTGATCAAGGTCATTGCACAGTTTTCGGTAGTTGCTTCTATAAGAGGAAAAAATTTCTACCCATCGGCTGGCAAGATCTTCCGCTATCAATATCCATTGGTATCCGTCTCGTGTGATTGGTAGTGGTTCAAACAAATCTGCAGAGATAACCTCGAATCGTTGGTTACTAGATACTGTTTGAAGTAATCCACATGGTTTTAAATTGCTTGGTTTATATTTTTGACAAGCTGGACAACTTCCTATGTGTCTCATCACGTTGTCTCTCATTTACGGCCAATAGTATCGAGACGCGATACGAGCTAGTGTCCGTTCGACACCGTAGTGACCTGAGGTAGATTCATCATGGTGGTGGTTTAAGATGGCTTCTCTTTCCTGTACGGGAATAGCGAGTTGTGCAGTTTCAGCGTCTGACTCTGGTGAATATCTATATAAAACACCGTCATTTAAAAGATATTCAAGTGATGTCCACCTTGAAATATTTTCATCATCGTTTTCGAAAGAGTCGACTATAGTTTCAATGTCTGGGTCTTTCAGTTGTGCTTCGCGAATGTCACTGGCGTTCCTCGATCGTAGATCGATTTGGAAGCTACAAATTGTACATTCTGTTTCTGTGAGCTGCGTTTTATCGCATGGTGGCCTGCATAACATTTTTGCCACATGGTTTGCCTTGCCTGGGACATAATCAATTATAAAATTGTAGGGTTGGAGCTGTAATGCCCATCGTGCTAATCTGCCAGTAGGTGACTTCAAAGTTAGTAGCCATTTCAACGGTTGATGGTCAGTTTTTAACATAAATTGACATCCTTCAATGTAACCTCGAAATTTGTTGATTGCCCAAATAATGGCAAGAGCTTCCCTTTCAGTGGCGTAGTGCTGCAAGTGTTAACACCCTCAATTTAAATTTTATTATTGTAAAACCGAATCATAAGAATGAAACGTTAATAGTTTACCCTTATCCCCAAATTTGCGCAAAGATCCACTGAATAGGGTAAAGTAGCTCATTTTGGTTTTGGTAGCTTTTCCTCCTTTCTTCAATTTTCGAAAAGTTGTAACACAGAGATTTTTATCCTTCCCCTGACTCAGTAGATTATATAGTAGAGTAACTGGGAAGATGCCCAGAAGTATTATTTTCAACTTTCAGGAACTTTCATTTTTCTCGACATGTTTTATGGGAGGGGTCTGATCTCGACTAATGAGCTGGATAAGTTTTGGGAACAAACCAACAACAACTTTTTCAGTTCGGTGTGATTGGAAAATTGTGCGAGTGAAAAGTCTCGCTGGAATTCGACAACGGAGGTACTTGTCAGCCATAAGGCTACATGTGCTACAGAACCGTGACCGAAAACCTCGAGACACGATTGGCCGATTGTATGAATGTGTGGGGGAATTTGAAAGTCGAGAAAGGACAAATTGACAAGATCAACCACTTCTTGGTTGATCTAGAAAAAAACAACAAGTGGTTCATTTTGCGATTGTTAATTTTTTTGAGAGAAATAGAAAGTTAGAAGAGTGAAAGTTGGAAATAGTTTTTGTACAGAAAGTCTAAGAGAAATTCTAGAAAAGAGTTAGAGTCAGTGGAAGGACGAAATTAAAGGAGCTGTAGAAATCGTCAGACGGACGAAAATTGCCAACATAGAAGGAGGAAGGAAAAGCAGGAAAAAAAAAAGATAAGTAGAGTGTTTCAGTTTTGCAAGTGTTGTCAAATATGGTTTCGGTTGTTCTTTGCCCTAGAAAACTCTCAAAATTGTGAGACACACGACCCCTTTTAATTTTATGTTCTTTTCTGGAAAGAAAAATTAACGTTTCATTTTTCCGGTCGTTTCATTTGTTTACCTTTAAAACGGTTCGCCTAACCGTCCACCATTGTAATATTTGATTGTCGAAAAGATTTGGGTTCTTAATCCACTTCTTGTAAGGTTTTCCCAACAGAAATACAAATAAATAGCTTTAAATCACTTTGGGAAATTAAATTGCGTATTTTAATTGTTATTTTAACATTTCAACATCGAGTTTGTGGTTTGGAAATATCACCATAAAATTTCCTGGCGCCCATCTTTTTCCAGTACACTTGGAAAATACTTTTAATTCGTCTTTTAATTATTAAATAAATCGGTTCTTTTATTCGCGATCGATCTTTTGATCGCTCTACGCTACCTTTTTTTTTGTTTACGAACCCAGCCCAGCTGAGTTTAGCCGTGGTGTCAGCAGCCTAGCTGCTGAATGTTACACTTTTGGTTTATCAGCGCGTTTGACATTTCAATTGTTTACCTCGCGGCACACCGGTTGTGCATTTCTTTCAGTCGATCTAAGTTTCGTATGCTTAATTAAATTAATTGGATCCGGAAAATCCAATCGCGTTAGTTTAATAATATCGTATTCAAAGTTAAAATAATTTTCGCGAAAAGAAAAGTGTAACAAAATTACTTAAAGGTTTTGATATGTCCGCGAAATCTTTTATAAACCTACGATACCAGGAGAAAGTTTGTAGGAATGACAGCACGTGTTTGGCATCTTTTGGTTCAACTCGATTTACTATCGCTGAGACTTTTTCTGGGCTTACTTGGATGCCTTTATAAGTTATAATGTGTCCTAAGTACTTTATTTCTGGACAGCAAAAGTTCGACTACGGTTGACTTTGAGCTTATATAGCTTAAGTTTGTTGAAAACTTTCTTAAGATCTTCAAAATATTCTTCAAAGGTATCTGAACAAATTATGATATCATCTAAGGTTGCAGGAATCTCTTTCCGAAATCTGTCCATTAATCTTTGGAATGTCGCTGGTGCGTTTCGAAGACCAAATAGCATTCTCTTGAATTGATAAAGGCCGAAAGGTGTTAAAAATGCTGTCTTTTCAACATCGCTTTCGTTAACCTTGATTTGATAATAACCATTTTGAAGGTCTAATGTGGTTTTAAATTTGGTTTTTATTGTTGAGTGTAAGAGATCGTCTATCCTAGGCAAAGGATATTTGTCCGGAATAGTTACGCTGTTCAACTTTCTATAGTCTATGCACACACGTATCGCTGCCCAGGGCGATTCGCTTTCATCAATGACTTTTGTGTCGAGCATTTTGTTGAGCTCTTCTTTTAATTGTTCCTTCTTTATAGGAGATAAACTATAAGGAGTTGTAGCTATTGGTTCACAGTTACCAGTATTAGTTCTGTGTTCTGCGTATGGAGTAGGTTCTCTAGGAACATCGATTAAATCTTCTTCCTGCTGTAGAGGTGCAGTTAATTTTATTTTGCTTTCTAGGTCTCTTTCCACCGCTTCGTTTTCTCGTAATTCAAAATCGATTGATAATATTTCAGTGAAGAAATTTTCGAGGAATACTTCTTCTTCGGTTCGTACCAATGCTGGAAAAGGCATGTATTTTCTCTTCTTCTTTCGGGTGTTACTTCATTTCGTAACGAGTAGCTGAAAATCGTTTGGTGAGTGGGGTGAGTATTCATTTCTTGCATTTGCAATTGCAGAAAATTTTCTTTTCATATTTGAATGAATCTCTATTTTCTCAACGCTTTTAGAACTTTTGTGAGGGCTTGTTTTCGTTTTCGGAGTTTTGAACATACTTGGTTCTGGTTTCGGAGTAGCAGCTAGTGGTTAGACTACTTCTGTGGCTTCAAACCAATTTAAAAACGCGTTAGCATGTTTGGCTGGTTCATTTGACAGGTTGTCAGTTTTTGGTGTAACATTTTGAATGTTTGTTGAAATTTTCTTATCTTTTAACTTGGTGTGGCTGGTGCCTTGTTTCGGGCTGATCCGCGAAATACCACATTCTTTGACCAAGATCAAGAACAATTCCATTTTCCTCCATAAAATCGATACCAATCAGAGTACGATTGTTTGTTGATTTGGGTAGAGCAATGAATCTAATCGGTCTTGGATGTTTGCCAATGATTATGCTTGCTTCAGCAATATATACTTCTTGCTCATTTTGAATTCCGTCGGCGAGAGTGACGTTAGCTGGGACTTGCTTAGATTTCGTTCCGTGTTTTAGTAAGTGAATGAAGAGTTCTCTTCCCGCAACACTTGTTCGTGCAGCTGTGTCCAAATTAGCTTTTCCATATGTATATGGAATGGAATAGTGGGCAAATCCGTTCCCAGATTTGTTCTAATACAGTTGAAGCTTACTGTAGAGGGTCCTTTTGGGAGTTCCTTGCATGTAGGGCAAGTTGAACGAACAACCCCAGGTGTTTTGCATCTGTAGCAAAATAGCTTAGATTCCGCTGGTTGTGCCTGTTATGATGAGGACTTGGCTTCTTGCCGTTCCTTCTTTCTACATTAAATTGTAGTATGGCCAACATGTTTGCAGAAATTGCATCTGTTTTTATTCCATTGTTCAAGTTTTTGTTCTTTGTGGATCTTTTTTTCTGCTAAAGACATTTCAACAGCTCTAGCTCTTGAAAGAAGTTCATGAAATGAATGAAAACTTTCGCGTGGGACACCATCCCGTATGCGAATGTGGAGCAGTCCATATTTCATGTCAAGCATCATTTTCTCTTCTGGTTTAGGATCCTTGAGTTTCGAAAGCAGTGATCGCTTTTCGCAGATAAAATCATCACTAAGCTCATTCACTTTCTGTTTCTTTTCAAAAATCTCCATAAATATTCGATATGCTGGTTTTGCCGGAGCATATGCGTTACGCAGTAGTGAGATGACATCTGCCCATGTCTTTGCTTCACTTTTTACACCTTGCCACCAAGCGCTTGCACCTTCTTTGAGTAATAGGGGAAATCCCATGACAGCGTCATAGAGAGTAAGGCGTTGAAGGTCTTTGTAAACATTGATGAATCCTTCGACAATGGTAGGATCTTTTTCTCCTTTAAAACGCGCAGTGCAGTGGCTTAGACTGCCTTTAACGTCTTGCGTTTTCATCGAATCAATTAATTTCTTAAGCTGAACATCCGTGAACTGTGCCATTTTCGTATTTTCTGAGTATTCCTCCAGAGTATTTTCCGCTTGTGCATCTTCAAACAGGTTATAATCCGCGTCGGCTTGCGTGCTTTCCTGCTGAACGTTTTCTGCTTGAGTATTTTGCATTTGTTTTGCGCGTAGTCGCTTGCTTTTCCGTTGTTTTTAATCCGTTTTCGTATTTTCGTAGTTTTACTACCAGATTAAATGTTGCGACAATCTGTTAACTGGTTGAGTGTTAACGAAGATATTTTCTGTGGAGACTGGCCAACAGGTTGGGTGCCAATGTAAAGGCAAGTCGTGTTGAAGCTAAGAATGCTCAGTGGGCGCCAAAGTGAGAGTGATGATGAGACCTTTCTCAGGTTTGCAGCTCCTCAGTCCTCCGATGAAAAGATACCCCAGAACCCTTGTGGAATTAAACCACCCAGTAATCGCAGCTTTGTGTTGCTCTCTGCCACTGATTGTGCTGTCCGAAGACTACAGCAATCGCTGAAAAGTCAGCAAAACAAATGACAGGAATTAATCCTTATTTAAAACAATAAAAATATAAAGAAAAATACAAAATCAATTGTTAATTTATTAATTTTCGCACGTGGCAACGCTTTCAAAGTGTAAGACTTTACTGACGATGGAAGGTACCCGATCGTCCAACAAAATCCCAAACTTTGTCTTAACGCGACAATAAAGTTAACGCGGATCTCAAGCACTTGATGTGATGTTTGTATGCTTAGGCTGTGGAAAGGTACCCGACTACCGTAAGCGAAACACCAAATCTAATTGAATCTCAAGCACTAGATGTAATGTTTTCTCAGACTGTGGAAATGACCCGACTATCGTAAGCAAAACACCAACTCTGCTTTTATACTCTTTTGATTGTGCAGACTGCAATAAAACTGCAGTAACTAAATTAACAGGTGACAGGAGAGCTTTTGTATAAGAGCTTTCTGCAAAGTGCTTTCTTTCATCTCTATCAGTGATGCCACTTACGAGTTTTAAATTTAGTATTACAACAGCAACATCATCAACAACCTCAGCAACAACAACAACAGCAAAAACGACAACAACAACAAAAAAAGCATAGTCAACAAGATCAACAGCGTCAATTGCCTTCAACGTCAGGTACAAGGGTACTACGTTCTGGATCAGTCAGAAGCTTAGATGTGCAATCCCACGTAAGTGTCTCTTCTTTAAGATCCTATTCTTCCAGTGTATTAAGTTCTCCCAAGCCACTGAATACCTCAACAAGTTCCATTGTGGATCAGGAGCTCCTCATCTCAAATACAACTTTGAGTGAAACTAATTTGATCTCGGACTCCTCGAATGTTGACATACTCATCGCTTTACCACCCGCAAGGAGTATATTTGTATCCCGCCTTTCTCATTCTACATCGGAGCATTTGATACAAAGTTACATTGCTAAGAACAACTCATCATTTAATTTATCAAATCTCTCTATCCGTAAATTTGTGATGTCGCCAGAGAAAGAGTACTCTTCCTTCGAAGTCAAAGTTGGGAGGAACCAAGACGTTGGATCGCCTTTTGAGAGGATTGCAGTAGATGTGGCTGGGCCTTTTCCAGAGACCTACGCTGGAAACAAGTACATTCTGGTTGTAATGGACTATTTTAGCAAGTGGCCTGAGGCGTATGCCATCCCAAATCAAGAAGCCAAAACGGTGGTCGACCAGATTGTGTTTAACTGGGTGAGTAGGTTTGGCGTACCTATGGAACTCCATTCCGACCAAGGGAGGAACTTCGAATCAAACATCTTCCAAGGAGTGTGCGGACTACTTGGCATCAAGAAGACCAGAACCACACCGCTTCATCCACAATCTGATGGGATGGTTGAAAGATTCAACCGGACCTTGAAAGAACACCTCACCAAGGTCGTAGGCGACTACCAAAGAGACTGGGATAGGCACGTACCGCTATTCCTGATGGCCTATAGAAGTACAGAGGAGCCACAGGACACGAACGAGTATGTGGACGACCTCAAGGAGAGACTCGGTGACATCCATAAAAGAACAAGGGAACGGATGAGAACCTACAGCGACCGGATGAAGACACGGTACGACACAAAAGCGACAACGGCAGGATTCCAAGCAGGAGATCGTGTGTGGCTTTATAATCCTCATCGTCAAAAGGGATTGTCACCGAAACTTCAGCAGAACTGGGAAGGTCCTTATACTGTTGTCACGAGGATTAACGACGTGGTTTACCGCATCCAAAGAGGAGTTAGAGGCAAGTTAAAAGTAGTTCATTGTGACCGGCTGCATCGATATAGTGGCGAGGCTGCAGATGGAATTATTCGGGACGAACAATCTTAAGGAGGGGGCAGTGTAATGAACACCCAACATTTATACCAATTTCCTAATCGAAAACGTTTAACCGAAAACACAACTGGCAACACTATAACGGAATGGTATAAATGAGAGGCATTGCTTGTAAGCCAGTGTGTGTGAGTGTAGAGATGCTTGACAGCAAATGTGGAAACCATGGAGAAGAAACTGGAACGCTCTAGATGAGTGTTGTTCTATATAAATAGGACCGCTGACGCAACGAGCAGTCAGTTTTGATTATAGAGTGATAAAGTTAAGAGTGAAATGTTGTTAACCAGTGATAGTCCAATAGTCGAGTTGATTTCGAATAAAGTATAGATACTGAATAAAGTGGTAGAAATAAATTAAAAAGTGAAGTTTTATTTTGCGAACTAAGTGCACGTTACAACACTATAAAAGACATTGTATTAGAGTATTGTTCACAATAAAGAAATTGAATTGATTGAATTGAAACCTAACCAATGAAGAAAAGAAATCCGTAGAGCAGCTATGCATACAATACAATGATGTATTTTTACTAGAAGCCGATCCCCTCACTTACACACCCGTTTTGGCACATAGTATATGCATCAAGTCTGACCAAGCACCTATAAATACTAAGCCATACAGAACTCCAGAGGTGCATAAAGAAGAAATTGAGAGGCAAGTACAGGATATGCTTGCTCAAGACATAATTTCTGAAAGTAAGTCTCCTTGGAATTCCCCATTGCTCATTGTACCCAAAGAAGTCTGTCGAAGGTCAAAAAAGATGGAGGGTTGTGGTAGACTTCAGAAAACTGAATGAAGTCGCAATCAAAGACGCGTTTCCCTTACCAAGAATAGAAGAAATTCTTGACCAATTGGGACACTGCCATTTTTTCACTACTTTGGACTTAGCAAGTGGTATTGATCGGTCCAGCCGATTGAGCGAAGACCGCGTTTAGCACTAGCACAGGTCATTACGAGTTCTATAGAATGCCTTTTGGTCTAACGGGTGCTCCGGCAACATTTCAAAGGATCATGAATCACATCCTGACTGGTTTGCATGACATTGATTGCTTCGTATATCTCGATGACATCGTGGTATAGCTATGGCAAAAACTTAGAGCAACACAATCAAAGACCTTCAAAAATATTGGCCAAACTCAGACCACATAATCTTAAATTGAATACTGAGAAGTGCAATTTCTTACGCCGTGAGGTGACATATTTGGGACACATATGCTCAGAAGCCGGTGCATTGCCGGACCCAGCTTAAATTCAATGTGTCACAGATTTCCCTGTACCTCCAACTATTAAACAGGTGCAATCATTTCTGGGACTCGCGAATTACTACAGGAAATTCATACCTCAATTTTCTAAAATTGCTGCTCCAATCAATAAGCTACTGAGAATCGACAGTGTCTTCGAATGGTCTCCAGACTGTGAGAGATCATTTCGGTCTCTCAAAAAAGCAATTTGTTCCCCCCCATACTTACCTATCCAGATTTTACAAAACCTTTTGTTTTGACTACTGATGCCAGCAACGAAGCATTAGGTGCCGTATTGTCTCAGGGTAAAGTGGGTGAAGATAAGCCTATTGCTTATGCAAGCCGATAACTTGGCAAATCGGAAAAGAGATACTCTACAATAGAAAAGGAGCTGCTTGCGATAGAGTGGGCATGCAAACATTTTCGTACATACCTTCTTGGTCGCCATTTCACAGTTTTTACAGATCACCGTCCCCTTATAGGAGTTTTCAATGTAAAAGATCCAACTACTAGACTTATTAGATTCCATCACAAGCTATCTGAGTATGATTACAAAATTATTTTCAAACCAGGCAGAACCAATTGTAATGCGGACGCACTCAGCCGAATTCAGACGGATCCCGAAGAAATTAAGGTGGTTCAGACAAGGGGTAAAGCGAAATTGAACATAGAAAGCACAAAGGTACATACAGACGAAATGAACAAGAATGACATTGTTGTGACAGAGCAAATCCCTGAAGGTGAAAAAACAAAAACAGACTGTACAAAGGAGTCATCGTTCATTACCTTAACGGATCCTGCTGAAATTGAAACTGTTCTTCATGATTTTGATGAGTCTGCGCTCGGTGGACATCAGGGAGTAAAAAAGACATATATGCGTATCTGAAATCAGTTTAGATGGAAACATATGCAAAAAGACATTAATCAATACATAAAAAATTGCGCAAAGTGCCAAAAGAATAAGTTCTCGAAAATAACCAAAATGCCCATGCAACTGACTGATACTCCTAGTCGACCTCTCGACAAGGTATATATGGACATGGTGGGTATTTTGCCACTAACTTATTCTGGCAATAGGTACATATTAACATTCCAAGATGACCTGACTAAGTTCATGGCTTGCGTGGCGATCCCGGTTGCAGAGGCATCTACAGTGGCCAGAGCTTTCTATTCGGAAATAATTACTGTCATCGAGTAAGAAAATTAAGTTTCACCTGGAACGCATACTTTTCAGAAGTCAGCGACTTCGAAAATTCAAATATCTGAAAAGTAATTTTGCTGTTTCTAAAAGAAGGTGAAAGTAGGAGTACTACCGGCACATTTTGGCGGACAGATGATACATACTTCATTTTCATTTTTATTCGCATTCATTTTTAGAGTTTGGTGGCAGTAAAAGAATTAAGAATTATAATTAAAGTCGTTTGAAATTGAATACATATATATTCAAGATTCGTTGCTTTTGCTTAAAAATTTATTGTTCTCAAGAGTTGTTTTAACCAATTTGTAAGTACGATGTAAATTTAAGAATTCA
Organism: Melanostoma scalare; assembly: GCA_949752695.1. Classification (NCBI taxonomy): domain Eukaryota; kingdom Metazoa; phylum Arthropoda; class Insecta; order Diptera; family Syrphidae; genus Melanostoma; species Melanostoma scalare. The sequence continues at coordinate 135,655,913 of OX456985.1, read as the reverse complement.
ACCAGAGTGTAACCATTTTGTTTCATACAGAAAATAAAAACGATTTAGCTGGAATCACATGCTTGTTAAACCAGGAGATATTTATATTGTTGGAAGGAACGTATTAATCTTTGTTGCTTGGAGCAATATAATTTTATTTTAAATTGATATTTCATCAAGATGAATGTGGATTTAGAAGTTCATCACTGCACTTCGTCAGAATGCACCAGGCCTGATGATGGTCACATGGTGGCATGTGACAAATGCAAGCGCTGGCGCTGGTGGCATTACGATTGCCATAATTTTGTTAGCGAAAATTACGACACTGTTACGCCATGGTTCTGCGAGGAAGAGGACTGCGTTTTTCAAGAAGATAGCGTTGCTCAAGGTGTTCAAACTAATCGTAGGAATTCAGCGACTGGCTTAGTTTCACCAGAGGAAATGGAGCAAAATGTAGATTTGATTATTGAGGCAGCTGCTCAAACTACCGTTGCCCAACGTGACAGGGAGTTGTTGGAATTACGAGCTGAGCTTGCCGCGGCTAAATTGAAATTGTCAAAGGTTTCCTGTGGAAAAGAACAGCTACATCTTTCTCAATCTCCGTAATGTAATTTTAACGCTAGGAGTTCTAACAAGATTGAAATTATTAAAAAGGCCTTGAAAGGGGAGGCATATCATATGGTTAGTGACCACTTGAAGTATTCGTCAGATGCTGACACCATTATGGATTCGCTTCATACAATGTTTGGAAGCACCGACGTTCTTGTTCACGACTTAACTTCAGAGTTGTTAAGCCTTCCAAAGCTCTCCACAAATCATGATCCGAGACTTCGCATGTGGGCGGTAAAAATTAACGGGTTTGTGGCAGATTTAAAATCCATGAATAGGGAGGAGGATTTGAAGAATGGGTACGTTTTAACGAATTTTACTTGTAGGTTGAGTGCAGGTCTCTATCAAGAGTGGCAGAAACGTAAGCTAGTTTAAGAAGATTTTAACCTACAACAGTTTGGAGAATTTCTTACGGAGAAGGTGATCAATCTACCACCTGATTTGTTGAAAATGGGTCCTGATCAGAAGAAAACACATTCATCAGGAGTCAGCAAAACATCTCGAGTTCTTCTTCATCAACCAGCTTCCGTTTGTATTAAAAATGTGTGTCGAAAATGTAATAAAAAAAGTCATGCATTAGTTGAATGTGAGGAGTTTTTGTCACTAACGCCTGGTCAAAGGCAATCTTTTGCTAAAGAGAGGTCTATTTGTTTCAGTTGCTTGGACCCGTCTTGTCATCAGTGGAAAGCGTGTGCCAAAAATCATCCGTGTGGTGTAGAAGGTTGTAATAGACGTCATCACCCACTGCTACATACAACACAAAATACAAGCAACGTGAGTTTAAATTCAGCAGCACAGCCGTATGTACCGCCACCACACATCCACTCTTCTCACCAAGGAGCAGACTTTTCTGTTATGTTCAAGATAGTTCCAATAAGAATCTATGGTAAAGGCGAATTATTTGTGGATACATTTGCGTTCTTGGATGATGGATTAATTATTTAATGAGCTGGGTTTGTGTGGGAAACCTGAAAGACTAACATTACAGTGGACAAAGGGTGTTTCTCGTATAGAAGATTGCATGAGAACTACACTTTCGGTCTCTGGTACTACAAGTGGTAAAAAGTATGAGATGCAGAACGTCTATACGATAAAAAACTTGGGGCTTGCTAGTCAGTCTGTTGACGTCAGGTATTTGAAGGAGTTGTATCCGCATCTACGAGGTCTTCCGCTTACCGATTTGGTGGACGCTCGACCAAAGATCCTACTTGGTTTAGATCAAGCCCAGTTTCTATTAGGGCATGGCCAGCGACATGGGAAAGATGAGCAGCCTCACGCGTTGAAGACTCTCTTAGGATGGATTGTTTATGGCAAATCAGCACCATCTATGAACGTTTCTTGCTCGATGCCCGTTTCGAAACCTCTATGAAACTTATGTTACATGATGCCATAAAAGAGGAAGTAGATTTACACGACCTTGTTCGTCAGCATTTTTCCACGGAGGAATTTGGTGTGATGCCTCCAAAGGGTGATTTCGTTAGCAGGGAAGTCAGTCGTTCGCTCGACATTATGGAGAGGTCAATAAAGCGTCAAGGCAGGCAATATGAAATTGGTCTTCTGTGGTCTTCAGATGACGTCAAACTTCCCGATAGTTTTTGGATGGCTTTTAAACGCTTGGTTGGTTTGGAGGAATCTTTGAAGAAAAATCCTGAACTTCTGGAGTGGCAGAATAAATATTTTCGAGATTTGATCACAAAAGGATATGCCAGAGTTGCCACCCAAGAAGAATTGAACCAGGATTGGCAAAGAGTTTGGTATGCTCCAACTTTTATTGTGGTAAACCCCAACAAAACCCCAATAAAACCAAGGTGTGTTGCAGACGTAGCAGCGAGAGTGAACGGGGTTTCTTTGAATACGCATCTATTAATGGGTCCAGATAGTCTAGTCCCTCTACACGCAGGATTGTTCAAATTTCGAGAACGTGAAGTAGCAGTGAATGGTGACGTCAGAGAAATGTTCCATAGAATACGGATTAAACCAGAAGATCAACAGTGCCAACGTATTTTATGGAGAGACGGAGTGACTACAAACCAGCCTACAGTGTATATCATGCAGGTTATGATGTTTGGGCCAAGATGTTCCCCAGCCTGTGCACAATTCGTTAAGATATATCATGCCAACAATTTCGAAGATCAGTATCCTGAAGCGGTAGACGGTTTGACGAAGAGGACTTATGTCGATGATTACTTCAATAGCCATAACACCGTTGAAGAGGCCGTCACGGTTACGAGAGATGCTCTGCGTATATGTCATTCCATGAACTTTGACCTAGTGGGAATACAATCAAACAGCCGTGACATTTTGCTTCAGATGCCAGAAGCTAACGTGAACCCTAAATTGGTATGTATAAACCCTAATGAAAGTGATGGTTTGGTTTCGAAGATTTTAGGAATGTACTGGCAACCGTCCTCTGATCATTTCACCTATAAAATTTTGGACGCTGTAGGACTGGATGAGATGTTAATTGAAGACAGCGTTATTACAAAACGAAAATTGCTCAAAACAATCATGAGGATTTTTGATCCCCTCGGATTAATTTCACATTTTATAATTCGGGGTCGAATAATTTTGCAAGAGGTGTGGAGAGAAGGGTCCGATTGGGACGAACCGGTGTCATCGCATTTGAGAAGTTCGTGGATAGACTTTATCAAAGCACTGAAGCAGATTGAAAAGATCAAGATTCCCCGACGTTATTCTTACAGAAATCCAGACGAGTGTAAAGTAAGCTTGACTGTTTTTGTTGACGCTTCAGAGAAAGCATTTGCCGCTGTGGCATATCTGCGTTTTGTTTGTATTGAGGAAATTCAAGTTACACAAGTCATGGCGAAAGCGAAGGTAGCACCCGTGAAACAGCTATCCATTCCCTGCTTGGAATTACAAGCTGCAGTCTTAGGGGTTCGTTTGGTTGGGACAATTAAGTCGTCACATACTATTAAAATCGATGATTCGTTGTTTTTGTCAGACTCGAAAACAGTTTTGGCGTGGATTAATTCATCCAGTTGCAAATTCCCTCCATTCGTTGCTCCAAGAATAGGTGAGATTTTAGATTCTACTTCACCTCGTGAATGGTTTCATGTTGGATCTATTGAGAACGTGGCTGATGATGGCACAAAACGATTTGACGTTTCAATGGGTAATAAAGACACTCGCTGGTTTAACGGACCTGAATTTTTAATAAAACGTCCTTTTGAGGATAGGCCAATTACATCGTGCATCGGCACAACAATTTCAAAAGCCGAAGACATAAGCAACTTTCAAAATCTCCTTCACACCCATAAACGAAGTCACTGTTACGGAGCGTTCGAGTTATTATCTGCAAGATTTCAAGCCAGATGGTCTTCGTCCGTACGAGTTATCGCGCTTCTGCTAAGACTAAGCCACATACTTCAGAAGAAAGTCCCGGACAAACTGGGAACTCAGCCTGCTTGCGCTTACATAACACCGTTTGAGTTCATCATAGCAGAGCAAAGGATGTTCCGGAAAATTCAAGAAGAGTCTTTCCCTGACGAAATTGCTTCGTTAAGACCCAAGGGTAAGCTCAATTCTTCGAGTTCAATCGTAAGTCTTTCACCGTTTCGTGACGAAGAAGGAACGTTACGACTAAGTTCAAGGGCGCAGAAGTCTAATTGTTCATACTCATCCCGAAATCCATAGAATATCATCACCAGAGAAATTCACATATCGGTACAGCCACTGTCATATGAGACATTCGTGAATACGCATGGATAATAAGTATACGAGGAGCTGTGGAAAGAGTTCGGAAAAGGTGTTTTAAGTGTAGACGCCTCAAAGCTAAGCCAATAATGCCACTTATGGGTCAATTTCCTGTGGCTCGATTAGCTTTTGATTGCAGGCCATTCACTCATGTGGGAGTTGATTGTTTTGGGCCGATGTTAGTGGAGTTTGGACGAGGTACCGTGAAGCGATATGGTATGATATTAACGTGTTTAACATTCAGAGCTGTGCAGATTGAGCTGTTAAATGATCTAAGTTTAGACCAATGCACAATGGCTGTAAGACGTTTCATAATTAACCGTGTTGTAACAAGATTTTTTTATAGTGACAACGGACTTAATTTTGTGGGAACAAAAAACTTATTGGAGACGGATACTAAGCAGATGAAGGCGGCCCTCTGCGAATATTCATCAAAATACGAAGGTGTTTTATGGTAGTTTGTAACAGCCTATTCTCCGTGGATGGGAGGGGCGTGGGAGCGGCTCATCCAATCAGTAAAAAGAAGCATCGATTTCGTTCTCAAAGGTCTAGTTCCTACCGAAGCTGTATTAAGAAACGCCCTTTTAGAAGCGCAAGGCCAAATAAACAGACGACCTCTCACCCATATACCAGTAGACCCGGAAGATCCGAAGCCGTTAACTCCTAATGCAATGCTCTTCGGAGGGGACGATCGAGATAAAACAGCACCAGGGGTATTTTCAGAAGGAGATTTTTGTAGCAGGTTGTATAGTAGGCGGTCTCAGCATTTGATGGCTGAACTTATAAAACGATGGTTTCATGAATACCTGCCTACTATAACCAGACGATCAAAGTGGTTCAAGAACACAAGGCCAGTTCAAGTAGAAGATATCGTCATTGTCATCGAACCGAACGAGATTCGCTCAGCCTGGCACTTAGGACGTGTGGTGAAAATTTATCCCGGCCCTGATGGAGTTGCTCGTATGGCCGACGTTAAGCTCTCAAACGGTTCCACCAAGCTGAAGCGATCAATAGGGTGACTCGCTGTTTTGGATGTAGAGTCTTCGTGTACCTCTCAGACGGCTCGGGGAATGTCATCGAGTAAGAAAATTTAGTTTCACCTGGAACGCATACTTTTCAGAAGTCAGCAACTTCGAAAATTCGAATATCTGAAAAGTAGTTTTGCTCTTTCTAAAAGAAGGAGAAAGTAGGAGTACTACCGGCACATTTTGGTGGACAGATGATACATACTTCATTTTCATTTTCATTCGCATTCATTTTTAGAGTTTGGTGGCAGTAAAAGAATTAAGAATTATAATTAAAGTCGTTTGAAATTGAATACATATTAGGGTGGAGCGTAATTTTTTTTTTTACTTAACCGACATGTAATAGCAAAAATTATGTGTCTTTTAGGCTCATATTTAATTAGTTAAAATATAATATGAATCGACTGAGAGTAACTGCCTCCGCCAGGTCATTGAAATTTTGTAAGATCTTGATTTTAAACGAAACTTTGTTTTTTTTTCATTTGCTTTCAGCTGGATAAATATAAGTTCCCTTTTTCAATTGGTGCATTAAAACGCCGCATTTTCCCTCAACTCTCCTTTTTCACATGAAACTTTTCAACGCCTATATCACCCATGGCGTCCAAATGCACAAATAAATCGTTAATACTTAAAAAAAATGGTGGTGTTATACGCCTAGGTACTTGAAAAGAGGCTGCAGAAAGAACTTCAGTGGATAATTTGTTTACTCCACATGAATGAATTGCCATTGAGACAATTTTTTCACTACTTTGATGGATAAACTTCTGGGCCAGAAAATTACACTAGACCTTTGTGAAAATCACTTCAAACTAGTACGACATGACTGCAGCGGTACTCTCAGGAGATTTTCTATAAGATTTAGGAAATAAGTTCTCCGAAAAAATCAGATCTGTCACAGATTCCATCGTAGAAAACTTCCACACGGACAGCAAAGTTACGAGCTACGAAAATTTGTGTTCACAAAATCCGAACGGAATCGAAGAAAGCATTTCCACTTACAACGCTAAATACCGCCGTCCTGTTTTTCGAAATCAGCTGTTTTACGCCAAATGTGAAAGATCATTCTCATTTTTCTGCAAACACAACTTCTTTCGTATATTAAGACGACTAATTTACATTCCACTCGGATTTGGTGATAACAAATTTACGAATTTCGAAATTCGTTCCACTCCGAATGGATAATGTGATAGTTACATCGGGAAACTTAGACTTTTAAATTGAACTTACAAATTGAAGGATTTGGCCTAATTTCGCTTTCTAAAAGTCAAATAAAGCCAAATTTTAACGTTTGGCATTATTACACTTTGATGAAGTGAAAAAATGCCAAGCAGAAAAAGGGAAATAAGGCTTATAAGGGAAATAAGACTTTGACAAAGTGATATAATGCCAAACGTTAAAATTTGACTTTATTTCACTTGGCCATATTTCACGGCACCGCGAAAATACAGGCGAAAAAGGAAATGCCAAAGTTTGAGACTAAACGTGATTTTCGAGCAAATTGAAATATCTTTACATTATTTACATTTACATGAAACCTACTCCACACATAAATCTGCGAAGTAGGGGGGTTGCAGCCGGGCGACAAAGACCATTTGGCTGATACACCACAAGACTAACTACACTAATACTACATAGAACAAATAACACATGACAACAGCACGCAGTAGTACAGGACGGTCCCCCATCTTGTAACTAACAGCGCTCATTCCAATTTAATTACGGTGTTCAAATGGGAACCGACTCTTTTCGGTTGACAAGGCCGTTGTCGGCTTGAAATATTTTTTTAAAACATATTTGTGAAAGACTTTTCTTCTTTTTTATAATAAGTCTATCTTAACATGCCTTACTTATAAATAGAATATTAACTTGCATCCTTTTATAAGCTAACGACAGTACATTAAAACACCTTTCGTTTTCTAAAATAAATCTTAAAGTTTGAGGCTAAAGCGGAGGCAGAAGATATTGTTCAAATAACAAAAAAAAAAAAAAATATGTCTTTGTTTCAGTGCAACACATATAATCATCACTATTAGAACAACAAATTACGAGTTCAAAAAATCTCCATACATCCGTGCTCCACCCTAATACATATATATTCAAGATTCGTTGCTTTTGCTTAAAAATTTATTGTTCTCAAGAGTTGTTTTTAACCAATTTGTAAGTACGATGTAAATTTAAGAATTCAACCAGAGTGTAACCATTTTGTTTTATACAGAAAATAAAAACGATTTAGCTGGAATCACATGCTTGTTAAACCAGGAGATATTTATTTTGTTGGAAGGAACGTATTAATCTTTGTTGCTTGGAGCAATAATTACACGTTTTCGTATACCCAAAATGCTCGTTACGGATAATGGCTCTAACTTTACTTCCAGATTGTTTTCTGAAACATGTAAACTGTTGGGAGCTAAGAAAGTCCGTACAACCGCCTACCACCCACAGGCCAACGGTTCATTAGAACGGAGTCACAGACCATTAGCGGAATATCTCAGGAGTTTCGTTGACAATGACGACGATGAGTTCGAAATGCCAACAAACTTGAAAAAAAGCCCGCTCCTTTATATAATATCGAAGACTATCCGCAACAGCTAGGGTTTCAACTCCAAAGGTCGCATGAGATAGCTAGAAACAATCTAGAAAAAGCCTAAATAACATCGAAAAAGCAGTATGACCGAAAGGTTCATCCCACGTCCTTTACAACAGGGCAAAAGGTGTTGCTTAGAAATCCTGCTCGAAAAAACAAGTTTTCACAAATTTGGTTAGGACCCTATGAGGTACTTTCAGTTAGAGGTGACGTTAACAGAACCAGCTAAAAGCATTCCATCATTTATGATCTAATTTTAATGGGAAATTATTATCATCAATCCGTGCAGTCTCACTAATTCTTTTTGTCTTTTCAGAATTTGAAAAAAGGGGTCACCAAAAGAAGCTGAAAAAAAAAATATCATATCCCAGAGGTTTAACACAAAAAATTAAAAATTAAATTTTTTATTTGGTAGTTTTTTTAATCTACACATAAACTCCCAACGGACTTATTTACTAAGAACAAATATTATCAGATATTTGGCTTGTAAACGGAGTAATGTACACATTAATACTCTTTCAAATATTACAAAAATGTTAGTTTTAAGTAAAATAGACTACGGATTATGAATATATGGACAATGCCCGAAATCAACACTAAACATTATCAAACCAGTCTACCACCAAGCCGCTCGGAGAAGCATAAACGCATTTCCCACTTCACCTATCAAAAATATCCTTGTTGAAGCAGGACTCCCAAGCATCGAGGAACGAAGAGATTCGGAAACATTAAAACTCTTTGCCAAACTCATGTTCTCTAGAAACTCCATCATAGATACCGATATCAATAGAGCAAAACACCACAAACTTGCAAAGAGAGTTCCATCCGCAATCGCTTCCGTGATTGCCAAACAAAGATAATCTATCTTTCACTAACGCGACACCAGTGGAGTGGAACCACGACACCCTTCATGGAATCTCAATCCCAATTTCTTGATACTGACCTTAGCCGAATAAAGGAAAATAAATACAAGTAATACAACCTATCACCAACTATTCGCAAGCGTCTCATCGGAATTAAAATCTGAAGGGTGGATCAAAGACCTCGACAAATACATCGTATGCTGTAGCTCTCGAAAACGGTACGATCGCTTCCATTGGCAGTCTCCCAAACATCGCTTAAATCTTTACAGCAGAAGCCTTCACAGTTCTGCAAGCTACGAAAACGGTAATTAATAAGCCAGGCAAACATATCATATGTTCCGATAGTATCTCCGTACTAAGCGCGATAAAAAACCCAAACAACAATAATGAGCTTATATCAGAAATCCGACACCAACTTACAAAATCACCAAACAGCATTAAACTGATGTGGACTCCTGGTCACGTTGGGATTGTCGGTAATGAAAATGCTGACCTTGCTGCAAACCTTGCCAAAAACGCTCCTGTATTTCTATTTGATACATACACAAAAATGGATGTTGTAAAATATATACAGAAAGTAACAACATCAAATTTAAAGCATGACTGGAGTCTTTACCACCATCACTACAAAAAAGCAAACCCGAGAAAGACTTCAACCACGTTATCCCATAAATACTCCTAAGCAAAAAATTTCAAATTTCGTTCGCCTCAGACTTGGTCGCACTGCTGCTTCACACGAACATCTTCTCACAAAAAAACAATTAAACAATTCTCACAAAAACACAATTATTGTAATGTCATCTTAGATTTAATACACATATTTGAAAATTGTTCTGTACTAACTCCTATATTTAAAAACTTATGGAAAAATAAACCTATTTATGACATTTTGAAAGAACCAAACTACACAAACCTCGAACTCATTGCCGAATTTATAAGTAAAACCAATATTAACATCTAAGTAGTATATAATCAGAACCAATAGCCTATGTAGCTAGGTTCATCTAATTTTATATTACCATGTCATTTTAATTACTTGTGAATACATTTTACAAAAACTTTAAATTTTTAAGAACTAAATTGAATAAAAAAAAATTTGTTGTTTTATAAATTTCGGAAAAAGATTTCAATAGTGTAAAAATTTCATTATGTAACTTCGAATTAGATTAAATAGTAACTAAGCAATATAAAAATAAAACATTTATAAATTTAGAATTGGTTCAAGGTAATATAGAAATTTGGGATTAGATTTAGGTAATATTTTGATGAAATGTTTCGTAAGACTTCAAATTAAAAATATTGTAACGTGCGCTTAGTTCGCAAAATAAAACTTCACTTTTTATTTATTTCTACCACTTTATTCAGTATCTATTCTATACTTTATTCGAACTCAACTCGACTATTGGACTATCACTGGTTAACAACATTTCACTATTAACTTTATCACTCTATAATCAAAACTGACTGCTCGTTGCGTCAGCGGTCCTATTTATATAGAACAACACTCATCTAGAGCGTTCCAGTTTATTCTCCATGGTTTCCACATTTGCTGTCAAAAATCTCTACACTCACACACACTGGCTTACAAGCAATGCCTGTCATTTTATACCATTCCATTATAGTGTTGCCAGTTGTGTTTTCGGTTAAACGTTTCGATTAGGAAATTGGTATAAATGTTGGGTGTTCATTACACTGCCCCCTCCTTAAGATTGTTCGTCCCGAATAATTCCATCTGCAGCCTCGCCACTATATCGATGCAGCCGGTCACAATGAACTACTTTTAACTTTAACTCTTAATCCTCTTTGTACTCTTTGTGCTATGTACTGCACTTCTATAGGCCATCAGGAATAGCGGTACGTGCCTATCCCAGTCTCTTTGGTAGTCGCCTACGACCTTGGTGAGGTGTTCTTTCAAGGTCCGGTTGAATCTTTCAACCATCCCATCAGATTGTGGATGAAGCGGTGTGGTTCTGGTCTTTTTGATGCCAAGTAGTCCGCACACTCCTTGGAAGATGTTTGACTCGAAGTTCCTCCCTTGGTCGGAATGGAGTTCCATAGGTACGCCAAACCTACTTACCCAGTTAAACACAATCTGGTCGACCACCGTTTTGGCTTCTTGATTTGGGATGGCATACGCCTCAGGCCATTTGCTAAAATAGTCCATTACAACCAGAATGTACTTGTTTCCAGCGTTGGTCTCTGGAAAAGGCCCAGCCACATCTACTGCAATCCTCTCAAAAGGCGATCCAACGTTGTACTGATGCATCTTACCTTGAATCTTCCTACCAGGTACTTTGGTTGCAGCAAATACTAAATTGTACCGTAGATTTACCGCCCATCCCCTGGCAAACCAAGAAGAAGATTGGAAATTATGCGTCTCCGCCGTCGACAAAAGCAAGGTACTCTTCGAGAACCACGACGCAACAACCGCTGGTCATCTGGGAATGGCAAAAACCGCCGCCAGAGTAATGAAGAATTTTTATTGGCCGGGCATGTGCCGGGATATAAGCCGTTACGTAAGCAGCTGCGCCGTATGTAGAGCGTATAAAGCATCGCAAAAGAAGCCCGGAGGACTGATGCACACGAGTATAGCCCGCGAATCTTGGGACACCGTCTGTATGGATTTTGTTGGACCCTTACCACGCTCAATGAAAGGTCATACAATGTTGCTCGTAATAGTCCACCGTTTCACTAAGTGGGTAGAAGTAATACCACTGAGAGCAGCCACAAGCCAGGCAGTAGTGAAGGCCCTTAGAGAGCGTGTTATTGCACATTTTGGAGTGCCACGCATCGTACTCTCCGACAATGGCACACAGTTCACTAGTACGATACTTTCTGCTTTTCTTCAAGAAATGGGTATCCAGCAACGTTTCACCGCACCTTATTCCCCGCAAGAGAACCCCACGGAGCGCGTGAACCGAGTACTGAAGACAATGATAGCTCAGTATGTGCAAGAAAACCATCGAACATGGGATGAACATTTACCTGAGTTGTCCTTCGCGTTAAATACGAGCAAACACGACTCGACCGGATTTACCCCAGCTTTCCTTAACTTCGGAAGAGAGCTTAAGGCCCCGTGACAACAAATGTTGCCGACCGCCGATCATGCCGAAATCCCGTCTGTTAGAGAAGAAAGATTAAAAATGTTGTACGAACTAGTACAAACTAACTTACACAACGCCGCCACAAAGCAAGCACGCTATTATAATTTACGCCGCAGGGCGCGGCGACCAAGTATAGGAGAACAAGTATACAAAAGAGCACGAATACTCTCCTCCGCTGCAAAGCATTTCACAGAAAAACTAGCACCACGATATGAAGGGCCATACGAGGTAGTACGTTTCGATTCCCCTGTAATTGTCGTACTGAGACCGCTAAACACTACCAAGGGGCATCGAGGAATTATTCGCGCCCATATAAAAGACCTAAAGGGTTATACATCATTGAGTAATTCCACAGCAGCCAGTATAAAATTGGTCGCCACACCAAAAATTAATCAGTTAGTCATCGACCACCGAAGGATGAACAACCACCTAGACGACGAGACCATGGAAGACCAGGAGATAGCGCAACCGTGGAAAAGACTGCATACTCTGCCAATGAAGTTGCAAACTGGGCCCCGCAGCACCATTTTTTTGGAAGAACTGCCAAGGCCGACGCTCCGCACGACCGACCGAGCCAATGAGGGCCACGTACCAGTACTTGCACCCAAGAAAAGGATCGCGCATACTCCAAAGATAATACCCCCAGCACTGTCAATACGAGACGTAACTACTTCACCGAGAATGCCGAGAATGCAACCATGCTCGAGTAGAGCAAGAAAGCCCAGGGCTACCGCCGCCGACCCTGCAGGCCGGAAAATAAGCAAGGCCCTGCAGCTAAGGAAACGATTGCTGCAAAAGACGTCGCCAGTAGTTGTACTACCTACCACAGCTACTAAGGTAGTCCAACCCAACACCAGTGCACTGCACCGCCCGCAACCGGACGCTAAACCACCATCTAACCCGAGCCGTTTTAACTGCATGGGGTACATACCTCCGGTAGCCGAACGGGACCCCTCCGCGGGAATCAATATTGCACCCCCGATAGCCGAACGGGACCCCTTCGCGGGAATCAACATTACGGGCCACCGTATGTACAACCCTAAGTTTCGACGGCAGAAGTTCACTTTCACAAGACGTCACGGAAAGGTGGTCTGTCGTATAATCGCGAGGGGTCTGGCCCTCCTATCCCATGAAGCAACTGGGGCAAAGAAACGAGTTGAGTTCGATCCATAGGGAAGATGAGGACCCCGAGCACCCAGCGGCGCTGCAATTATTTTTTTATGACTCATTTTTGAGGTTTTTTTTTTTTACTTTATTACTAAGAGTTTGAGTATTATTTTTTTTTTTGACTCCTTCTTGAGGATTTCTTTTTTTTACTTAGAGTTTGAGTATTTTTTTTATAACTCATTTTTGAGGGTTCTTTTTGAGTTGAAGATTTATTTTTGTTTTAGCGAAGCACGCATTTGTTTAATTGAATTATTGTTACCATAAAAAAAAAAAAAAAAAAAAAAAAAAAAGAGACAGAAAAGGTCGCAAAGACAACAAAAAAAAAATATTAAAACAAAAAAAAAAAAAAAAAGATCGAAAGACAAAAAAAAAAAAGAAAGGAGAGAATGAATATCTTTTGTTAGACGAGAAGGTTCTCGTCTCCAAAAGGGGGGTGGTATGTAACGAAGCGTTCCGACAACCTAAACTAGTTGCCAGCATAAGCCAAGAAAAACGCCTAGAAGTATGCAGCACAATTTAAGCGAAATAATATTGCAAATAAGAGGGCACCCTATAACTACGCCAAAGTGAAAAGGGGAGGAGTCAACAATATTAACTTACAATAGAGCCGAAGTCAACACGAATAAAGCCGAAGTCAACACGAAACCGAGCTGGCTGTAAACAAACAACACAAGGCATCAGCGATGAAAATATGAAGATGATTAACACACGGTTTGCCCGCGTGGACGATGTACCAATTATTTGTAATAGGAAATTGGCCATATACCAGCGATACTACGCGAATCGAATACCTACACAGGGAAAGGTTGTGCACACGATACCACTGTCAGGCAGTGGTATAAATAGAGCAGGCTGCGCCATGGAAATCATCAGTCCGTCGGCTCCGGCCAAGTAAGCAACAACCTCTGGTAGAGTAAGTAAACCATTATAAAGCAAATATTAAATAACATTTAGTGCCACTTGGGGCCGATCAAATACCAGCTGGATCTGTCAGACCTAGAGTCTGTGCGTCATTAGCCCGCAGGAGCGTTCTAATCCTTGCACTCATAAGAACACGTTCTTCTACAGCTAAAGGCCGCAGCGAGCGCCGAACTAAAATTAAGAACCGAATAATCACGCCAGTATTTAGTTCTACTCCACAGACAATAACAACAACGGAACCTAAAGACTCCTTGTGCACCACCGCCGAACCAGACTACACCGCCTAGGTCGCCCACTCCGTGAATCGGAGAACCAGCGAACCAGAGACCAGTGAGTCTCCTGCCGAGTCTTTGCTCCCAGAGCCATACAAGAAATAACTTAGAAAACCCACCAAGGGTATAACTGCTCGAACTCACCTTGGGTCTGAGAAAGCCCTTGCTGTGTCTCTGCCCCTCAGAGGTATTTAATAATTTCTGCCAGCTTTAACTTTCACCTTGGGTCTGAAAAGCCCTTGCTGTGTCTCTGCCCCATAGAGGCATTTAATAATTTCTTAGAAAACCCACCAAGGGTATAACTGCTTGAACTCACCTTGGGTCTGAGAAAGCCCTTGCCGTGTCCTTGCCCCGCAGAGTCGTTTAACAATTTCTGTCGCCGCTAACCTTTCTTCTTTTCCTCACAGGTACTCTTACCAGTCGGTCCAGACCTAGAAGGAAGCTGCCGAAGAAACGAATACCGCCGCTACCGCCTACCGTACCAGAGTTACCAGCATTATAAAAATTGTAATAAAACTGATGTTGTCATTTATTGAAATAGAAAGTTCGCTAAAATAAATAGTTTCTGACCTTGTTGCGAAGTTTAGTGTTTTATTCGCCGACCCTGGACAGCCGTGAGTTTTTACCCCGGCTGGGAAATTAAAGCACATCACAACCGTTTTTCGGGTTTGGCCATCCTTACCGTAGTTGCGGGCAAGATCCAAAATTTCTTTCCCCGTTGCATCTTGAAGATCAGAGAGCTCTTCAAGACCTTCTGGAAACACTTCATCGTTCGACATATCTTTTTGTTTTTTTTTTTTTTAAAACAGAACACTGATTCTACTGACTTATTTTTTTTTTTTTTTTTTGAATGAAATTAATTAATTAACTTATTAATACAGGTACACTTAAAACTTTAAGAAGAGTGTCCTGTCACGGTCGCCAATGAATAAATCAAAAACAAATGCACAATTAAAATCTTTACAAACTTTATTAATCACTTAGGTGTGATTGTTTTGATTGTCGACAGTAGAATGACAAATGGTAATATTCGATGAGATGTGATGGCACGCAAACAATCGTGGGAACTGGCCATTCAGCAAGCGAGTAGACAGTCCACACAAGACTCGTATTTCGTCCAGTGAACGTCCAGACTTGAGCGTTCACATCACAGCTCTCGTTACAAATGAATAAAATTTATTAAGATATTTGAAACCCAAATGGTTGCGTACTACGCAGTCATTTGAGTTCCAACAAGTACTATACGATATATATACAAAGACAGAACCTTTGAAACAACTCCTGACAAAAAAAACTATCAAAAAATAGTAAAATTAATGAATATTGGATTCCTAAACAAAACAATGCCTTTGTATATAGAAACTATAGTAATATCACTTTCCAATATTTTTTATTAACATTGTTCTTCACTAGGGTGCGCCAACACCGGCGGAGCAGCTGTTATGCTCATGGTGGAATGTATCACTTTAGGTGAGCATTTCCTATGGGTTAGAAAGTAATGCATATATGATGAAATTTAAACGTTGTTATTTGCTTCCTACTCTTACCTCCTGCTCTTCAAAAATAGGCTTGTGGAACACATTGGAAATTTTGTGGACCACTTTCGACTTCCAAGCTCCGAAAAAAATATTGGAAAGTGATAGTACTGTACGATATCTATACAAATACAATGCTTCCATGGAGCTAATAAACATTCTTGGAAATATTAAATCGCTAGGGTATTACAACATCGAAGATAAAACGCAAGTTATTGCGGACGCAAGTCCAGTAGGATTAGGTGCAATTTTATTGCAAATCAACTCAAAAATACCAAGAACTATTGCATACGGAAATAAAACACTCACAGAGTGCGAACGTAGGTATAGTCAGACGGAAAAAGAAGCCTATGCTTTGGTCTGGGCAATAGAGCATTTTAACATTTTTCTCTTTGGGAAACAATTTGACTTAATAACAGACCATAAGCCATTAGAGATCATTTTTGGACCAAAGTCGAAACCTTGTGCTCGCATAGAAAGATGGGTTCTTCGTCTGCAATCCTATCGGTATAATGTAGTTTACAGACCAGAAAAATCAAATATTGCAGACCCACTTTCACGTCTGTGTGAATATTCAAACAAATTACCACCGGAAAGTGACAATTATAAACAGCAAATAGTTGAAAGCTCAAGACCAACAGCCATTTCAATTAAAGAAATAAAAGAACAGTCTAAACCAGATCAGGAAATACAAAATGTAAAAAGTGGTGTTTATAAAAATATCTGGGATGGATCTATTAAAAATTTTTAGGTTTTTGATATCGAATTGTGTTTCTATGAAGACATTTTACTGATGGGAAATAGAATAGCGATTCCACAAAAACTTCGAAAAAGTGTTATGGATGCCGCACACGAGGGCCATCCTGGTATTATGGCCATGGAAAGCCGCCTCAGGATTAAAGTATGGTGGCCGGGAATGGACAAAGAGGTAGAAAATTTTGTAAAAACTTGCAAAAGTTGTATTATGGTTGCCTTGCCTCATCCTCCAGTTCCATTAAAACGGCGTGATCTTCCAATCACTTCAGGGATGAACATTGCTATTGACCTCATGGGACCTCTCCCAAATAATGAATACCTGTTCGTTGTAGTAGATTATTACAGCCGATGCAAGGAAATGAAAATTTGCAAGAGCATAGCTTCCTCTATCATTATTAAGATGTTGAGAGAGATATTTAGCAGGCTCAGTTTTCCTATTTCGATATCATCAGATAATGGAAAACAATTCATAAGCGAAGAATTTAAGGCATTTAGAAAAGAATGCAATATTATTCTTTTCAACAGCATTCCATACTGGCCGCAACAAAATGGTGAAGTTGAAAGACAGAACCGGGATATATTGAAACAATTAAAAATTGGGAAAATTTAAGGTAAAGATCTAAGAGAATCATTATGGGAATATTTAATGATGTACAATAGTACACCACACTCAACAACCGGAAAAACGCCATCAGAGCTATTTTTCAATAGATTAAATAGGGACAAAGTGCCTGGACTAGAATCTATAGACAAGAAAATTAACGATTCAGAGGTTAGAGATAGGGATAAAGAGAATAAAGAAAAAGGAAAAGAGTATACAGATAGAAAAAGAAAAGCAGAAAGCTCTGATATTAATGTAGGTGATAAAGTGTTTATAAAAAACTTTGTAAAACAAAATAAACTTACTCCAAACTTAAGTCCTACTCAACACACTGTAGAAAGTAGTAATGGAGGGGATATTGTAGTAAGAAATGATCAAACAAATGAAAAATTAAGAAGAAACATTGTTCACTTAAAGAAGGTAAAAGGGGAGTGGAAATCTATCCAAGATTAAAATGTAAACGAAGATTAAATTAACTGAAATGAATTTCAGTATAAATAGTTTATGCCATATTATAAGACTTGAAACAAGTTTGAGTTCGATTAAAGTTATATTATTGTTATAGAGTCAATTATTAATTTATTTCAATATTATAAAACTGTATTCCAAAATGAAGTCTTATTTGTATATTGATAATCAAAACAAAAGATTTATTATTTGAATAAAGAAAAAAATAATAAAACATGAAAGAGATGTAGTGTATTAACATCATATTTTATGGAGCATGGATAAACTTGCTCAATCTCAATACAATAATGAGTAAGTATATTGATTATATTGATATCTCATCTCTTATCTCATCTATGATTGTCTCGTGTGCATGCTCAACTGGAAAGTAGTTTAGTTCTAATCTGACCACTGACAAGAGTGCGTGCGTGCATTGGCGAGCCAACACTACACTCATGATGCGCCGCAAAAATGCTACGACTCGCACTGAAGAAGTCCATCTAGCCTTGAATCTGGGTTTTAACTCGTCGTAAATACTGAAGGAAGGCAGCTGTTGCTTTGAGTGGAAACATAGCCTTGTGGAATCTGGTAAAACGTCAACAGCCGAACCAAACGTCTGACCACCCGGAGTAATTGGCCAAGAGCCAATTGGGAGCTTGAGAAAATCTGGGCCTTTGAATCACCTCGAGTTTGCATCACCAGCCGAAGAGTCTTTCCGCCTGGTGGCGTCGTCTGCCACATTATCCTTGGGCCTGACATGAAACCATTGCCTTGGTTTAGTGGACTCCAAGATTTCAGCAACTCTCACTGCTACGAAAGAAGAAAACTTAAAGGAGAAAGAGTTTATCCAAGCTTCTACTGTATTCGAGTCAGAAAGAAAGAAGGAGTTGTGAAAGCGAATAGAATGAGATTTCTTTATTGTGCCGGTCAAACGCACTCCTCGAACGGCTGCTTGTAATTCCAACCTTGGAATCGATAGCTTCTTAACCGGGGCTACTTTTGACTTAGCCATGACCAAAACCACATCCACCCTCTCGTCTTGTCCGAGTCTTAAATAAGCCGCTGCAGCAAAGGCTTGTTCAGAGGCGTCTACAAAGACTACTAGGCTTACCTCTGAGTCGATCTGCCATCAAACGTAGCAACACGCGCCGCGCTTAGTTGTCCGATAAACTCTCCTGTGCCTCTTCCCATAACCCAATTAATTAAAATCAAAATAAAGAAATAAGCAAAAAAAAAAAAAAATAATAATTAAAATTCTCCAACCCAAAACAAATCAATAATAAAACTAAAATTCCTCCAGCCGCGCCGCGAGAAAAAAAAAATTCTTGTGCAAATCTACTCAGTGCTGTGACAGTGAAAAAAAAAATAAAGGAAAAAAAAGCCACACATTAACAAAAACAATAGCCCTAACACAAAGTGCGTTACCTAGTACATCGTCTCCTCCCCCACATCACTCTCGCAGTCCCAGTGACTGCACACATTTCTTCGATTTGATAATCTCTTATCTTATCTAGGCAGTGTGTGCAGTCAATGAGGCTGTGGGTTTGTTAGGCGGATAGTCAATCAACGGTGTTGATCCCGTTGGTGAACTAAAGTCAAGTTGCTAGCTGGGCATAACACCGCTAGTAATTTGATTTTGTTTTCTAATAGGATATACACTTGTTGATTAGACTTAGTAAGCGTAAATACTGGCAAAACTGGTAAGGCAAAAAATACTGTTGTGTCCAAAAGGAAGCAAAAACTTTTGGTCTTTTGTTAAGAACGTTAAGAACTCGACCACGTCATCGGTCCCAACGCTCGTCTTCAATGACTCTCCGTATGTCAGCTCCATCGACAAAGCCAATTTGCTGGCAGCTCAATTTGCTGCCAACTCGACACTTCCTTATAGCATATTGGCTCCACCTGAGCTCGAGTCTGCAAATTCTTTGATGAAACAGATATTTTTTCGAACTCGCTCGGTTGCGAGAGTCCTCAAAGATCTCAACATACATAAATCCGCTGGTCCAGATGGTATCCCCGCCGTTATTCTGAAGAGGTGTTCTTCTACGCTGGCAAAACCACTGCGTAAACTTTTCCATCTTTCCTATTCTGCTGGGATTTTTCCGAGCAGATGGAAAACTGCATTTGTCCAGCCGGTCCCTAAAAAAGGCGAATCTTCCTCCCCATCCAATTACCGTCCAATTGCACTAACGTCCCTTCTTTCCAAGGTCATGGAAACGTTGATAAACCGTCAACTTATGAAATATCTTGAAGAACGAAAGCTTCTTAATGACCGTCAGTACGGCTTTCGTAGCAAACGGTCCACTGGTGATTTGATGGCTTATCTCACCGAAAAGTGGAACCAATCTTTACATTGTTTTGGAGAAAGTAAGATTATTGCGCTTGATATTTCTAAAGCATTTGATAGAGTTTGGCATCAGGCTCTTTTATCGAAAATGCGTGCTTTTGGTATCGATGAGTCTCTTCTTCGTTGGATTAGAAATTACCTTTCCGACCGTTCAATACAAGTTGTGTTGGATGGCTTCAAGTCTGATACCCACTTCATAAATGCTGGTGTGCCCCAGGGCTCCGTTTTGTCTCCGACTCTCTTCCTCATTTTCATTAATGATCTCTTGTCTGAAACTTCTAATCCTCTTAACTGTTTTGCTGACGACTCGACCCTCAGCTTTTCATATTCGTTTCCAAATTCACGTCCCTGCTCTTCGGATGTGGAATTGGAACGGTTGCGTATGATAAGCTCATTGAATTCTGACCTTGACAGCATTGTTGCATGGGGTCTTATGAACCGAGTAGAATTCAATGCTTCGAAAACTCAATGCTGTCTCATGTCGTTGAAGCTTAACATTCCCCCATTGCCATTATCCATGAATGGTACCTGCATCGAAGAAACCGAAAAGCTGTCAGTACTTGGTATGTGTGTAAACGATGATCTTCGTTGGAACGACCACATATTTGAAGTCGCCAAAAACGCTGCTAAATGCTTAGGTTTCTTGAGACGATGCAGGAAATTCTTCACCCCTTCTGATCTGGCTACAATTTATAAGGCCTTCATCCGCCCTTAACTGGAGTATAACTCCCATATCTGGTCAGGTGCCGCTCAAACATCTTTGCATCTGCTTGATAGGGTACAAAATAGAGCGTTAAAATTGATAGGTGATAGTTCAATCGTAGAATCGATTGATTCTCTTGAACATCGACGAAACTTTACCTGTCTCACTCTCTTTTATCGCTTCTTCTATAAACAGTGCTCTAGTGAAATAGCCAGTTGCATTCCTCCCCTGAAACAATTTAGCCGCAACACCCGCCTCGCTAGGAATGCTCATCAGTTTTACCTTGAGCCCAACTTCGGGCGTACAGTCAAGTATAGAGATTCATATTTTAGTCGCACCATCCGAATGTGGAATGCTCTACCTGGCCCTGTTTTTCCCCTGCATTACGATTCACAAAGGTTCAAAAGCAACGTGCATCGATGTCTCCTTTCAAATCCTCTCCTATTTTCCTAAATACTCGCACTGTGTTTAACAACATTATAAGGGTAGTCATAACCCCTTGATGTGCGCGTTAATTATAAAAAAAAAAAAAAAAAAAAAAAAAAAAAAAAAAAATCATCTGGACTCCAAGATAGATAGCGGCGGGGAATCTTGAGACCGTCGATATTCCTCGATTCTCTGATGAAGTCCAGCCATGGTGCCTTTATTGAGGGGGAGACTGCTTCGTCCCAGTCGCAACCTTCTCTCCATACTAACTTCTTGCAGGGTGATTCGCCCTCGGATAATGAAAAAGGATAGAAGGACGAGAGGATCGAAAATCTTCATTTTTAATCTTAAAATGTCTCTCTTACTGATGACTGCATTGGGTAGAAGCATTTGTTCAAGTGATTGGTTGTTAGAAATCCTATACGTGAAGTGATCTGTCGAAGGTACATCCCTAAAACTTTCGTGACAGCGTCATCACTGTTGTCTGGATCTATACTGACCAGCTTCGCATTGATATGGGACTCTGGTATGTTTTGAAGAAAAAATGGATCATTTGATTGGACGCCAACCAGGTCAAAGTTCATCTTGCAAATTCGAATTGCATCTTGAGCTACTGATAAAGCCTTGTCTACCGTATCGTGGCTACTAAAATAGTCATCAACAGTAGTCCGTTGCGTCAAGCCATCAACTGCTTCTGGACACTCAAGTCGGAATTTTTCCGCGTGATGGTTCTTGACGAACTGAGCGCAGGTGGGGGAAACATCATCACTTCCATGATGTAAACGGAAGGGGCACGACTGCTATCACCGTCTCTCCATTATATCTTTTGGCATTGTTGATCGTCCTTTTTGATACGTATTCTGAGAAACATTTCTTTGACGCCCGCGTTGACTGCGATGGCTCGTTCACGGAACTTAAAGAGACCTGCTAGAAGTGGGACTAAATTATCTGGTCCTTTTACAAGAAAGGTGTTTAGTGACACTACCTTCACTTTGGCGGCTACATCTGCCACGACTCTAGGTTTCGGTGACTACTTATTTTTAATAAGTAACGATAAAGGTAGGAGCATACTACACTCGAGGCCATTGCACCTCTAATTCTTCCGCAGACGCAATTCTAGCGTGTCCTTTTGCTATGAGCTCCCTCATGTAATTGTCCTTATACTCGAGTAGCAATGGTTTGTGCTTTAAAGATCTTTCAAGGCCTTTCAACCTGCTCAGAGCCATGGGATAGCTGTCAGGCAGCTTGATGTCATTGTTGCTCCAGAGCAAACCAATTTCATAATGATTGTCAACTCGCCTTAATGTTTGTTGCATGATTTCAATCGCTCGTGCGTCTTCTTTGTTCACTAAATTACTATTTAGGGCCTTGATACCGAAATCCTATGTAGAAAAATGAAGCTTAACCAACTCATGAAGATCGTCTTCTTCCTTTATCGCTTCATGGAAGAGAAAGTGCATCGATGGTCTAGCTGCTTGACTAAGACTTGAAACTTTGTAAGCCGGAGCAGATCTTCCATGGACCACCCACCCTAAAAGCGTCTTGATGGCGCATGGCTCTTCGTCTTTTCCATGCCTCTGACTATGTCCCCAAAGAAACTTGGCTCTATCTAGTCCAACGAGAATCTTCAGCTTGGCTTTCTCCAGATCCGAAAGAGGAAGTCCTCGCAGTTGTGGGTACAGCCTTTGCGAATCAGAGACGTCTATGGATTGACTAGGAAGCTCTAAATTTTAGACTGTTTAGACGTTTTTTAAAATACGACATTTTCTGTTTCTTACTCCTGATACTACCAGTGAAGTTCGATAGGAATCTTCATGCCTTTATACTCCCTTTGTCCACTGCAAAACTGAATCCTCTGAAACACCAGACAGTTCGAGGTCATCAAAGAGTTCTAAAACGTTCTAAACTTCAAAACGCATAAGTGTCAACACAGTTGTCGTTGTTTCCATGGATTCGAATTGGTGCAATCTTGAATAAAACTGAAGAATCGCACCCAACGTGAGACGAATGAACATGTTGTGCAGGCACGAAGGTATTAGCCGAACTATTTAAAGTGGGTGCTTTTATATCTGACAAGTGTAAAAGCGGATGATGTCGACCTGAACAATTTAAGACACCACAAGTTGTCTTCTGTCGGCATGTTTTCCAATTGTGATTGGTCGTATCCAAACAACAGAAACAAATCCGATTATCTTTGACGAAACTTAGTCTTTGCTTTGAAGACAAATCCTTAAACGCTGAACAATCTTTCAGCTGATAATTTCGACCGTATTTTACACACACTACTGAAGAATCTCGTGGTGGAGCCGGAGTATGAGTCAGAACACGGCCTGAAGGAAGTACCTCTCAATGGTTTTTAAGAATCAAAATTTGCAATACTCACAAGAAGCTCTATAGGAAGGTCAACAACTTTCTCCATCAGAAACCTTGCGAAGTCCTCGACATTAGCCCTAGACAAAGACGATTTGTGTCTAACCCAGTTCTGATAGAGGCCTGAACCCACTTTGCATTCAAGAGATGTCAAGACATAGCTATTGTCACGGTCCTCACTTCTTTTCAAAGACTTGAGATCCGCGACATACCCGTTTAATCTCACCACCCACAAACGCAGCTTAAGATCACACTTCGAAATGAGACGTGGCAAATTTTGTAAGTCAGCAGTGAGATCTTGCACCAAAACATCATGGCAACCAAATATCGCTCGCAACGAGTCCATTATGGCAATATCATCAGACGAATACTTGAGCCTGTCACTTACCAGCTCATAACCTTCACCCTTCAATGCCTTGCGCAGGCGCGAAACATTTTCCTTTCCGGAGTAGTTTCCTTCGATTGTGGTAAATTTCAAAACTTCTTCGAAGTACAGCCATTCTCTTTTATTCTCATCGGAAAAGGAAGGCAACTCTTGAACGTTGCTTCTGTTCTAAATTGTCAACAAACTTGACATTTCACACTACTGAATAGAAGCGTAGCACTGATAGGTGTGGATTCGCGATGTTGACTTTGTTTTTCTTCATTGCGTTGTTACCTAGCATTCTCTAAAAGCATTCGGTGATTGTCCTGAATCTGGCGAATCATAAGAATTCTTTCTTCAGAAAACTTCACAGCAGAACGACTTGTCCCAGGCTTTACAGTCATTAGGAGTTGATGCTGTAATGCATTTGCTAATTTAGCACTGAGCTTTTCTAATTTCTTTTTCATTTCTTGGATTTCTGAATCCTTTTGTGCAACTGAAGATTGTGCTGACGCGGCAGCTTCCATCAAGTCGTCTAACGTTGTTTCAAGGTGAGCTGGTTCTGAAAGTCTGCCCTTAACATTGGCGCCAACATCCCCTTGAGTCGATGTGCCACTGGGGGAGCTATGTTCTTCACCACAACTCTACGCAGTCTGACCTGCCACAAAACCATGGCGTGTCGAATTTATTGGGGTCGAACTTTCCACAGGAAAAATGCCACCAGCGTTTGCACATATCGCAGCTCACCTATGATCTGTGTCTTTGGCAACTACGCTGTTTTGACGCAACCATCGTGAAATTTATTTAGCGCGCAAATATATCAAAGAATATTTATTGTAACGTGCGCTTAGTTCGGAAAATAAAACTTCACTTTTCAATTTATTTCTACCACTTTTATTCAGTATCTATACTTTATTCGATCTCAACTCGACTATTGGACTATCACTGGTTAACAACATTTCACTCTTAACTTTATCACACTATAATCAAAACTGACTGCTCGTTGCGTCAGCGGCCTATTTATATAGAACAACACTCCTCTAGAGCGTTCCAGTTTCTTCTCCATGGTTTCCACATTTGCTGACAAGCATCTCTACACTCACACACACTGGCTTACAAGCAATGCCTGTCATTTATACCATTCCATTATAGTGTTGCCAGTTGTGTTTTCGGTTAAACGTTTTCGATTAGGAAATTGGTATAAATGTTGGGTGTTCATTACACTGCCCCCTCCTTAAGATTGTTCGTCCCGAATAATTCCATCTGCAGCCTCGCCACTATATCGATGCAGCCGGTCACAATGAACTACTTTTAACTTGCCTCTTAATCCTCTTTGGATGCGGTAAACCACGTAGTTAATCATCGTGACAACAGTATAAGGACCTTCCCAGTTCTGCTGAAGTTTCGGTGACAATCCCTTTTGACGATGAGGATTATAAAGCCACACACGATCTCCTGCTTGGAATCCTGACGTTGTCGCTTTTGTGTCGTACCGTGTCTTCATCCGGTCGCTGTAGGTTTTCATCCGTTCCCTTGTTCTTTTATGGATGTCAGCGAGTCTCTCCTTGAGGTCGTCCACATACTCGTTTGTGTCCTGTGGCTCCTCTGTGGGGCATCCAAATTTAAGTTCGCTGGGCAGCCGCATGGTTTTCGCGAACAGGATGTCAGATGGTGTTTGTCCTGTCGAGCTTTGTACCGCACTTCTATAGGCCATCAGGAATAGCGGTACGTGCCTATCCCAGTCTCTTTGGTAGTCGCCTACGACCTTGGTGAGGTGTTCTTTCAAGGTCCGGTTGAATCTTTCAACCATCCCTTCAGATTGTGAATGAAGCGGTGTGGTTCTGGTCTTCTTGATGCCAAGTAGTCCGCACACTCCTTGGAAGATGTTGGACTCGAAGTTCCTCCCTTGGTCGGAATGGAGTTCCATAGGCACGCTTAACCTACTCACCCAGTTAAACACAATCTGGTCGACCACCGTTTTGGCTTCTTGATTTGGGATGGCATACGCCTCAGGCCATTCGCTAAAATAGTCCATTAAAACCAGAATGTACTTGTTTCCAGCGTTGGTCTCCGGAAAAGGCCCAGCCACATCTACTGCAATCCTCTCAAATGGCGATCCAACGTTGTACTGATGCATCTTACCTTAAATCTTCCTACCAGGTCCTTTGGTTGCAGCACACTTGTCACATGTTCGGCACCACTTCTCCACGTCATCTCTAGCATGTAACCAGTAGAACCGATGTCGCACCTTCTCCAGTGTTTTGTTAGCTCCCAGGTGGCCTCCAGAAGGTCCGTCGTGCATCTCCCGAAGAACTTCACTGACTTTCGATTGCGGTACGATCAGCTGCATCACATATGATTTACCGTCAACGGACTCCCATCTTCGCCTGAGGACACCTTCTTGCACATATAGTGAGTCCCACTGTGCCCAATAGGCTTTGAGAACTGGACTCCGGTCAGAAATGTCTCCCCATTCAGGTTTCTCTTCATTTTCTTTCCATGCGAGAATGGGTTCGATATCTGGATCCTCCTGTTGAGCGGTCCTCATTTCCTCATTGCTCCATTCGCGTATGGGGTCAGCTCTTAGTCGCTGAGCGGAAATATTTTCTTTGTTTTCTTGTCGCCTACAATGCTTGCAATCCTCTTTGCAAGGTCTTCGGGACAATGCGTCGGCGTTTGAGTGCAGCTTTCCTCTGCGGTGTTGAATCTGGTAGTCATAAGTCTGCAGTCTTTCTATCCACCTTGCGACTTGACCTTCTGGATTTTTGAAGTTCAACAGCCAGTTCAGAGCACCATTGTCTGTCCGCAGAAGGAATTTCTGTCCATAGATGTACTTATGGAAGTGCTTTGTTGCCAAGATAAGAGCTAACAGTTCCCTTCTGGTCACGCAGTAGTTTCTTTTGGGTTTCGAGAGGACCTTGCTGTAGTATGCCACCACTTTCTCTTCGCCATCATGCACTTGGGATAGTACCGCCCCGATTCCAACGTTGCTTGCATCAGCGTCGATGATGAACGTTTTGCCAGGTGTTGGATGTGCCAGTACTGGAGCGTTACAGAGGCGGTATTTGAGTTCCTGAAAAGATTTCTCACACTCACCTGACCATTTAAACTGCTTCCCTTTTTCGGTGAGCTGATGTAAACCCTTTGCAACTCCAGCAAAGTTCTTAACAAAACGTCGGTAATATGTGGCAAGACCAAGAAAGCTTCGGAGTTGATGTTTGTCCTGTGGTGTTGTCCAAGTTTTTGACGGAGTCAACTTTTTCAGGATCAGTCTTCACTCCTTGGGAAGAGATGATGTGTCCCAAATACTTAACTTCGGTTTTGAAAAGTGCACATTTTTCTGGATTCAGTTTAAGGTTAGCCTCTCGAAGTCTCTGAAGCACGGCTTTTAGATTCTTGCAATGTTGGTCAAATGTTTTCCCGTAAACAATGACATCGTCCAAGTAGACAGGGCACGCTTTCCACGTCAGTCCTTGAAGAACGCACTCCATCAAACGCTCGAATGTTGCCGGAGCGTTGCATAGCCCAAACGGCATAACTTTAAACTGCCAGAGCCCGTTACCTGTAGAAAACGCCGTCTTTTCCCGATCATCAGGGTGGATGTCAACTTGCCACTATCCACTCTTCAAGTCCAGCGTCGAAAACTACTGGGCTCCCTCCATAGCATCCAGGGTATCACTGATTCTCGGCAGGGGATAGCTGTCCTTTTTAGTCACATCATTCAGCCTTCGGTAGTCCACACAAAAACGATTGCTTCCGTCTTTCTTTTTCACTAGCACCACTGGTGAAGCCCAAGGACTTTTGGAATTTTCAATAAGACCGTCCTTCTTCATTGTTGTTATCATTTCCTCAAATTCACCTTGTTTGGCCAGTGGAAGGCGTCTTGCGACTTGACGAATCGGTCTTGCATCTCCTGTGCGAATGCGATGCTGCACCAACTGTGTCCTACCGTATTGTCCCTTTTGCGATGCGAAGATGTCAGTGTACTCTTGTAGGAGATTTTCAGCCATCCTTGTTTGTTGGTGATCAAGGTTGGATGAACTCAGTATTTTAGTTCTGATGGTTAT
The DNA here is from genome assembly GCA_949752695.1 of Melanostoma scalare. Classification (NCBI taxonomy): domain Eukaryota; kingdom Metazoa; phylum Arthropoda; class Insecta; order Diptera; family Syrphidae; genus Melanostoma; species Melanostoma scalare. Next base: position 135,628,059 of record OX456985.1, on the reverse strand, counting down.
GAGCTCCTCCGGAGAACACTTCAGAAGAAGGAGGCAGGATCAGATCTTCCGTGATGACAGTCCTCAGTGTTGACGTATTTTCATTCGATATTTTCATATTTTGGTATTTCAAAACTTGATTACCGATATCCAAAATAACTCCGTGCTGTTTCATAAAGTCGATTCCAATGATGCACTCGTCACATATATCTGCCACCAGGAATTGATGAGTAAACACTAGATCAGCCAGTCGTATTTTAAGACACACTTCTCCATATACTCTTGCTGCTTCTCCCGTTGCGGTTCTTAGACTGGTAGCCACATGTTTGGTCCCGTTAATAGTAGTCTCCACAGTCAGACTTTTGTTGTCTCGTCTGTCTGTGAGGCCTGGATGGTGGTTCTGGGGCCATCGATACAAGAAACCCACCTCTGCCCCTCGATGGATTGATAGGCAACGCTGGTGTTGTTGTTACCTTGCTCTAGGTTGGATCTCTTGCTTCCACAATGTTGACAAGCGGCTTTATTTGGTGGTAGTCGGCATTGACGCTGTAAGTGCCCGGTCTTGTTGCAGTTCCAACATCTTGCTAGTCCACTCCGCTGGTTCTTTTGTATTTCAGCTCTTTGGCACGAGCACTCTTTGACTATGGCTTTTCTAAGTCGATGTCAATGCGAATGCTAAAGTTTCAGAAAGAGTACGTGCTCTAGCAGTTCGCATAGACCTCTGAAGATTTATATCGGAAATGGCACGAACGAAGGACTCAACAGCAAGCTGGTTGATGATTTCTTCTCCAGCATCCGGGTATGCCAGGTGAACCAGTCTTTCGACGTCTGCTTGGAGCTGCTGTAGACTTTCACCCCTTTTCTGGACTCTGTTATTGAGTTGGACTCGGAAGACTTCTTTCAAGTGGCTATTGCCAAAGCGTTTATCTATAGCTGCCACGAGAGAACTGAAATCGCTGCCCTTACCAGCTGGAACTGTTTGAAGCAATTCAGCTGCTGGTCCTCTAAGAGCAAGAGTCAGTGCAATGTACTTGTCTTCGTCATCCCAGCCATTTGTTGTCGCGGCTGCCTCAAATTGTCTCTTGCAAACTGTCCAAGAAGACTGTCCATCAAATGTTGGCGGTTTCATCTCCTTTTTCCTTGCAAACTCTCCAGCAGATTCTCGAACTTTGATTTTCCGGATCTGGTCCAATTCCTTGGTCAGAACAGAGAACTGTTTATCGCATCGGCTTTCCAAACGATTCTCTACAACAGAAAGCTGTTTTTCCACACCTTCAACGCGTTCGTCAAGGGCACATACATACAACATTTCTCAATGTTACCCAATTTGCCTTCTAGAATGTTTTTCTGACCTTTCAAAACATTCTGTTGCACCTCAAGTCTTTCGAGAATATTCTGTTGTTCCACCTTTTGTTCGTTTCGTTGTTCTTCAATCAGCTTCTTTGTTCGTTTCTTTGTGTTTCAAGTATTTCGAGAACTTTCTGCTGTTCCTTCTTTTGCTCGTTTCGTTGTGCTTCAAGTTGTTCGAGAATATTCTGTTGTTCTTTCTTTTGCTCGTTTCGTTGTTCTTCAATCAGCTTCTTTTGTCCGTTTCTTTGTGTTTCAAGTTGTTCGAGAACATTCTGCTGTTCCTTCTTTTGCTCGTTTCGCTGTTATAACAAAAGTTTCATCATACTAGAAAAATCTACAGTTTCACTTACTTCCTCTTCCTCCACTTCTGTTTCAAAAACAAAAGTGTTTACGTCTTCCCCTTGCTGTTCCAAATAGTTGCGCAAGCGCAAGACGAGCTCATTTTTCGATCTCGCTCTGGAAAGATTTCGCTTACCTAAATCACTTTTAAGCTCAATGCAGTTGAGCTCTTCCAACAACTTACCCGTTTTCACTGTATTTAACTTTTTTTTTTTACACTTTACTAGTCAAATAAGTTTTATTTACACTTCCGAAACCAATGTAACGTGCGCTTAGTTCGCAAAATAAAACTTCACTTTTCAATTTATTTCTACCACTTTTATTCAGTATCTATACTTTACTCGATCTCAACTCGACTATTGGACTGGTTAACAACATTTCACTCTTAACTTTATCACTCTATAATCAAAACTGACTGCTCGTTGCGTCAGCGGCCTATTTGTATAGAACAACACTCATCTAGAGCGTTCCAGTTTCTTCTCCATGGTCTCCACATTTGCTGTCAAGCATCTCTACACTCACACACACTGGCTTACAAGCAATGCCTGTCATTTATACCATTCCATTATAGTGTTGCCAGTTGTGTTTTTGGTTAAACGTTTTCGATTAGGAAATTGGTATAAATGTTGGGTGTTCATTACAATATGTATAAAGCAACTAGCTACTGGGTTACCTGACCAAAGTTAAATAAAACTATGTTGCAACGCTGTGGTACAGTTCCGGGAGGATGTTCCAATTCAAAAGAAAGAAGTATAAAGATTGACTTAAATTTTGTTTACTAAAAGAGGAGATACTTTTACTATAAGTATAATATACAAGCTTCAAATTTACTTACACTCCTAACCTCTGATCCTGCTTCTCCGATTCCAGCAATTGCAACTGCTTTTTTCAATCTTCTTTCTAGCTTAATATTGTTTCTAGTTTTAATATTCTTTAATTTCGATTGAGCTTTTCTTTAATAATTTAATTTTAATAATTTTTCCGCAATGGCTGCCGGCTTATTTTCCTTTTGAACCAAATCAAATTGCAAACTTTGCCAAAAAGCCGTGTCTGAACCATGTGGTTGTAAAAAAGTCTAATGTCAAAAAAACATGCAAGTGAGACGGGTATATGATAAGCTGTCAGTAATTGCAAAAACCGGGGATGCAATTGCGGAAATCGGAAGGGAGAGATACTAAATTTTTCTTGACTTCGGCTCGATGACAGCTTTCTTGATTGTCTAATTTGGTTGAATTGTTGTGCTTTTCCATGATGTGTTTAAATTAAAACAATAGCCGCTGCAGCACATTTACCTGTCTTCTATTCATCTCAATAGATAGAGAAAAACGGAAATAATTTTATTTTTTCTCTACCACAAAAATTTACTTACAAATTTGTTTTAGCGCAGAAAAAATCCTTTGACAACAACAATGAAGAACATTGACATAAGATGACAAAAACAGAGAGACATCTGTTGCTAATTGGTAACTTTTCTCGTTACTTTTCGGAAAACGATAGATGGCCATAGCGGAAAATCACGATTATTTTGCCACTAAACTTTCAGTGGCGAAGTGTCGTGGGGACCGATTTGCTTTTAGGGTTTAGTATGGATATGACCATTGTATAAGACTATAGTAGCACCATGGCGGGGAAAGCGCTGGTATCGCCCCTTGTCGTCACCATTAAACGTACTACCTTCTTAATCGGAAATAGTTATGGTGGATTTACATGCATCTGCAAGTGCAGATGAAAATCGGAAAAAGACACAAGATGTAAAATTCATACTTGTCTGATAGAGAGGGAACGAACTTCCGAATTATGGCTGCAGATGAAAAATTATGGGTGCAGATGAACATGTTCATCTGCAACCATAATTTTTCATCTGCAACCATAATCCTATTCGTCTCTCTTTTTAACCTTTGTGCTTTGTAATCTTCATCCGTCTCGCTTTACTTTTCTGCACTTCCGCAGTTGCAGATGCATGTATGACCAGCATTACTCGTAGAACCCTGCCAACATGCTTTTTTTTCTTTTTTTGTTGGAGGTTTTTAAAATACCAGCTGGAGCACTCAGACCTAAATGCCGGTCCATTGTACTACCAGATAGCAACCTTCTATTTGTTATAGCTTTCCAGATGTTCGGAGAAAAGCCAAAAGACGCTGCCATGGTAAGGAGCCTAAGTTACCAGCTCTCACCATGTCTGCGCCGAGTATCTGTAACCTCATGCGAGAAAAAGCAGGACATTCACAGAGGAAGTGCTCTGCGGTGTCCTCATCTTCTCCACAAGATTCACAGAGTGTGGTATCACTTAAGCCTAACACGTTTAAATTCTTGGCAAAAGAGAAGTGCCCGATGGCAACGCCAATAAGCTTCCTACAGTCTTTTCTGCTACGAGCTAGCAAAAATGTTGCAGTCTTCTTACTAACGTTGGGGAGCATACGCTTGGTTTGTCTGCATCCAATGGAGGCATGCCATCTACGGTTGTGCTCTTCACAGATCCAATCGTTGATTGAAGCCCTCACTGAGGACGCTGGCAGACCTAGCGACGGTTCAGGTCCTGAGAAAGCTGTCTGAGATCCCTGCCTAGCGAGTTCATCGGCGATCTCATTTCCAGTTATGCCGTGATGGCCTGGAACCCAAATGAGACTCAAGGAATTTAATCTTCCGATCGCATTCAGAGAGCTCTTGCATTCCTGGATCACTTTCGAAGTGGTTAGAGGGTTGAGAAGGGCCTTAAGAACAGCTTGGCTATCGCTGCAAACAAAGATACTTCTCCCCGTAAATCCATTGTTCGTTACGTGGCTCAAGGCCATTAGAATAGCATAAGCCTCCGCTTGGAAAACGGATGCGTATGATCCCAAAGATGAGTGCAGTCGTATGTCGTCGTTCTCAACAAAGGCACCAGCACCAGAACCCTCGTCGGTTTTGGAGCCATCTGTGAAGATACGATAACAGTTCTTTCCAGGCTCAGATTCTGGAGCGAACCAGTCCTGAACCGAAGGAAAACTGACTGAGTAATTTTGACGCAGTTTGAGCCTTGGGATCATCGTGTCAGACGGCATATCCATTAGACGTGGGTCAAAAGATATGCTGCTTGCGAGTTCCTCAAAGCTCCAGTGCGAATTGTGCCAGAGACCACATCGTTTTAAACGAGAAATGGTCTTGAGAGTACACCCCATGATGAAGGTATCAAGGGGAGGAAGGTTTAACAGTGCGTCGAGAGCAGCATCCGGTGTGCTGGGGAAGGCCCCCGTTACATCCAGACAAATTGGTCTTTGAAATTTGGCAGACGAGGCAATAACGTATTTACGCGAGAGCTTATTCCACCAAACAACTGACGCATAGGAGATGATTGGTCTTATCATAGCCGTATAGATCCAAAGGACCCTTTTTGGTGAAAGACCCCATGTCTTGCCAAAAGCTCCTTTACATTGCCAGAAAACTGACAGTGCTTTAGTAGTCTTAGACTCGACATGTTTCGACCAAAGAAGTTTGTTATCCAGGATTACTCCAAGATGCTTGACTTCATTTGAAAAGGGGATGTTGACGCCTTTAAGCGTAAGATGGGTCAGACCAGTCAATTTTCTACGTCTCGTGAAGAGGACAACCTCGGTTTTAAGAGGATTGACGGAGAGACCGTTTCTAACACACCAGGTGTCAATCATACAAAGCGCAGTCTGTGCTCGGGAGCAGACAGCTTGGAGGCTGGAGCCAACCGAAAGCACGGCAACGTCGTCTGCATATGCTTGGGCATGAACGTTAGAACCATTGAGCATTACAAGTAGAGAGTCGATCAACATGCACCACAGAAGAGGAGATAAAACGCCACCTTGTGGGCAGCCCTTATTTACTCCCGTTGCAACATATTGTCCACAGTCCGCCTCAGCGATTACGGTTCTCTTCATTAGCATTGCTTTAATCCACAACACTAATGACTCGTTCACACCGTGTTCTCTGGCAGCATTACACATACCATCGAAGCTAGCATTGTCAAAAGCACCTTGAATGTCGATGAAAATGCCTACCGCAAATTCTTTCCTGTCAAGCGCGCATTCAATCCTGCTAACAAGATTTTGAAGTGCGGTCTCGCAAGATTTTCCTCTTTGGTAAGCATGTTGCATCTGAGACAGAGGGGGTAATTGGAGTGAGGTTTAACGAATGTAAATCTCAACCATTCTTTCCAGCGTTTTAAGCAGAAAGGAGGTAAGACTGATGGGTCTAAGGCTCTTGGCGAGTGAGTAGTCTTGTTTACCAATTTTTGGTATGAAGGCGACTCTAACACTCTGCCATGAAGTTGGTATATACGCTAGGGCTAAACTACCAGTGAAAATATTTTTCAAAGTAGGAAGCAAAAGGTTTTTACTTTCCTGCAACATAGCTGGGTAAACACCGTCAGTGCCAGGTGACTTGAAACTGTCAAAAAATGCCACGGCGTATTTGATGGCTTCGTCGGTAACAATTAACGATGACGTGTACCAGCTAGGTCGAGTGAATTATCGGATTCACCTGATCTAAGGGAAATAGATTGCTGTGGTCCGATTGATATCTGGTTTCCTGGAAAAGGAGTTTCCAGCACAGGACTGAGTGTCTCTGCTTTGGACTCGGTATAGGAACCGTCTGATTTCCTGAGCGTTTCTAGTTTGTTTACCTTGCTCCTTTCAAGGGCTTTAGTAGGTCGACCAGTTTCACTGAGTGTTTCTATACTTTCACAGAATTCTTTGTTAGAGGCATTCTTTGATCTTCGAATTAACCTTTTAAAGTCCTTCTGTTTAGATCGATACAGGTTCCAGTCGACATCTGATTTGGTCTTGAGGGACCGTTTCAGAATACTTTTGGTTTCCCTGCGAAGTTTCTGTAGTTCATTGTTCCACCACGGAACCATAGATCTACTAGGTAATTGTCTAGCTGGACATGCCAGCTCGAAGCTACTTGTAAGGGCACAATTCACTTCTAGAACTGCATCTTCCACTTTTTGTGATGTTGAGAGCTTAGGTAGGGTTTTGACGAGATTACCGAGCTCATTGTTGAAAAGCTGTCAACATGCTGCCAACACATCATATATTATTGTGTTTTGCTAGGGCAGCTTTGCTTCGTAAATGTGTTAGCAATATAAAAGCGTGATGTGCTTTTTAATTAGAAATGAAAAAAAGTTTGTTGTTTTGCATTTGACGTGTCATGACATTGTTTGAAAATCACTGACTATAGTAGCACCATGGCGGGGAAAACGCTTGTATCGCCCCCTGTCGTCACCATTAAACGTACTACCTTCTCAATCGGAATAAGTTACTCGTAGAACCCTGCCAACATGCTGCCAACACATCATATATTTTTTTTTTTTGCTTGGGCAGCTTTGCTTCGTAAATGTGATAGCAATATAAAAGTGTGATGTGCTTTTTAATTCGAAATGAAAAAAAGTTTGTTGTTTTGCATTTGACGTGTCATGACATTGTTTGAAAATCACTTATCCTGCAGCTACACGATCAAGATATGGTAAGCCATCAGCCTACATATATACTATGTCAAATTCCTGTTCGTGTTTCGGCTGTGACGTAGGCGACTTACAACTTCCCAGGCAAACGGCTTTCAATCGACATGTCATTATATATTTTCAAAATGGCACCCACAAGAAATTTGAAATTCAAAGTTTTTTTCCAGGCACTCTTTTTTCTTTTTGAGGGTATTTGACGAAGCTGTCAATTTCATGGCTACTGAAACTGCTTCTCGGGTGGCTTTCAATATTACATACCAGCTGGGTTTCAATTTCGAAAAGTTTGGTTGTGTATGTAAGAAAGTTCGAATGTATTGTAAATGGCTTACCATATCTTGATCGTGTAGCCCCGGGGTTACGCCCATATTATTCACTCTTTAAATTTAAACCCAATAGAAATAAACCCAGTTGTCAAATTTTGATCCCAGGTTTAAATTTTGATCCCAGGTTTAAAATAAACGCAGTTGTCAAAGTGAGAAACGTCAAATTGTTGAAAGTGCTGATAGTATAGCATTTATAATCAAATAGATTAAAATATATTCAAATACTTCAAAATTATACTGATAATGTCTTTTTATTTTTTAATGAATATTTCCAGCAAAATGCTTTGGCATTGCGGATGAACAAACTGCGCGAAGGCACCGCACCTGATATTACCAACGAAGATTACTTCCCAACTTTTGGTGCCGCACGACCCGATGAGCAAAAGAAAAAGAAGAACGAGCATATACAGATTGTGGTGCTGCTTTTGTGCTCCCCCTCGTCCAAAGGAAACAATATTTCTCGTTTCATTCTGTCTTTATTATGTTCATTTTATTTATTAAACATACATTACAATTACAATTAAAATCAAGTGCTTTCATGATCTTTATTTCGATTTCTAAAACCTGGTTCTTTGTGTAGGTATCATAGGTTATATAAATAAAATCACCAATCGCCATTGGAAAAAGCTCTTCGTATTTCGAGGCCACAAACACATTAAATTAATGCTTTGGCATTGCGGATGAACAAACTGCGCGAAGGCACCGCACCTGATATTACCAACGAAGATTACTTCCCAACTTTTGGCGCCGCACGACCCGATGAGCAAAAGAAAAAGAAGAACGAGCATATACAGATTGTGGTGCTGCTTTTGTGCTCCCCCTCGTCCAAAGGAAACAATATTTCTCGTTTCATTCTGTCTTTATTATGTTCATTTTATTTATTAAACATACATTACAATTACAATTAAAATCAAGTGCTTTCATGATCTTTATTTCGATTTCTAAAACCTGGTTCTTTGTGTAGGTATCATAGGTTATATAAATAAAATCACCAATCGCCATTGGAAAAAGCTCTTCGTATTTCGAGGCCACAAACAGTGCCGTTACACCAACCATTTGTGGTGTTGGCGCGAGGCAGTTTCCACAGCTTGCAAGTACCTGTCGGTTATTGCCACACACACGTGAAACGTTCCCGGTACTAGATGGAACTGGTGGTGTACTTCATTGAACCAGTCAATCAGAATTGCACGCATTTTTGGAACGACCTGTTTTTGATCTTTAAAGCGATCTGGTTCAATGGACAATTCGGTTTCCAACGCGAAAAGATATTGTAACGTGCGCTTAGTTCGCAGAATAAAACTTCACTTTTTAATTTATTTCTACCACTTTATTCAGTATCTATACTTTATTCGAACTCAACTCGACTATTGGACTATCACTGGTTAACAACATTTCACTCTTAACTTTATCACTCTATAATCAAAACTGCCCTCTGGTTGTCTCGGGCGGGCTATTTATATCGAATGACATTTCATCTAGAACTCTCCAGTAACTTCCACATGGTCTGCAACTCTCCACTGTTTTGGCTGTCAAACATTTTCTCTCCTAGAATTTCTACACTTACAGTAGTGCTCCCAGATGTGTTTTTCGGCTGAACGTTTTCGATTAGGAAATTGGTATTAAATGTTGGGTTCACGTTACACTGCCCCCTCCTTAAAATTGTTCGTCCCGAATAATTCCATCTGCAGCCTCGCCACTATATCGATGCAGCCTGTCACAATGAACTACTTTTAACTTGCCTCTTAGTCCTCTTTGGATGCGGTAAACCACGTCGTTAATCCTCGTGACAACAGTATAAGGACCTTCCCAGTTTTGCTGAAGTTTCGGTGACAATCCCTTTTGACGATGAGGATTATAAAGCCACACACGATCTCCTGCTTGGAATCCTGACGTTGTCGCTTTTGTGTCGTACCGTGTCTTCATCCGGTCGCTGTAGGTTTTCATCCGTTCCCTTGTTCTTTTATGGATGTCAGCGAGTCTCTCCTTGAGGTCGTCCACATACTCGTTTGTGTCCTGTGGCTCCTCTGTGGGGCATCCAAATTTAAGTTCGCTGGGCAGCCGCATGGTTTTCGCGAACAGGATGTCAGATGGTGTTTGTCCTGTCGAGCTTTGTACTGCACTTCTATAGGCCATCAGGAATAGCGGTACGTGCCTATCCCAGTCTCTTTGGTAGTCGCCTACGACCTTGGTGAGGTGTTCTTTCAAGGTCCGGTTGAATCTTTCAACCATCCCATCAGATTGTGGATGAAGCGGTGTGGTTCTCGTTTTCTTAATGCCAAGTAGTCCGCACACTCCTTGGAAGATGTTTGACTCAAAGTTCCTCCCTTGATCGGAATGGAGTTATATAGGCACGCCAAACCTACTCACCCAGTTGAACATAATCTGGTCGACCACCGTTTTGGCTTCTTGATTTGGGATGGCATACGCCTCAGGCCACTTGCTTAAATAGTCCATTACAACCAGAATGTACTTGTTTCCAGCGTTGGATTCTGGAAAAGGGCCAGCCACATCTACTGCAATCCTCTGAAAAGGCGATCCAACGTTGTACTGATGCATCTACCTTGAATTTTCCTACCAGGTCCTTTGGTTGCAGCACACTTGTCACATGTTCGGCACCACTTCTCCACGTCATCTCTAGCGTGTATCCAGTAGAACCGATGTCGCCCCTTCTCCAGTGTTTTGTTGACTCCCAGGTGGCCTCCAGAAGGTCCGTCGTGCATCTCCCGAAGAACTTCACTGTTTTTCGATTGTGGTACGATCAGCTGCATCACATATGACTTACCGTCAGCGGATTCCCATCTTCGCCTGAGGACACCTTCTTGCACATATAGTGAGTCCCACTGTGCCCAATAGGCTTTGAGAACTGGACTCCGGTCAGAAATGTCTCCCCATTCAGGTTTCTCTTCATTTTCTTTCCATGCGAGAATGGGTTCGATATCTGGATCCTCCTGTTGAGCAGTCCTCACTTCCTCATTGCTCCATCCGCTTATTGGGTCAGCTCTTAGTCGCTGAGCGGTAATATTTTCTTTGTCTTTTTGCCGCCTACAATGCTTGCAAGGTCTTCGGGATAATGCGTCGGCGTTTGAGTGCAACTTTCCTCTGCTGTGTTGAATCTGGTAATCATAAGTCTGCAGTCTTTCTATCCACCTTGCGACTTGACCTTCTGGATTTTTGAAGTTCAACAGCCAGTTCAGAGCACCATGGTCTGTCCGCAGAAGGAATTTCTGTCCATAGATGTACTTATGGAAGTGCTTTGTTGCCAAGATAAGAGCTAACAGTTCCCTTCTGGTCACGCAGTAGTTTCTTTTGGGTTTCGAGAGGACCTTGCTGTAGTATGCCACCACTTTCTCTTCGCCATCATGCACTTGGGATAGTACCGCCCCGATTCCAACGTTGCTTGCATCAGCGTCGATGATGAACGTTTTGCCAGGTGTTGGATGTGCCAGTACTGGAGCGTTACAGAGGCGGTATTTGAGTTCCTGAAAAGATTTCTCACACTCACCTGACCATTTAAACTGCTTCCCTTTTTCGGTGAGCTGATGTAAACCCTTTGCAACTCCAGCAAAGTTCTTAACAAAACGTCGGCAATATGTGGCAAGACCAAGAAAGCTTCGGAGTTGATGTTTGTCCTGTGGGGTCGGCCAATTTTTGACGGAGTCAACTTTTTCAGGATCAGTCCTCACTCCTTGGGAAGAGATGATGCGTCCCAAATACTTAACTTCGGTTTCGAAAAGTGCACATTTTTCCGGATTCAGTTTAAGGTTAGCCTCTCAAAGTCTCTGAAACACGGCTTTTAGGTTCTTGCAATGTTGGTCAAATGTTTTCCCGTAAACAATGACATCGTCCAAGTAGACTAGGCAAGCTTTCCACGTCAGTCCTTGAAGAACACACTCCATCAAACGCTCGAATGTTGCCGGATCGTTGTATAGCCCAAACGGCATAACTTTGAATTGCCAGAGCCCATTACCTGTAGAAAACGCCGTCTTTTCCCGATCATCGGGGTGGATATCAACTCGCCAATATCCACTCTTCAAGTCCAGCGTCGAGAACCACTGGGCTCCCTCCATGGCGTCCAGGGTATCACTGATTCTCGGCAGGGGATAGCTGTCCTTCTTAGTCACATCGTTCAGCCTTCGGTAGTCCACACAAAAACGAGTGCTTATGTCTTTCTTTTTCACTAGAACCACTGGTGACGCCCAAGGACTTTTGGAATTTTCAATAAGACCGTCCTTCTTCATTGTTGTTATCATTTCCTCAACCTCACCTTGTTTGGCCAGTGGAAGGCGTCTTGCGGGTTGACGAATCGGTCTTGCATCTCCTGTGTTGATGCGATGCTGCACCAACTGTGTCCTACCGTATTGTCCCTTTTGCGATGTGAAGATGTCAGTGTACTCTTGTAGGAGATTTTCAGCCATCCTTGTTTGTTGGTGATCAAGGTTGGATGAACTCAGTATTTTAGCTCTGATGGTTATGAGCTCCTCCGGAGTTAACGTTTTTCTCGGGGCCTCGTCTGTGATCTTCGTAATTGCTGCAACCGATTCGCAACGTCCAACGACTTCTCCTTTCTTCAACTTTACATCGTACGGTCTGGTGTTTAGTAATCGTACGGGGACCATTTTGTTTTTCGGTGCTACCAGTGTTTTCCCAATGATGACGCTTTGGGAGGAACACTCTGGGTCTGGTTCCACCATGAGGTATCGAACGCTTCCCAACTCACCTTCCAGTTTTGTCCAAACGAACACTTCAGAAGAAGGAGGCAGAATCAGATCTTCCGTGATGACAGTTCTCAGTGTTGACTTATTTTCATTCGAATAGGTCATTGGAATTTCTTTATTGTGGTATTTCAAAACTTGATTACCGATATCCAAAATAACCCCGTGCTGTTTCATAAAGTCGATTCCAATGATGCACTCGTCACATATATCAGCCACCAGGAATTGATGAGTAAACACTAGATCGGCCAGTCGGATCTTAAGACACACTTCTCCATATACTCTTGCTGTTTCTCCCGTTGCGGTTCTTGGACGGTAGCTATTGGTGTTATGAAGCCACGTCCCCTTTACCAGGTCTCGACGTACTATGGATGCTGTGGCACCGGTGTCGATGGTAGCCACATGTTTGTTCCCGTTAATAGTAGTCTCCACAGTCAGACTTTTGTTGTCTCGTTTGGTCTGAGAGACCTGGATGGTGGTTCTGGGGCCATCGATACAAGAAACCCACCTCTGCCCCTCGAAGTTGGATTGATAGGCAACGCTGGTGTTGTTGTTACCTTGCTCTAGGTTGGATCTCTTGCTTCCACAATGTTGACAAGCGGCTTTATTTGTTGGTAGTCGGCATTGACGCTGTAAGTGCCCGGTCTTGTTGCAATTCCAACATCTTGCTAGTCAGCTCCGCTGGTTCTTTTGTATTTCAGCTCTTTGGCACGAGCATTCTTCGACTATGGCTTCTCTAAGTCGATGTACTCCATGAGAAGCCTGTTCTGCTGCTTCAATTGTCAATGCGAATGCTAAAGTTTCGGAAAGAGTACGTGTTCTAGCAGTTCGCACAGACCTCTGAAGATGTATATCGGAAATGGCACGAACGAAGGACTCAACAGCAAGCTGGTTGATGATTTCTTCTCCAGCATCCGGGTATGCCAAGTGAACCAGTCTTTCGACGTCTGCTTGCAGCTGCTGTAGACTTTCACCCCTTTTCTGGACTCTGTTATTGAGTTGGACTCGGAAGACTTCTTTCAAGTGGCTATCTCCAAAGCGTTTATCAATAGCTGCCACGAGAGAACAGAAATCGCCGCTCCTACTAGCTGGAACTGTTTGAAGTAATTCAGCTGCTGGTCCTCTAAGAGCAAGAGTCAGTGCAATGTACTTGTCTTCGTCATCCCAGCCATTTGTTGTCGCAGCTGCCTCAAATTGTCTCTTGTAAATTGGCCAAGAAGACTGTCCATCAAATGTTGGGGGTTTCATCTCCTTTTTCCTTGCAAATTCTCCAGCAGATTCTCGAATTTTTATTTTCCGGATCTGGTCCAATTCCTTGGACAGAACAGAGAACTGATTATCGCATCGGCTTTCCAAACGATTCTCTACAACAGAAAGCTGTTTTTCCACACCTTCAACTCGTTCTTCAAGGGCACATACATTTTTCTCAATGTTACCCAATTTTCCTTCTAGAATGTTTTTCTGACCTTCTAAAACATTCTGTTGCGCCTCTAGTCTTTCGAGAATATTCTGTTGTTCTTTCTTTTGTTCGTTTCGTTGTTCTTCAATCAGCTTCTTTTGCTCGTTTCGTTGCTCTTCCAGATTCTTTCGTTGTACTTCGAGTCGTTCAAGAACATTCTGCTGTTCCTTCTTTTGATCGTTTCGTTGCTCTTCAAGACGTCCGAGAATATTCTGCTGTTGCTTGTTTTGTTCTAATAAAATCTTCATTATACTAGAAAAATCTACACTTTCGTTTCCTTCCTCTTCCTCCACTTCTGCTTCAAAGACAAAAGTGTTAACGTCTTCACCTTGCTGTTCCAAATAGTTACGCAAGCGCAGGACGAGCTCATTTTTCGATCCCGCTCTAGAAAGATTTCGCTTACCTAACTCACTTTTAAGCTCAATGCAGTTGAGCTCTTCTAACAACTTACCCATTTTCACTGTATATTGTTTTTATTTTTCCTTTTACTTTTTTTTTTTTCTTTTCTTTTTATTTTACACTTTACTCATTGACATATTATATATGGACTGCTAGTTGAGTGTAATCTCCATATAAGACTGGCAAAGATTTTGAAGCTAAGCGACACTAGCCCTCTTGGTTCCCCTGTCCGCCATTTACGGCAACATTACAGTTTTTTCCCAAGAATTAGGTGCCATCTAAAAGTTTGCTGTGCAAACAACAATAAAAACACTTATGCTTTCACGAGAATAACAAAAAAAGACAAGACAACATCTGCCAGTTTGACAACTCGAAAAACACAAGTGATAGTTTAGTTCTAGATTCGACAACCAGTTGAACCAAGATGCAGCACTGTCGCTTATCGCTGGCTTCACTTTTAAGGAGCCAACTAGCAGTCCATATATAATATGTCAATGACTTTACTAATCAACTCGTTTTTTTTTCAATTAAGTTTTATTTACACTTCTGACACCAATGTAACGTGCGCTTAGTTCCCAGAATAAAACTTCACTTTTTAATTTATTTCTACCACTTTATTCAGTATCTATACTTTATTCGAACTCAGCTCGACTATTGGACTATCACTGGTTAACAACATTTCACTCTTAACTTTATCACTCTATAATCAAAACTGCCCTCTGGTTGTCTCGGGCGGGCTATTTATATCGAATGACATTTCATCTAGAACTCTCCAGTAACTTCCACATGGTCTGCAACTCTCCACTGTTTTGGCTGTCAAACATTTTCTCTCCTAGAATTTCTACACTTACAGTAGTGCTCCCAGATGTGTTTTTCGGCTGAACGTTTTCGATTAGGAAATTGGTATTAAATGTTGGGTTCACGTTACAATATGAATATAATATGGTTGATATAGTCCTTTTACTATCTTGACCGTGTAACTTTTTTTGGTTTGGCCATGTTGATATGGTTCATAGCAGACTGACTGTTGTTGGCTGCTATTGGTTGGGTTGTCTTCTTCCTGTTACTGTCCGCGCGTGACTTTGCTGTGTTTTTTAAATTTATTTGATTTTTAGGATCTTTCAACTCCTTCAAAATCATTGTGGCCACCTCTGATCCTGGAGCCCCACTTGGGTATCTTGACTCGTCTAATCGAAAGACAAAATAAATTCCCATTTGAGTTTCAAAGAATCTATAAAATGTACTTACCTAGCAAAATGCTGGAATGGAATAGAACGCAGTCTTTTAAGCAACAATTAAATCAAGTCCGCAGATAGTAACAAAAATACAACAAATAATTTCCATTACTTTACCTTTTACTTTTGACAGATTGGATTGGGTTTGTTCGCATACCATATATAAAGCACACTTTTTTGTCAAAATCCTACTGCCTTTACTTGGATTGTTTGAAAATGTTTGTATTTTCCTGTAGTATGCGAACGATCCCAAAATACATCCGGATGTAAATTCTAAAGCCGACATCGCAATGCCGTTTAAATCCGATGGGTTTATTTGGAGTGAATAATATGGATTTGCGTTTGACAATTGGGCTTATGCGAATTTACATCCGGATGAAAATTTAAACCCGGGTTTATTGGGTGAATAATACGTAAAACACATTTAATAATTGATGAAAATACCATCCACAACCAATAAAGCATTCACGAAAATACCATCCACATAACTAAGTGAACAACCCATAGTATAAGGAATCTATAGTAGCACCATGGCGAACATAGCGCTGGTATCGCCCCCTGTCGACCCCATTAAACGTTTTATCTGTTCACAAAATTTGGCTGTGGTTGTTCACTTAGGCATGTGGATGGTATTTTTTTGGATGCTTTAATGGTTGTGGATGGTATTTTCATCAATTAAATAAATTTTCAAACAAAGTCATGACACGCCAAATGCAAAAGAACAAACTTTTTATCATTTAGAATCAAAAAGCACATCACTCTTTAATATTGCTAACACATTTACGAAGCAAAGCTGCCTTAACAAAAAACAATAATATATGACGTATTGACAGCATGTTGGCAGGGTTCTACGATAAATTTTTTCCGATTGAGAAGGTAGTACGTTTAATGGTGACGACAGGGGGCGATACCAGCGTTTTCCCCGCCATGGTGCTACTATAGATTCATTATACTTAGTGCCGATTTACATTCAGACGGTTTTGCAAAGACGGAAATAAGTGCGAAAGAGAAAGCAGATGAAATAGAAATACTTTAAAAAATCTCTACCCGGAAAGTTTTGGGTTGAGGATTGTCCAGTTGTCTTGGATGGTTTTTGACGTTTCTTTTTCTTGTCTTTCTTTGTTTCTTGTCGTTGCTTTATTGTATCTTCTAATGTTCATGAGTAAAGAAGTAGTATGCCGTCGGACAATTTCTTTAATTTTCCATGTATTTTCATGTATTTTCCATATCCATGATGTCAATAATCATTGCTGCAAAATCTAATTAAATTATTTACCACTTCAAATGACATTTTTCTCTTTATGAGATTATTTTTTAATGGATCTATAAATAATGCATCTGAGCTTCTTTGATTATTTTCACATTTTGACTCTATGGGTGAGAACAAAAAATGAAAGAGAATTGTCAAAAAACCCGCAGCCGCAAAACGTCTGAGTGTAAAAATGAGAGACTGTCGGGATGAGGGTTCAAAAGAAAATATACGAAACACGCAGCAGGCAAACCGTCTGAATGTAAATCGGCACTATGGAACAGTGTATATGCCGCATAAAATTTTAAAATCCTTTTCATTCGTATTCGATCCGATTTTACATTGGATTGACTGAAGAAAAATGTTAATGGTTGGAAATTTTCCTTCGTTCTATGTTTTATTTTATCGACGTAAATATTTTGAAATTCTTTACCATATTTAAGTAAGTTTATTAAGTTCGACATTTTTATCAGTCATATTCCCTTAGTCTATGGAGAAACCAGAAATAACTAGTCCAAACGGCAACGCCCGTAGAAAAATTCTAAACATGTCAGTCTCTGGATTACTCCTCGAAAAGGGATTTGATAGCGGAGATCAGGATTGCTTGGAGACTTTCACTGAAATGGTTCAAAGTTGTGAGTATTAATCAATTTTTTGCATTAACATGTGGTTCATGTTTGTTTTGCTTGGTTTCAGTAATCACTGAAGTGGGTTCTTCAGCTAGAAGTTACTGTGAGTTATCTGGCCGAACAGCACCCGTACTTGGTGACGTGGTTGTAGCATTAGTAAACATGGGAATTTCGCTGCAAGGTCTTGAAGCATTTGCAAAGCGAGAAAATCGCCAAATAATACATCTGCCGCCCCAAGCGTCCCAACAAAAACAGTTGAATCTATTGCAAGCTGGTGCAAAATGTAGTCATCCACCACATATACCGAATTATTATCCGGTTTTACCAGATCCCCACGCATACATACGAACTCCAGTAAGTGTACTATGTTATTTTCAAATAGCAATAAATAATTTGGAATGTGTTTAGACATACAAACAACCAGTGACTGAATACGAAGCTATCCGCGAAAAGGCAGCGAATCAAAAGAGAGACATCGAAAAAGCTCTCACCAAGTTTCTTTCTAAGACCTCAGAAACCCATAGTCTTTTTGACACTGAAGACCATATGTTTCCATGTATGTTGACTCATTCCTTAACGAAAAGGCTGCTTTCAATAATTAGTTATATTAGTAATAGCTTGCAAATCGGCTTTTCCACCTTATTTAGCTGCCTTAAATCCAACTGACCAAGTATTCGATTTTGAAGAGCTTGAATATCATTATTTGGTAGCAAATAGAACTGAAGACGCTCCGAGTAAAGGTATTATTTGAACAGTTTTAATTCTTAAAAATAACATGGGGTCATCAGCAGATAATGAAACTGAAAGCGGAAATGAAGACGAAATGGATGATAGCAAATCGGAAAAGCAAGAAAAAGAATCAAAGGTGGATGCAGATATTAAACCCAACTCAACAACTAACAATGCTATATTAAACAATCCGAACATTGAAAATCCTTACTTGAGAGCTGCAACATTACCAAAAAAACCAAAACTAGAACTCCATGTACCTGGGCATAGTTTGTAACATATGTAGCAATATAAGAGCGAATTTTTAGAGGCTATGGCCCAATGACCCCCAAATGAAAACTCGATTAAAACACATGTATTCTTATAGGGAATGGCTTATAAGCAACGTCCGTGGCGGCGTTGAAATTAAAACTTTTTTTTTTTTGATTGTTTAATTAAGTTTATTTAACAAAAAAATTTGCTACTTAACAATCTTATAAGATTATTTATAACATTAAAGCTAATAATATTACAAAAAAGTATAAGATGAGAGGGTATATCACATTGAGTTCATTGCTTTTTTAAAAATAATTGTTTTTAAAATAAATTAACCCCTATCACAAGGTCTGTCGTAGCAATTTTTGACTACTATCCCGAAATAGAAATGACTAAAACCATCTTCGTAATGAATGCTTGTATAATATAATATAATATAATAATATATAATATTATTCAGAGTAACAAATTTTGTGGCAAAATATTCACTATAATTGTGCCAGTTGTTCAATTAAATAACTCGATTTCAATTTTTATATTAAACAGACAAATGTTTATTTTACACAAATGTTCGATTACATAACTCGATTTAAATTTTTATATTAAACAGAAAAATGTTTATTTAGAACAAACGATCTTTTTACTAGTGAAGTACAACAGTGAGTGATTGACTAGGCAAAGAGATCGCAATAGGTAAAACCCAAAAGGTGGCTAGTCATTGAACATTGAACTTCTATGGGAGATCCCACTTCGTCGGGCCTCACGCAGCTGGGGAAGTTGGGTGGTAATAGGAGTTGAAGGTTATAGGAAAGGTATGGCATTTGGAATAAATAATAAAGTTTGTGTTTCTTTGGGAAATGATAAAGCCATAGTTTCCCATCGTGTCAGCATTAAATAAAAGTGTTGTTTAGAAATAATCACCCAAATAAGTTGTCACATGTCTTTGGGAAATGATAAAGCCATAATTTCCCATCGTGTCTGCATTAAATAAAAGTGTTGTTTAGAAATAATCACTCAAATAAATTCAATTTAACTCGAAGCTTTTAAACTAAACCAAACAATGTTAGCCTTACGCTATAACTTCACTCTATGTATTGCATTTCTTTTGCTTTTCTTTTTCGCATCACCGTTCGGTTAATACATAGATCGAATGTACGAAGTGACAGCTAGCTAACATGTAATATGTTTTTCGAATTCAGTTCAGTTATAATAAAGTTACAGTCGAGGCGAGAGCAGCATGGTTTTGTCATTTTAATTATTTCACACTTCTTTTTCAATTACAGTTTTTTTTTTACAGTTTTCCCCAAGTGAATCCGCAAACGGACCAGATGTTTGCGGATTCACTTTCCAAGCCGTATGCAAAGAACAATTTAAGACAATTTTGTTGTAAGAAAAAATTGGAAATGCGTGAGTTATCTCGTTATATGAACACATATTACTTGTTTGTTTTCTAACTAAAGTAATTCATAAGCACATAGTACTTCGGGTTTTGCTTGTTATCGAACTAAATTAAATTCATTTCAATAAGCAATGGCAGGTGCATTGAAAGTGAAGTGTGGTCACGCGAAAGGGCGCTTAACTCGTGCGTCAGTATTTGTAGAGACAATTGACGAATCTACACCAATATAAATGCTTGAGATTCGGTTAGATAAACTCGAGACCACATGGTCTGAATTTTCGTCATTTTATAGCGAACTTCTCGAACAGGTGGCAGATGAGGAAGAAGTTTATGAACTCGATAGTGACTTTTCAGAATACGATCTAAAATATTTCAATACCAATGCCGGGCTCGTTAAGGCTATTCGTGAGAAGACAAAAAAAAGGGTTAGGTGATGCTCTCGAGCATTCTTCAGCGTTAGACCGTTTAGCTGATCAGCAATCAGCCTTTTTCGAAAAAATCAATTCGTCATCGCCATCGTCTAGTACTAACGTGTCTAAACTTCCAAAAATTGTTTTACCACCATTCAGTGGAGATTATAAAGATTGGCCTTCGTTTCGTGACATTTTTCTCGGTTCAGTCGATACAAAAATGAACCTCAGTGCAGCCCATAAATTTTATTACCTAAAATCTTATTTGCGTGATGACGCAGCGAATTTAATAAAGCATCTTAAGGGGGTTGGGGTCGAAATATAGAATCCCAAAATCCAGAATGCCAAAATCCAGAATTCCAAAATCCCCAATCCCAAAATCCCCAATCCCAAAATCCCCAATCCCAAAATCCCGAATCCCAAAATGTCGAAAAGTACTATAATTTGCATTACTTTATGTTTTCCATATGATTTTATTATATCAAACGATGAGAATCAACAAGAACATAGTGTTAGTACCTTTTTCATAAAATAAAACCGCACTGGTGCCAATTTTCTAGTACTAACACATATCGTATTAAAATATATTTCATGCAATGGACGGGGTGTGGCTTATAATAATGCATTTTTATACGGTACCTGTTGATTTCTCATGACTTCGAGTGGCATTTAATACATGAGAGCATTTTGTACTTGGAAAAATAAAGTGCATTTTGACGTGACTTGTCACTTTGAAATTCTATTGTAAGCCTTCTACTCGCTCAAATCAAATTTTTTTTTTTTTTTTTTTTTTTTTTTTTTTTTTTTTTTTTTTTTTTTTTTTTTAAAGAGGAGCTTATATGCTTATCTTGAGAACTCAGACCTAATATCATCTACAAGAGTAGCAGCCTTCCCTTTATTTTGTGTTGCAGTAGTTGGAAATAAGTTGGTAGTAATTTCACATATAAACCTCAAGGGCGGCGTCCATATGAAACTGGGAGTCTGAAAGAAAAGTAGATGCCCAGAGCGGGATTCGAACCCACGTCCGGCCTATCTACTAAACACTCTACCACTGCAACACGGCTGCCCTTAAAATCAAATGCTCAAATCGCATGGGAATGGTTGGAAATGATAGATAATATCTTCAATAATTTAATTTTGGGGGAAAAAAAATAATATAAAAAAAAAATGCAAAATTTGTATGGATTTTTCTGAGCTGAAAAAACTTTTTTGTTTTTTGACTTTTTTCGGCCGGAAAGCGTTTAAACGCTTTGAAATGACAATCGAGCAGCGTGTAGCAAAATTCAAAAAAAAATTTTTTTTTCGAGTTTTTGAACATTTTAGCTCTAGTTTTGCGCGAGTTTGGAGCTATTATTTTAAAAAAATCGAAAGGTTTTCTGTCAAATCTCTTTAACAGAAGGTCTTTCGAGTTTTTGAAAATAAAAGATTCAAATTCGCGCGAATTTGGAGCTATTATTTTCAAAGACTCGGAAAGCCTTCTGTCAAATCTTTCTCAAAGAAGGTCTTTAGAGTTTTTGAAAATAATAGCTCCAAATTCGAGCGAATTTATTATTATCAAAAACTAGAAAAACCTTCTTTTAGAGATATTTGACAGAAGGCTTTCCGAGTTTTTGAAAATAATAGCTCCAAGGTCACGCTAATTTGAAGCTATTATTTTCAACAACTCGAAAAACCTCCTTTTAGAGAGATTTGACAGAAGGCTTTTCGAGTTTTTGAAAATAATAGCCGCTTCGTGGGGCTCATTATTTTAACCCTTTTTCCGCAGGGTTAAGCTGCTCATGCCAAATATGAAAATAGCAATTAATTTCCGTATGCAACAGCTTTCCGCATGGCCCGCTTCGCGGGGCTCATTAGTTTTGTTATGGATGCCTGTATTGGCTATTGGGAAAAAAAAAAAAAAAATGAGTTGAAATAATGAACACGAAACGTAAACAAACTTACCTGGAAATTGTCGATCCTACGTTGACTGGATTTTCTCGGCAAACGTCCCAAAACTGAGTAGAGACACCTAAAATGTAGAAAGGAAAGGAAAAAGTTAATAAAATTGAACAATTAAAAAGGAAAAACACAAATAGAAAAAAAATTAAAAATACTTAGCCAGAATTTCGATGCGACAAGTAAAAAAGTAAACAAGTGTCACTTGTCACACCGATACTAGTGAGAGAGGTTCGCGAAAAGTGGAACTTATCTCTGCAACCACCGCTAGAGGCGTGGCTGTCGACCGAAAATAATCACCCCGATTATAGAATCCGAAAAATGGACTGCGGAAGCGATCCGCACGAGTTTGGATATTTTTGCTATTATCGAGCCCGCATTCGATCCGACGTTGTGAAAGTGAAAGATTGTTGATAATACAGGTTAAAAAAGTCGTATTACCGAATCCGTTGTTCATCCGCAGTCCATACAATTTTTGACATTTCTCATCCGCACCAAAATTGTTGCGGATTTTTAAAAAAAAGTTCAATAGATTGGAAACAACCAGGAGGATATTTGCGTAGTTAGAAGTGAAGTGAAGGAAATACTTTGGAGAACGATGCATGTGTTAGCAGTTTGTCATCGTTCGAATTGGATGTGACCGTTCCACTTCTTGGTGGTAAGTGCACGGTTCTTTAGCTCGTGCCGTAAAGTCAAGGGACAAACACCAAAAGTGGACAAACAAGAAAAGAAAAAGAAGAAGACTGGACGCGCAAAGAGGAGAATCCATTACAACCGGCGTTTCGTTAACTTTGTTCTAATGCAACTGCCCATTACTGCGACAAGAGCGTATATTCATGAACCAGACTCTCGATTTTAGGAGGGTGTGGTACCTACATATATACACTACAGAACAATGGCTTAACACATTCCGAATGACAAAGAAAACATTACATTGGATTTGCAATAAATTAGACGATTCAATGCGTCCTAATGGAGCTTCAGTTCCATTAAAGAACCTCATTAATTTGCAAAAGAGAGTTGCACTTTCAATTTACACAAATTTTACACTAGACGAGGGCGAATATGATGTAATACGTCGTACATTCCAAGCCGCATCATCACTGCCCAATGTAATTGGATGCTTAGGGTTCTGTCTGATTCCCATTAATGCTTCAGCGAATAATGCTGAAGTATATGCCCAGCCGAATGGCGGAATTTCCATTACCATGCAAGCACTGATATACGATAAGCTTTTGTAAATCCAATCGAACACTTTCTAGAGTTCAATGACCTGATTTGATGTTTCTATTTTTAGATTTCGTAAAGTCAGCATAGTTCCTAATGCTCCAACAATTTTTGTGTCACCAGAAGAACTCATAATGGTTTGTATTACTTTACTGACAATGGTCTGGTTTGGATCAAACAGTTTATTCAATTTTAGACAAAGGCCCTTATTGCGAGTGTCGTTTGGTTGTCGATAAACGACGGTTGTCGATAGTCGAACGTCGAAAATGAAATTTGGTATTGCGTATTCTTATTGTTCGATACTTTCAATTTTGAATTCGGTCGTTGTCGTGTGTATTTTTGCGTTCGACTATCACGGAAACTAACTCAAATGGCAAATTATAGGATTTATTCATCATGACAACTTTCATTATTCACAGTAACAGAAATCCTTGTCGATAGAGATACGCAATACCAAAAGGAAAATTTATCGAAGCTTTCGACCCTTGTCGCATCGAATGTTAGAGGACACTCGCAATAAGGCCAAAATCTCAACCAGTCGGTAATTGCCTAGTCCCCAGTTTTGTGGTTTCACCCAACCAACACTACCCACTTAACTCCTGGCTGATGCAAAAGTACCGCCAACCCCAAACAAGAAAGCAACTTGCCTTTAACGAAGCGGTTGAAAATGTGCTCGTGTTCAAAGACTGACTATCTGCGTCTGTTCGCCCGCTGGCGAATTCTCCAGCGCAAATACGATCTCGAAGCTCGTACAATCGAAGCCATCGCAAAGGCCTGCTGCGCTCTCCACAACTTGTTGGAAGAAAACGAAGATGGTTACCGCGAAGAATGGGGAGATGCAGTAGACACTTCCAAATGTAACACCAAGTTTGATGTTGAAAGGAGGAAAGACTCCAAACAGGCCTTAAAGACAAGAGATTACCTAACCGATGTAATTTACAGCTCAACTGAAACACAAAGATGAGGAAAAAATAAAAAACAAAATTAGCTAAGTTGATAAAAAAAGCTTTTATTCCTTTTACTAATCAAGCTTAGTATTAGTACAATCGCTGTGGTGGCCCCATAGATGACGTGATGTGCAGCGAACGCACATTCTGCCAGTGCTTCTTCAACAGTGAAACCAAGAAATTGGTAGACAAATGAATGTTCTGCACCAACTCATCGGGTTTAATGTTAACGTGACCGACCGCGACGGACAGGCACAAAACTTTCTTCATTTGGAATCGATCTTGCCCAACATAGATTCTTAATGCGACAAGAGACCAGGGAACTTGCCAGCTTTGTTCAAACCGGGTCCCAACAAACGTGGAAACTGCTTGATAAGCGACTCAGCAGCCAGAATAGCATCGCAGGACTTGGCTAGTTTCTTGACCAGCTTTTTTTTCTTGTTGAGCTTCTTTAGTTCTTCAGCGTCCATGCAATCAACGTTGTTGGCCTTAGCTTCATCGCACTATTATATATTGCATTCCAGAACATTTCTGTTAAAAAAAATGGCTATGAAATTCATCTGAATTGAATTTTATTCTTGTGTAATTTATATAAATTTAAATTTCTTAATTCTTTTTTTACAGATGGAGAATGACAAATGTCAAAACAAACCAGCTGACAAATGGTTTAGGGTAATGGTAAAGTGGTGTTGCGGATCGACATTGCAGTTCATCCGCCGGATTCAATAATTGAACTCAATGCGGATGCGGATGCCTTGCGGATCGGATGAAATCCGCGGGAATAGATTATTGCGGATTCCATAATCGACATGAATAGGAATGACGGTAGGGTTGGAATTTTTGTGTGACGTTTATTTTTTTTTATGTTATGTATCTATTTGTTATATTATGTACTTATTTGTTATGTATTTAGTATTTATTTATATATATTTATGGTGAGTGTTATTTATTTTAGTTATTTATTTATTTGTTATGTTCTAGTGTATCGTTATGTATGTCTGATGTGCGCATCTATTTATGTATTGTATGTGCATAGGCAGTTTATGTTAAGTTAAGTATTTATGTATTTATGTAAATATTTATTATTATTTTTTTAAGTTTATATGCGTACATTATGTATTGTTTTGTAATTATTTTAGATAAAAATAAAAATAAGAAAAGGAACGCCACCACATCATTCACACTAGCGATGCTACGCCACTGTGAGTCGTCCTGGCACACTTTTAAGGAGGCTGGTGATAGTGGATGATGTGGATGGCAAAACTGAACCGTTCGACTTTGAAGAGGCAAAGAAAGTCATGTTCAAACCAAAGTCAAAAGTCGATGGTGGATCGTAAAAAAATACCTATTTTAGTGTAATTTTCAAATTCTGATTTAATCTAGTAAATTTCGTGTAAGTTAGTTTATCTTTGTAGATTTGAGTGTTTAATTTATTTATAATGTAAAAAAAATTGTTTAGTGCAGTTGGCTCGAAGAAAAAGATAAGAACTTACTGAAGTATATTTTGTACACATATATACATATGTACATGCATGGAACATTCATACATAAAAAAAAATACCACGGGTGAGTTAAATTCAAATTCTTTTAGTGCAATTATAAAGTAGGATTTTTGTTAGTTCGGGGGGTCAGGCCGAGCAGATTTAGCATCGGAATAGAGAAGTCTGGCAAGATTAAAGTGACTACAACGATAGTTTAAAAGAGCCCATACGAGTGAGAAAAATTCTCAGTACCTGGATACGAGCCTGTGGGTACCCAGGCTAACAGGTAACCAAAAATTAGATCCCAGAGCCGTGGATATTAAATTTGTTTATTTTGTTGATAAAATCAAATCAATTGCGTGCAAAACATGTATATGTATAAGAGACAGAAAACCAAAAACAAAACATTGCACCATTGACCAAGTGCTAGGGCAAGGCCAGGTCCGGCCTGAGGTGGCAAGCGCCTTAAGGGCCCCAACATACATTTTTGTTCCTGTTTGCTGTTAATTATTGTTAAGTGTTCGGCGTGTTTTTTTTTTTGTTATTTATTTAATTCTTATTAGTAATTTTTAACATTTTTTTTAAATTTTTTTTTATACCATTTTATTCATTTTTTCTTTACATTTTTTGTTGATACTTCCTTTTTTTTGTGTGTTTCGAATTTGTGGTTTTTTTTTTGAATTTCCTTTCTTATTGGGCTAGCAATCTTCTCCTTATCGGTTCTTAGGCTACTTTTAATGTTGGTACGAGGCCACTTTGCAGCCATATATCCGCTACACGGAGCTCCTTTTAGGCAGAAACAAAAGTAGGTGGTGAAAGTAATCCCAGTATAGCCAAGGTGATAAGGGGATCGGTTGCTAGTCAAAAATAGAGGATTAGAAGAAAAAGATATAGAAACTACAGTAAAAACAAAAATACAAAAACACAAAACAAGAAAAGATAAAACTATAAAAGTATAAAAATTATAAAAATACTTAAAAATATAAAAGTACACAAAAGATATTCAATCATAAAAGCACAAAAAAACATAAAAACATAAAAATATAAAAAAAAACTTAAAAACATAAAAACATAAAAATATGAATTAGGATTAAGGTTAGTTTTAGGATTTTTCGTTAATTATTATAATTTTTTTTGTTAATTTATTTCGTTATAGTTAGTGTCAAGGTTTTGCTTCATTTCTTTTATTGATTTAGTTTCATTTTAGTTATCTTTTGAGTTGTTAAATTTTCATTTGGATCATATGTTTTCAATTTCCAGTTGTTAGTTTTGTTTAAGAGGTTTTTTGTTCTGTTAAGGACTATTCACATGAGCACGACCAACGAACGACGAATAAATAAAGAATAGTGATTTTAAGTACCTTACAAGCATAAATTCCTCACGAATTTTTTTGGAAACGATGGAAACATAGTTCATACTTATTTTTAGGTAGATAAACTTTTATTTTTGTGCCAAAAATTAAAAAAATTGAGAAAAAAAGTTTATTCGTTACGAATAAACATCTAGTAGGTACGAACTGTCAAACTTTATTCTCGTTCCACATACTCCACACTCCAACGAATAAATCTTTCGCGCGTGCTTAACCTAAAAATCATTCCCCATTTTTGTTTTGCATGTAAATTGTGTTCGTTATTCGTGACGAATGTAAGACACTCATGTGAATAAAATGTCAAAATTAATGAATTTTCGTTCATTCGTCGTTCGTTGTTCGTTCTCATGTGAATAATACTTTAGGCATTTTTAATGATGGCGTGCTAAGCACGATTTCAGGGGGATGAAGAGGTTGGCGATGCATCGGTGGTAATTGGTTTCGCCTGACAGCAGGGATCGTCATCAGGGAACTCGATAACATGGCTGACCTAGTTCCATGGTTGGGTGGGCTACAGGCCTCACTGCGATTTCACCATGCAGTGAATGAAGTATGGTAAAGTTTTTGTGGGTGTGGTTTTTCGGCACGATTTATGTTTTTGTAATGTGGTTTCCGTCTGGCGAAGGGGCAAGATCCCCCCCTAATACGGCGAGCTGAGCCGCGCATCGCAAGGGTGCCAGGTCCCTTCGTCACGACACTTCCTTTTCCCTTCCTTTTCCGATTTCCGTTTCTTTCCTTTTCTTTTCACTTTTTCCTTATCCTCCTATTTTTCCACTTCCCGCTTTCCTGCTTTTGGTTGTTTTACCTCTCCCATCCTGATGTCATCCTTCTGTCAAATTTCCTTTCTTTTCTTTTCACTTTTCCTTTATCCTTTCCCTTCCTTTCTCATATTCCTTTCCTACCTTATTTTTTTGCCTTTACCTATTCCAATCCTCTACCTATCCCAATCCCTTCCTTCATCCAACTACCTTTCCCAAACTTCCTACCCCTCCATATTACAAATGGTGCCCAGACGTGTTGTCCAAAGTGTTTGTCATAGCCTTAGTCGATTTTCCAAGCGCCATCAGAGTGGGTCGTATGTCATGATAAAGCTAGCTTTTTAGCATGCTTTTCATTTGCGACGACACATTCTGCTGTCACTTGGAGAATCATTCCTCCCTGGGTGAGTTATAGCTACCACAGCTTTGGATATTAGAACCAAGTAAGTCTTCAAGTGGAAAGTCTTAAGACATACCACTTGAATCGCGACTTGGATTCGAATTCTAGAGCAGTGGTGACTGACTTATCTAATCCTATCCTTCCTAAATTGTGTTGTTATAGCTCTTACAGTTCCAAGGTTCAGATTCTAGAATGTCTTCTGGTGGAAAGTCTCTGACATACCGCCAGAATAGCGACTTGAATCAAGACCATGGAACAGCAGTAGCTAACCTACCCTATATCCTATTCTATTTCTAAAGTTGATGGTGTTTGGTTCAAAAACTTCGTAAGTCTTGGAGAAGGAAGCCTTTGCATGCCTGACCAATCGCGACGAGGACTTTTGAACTGAAAAACATCAACAATAATACTATGTAAAAGTTTTTAAGTTGTTAATTTTGTTATTGTCTTTCTATGTCTTACCACACTTCAGATGAGAGATACTAACGTTGAAAATATGATGCTGCTGTCGGGATCTTTACCTCAACGTTGAAGCCAACCATGATGCATCCAAATCCGCCTTCCACATCCCCCGGATCAACATAATAAATTAAAAACAAACAATTTAAAACAAATACAAAAACAAATTAATTCAAATTGATACCTTTTTTTCGTTTATTCCATTTTTTTCATTTCGGTTTTTGGTTTTTTTGTCATAATTTTTCATTCTATCGTTTTTTTTAGTTAGGATTTAATTCAGCCTTGCGTTTAGTCTTTGGTTTCTTCTCTGTTCTTCGTTTTGGTGTTTCCTTTTAGTAGTGTTTTTTTTCTGTTTTGGGTCGTGATTTTTAGCAGTCATGAGTACTGAAAATGAAAAAGAAGAATTTAATGTTATGAGTACGAGGAATACTAAGCGAGGTTTTGGGGGCAGGTCTCCAGTGAAGAACCCTCAGCCTTTGAGCATGGAGGTTGCAAGCGGTGACGCTGAAGAAACAGCAAACCAAAGCAAAGCCAGCGGGACCATCTCTAAGGAGTTGCAGTCCGCAATCGACGTGGCAGTGGGAAACGCTTGTCAGGCCCATGTAAGTTCTCTCGGAGAGAAACTGACGGAGTCTCTCACAGAGTTGATGACGGTCAGTCTATCGGAATTCCGTAAGGGCTTAAGCGGACCTGACAACTTAGTACCACCGCCTGTAGATAGGCAACTTCCTCCAAGTCGTGGAGCCACATTGCAAAATGCTGGCAATGGCAACGGTAATTCTCAGCTGGATCGGTCTGCGAGGCCGTTTGTTCCTGTAAGGGAACCAAACCAAACAAGAGATCATAGGGGTGATAATGGAGCGTACCAAGCTCACTTTCACCCGGAGACGAACCGGTTTCGACGAAGTCCCCACAGTCACTCGAATTACCCATCAAACCCGCAAGGTGTCCCCGTCAGGGTTGACAAGTGGGGTTTGAAATTCGATGGAGTTTCCGACAAGCTGACCGTGGAGGAGTTCGTCTTCCGTGCAGAGACCCTGCAAAGTTTGTACGACTGTGCCTGGGCTGAGATTTTGAAAAATTTCCATCTTCTCCTCTCAGGTGCCGCCTATGAATGGTACTGGCAGTTCCAAAGGTCCATTTTTCGTCCCGACTGGCCCACTTTGCGCGACGCCCTTAAGAGGCAATTTCAAGGCGTGCGGTCGGATTTCGACGTGGTTCGGGACATTATGGACCGCAGGCAAGGCGACTGGGAGCCGGTTGATGAGTTTTTCGCTGCCATCAACCGGATGAGATCTCAGCTCAGGTTGCAGATTTCCGAAGGTGAGCTGGTACGCATCCTCAAGAAAAATCTTAACCAGCATTTAGGAAGACTGGTCTACCCGCAGGTCATTTTCACAATGGAGCAGCTGAGAATGGCGTGTAAAGATGCCGAATACACCTTTCCAGTAGTAAGAGATGGTCCCCGTCAAAATAGACATTCCATAAACCCCATGGCGTACGAGCTGGAGACCGAGCCTGAGGAGCAGTTACACCCCGAAGACCAATTGGCCGCGTTCCAGCATATGGGAGCCCGACCAAAATCGAGTCGGGTGTCCCATGACACCTCCAATTTGAAGTGCTGGAACTGCAAGCAGCCAGGTCACCTGTACCAGGATTGCACAGCCGCAAGAACCTTGTTTTGCTACAGGTGCGGTGAGGCTGGGGTAATCACTCCAAAATGCCCCAAGTGCAATCCGGAAAACAGGACAGTACAGGAACGAGAAGTCTTCGTGGGAGTCACGTTCCACCCAAGCCCCGCAATAACATCAAGAACAAACCAAATACAAATATTTAAACGAGAAGATAAGAAACTACAAGAAGTAAAGAGGTATGAGATCAGACCTCTACATATTAGATTAAGAGATTATTATAAAGCTAGGGATAGGATTTTTAATCAGAAGAGTAGTGCAGTTTCGAGAAGAATTTTAAAAACCCGAGAAAGGTTCCGTCTTAGAAAAAATATAAGAAAAAGCATTTTGTCGACGGTGGTCGACGTGTCCTCCGACCCAAGACCTTACGCTAGAGTCACTATAGGCAATAAAAACCTGCTAGGTTTGCTCGATAGTGGCGCTAGCGTAAGCATTTTAGGGAAAAATTGTAAGGATTTGTTGGAGGAACTGAAAATTCCCTTATTCCTCATCAATCAGGTGTAAGGACAGCTGACTGCAAGTTGCGGTCAATAGTCGGCAAAATTAACCTAGAAGTGCTCTACAAATGACAAAAAGCACCAATTGAATTTTATTTGGTCCCAAAACTGGATCAGGAGCTGTACCTGGATGTAGATTTTTGGAAGGCTTTCCATATCGCACCGGGTGTGGTGAGTACTATCTCAATGATAGAAGAACAAGCCGACCTGCTAAACGCTCATCAGTTGTCTCTTGAGCAACAGTCGAGGTTGGAAGCTGTCAGGATGAAGTTCCTTGACTATGACCGTCACGGCTTAGGTAAGACGTCTTTGATGGAGCACGTCATAGATACCGGAGATGCGGTACCTGTCAAGCTGCGTCACTACACTGTTTAACCAGCGGTGCAAGCCATATTGTACCAGGAGTTAGACAGAATGCTAGAGCTCGGCGTTATTGAGGAGAGCGAGAGCCCTTGGTGTTTACCTGTTGCCCTTATAAAGAAGATAGGCGAAAACAACGCCGTAAAATACTGGTTTTGCCTTGACGCTCGTAAGGTCAACTCGGTTACAAAAAAGGATGCTAACCCTCTTTCCCATATAGAAGGGCTCCTCAGTCATCTACCAGACACCTACTTTATAAGTAGCGTGGATCTGAAGGAGGCATTCTGGCAGATACCGCTGGAGGAACAGAGTAGTGAGAAAACTGCGTTTGCGGTACCGGGGAGACCTTTGTACAAGTTTAAGGTTATGCCTTTTGGGTTGTGTAATGCCGCTCAAAGGTTATGCCGTTTAATGGACAAAGTTATTCCTGCACGACTCAGAGATCTAGTTTTCGTCTATTTAGACGATTTGCTTATCATCGCACAGGACTTTGAGACGCATATCAGTCTGCTAGAACAAGTAGCTGATTGCTTGAGAAAAGCAAACCTAACAATTAACTTCAAAAAGTTCAAATTTTGCTTTAAAGAGCTTAAATATTTGGGCTATATTGTGGGCGGTGGAAAGTTAAAGACTGACCCGGCTAAGGTCGAGGCAGTCGTTGACTTTCCACTTCCCAAAAACCAAAGACTGGTTCGTCAGCTACTTGGTCTTGCATTATGGTATAGACGGTTTATAAAGGACTTCTCTACCCTGACGGCTCCGTTGACCGATACGCTGAAAAAGAAAAACACCAAGTTCGAGATGACTGATGAAGCAATTGCAGCGTTCGAGCAACTTAAAACGGCACTAGCAGCAGCCCCTGTTCTCACGCACCCGGATTTCAAGAAGCGCTTCTACATCCAGTGCGACGCTTCTGATTCAGGTATAGGTGCAGTGCTTTCTCAAAGAAAAACCGACGATGAAAAGAGTCCAGTGTCTTACTTCTCCCAGAAGCTCAACTCGTGTCAACGGAACTGCAGTGTGACCGAGAAAGAGTGCATGGCTGCTGTAATGGCAATCAAACGTTTCAGGCCCTATGTTGAGGGTATGGATTTTACGGTCATCATCGACCACTCAAGCCTTAAATGGCTTATGAACATGAAAGACCTGAACGGTCGTCTGGCCCGGTGGAGCCTAGATCTCCAATCCTATACCTTCGACATAGAGCACAGAAAGGGAACGCTAAATATTGTGCCGGATACTCTTTCTCGGGCACACTTAGAGAGTATTGAGTTGGAAGAAGTAGCGCCCATAATAGACCTGCACTCGGAGGAGTTTAAGTCGGAAGAATATATTAATCTTATATGTAAAATCAGTCAAAGAAAATCACGAGCAGTTGCCCGACTTGAAGGTAGACGGGGACTTCGTATATAAGAAGTGGTTGCCTTCAAGTGGTGAAGAGTGGCTGGAGGAACACACTTGGCGACTCTGGATTCCTTCTGGTCTCACCGAAGAAATCATCGCCAAGTCCCATGAACCACCGAAGTCTGCTCATGGTGGCATTGCCAAAACGCTCCACAGAGCGCGGCAGTACTTTTACTGACCAAACCGTCCAAACTGACCAGACCGTCCAAATTAAAAATTTTATAAATAACTGTGCAATATGCAAGCAGTGCAAACCTACAAATCAAGTCCAACGTCCCCCATGTCTACAAATTCTTGTACCGATCGTCCATTTCAAAACCTTTACGTAGATTTTCTTGGTCACTATCCGAGATCAAAAATCGGTAATTGTTATATATTTGTTGTCCTTGGCCATTAAGGGTGGTATTCACCAAACAATCTTAAGAGCGCTCTTAAAGCTAAGAGGCTCTTAGTTTTAAATTTGGATGTGCTATTCACCAAGCAATAATAGGGTCTAGCCTAAGCTAATTCGAATATTCGAAAAATAAGGGTGTTGAGCCTGTGAACGCACACTTTTCGAACTACTTCGAAAATTTCAGTGTCAATTGTCAAAATCAGCTGTTAAGCAAACCAAAAACAGAAAAAATTTTCGGAATTTGAAGAAAAGCTAGAACGTAAAATTAATTCATTCTCTGTATTGCAAACCATAATTCGAATTTCATAATTTTTTCAACGCTCCTTCTCCTTCCATTTTGATTTTTGAATAACAACCACAAATGACGCTGTCAGTAAATTTCGAATTCTCGAAGTTATTTAAAACAACAACCGCTCATAACTTAAGAGTGGTAGCGACCACTCTTAAGTGTTATGAGCGCTCATAAATCTGCACTAATAGTGGTCGGTGAATAGGTTTATGAGGCACTTTGTTTATGATTTCTTGGTGAATACCACCCTTAGTGCAGATTTATTAGCGCTCATAACACTTAAGAGTGGTCGCTACCACTCTTAAGTTATGAGCGGTTGTTGTTTTAAATAACTTCGTAAGTTCTAAATTTACTGACAGCGTCATTTGTGGTTGTTATTCAAAAATCAAAATGGAGCGAGGCACTAGGAAGCAAAATTTTTCGGAGCAAGAAAAAGAGAAGAAATAACTGTTGAAAAAAATAAGAAATTCGAATTATGGTTTGTAATACAGAGAATGAATTAATTTTACGTTCTACCTTTTCTTAAATTTCCGAAATTTTTTTCTGTTTTTGGTTTGCTTTACAGCTGATTTTGACAATTGACACTGAAATTTTCGAAGTAGTTCGAAAAGTATGCGTTCACAGGCTTAACACCCTTATTTTTCGAATATTCGAATTAGCTTAGACTAGACCCTATTATTTCTTGGTGAATAGCACATCCAAATTTAAAACTAAGAGCCTCTTAGCTTTAAGAGCGCTCTTAAGATTGTTTGGTGAATACCACCCTTAAAGCCGCAAATTCCCAAGCCATTGTGAAAAATTAAATATTCAATACTTTTGGAGTACCACAAATAATTCACTCTGACAATGGAAAGCAGTTCCTGTCGAAGCAATTCCAGAACTTGCTTCTGAAGTTCGGAATCCGCCACTTTAAAACTGCGAATTACGCGCTGCAATCCAACGCCTCGGAGAGGGTTAATCGCACATTGCTTGCCGCTTTAAGATCATATCTTAAGGACGATCAACGCGAATTGGATATTCACCTCAACGAGATCGCGTCAGCATTGCGGAGTTCAGTGCACTCTTCTACTGGTGTGTCACCCTATTTTGCCTTGTTTGGTACAAACATGATGACACACGCCAGTAGTTACGGGTTGGCTGAACAACTAGATGCGGTGTAGGACGGTGAGCTGATGACCCTTCCGAGGTACGACAGGCTGCGACTGATACGGCAGAAGATAAAAGATTCCATTTTGGATGCTCAAGAAAAAAGTGCAATAAAATACAACGTAAGTTCAAGAGAGATAAACTATCAACCTGGACAAGAAGTGTTCAAGAGAAACTTTATTTTAAGTGACACTTCGAAATATTTAAGTGCAAAGTTATGTCCAAAATATGTTAAATGTCGTATTGTTAAGCCTGTGGGCAAAAATATGTATGAGGTCGAAAACCTTAACTGTAAAATTTTAGGCGTTTATCACGCAAAAGACCTGAAGCAATAAACATCTGTGATAATCATGTGTATTTTAACTTCCTGTAACCTTACATCAAACACACGTGATATCTCTGTTTATTTTTCGTCCCACTATACATTAGTAATTAGCTTAAGTAACATCAATACGTGCAATATTAACTACTGTGATATCACTTCCAAGATTTGTTTTATTTTTTTTTATACTATAGCCGAAACGGTGAAATTCAATAGACCCTGTGATACTTAGATTTTAAGATGTCCCGCTTTACGCAACTGTTTGTCTCGTAGTACCTGATATTATGTTTTTAAAACATTTCAAAGATCTTCTTTTAAGTGCAATAAACAAACTGTGATATCAAATCTATATTTTAATCTAGTCCACTTATGTGTCTATTGAACAATTAAATGTACCTGATTTAGGTAGAAATTATAAACTCAAAATGCACTGTGATATTTACATACATGCTATGTCTCTTTTTGTTTTAACATAAGTACCTGACTTCTGTTTTCGAAAAACACACTTAGTGGAGGACCGTAAGCTTTTTACCTAGGAATCCAGGGCCAGTCCATGGATTTTCATGAAATTTTCGGAAATGTGTTTTGAATGGCGTATAGAAAAATGTTAAAAAAAAAAATTTCACCGCTCTCAATTTTTTAATTATTTTTAAAATTAATTATTAACTTTTAGAATTTTATTTTATTTATTTAAGGTGTTTAAGATACGGTCTTTTAAAGTGTAAGGATGGATAGGTTTTGTCAGGACAAAAAAAAAGTTGTATAGGAAGGGGGGTCTATATCCCTCCGTGTAGGCGCGAGGGGCAGTTTTATATGAAATTTACTCAATTTTTTAAAAAATTATTAAAAATTAACTAACCCACTAACTTTCTCATACTTCAATGTTTTTTAAAAGCTATTGCTTTGTTCTTTAATAAAAATTTTAATTTGAGTTTACTTAATGAACAGTTTCTGAGAAATCAAGCCTCAAAGTCAAAATTTTGAAAAAAGAAAATATTTTTTTCCTAATAAATTTTTTTTTACATAATTTTGCCCCATTAAGCGCCATTTTTTCTTTTCATATTTAATGCTTTTATTAGTTTTAATTCAAAAGCAAATAACCGAACAAAAAAATTTTTCTTGGTTTAAGAGAAATTAAAAAAAACGAAAGGTACTTTTATCTAGAAAACAGAATGTCGTTAATTTCCCGCTAATTGAACTTTTTTCTGGAAGTGAAATATGAAATGGGTCTTAAATAGCATATAAAAAAAAGTTAAGAAAAATTTTTTTTGTATGATCTTAATTTTAATATAAATTATAAATAATGAATAAAATTCTAGAGTTATCTTTTAATTATATAAGTCTTAAGTAAAATTTTAAAACTAAGACCTATTACAAACTTGAACTTTGGTCTCAAAGGACAGCACATGTAATGATTTGTGCCCCAAATGCTGTTTCCGGTCAAACGTGTTGATAAAACCGAAAAAATGTGGTTTTTTCCCAAATTTTGAGTTTTCAACCAATCAAAGAGACTTAAATCAGTTAAATAAACGGCCCGAAGTTTTTTTTTTTGGTGGGGAGAATGCTGATGTAGTGTTCTTTCTTTTAAATAAGAATTGATGCATCCCTTATTGATATATGTTTGTTTGAATACTGAATGCACGTAGAAAAATTCGCGAGTATTTATTTGGCAAAAAACCATATTTTTTCGGATTCATCAACACGTTTGACCGGAAACAGCATTTGGGGCACAAATCATTACATGTGCTATCCTTTGAGACCAAAGTTCAAGTTTGTACTATGTCTTAGTTTTAAAATTTAACTTAAAACTAATATAATTAAAAGATAACTCTAAAATTTTATTTATTATTTATAACTAGCTGTGCCTGCGACTTCGTCCGCGTGGAATAGTGACTTTCAGCAGCATTTTTAACTTTTTAGGAAATAAAACTTCTAGCCTTAAAAATGGCGGTATTTCCAAAAAAAAAAATTAAA
The DNA here is from genome assembly GCA_949752695.1 of Melanostoma scalare. Classification (NCBI taxonomy): domain Eukaryota; kingdom Metazoa; phylum Arthropoda; class Insecta; order Diptera; family Syrphidae; genus Melanostoma; species Melanostoma scalare. The sequence goes on along the minus strand of OX456985.1, from coordinate 135,591,475 downwards.
CCCCTATTTCAACACCTTGTAGCCCTGTTAAAAATACTTTTGAGACCGTTTTTTTGAATTCCCATTTCCGTTCCCGTGGGAATATAAGGATAGATAATATATAGCCTTTATCCTTCCGCTCAGGTTCTGAACAATCTTTGTTTAAAATTTCATTTAAATCGGTTTATTAGTTTGGGCGGGAGATGGTTACATAAAACGACAGACAGACAGAGCTTATTTCACACTTATTATATTAGTAAGGACTCCCGTTCCCGTAGGAATATGTGGATGAATTAAAGTTAATGTTACACAGGGATAGTGTAGCATTCTAACGGTGGATGAATTTTTGAAATCGGTGTTGTAGTGTCCAAGTTCCCGTATACGTTCCTGCTCCCGTGGGAATATAGGGAACCGTAGGAATATGGGGATGAATTAGTTTTCATGTTACTCGGGGATAGTGCAGCATTCTAACGGTGAAAGAATTTTTAAAATCGGTGCTGTAGTGTCAAAGTTCCCGTATACGTTCCTGCTCCCGTGGGAATATAGGGAACCGTAGGAATATGGGGATGAACTAGTTTTTATGTTACTCGGGGATAGTGTATCATTCTAATGGTGAAAGAATTTTTGAAATCGGTGCTGTAGTGTCAAAGTTCTCGTTTACGTTCCTGCTCCCGTGGGAATATAGGGAACCGTAGGAATATGGGGATGAATTAGTTTTTATGTTACTCGGGGATAGTGTAGCATTCTAATGGTGAAAGAATTTTTGAGATCGGTGCTGTAGTGTCAAAGTTCTCGTATACGTTCCTGCTCCCATGGGAATATAGAGAACCGTAGGAGTATGGAGATGAATTAGTTCTTATGTTACTCGGGGATAGTGTAGCATTCTAATGGTGAAAGAATTTTTGAAATCGGTGCTGTAGTGTCAAAGTTCCCGTATACGTTCCTGCTTCCGTGGGAATATAGGGAACCGTAGGAATATGGGGATGAATTAGTTTTTATGTTACTCGGGGATAGTGTAGCATTCTAACGGTGAAAGAATTTTTGAAATCGGTGCTGTAGTGTCAAAGTTCCCGTATACGTTCCTGCTCCCGTGGGAATTTAGGGAACCGTAGGAATATGGGGATGAATTAGTTTTTATGTTACTAGGGGATAGTGCAGCATTCTAACGGTGAAAGAATTTTTGAAATCGGTGCTGTAGTGTCAAAGTTCCCGTATACGTTCCTGCTCCCGTGGGAATTCAGGGAACCGTAGGAATATGGGGATGAATTAGTTTTTATGTTACTCGGGGATAATGAAGCATTCTAACAGTGAAAAAAATTTTGAAATCGGTGTTGTAGTTTCTAAGTTCCCGTATGCGTTCCCGTTCCTGTGGGAATTTAGGGATAAATTGTAGCCTATGTGTTATTCTGATGTATAAGCTATATTATTGGAAAGTTTAAGTAAAATCCATTCAGTAGTTTTTGCGTTAAAGAGTAACAAATATACATCCACACATAAAAACTTTCATGTTTATAATATTAGTATGATTTATATTAAAATTAAGATCATACAAAATTTTTTTTTTACTTCTTTTTATATGCTTTTTAAGACACATTTCATATTTCACTTCCAGGAAAAAAGTTCAATAAGCGGGAAATTAACGACATTTTGTTTTATAGAAAAAAGTACCTTTCGTTTTTTTTCAATTTCTGTTGTGACAACAAATGCAAACGACCGAATTCTACACTACAAACCAAGTAAACAACAGCAGGTGAATGACCAACAGGTTAATGAACGTCACCACCAGTTGGCGAATAAATATGACACCTCCTGCAACTATCAGCGTTCTCGTGCTCGGAGCCGTTGCAGTGCATTGCATTGTATTGCTTGCATTGCATTTCTTTCCATTTCAATTATGTATATATTGTTTGTCTGTATCTCGAATTATTTATTGCCTAGTTAGCAGTTAAGTTGTATAAATATCTTGAATAGGAAATAAATAATTCACTTGCTAGTAAACCAGCGAGCCAAAAGACATTTAAGTTTTCTCTTCATTGACTTCCTCCCACCAGCGGCAAGGAGTTAATTAACAACTTATTCTGTCAACTATTCATGGTCCTTCGAGCCGGATAAGGTGCTGATGCTGTACCATACGTGACAGTCGTTAGTTTGTACTCTTTAATAGGTTGGTTGTTAGAACTGCGCCATAATATCCTCTGGTAATCTTGGTGTTCTTCGTATAATTCAATTTGGCGGTACATTTTTTCAATGTCCGAAGAAAAAACATATTTATATTTTCTCCAACGCGTCAAAATTGTAGTTATGTCGTCTTGGAGCTTAGGGCCTATCAGCATTAATTGATTTAAGCTTACTCCAGTCGTTGATTTTGCTGACCCGTCAAAAACAACACGAAGTTTGGTTGTTGTACTTGTAGGTTTAATAACGGCATGATGTGGCATATAGAAAATATTGTTTTTGTTGGATGAGTTGTTACTGACTTCTACCATGTGCCCCAGGTTGAGAAACTCGTTTATAACTTGTGTATAATCGTTTTTTAGTGTAGGATTCCTGTTAAGCTGCAACTCCAGCTGTCGAACTCTAGCTGTAGCTCTATTTCTTGATTCACCAAGTGGATTTGTTTGGATTAATTCTTCGTCGAATGGGATCTTCACAACATATCTCCCATTGTCCTTTCGGTAGTGTGTATCCTTATAGATTTGTTCGCACCGTTTATCTTCCGGCTTTTGGAATTTTGGTTGATTAACCTCTTCTATCTCCCAAAATTTTTCCAGTTGTTGATCAATTGATGTAAGTGCTACTAGTCCAGTAACCCTGTATGTGTCGGGAATGTCGTTTGATGTTCGTCCAGAAATCAGCCAACCTAACTGTGATCTTTGAGCGATCAGTGATCTAGCAGCGACTCGTTTAATACCACTTAACATGATGTCGCCATATGTATCAGCTCCAATTATCATATCAATTGGCCCAGGAATATTGAATGTTGAATCAGCAAGCTCTAGACGATCGAACTTTTCAACTTGTTTAGTGTTTGTTTGCTTCGAAGGTAACTGCCTTGTCAATTTTGACAGCACCAGAGCTTCTATTTTTAGCTTAAAACTCGAAGCAAAATGTGGCATTATGGTCACATCTACCTTATTGGTGGCAATTCCTGCTTTTGTTGCTCCTAGTCCGCTGACTTCAACACAAACGTCCTGTCTCTTAAGTTTCAGTGTCTGTACAACCGACTCGGTGATTAGCGAGGCTTGGGATCCAGGATCGATAAGTGCTCTGACTGTAACGTACTGTCCCTTGTCATTATTAACTTTTAGAATTGCCGTTGCGATTAAAACATTCTGGTTCTGTTCGCTATGATTTATTTGTGCGGATGATCTTGCAGCTTCTATCAATTCTGTTTGTTTTGGCTTATCAGTCCATTCCATGTGAAGAAGTGAATGATGTTTCTTGTTGCAATGTTGGCAATTTTTCTTGCTAAAACATTGGATCTGTTTGTTATGCCTCAAACAGTTCAGGCAAAGCTTTGCCTGCTTGCACTGTGTCCATCTTTCTTTTGGCGATAATTTTAAAAACTTTTGACATGCGTATATTTTATGGTCTCCTTTGCATATTGGACACTGAATAACTTTTGCATCTATGATGAAGTTACGGACTCCAGATCTTGGTTCCTCAAATGAGTTCTTTTGTTTTTTGTTTGTTGACATTACTTCACGAGCTTGGTAACGTCTTTCCAGAAAGTCGAGGAGAGTCTTCATTTTCGGCATTTTATTTGGCTCCTCTAAACCTTGTTCAAACAAATTTCTTGATTCTGTGTCAAGTGACTTTGTAGTCATATGAACAATCATAGGACCCCATGAAGAAGTGTCGTAGCCCAAATTTTTTAGTGCCGCTAGTCCCTCTTTAATGGCATCCAAGCTGTTTTTAATGGAAGACGCTGTTGGAGCGCTATTGTGTCCAGATTTGAGCATCTTCTCTATATGCATAGACACTATTTTTCGCTCATTGTTGTATCTACTTTTTAAGATCTCCCAAGCGCTATTATAGTTTTCACTTGAAAACGTTAGATGCTTTATGAGTTGCAGGGGCTCTCCTTCCAAATGAGTTTTTAAATACTCCATTTTTTCAGTCGTTGTTAAATTGGCCTTGGCGTGTATTATATTGAGGAACAGGTCATAAAACTGCTGCCACTCCAAATAATTACCCTTAAATGTCGGTATTTTAAGTCTTGGAAGCATTGATTCAGTCTTATGTTCCTTCGGCTTGTTGTTACTACTGGAGAGTTTTGATGCCATTGTATTGAGAAATCTGTTGACCTCTTGTTTGACATTTTTATATTCCTTATTCGTTACATAAGGTTTCTCAAGGTCTTCTTCAGATGAATTGCAGATGAAGTCTTCATGTAATTCAGTGAATGTTCGCAACTGCTCCAGCAGTATTTTTTGTTGAAAGTCGTAAATGTCCTTGGAATATTCATCGAATGTTTGTTCAAATTCTTCTATGTTCTCGATAATGGCCGTTATCCTCAGCTTTAACTTTGTCAACCGTTGACCTTGTACGGTAGTTGAATTCTTGTCCGGCTTTGCGGTGTCGGCTTTGTAGGCAGAAGCATTAGATGTCTTTTCAATTTTCTTTGAAGTTTCTGCAGTGGTAGCATCTTGAGGGACTTTAGGCCTTTCCATTTCCTTCGAAGCTTGTGCGATGTTCTTTGAAGTTTCTGCAGTGGGAGCATCGTGAGGGACTTCAGGCCTTTCCATTTCCTTCGAAGCTTGTGCGATGTTCTTTGAAGTTTCTGCAGTGGGAGCATCGTGAGGGACTTCAGGCTTTTCCATTTCCTTCGAAGCTTGTGCGACACTTGGATCTATATTTTCCAATTCTCGTTTGAAACTTTCGTACAATGATTTTACTCTGTTGTACGTATCCCTTTGTATGTAGGGTGTATCAAATTTTACAAAGGGAACTATTTGAATATGGTTTGCGTGAAATTCAGACCAACATTTTTCGAGGCGTTCTAGCCTTTCTTCTTTGTATTTCTGTGTTTTTCTGGAGGCACTATCCTTGCCGAAGTTTCGTAATTGCTTTTCGATTTCTTCTCTCAAGGCCTTCTGCTTCGAGCTTATAATAAACACATCTGTTTCGTCCAACATCTTAGTTTTATGTTTGAATTGTCTTGTTCTATATTGTAGATAATCTTATAGATAGCGACAGTAGTTTTTTCGTACTTTGAATGCGTTGTTTTTGTAACTTTACTTTTCACTAGCCAATGTTTGAAGCCCTGGCTACGCTTTTCACTAACCAATGTCTAAGCCCTGGTTACGCTTATTTGCTCACTTTTCACTAGCCAATGTTTGAAGCCCTGGCTACGCTTTTCACTAACCAATGTTTGAGCCCTGGTTACGCTTTCTTGTTCATTTCCTCGAAGGACCATGAATAGTGCCGCTAGCGGCACAAATATGCCTTTGCATATTGGACACTGAATAACTTTTGCATCTATGATGAAGTTACGGACTCCAGATCTTGGTTCCTCAAATGAGTTCTTTTGTTTTTTGTTTGTTGACATTACTTCACGAGCTTGGTAACGTCTTTCCAGAAAGTCGAGGAGAGTCTTCATTTTCAGCACCTTATCTGGCTATTAGGACTCTTCAACAACTAGCTAAGGACGAACAATCCAACTATCCGACCGCTGCAGAAATAATTAACAATGACTTCTATGTTGATGATGTTATGTCTGGAGGAGATACCATCGCGGAGTGCAGGGCAGCTCAGAAAGAACTTGACGAGATGCTTAAGGGAGCAGGCTTTCAGCTTCGAAAATGGGCTGCAAACAACAGAAAACTACTACAACATATACCGATTGAGTTACGAAATCAACAAAACAAAGACGTGATGAAAGACGAAACTATAAAAACTTTGGGTATACACTGGAATCCTTTAAGTGACACATTTCAATTCAAGGTGAACGTCGATACAAAAATAACTAAGGAAATACTTACCAAACGCAAAACATTGTCCGAAATAGCCAAGTTATTCGATCCTCTTGGATGGTTGGCTCCAGTAACTGTCAGTGCCAAAATTTTAATGCAACGTATTTGGCAAGCAGAGCTTCAATGGGACGAACCACTTCCAACCGAACTGCAAAAACAGTGGAACAAACTAAGGATAAACCTGATTGCAGTGGAAGACATTCGAATTCCAAGGTGGATAAACTCCACAAAGGTTCAAGAATTTGAGCTTCACGGATTTTGTGATGCTTCAGAGGAAGCATATGCAGCAGTAGTTTATGCCAGGATAGCTCTACCAACGGGTTTCTTTGCTACAACAATTGTAGCTGCAAAAACAAAGGTGGCCCCAATCCGAAAAAAAATATCTCTTCCGAAATTGGAACTATTTGGTGCTCACCTGTTATCAAAGCTGCTGGCAGAAACAATGAAGACATTTGGGTGCCAAGTTAAAAACATATTTGCTTGGACAGATTCGAGAATAACGTTGGCCTGGCTACAAAAATGTCCGTCGACCTGGAAAACATTTGTTGCGAACCGAGTCTCAGAAATACAAGAGGCAGTAAACGTTAGCTGCTGGAGACATGTTCGGTCAACTGATAATCCAGCTGATGATGGTTCAAGAGGATGCCTTCCAGAACAGATGGCAACCAATGATTTATGGTGGAATGGACCTTATTGGCTGAAATTCGATTCTGAACAATGGCCGTTAAATAACCAACAGCCAATCGCAGTGATCGATATACCCGAAGCAAAAAGGGTTTTAACAATTAGAGTTGAAGAAATTGACGACCTGACTAAGAGATTTTCTTCATACACAAAACTAATAAGAGTCGCTGCTTATTGCAGACGATTCATATCGAACTGCAAAAACAAACTAAAGAAGAAACCATCGGAAACGGGTAACCTAACAACAAGGGAATTGAGCGATGGAAGTAAAGGAATCATACGGTATCTACAAGAGAAGGTGTATTCCAAGGAACTAGAATCTTTACGAGATGGGAAGGCGATCAACAAAAAGAGTAAGGTACTATCTCTGAACCCGTTTCTGAACAACGAGAACATCCTTGTTGTGGGCGGGCGGCTACAAAACGCGGATCTGTCTAGCTCAGAGAAACATCCTATCATTTTACCACATCAAGAGTGGTTCACAAAACTATTAGTAGAAGATGCCCATGAACGCACACTGCATGGTGGTATTCGACTTACAATGGCTAAATTGAGACAACGCTACTGGATTATACAAGCAAAAAGATGTGTCCGACAAGTAATAAATAAATGTATAAGATGCTTTAGATTTGCTGCTCAACCAAATACTCAACAAATGGGGCTACTTCCAGCAGCAAGAGTGACACAATCAAGACCCTTTACACATACGGGTGTTGACTATGCTGGACCAATTCAAATACTGATCTCAAAAGGACGAGGAAACCGGTCAACTAAGGGCTACATCGCTATATTTGTCTGCTTTGCTACAAAAGCAGTTCACATCGAGCTTGTGAGTGACCTCACTTCAGCAGCATTCATAGCAGCATTGAAGCGGTTCACATCAAGAAGAGGGATATGTTCACATTTCTACAGTGACAATGGAACTACATTCATTGGAGCTAACAAGGAAATCCAACAACAAGTGAGAGCAGCCATTAAGTACGGTGTAGTAGACGCATCATCAATGCTTACGAAACATGAAATGCAATGGCATTTCATACCACCAGCAGCACCGCACTTTGGCGGTTTGTGGGAGTCAAGCGTTAAATCCACAAAATTTCACCTAAAACGAATAATTGGAGACACCATGTTAACATTTGAGGAACTTTCGACATTGTTGACTCAAATAGAAGCATGCCTAAACTCCCGACCACTTACGGCAATCGAAAACGATATTGACAACACTACGATACTTACTCCGGGACATTTTCTAATCGGAAGTTCTCTGAATGCTGTACCCGAACAACCCATTGATGAAAAGAAAACGTTCCGCTCACGCTGGCAACTAATACAAAAAATGACTCAAGACTTTTGGAAAATCTGGTCATCAGAATATTTGTCACAGCTTCAACAATTGCCTAAATGGAAACAAAAAGAAGACAACATTCAAACTGGCGATATAGTTCTTATCAAGGAAGACCGGCTACCACCGACCACCTGGATGATGGGAAGGATATCAGAAGTTCATCCTGGGAGTGACAACGGTGTTCGGGCTGCAACTGTATTTAGTAACAATAAACAGTTCAAGCGACCCATAACAAAGTTATGTAAATTACCAATAGAAAATGATGAGGAAGATAGGGAAGTGAGACAAGTCAATACATCCACAAATCGCTCACATAAAATTCTTTCTTTATGCACTTTGTTTGCCTTTCTCAACATAGTCGGCTCCACTCCAGTCCCCTACGATGTCGAGATAGTTCCATTTCAAACACACCCTGGAATATACTTCGAAGATGTGGGACAGGCAAATTTGATTTCAAGCTCATGGAAGACAATTGTTTTCTTTAATTTGACGAACTATTGGCAGGAATACGAAGCATACAAGGAAATTGTTTCAAAAATGGAGAGAGTATGTTCGTCATCGGGAATGGAGGAACTAGATTCTATTAAGTGCGAAGGAATACTGAACCAATTTGAATATCAACTTCAACAAATAGAGCTCAACAATGAAATTCTCTTACACGCAAACGACGATTCATTAAAAAGGCAAAGACGATCACCATTTGACTTTATTGGAACAGTCACTAATGAATTGTTCGGAATACTTGATCAAAGATTTGCTGAGAAATATGAGCAAACAATAGAAGCTGTTCAAGAAAATGAAAAACACTTGCTACAACTCATGAAAAATCAAACAACTATTGTTGATTCCACGGTCAATATTTTCAAGAAAGAACAATCGAAAAATTCTAATCAAATTATGTTACTAAGTTCTATTGTCACGAATTTGGAAAACGAAACAAGTAAATTCGAGTACATGGAGAGATTTTCAGCAACTGCTCTTAACGGGATACTTATTATGATCAATTATAAAGCAACCCAGAGCATATTGCTTGATATTCTGCTATCAACGCATGCTGGAAGAATACACCCTCTTATCCTTTCAGTCCGACAATTCAAAAATGAGTTGACTAAGATTCATGAGAATATCCCTAAGTCTTTAATGATTCCTGGCGAAAGACATCACGAATCCATACTGCAGCTGTATAAAATTGTAAGCCCAAGAGCTAGAGTGACGAACAACAATATCATAATTGAGATCAGTCTCCCGTTGTTGTATAATGAAGAATTCAAGCTATACAAAGTATTGTCAGTTCCAACAAATCACAATGAACGCTTTACACGAATTGTTCCATCATCGGACTATTTAATGGTAAACTTACAAGGCAACCATGTTTATCCAATCAACAAAGATGAATTCCTACTTTGTAAAATAAGGCCTTCCGACATCTTCTGGTGCCCACTTCAGCATCCTCTGTATACAACCGGAGCGTCAACTAGTGTTTGTGAAACAAACATTATACAACACAAGAAAATTATGGACTCATGCACGATTGAGGACATATCACCAAGGCTGTACTGGATTGAGATGCATCAACCAAACGCATGGATATACAGCACTCCAAATTCAACCACAGTTAATATTAACTGTGATTACAATACTGAGCCCTTTACACTGCGAGGGAGTGGGCTGATTAAGCTACCAGCAAAATGTATAATTCATGACCAAACCACGACAATTGTTGGAAAGCAAACAATGTCAAGCCGACTAAAATCATCATTTCTACCGTCATTCAATCTTTCTGAGACGTTAACTTCGTTTAACTTCAAAAGAGAGAAACAGTCGATGCTGCCATCAAACACTTCGATAGAGTTTGCTACATTGGAAAATGCAATAAACCTTCAAAAAAATCAGGAATATATATTGAATGAATTCAGTACCCATCGAGTTCACCAATATTCACTGTTTGGAGTCACTGGCTGTCTTACTATAATAGTTATCGTAGCTGTTATCATCTTCATCATCTTTCGAAAAAGAGATCAGCCACTTGCACCACCAACCATCACCACTATTCCAATGCGAAGTCTCAACAAGACGAAGTCTCAACAACGACGTAACACACAAACATCCTTTGACGACATCGACTTCTGTGTATCTTCATTTTGAGGGGCCCAGCATGTTGTGACAACAAATGCAAACGACCGAATTCTACACTACAAACCAAGTAAACAACAGCAGGTGAATGACCAACAGGTTAATGAACGTCACCACCAGTTGGCGAATAAATATGACACCTCCTGCAACTATCAGCGTTCTCGTGCTCGGAGCCGTTGCAGTGCATTGCATTGTATTGCTTGCATTGCATTTCTTTCCATTTCAATTATGTATATATTGTTTGTCTGTATCTCGAATTATTTATTGCCTAGTTAGCAGTTAAGTTGTATAAATATCTTGAATAGGAAATAAATAATTCACTTGCTAGTAAACCAGCGAGCCAAAAGACATTTAAGTTTTCTCTTCATTGACTTCCTCCCACCAGCGGCAAGGAGTTAATTAACAACTTATTCTGTCAACTATTCAATTTCTCTTAAACCAACAAAAATTTTTTTGTTCGGTTTTTTGCTTTTGAATTAAAACTAATAAAAGCATTGAATATGAAAAGAAAAAATGGCACTTAATGGGGCAAAATTATGTAAAAAAAAATTTATTAGGAAAAAAATATTTTCTTTTTTCAAAATTTTGACTTTGAGGCTTGATTTCTCAGAATCTGTTCATTAAGTAAACTCAAATTAAAATTTTTATTAAAGAACAAAGCAATAGCTTTTGAAAAACACTGAAGTATGAGAAAGTAAGTGGGTTAGTTAATTTTTAATAATTTTTTAAAAAATTGAGTAAATTTCATATAAACTTGCCCCTCGCGCAATCGGAGGGATATAGACCTCCCTTCCCATACAACTTTTTTTTTGTCTTGACAAAACCTATCCATCCTTACTCTTTGGAAAACCGTATCTTAAACACCCTAAATAAATAAAATAAAATTCTAAAAGTTAATAATTAATTTTAAAAATAATTAAAAAATTGAGAGCGATGAAATTTTTTTTTTTTAACTTTTTTCTATACGCCATTCAAAACATATTTCCGAAAATTTCATGAAAATCCATAGACTGGCCCTGATTTCCTAGGTTTTGCCTTTTTTATGTCTAACGGTCCTCCACTAACTGCAATACAAATCTGTGATATCTACACTCATTCCTATATAACGTACCTTATTTTACTTTTGTTTAGATTAGCCTCAAAGGTAAAATTGTTTTCACTGTGATATTTATGTCACTGTTGTCCTTTATGTATGAATTCAATACACTGCACTCCTCTACCTATTCCATGAAATCCATAGTTTGCCCGACTGCAACTAGCTTTGTCTAGCACATCACCGAAAACAATTGATTTTAAATAAGAAATGCAATAAGAAACTTAAGAAACACCCAAGAATGCAAAACGAACCTTTTCAATACGAATGCTGCCTACTCGTTATTCCCTCCCCTAGCTATGGTAATCCATAACTCCGTCAATCTCACCACTGCACTATCATAAGATTAAGTACATGTTAAGTATTGTTTCTTATTTGTTATTTATTTTCATAGATCTATTTATTTATTTATTTATTTATATAGTATAGTTATTTATTTATATTTATTTATACCCGTAGGTTAGTTATTTTTAAGTATTGTGATAGCTCTAAAGCTACGTGCAGACGGCATATAAAAGCCGCACATATGTGCGGTTCTGACGTCATTTTTACGTCATAATTTGCGAATATTGACGCATATCGTCTGAACACCCTTTTGGGACAGTCCGCACATGCACGCAAATGGTTTGCGGACGATGTGCGACAGCAAAACCGCACATAAATGTGCGGCATTTTCGCAAATCGTCTGAACACCCTCGCACATATTTTGTGACACTTTGCGTGCATGTGCGTACATGTGCGGTCGTCGTAATCATATGCGTTGACACGAAAATAGGACAACGCAAATGTGCATATTTTACGCAAATCAATAGTGATTTTGAAGTGTAGTTGTGATCATTGTTCAAGTGAAGAGAATAAAAAAATTAAATGAGAGAACGCGAAATAGATTCCGAGGGTCCCCAGCAAAATAAATCACCCCGCAAAACAAAATCAGAATCCGGGATTCGAATTGTGCAGCACAACTGGACGCCTGATGTTGCTGTTAAAGAAGCTAAGTGCAAGTGGGGCTGTTTGTGGGTAACGTTCAAGCCAAATTTTGCAAAACTTCGCACCAAAAAGTCGGGTCGAAGCACAGAATCATCCTCTGTGCATATTGGTAGTTCTTTAATCAAATGATGTTTTTGGAGGCGAACGATATAAAAAGATCCTATTTATCTGTTTCGTCGACGGACCTTGTAGGTAAGTTTTTCTAAAATGCAGGTTTTTGTTTTTATAAAAACAATTTTCTTTTATTTTATAGGAATTTGCTACTCTCTTTAATAACGCCGTTACAGATGATTTACCATTGTCATTTGTCAGAACCTATAGTCAGCCAGCAGCGCAAATGTAGATGTGTCACGAAAGCCTTTACAACGCTTGAATCACTATTTATTAGATTTCTTGAAAGATGATTCACGTTCGTCATTATTTCATTTGGTTCGTTTTCTCAAGAGTACTGAAGAGGAAGTCGATATAGACGTTTTAGAACCGATCATCGTTGATAATGATGAAGAGGAAAGAACGAGCTGATTGATTGAACTTTCAATTGATTGCAAAGGTTGTGGTTCGATCGAAGAATTGGAGGAGGAGCTGATTGAAATCTAATTTCATCCCATTTAATGGCTTTAATCACCAAAAATTTACTGTTTCTGTGTTTTTGTCTCTGTACTGTATGTACTTAAATAATAGTAGAACTGTGGAGTATTTGGTTTTTTGTTAATTTAAGTATTTATTTTTTAAAATTTTTTTTTTTAATTCTAAAATAATAAACACACTGAAATTGATTATAAATCATAAACAAAACACTTTTTCTTATGTTGAAAGGTGAGCATATTGCCATTCAATATCGCCTTCTTCGGTGAAGAAGTGCGTGAGCTCTTTTCGAATGTCTCTTGTTTCAGATCCTCGTCTCGTTTCTGATCCTCTCGTGATCGTATTTCTTCAAGGGTAGCTTCCGTCTGGCGATACAGAAGCAAGTCCTTCGTCCACACATCCGTAACTGTTCCACACCCGATTCTTCGCGAACTTCACTTTTCTCATCTTTTTCAATCATATCTAATGCCAAAACAGCAATAGCAGCCCACTTTCTTCTTAACATTTTCAATTTATTGTAGTAAACAATGACAAAAAATTAGCAAAACACAAAAGTCAAACAATCGATTAAATTAACGCAAACTTGCATATGCACGCAAATGGTTGATGTGCGTATTTTTCTGCATATCGTGTGAACACGTCGCACATCGACCGAAAAATGTGCGTATTCATTTGCGTACATTTGATGTGCGAGCAAATCAACGCAAACTAATGTGCGGCTTTTGGGACAGATTCCGCACATCGTCTGAACACCCTTATATGCGAGTTTGCGTACACTGATTTACGTATAGCATTTGCGTTGAATTTACAACTTTTTATGTGACGTCAGAACCGCACATATGTGCGGCTTTTTATATGCCGTCTGCACGTAGCTTAAGCCTTATATTATGTGATACTAGTTGATAAGTACGTGTTTCGTAACTTGTCAACAGATCTATGTTATTTGTTTTTTTTTGGTAGTTTATTGTTAAGTTATTTTTGTGTTAGTACGTTTTTTTTTAATAAACAAGGTATGTTTTTGGGTATATGTTACGTATTTATTATTTATTAGCTGTTATTTATTAAATACAAAAGCATAAACATTTTACTAGGTCTACCGAAAAAAAAAATAGCTTATATACATACATTCCATTAGATATATTTCGGTGTACGTTGTATATCCCTCGAAGCCGACGAATTCCTATGCCCGGCTATGTTGTTGTGGGTTCTTCTCCACGTTATCCAGTCATCCTGCCACCGACGGAGTCTACTACGAGGTAGTCTCCTACGCCGGTGTTTTGTTATGGATGCCTGTATTGGCTATTGGGGAAAAAAAAAAAAAAAAAAATGAGTTGAAATAATGAACACGAAACGTAAACAAACTTACCTGGAAATTGTCGATCCTACGTTGACTGGATTTTCTCGGCAAACGTCCCAAAACTGAGTAGAGACACCTAAAATGTAGAAATGAAAGGAAAAAGTTAATAAAATTGAACATTTAAAAAGGAAAAGAGGACTTCAAAGGAAGTGAGAGAGGTACGCGAAAAGTGGAACTTATCTCTGCAACCACCGCTAGAGGCGTGGCTGTCGGCCGAAAATAATAGGATAGACAGTAGGGTTGGAATTTTTGTGTGACGTTTACTTTTTTTATGTTATGTATTTATTTGTTATATTATGTATTTATTTGTTATGTGTTTAGTATTTATTTATATATATTTATGGTGAGTGTTATTTATTTTAGTTATTTACTTATTTGTTATGTTCTAGTGTATCGTTAAGTATGTCTGATGTGCGCATCTATATTTATGTTAAGTTAAGTATTTATGTATTTATGTAAATATTTATTATTTTTTTTTTAAGTTTATATGCGTACATTATGTATTGTTTTGTAATTATTTTAGATAAAAATAAAAATAAGAAAAGGAACGCCACCACATCATTCACACTAGCGATGCTACGCCACTGTGAGTCGTCCTGGCACACTTTTAAAGAGACTGGTGATAGTGGATGATGTGGATGGCAAAACTGAACCGTTCGACTTTGAAGAGGCAAAGAAAGTCATGTTCAAACCAAAGTCAAAAGTCGATGGTGGATCATAAAAAATACCTATTTTAGTGCAATTTTCAAATTCTGATTTTATCTAGTAAATTTCGTGTAAGTTAGTTTATCTTTGTAGATTTGAGTGTTTAGTTTATTTATAATGTAAAAAAAATTGTTTAGTGCAGTGGGCTCGAAGAAAAAAATAAGAACTTACTGAAGTACAAAATAGTGAAGCACATATGGTACATACATGGTACATTCATACATAAAAAAAAAAAATACCACGGGTGAGTTAAATTCAAATTCTTTTAGTGCAATTATAAAATAGGATTTTTGTTAGTTCGGGGGGTCAGGCCGAGCAGATTTAGGGTCGGAATAGAGAAGTCTGGCAAGATTAAAGTGACTACAACGATAGTTAAAAAGAGCCCATACGAGTGAGAAAAATTCTCAGTACCTGGATACGAGCCTGTGGGTACCCAGGCTAACAAGTAAGCCAAAATTAGATCCTAGAGCCGTGGATATTAAATTTGTTTATTTTGTTGATAAAATCAAATCAATTGCGTGCAAAACATGTATATGTATAAGAGACAGAAAACCAAAAACAAAACATTGCACCATTGACCAAGTGCTAGGGCAAGGCCAGGTCCGGCCTGAGGTGGCAAGCGCCCTAAGGGCCCCAACATACATTTTTGTTCCTGTTTGCTTTTAATTATTATTAAGTGTTCGGCGTGGTTTTTTTGCTATTTATTTAATTCTTATTAGTAATTTTTAACATTTATTTTACATTTTTTTTATTTTTTATACCATTTTATTCATTTTTGCTTTACATTTTTTTGTTGATACTTCCTTTTTTTGTGTGTTTCGAATTTGTGGGTTTTTTTTTGAATTTCCTTTCTTATTGGACCAGCAAACTTCTCCTTATCGGTTCTTTGGCTACTTTTAATGTTGGTACGAGGCCACTTTGCAGCCATATATCCGCTACACGGAGCTCCTTTTAGGCAGGAACAAAAGTAGGTGGTGAAAGTAATCCCAGTGTAGCCAAGGTGATAAGGGGATCGGTTGCTAGTCAAAAATAGAGGATTAGAAGAAAAACATATAGAAACTACAGTAAAAACAAAAATACAAAAACACAAAACAAGAAAAGATAAAACTATAAAAGTATAAAAATTATAAAAATACTTAAAAATATAAAATTACACAAAATATATACAATCATAAAAACACAAATAAACATAAAAACATAAAAATAAAAAAAAAAACTTAAAAACATAAAAACATAAAAATATGAATTAGGATTAAGGTTAGTTTTAGGATTTTTTGTTAATTATTGTCATTTTTTTTGTTAATTTATTTCGTTATAGTTAGTGTCAAGGTTTTGCTTAATTTTTTTTATCGATTTAGTTTAATTTTAGTTATCTTTTGAGTCGTTATTTTTTCATTTGGATTATATGTTTTCAATTTCCAGTTGTTAGTTTTGTTTAAAATAAAAAATGTACATCACGCCGATGTTTTGAAACAGAGGTTTTTTGTTCTGTGAGGCATTTTTAATGATGGCGTGCTAAGCACGATTTCAGGGGGATGAAGAGGCTGGCGATGCATCGGTGGTAATTGGTTTCGCCTGACAGCAGGGATCGTCATCAGGAAACTCGATAACATGGCTGACCGAGTTCCATGGTTGGGTGGGCTACAGGCCTCACTGCGATTTCACCATGCAGTGTCTGAAGTGTGGTAAGGTTTTTGTGGTGGTGGTTTTTCGGCACGATTTATGTTTTTGTAATGTGGTTTCCGTCTGCCGAAGGGGCAAGATCCCCCCCTAATCCGGCGAGCTGAGCCGCGCATCGCAAGCGTGCTTCGTCACGACACTTCCTTTTCCCTTCCTTTTCCGATTTCCGTTTCCTTCCTTTTCTTTTCACTTTTTCCTTATCCTTCTATTTTTCCTCTTCCCGCTTTCCTGCTTTTGGCTGTTTTACCTCTCCCATCCTGATGTCATCCTTCTGTCAAATTTCCTTTCTTTTCTTTTCACTTTTCCTTTATCCTTTCCTTTCCTTTCTCATATTCCTTTCCTACCTTATCTTTTTGCCTTTACCTATTCCAATCCTCTACCTATCCCAATCCCTTCCTTCATCCAACTACCTTTCCCAAACTTCCTACCCCTCCATATTACAGTTTAACCCTTTTTTCGCAGCTTTAATTTCCGTATGTAACAGCTTTCCGCATGGCCCACTTCGCGGGGTCATTATTTTAACCATTTTTTCCGCAAGGTTAGGCTGCTCATGCTAAATATGAAAAAAAAAAATTTATTTCCGTATGCAACACCTTTCCGCATGGCCCGTTTTGTGGGGCTCATTATTTTAACCCTTTTTTCCGCAGGGTGAAGCTGCTCATGCTAAATATGAAAAAAACTATTAATTTCCGTATGCAACAGCTTTCCGCATGGCCCGCTTCGCTCGAAAAACCTTATTTTAGAGAGATTGACTGACTTCCTTTCAAGTTTTTGAAAACAATAGCTCCAAATTCGCGCGAATTTAAAGCTATTATTTTCAAAAACTCGAAAAACCTTCTTTGAGAAAAATTTGACAGAAGGCTTTTCGAGTCTTTAAAAATAATAATAGCTCCAAATTCGAGCGAGTTTGAAGCTTTTATTTTCAAAAACTCGAAAGACCTTCTCTTAAAGAGATTTGACAGAAAACCTTTCGATTTTAGAATAGCTCCAAACTCGCGCAAAACTAGAGCTAAAATTTTCAAAAACTCGAAAAAATTTTTTTTTTTTGAATTTTGCTACACGCTGCTCGATTGTCATTTCAAAGCGTTTAAACGCATTCCGGCCGAAAAAAGTCAAAAAACAAAAAAGTTTTTTCAGCTCAGAAAAATCCATACAAATTCTGCTTTTTTTTTTTATATTATTTTTTCGCCCAAAATTAAATTCTTGAAGATATTATCCATCATTTCCAACCATTCCCATGCGATTTGAGCGTGTAGAACGCTTACAATAGAATTTCAAAGTGACGCAAGTCACTTCCTACATTTTCTTAAAAAATTCACCATTCAATTCAAAACGCTCCCAATCTGAAAAGTACTCAATACTACTCTTAACAAGCAAAAGTACTGTCCGGCAACTGATAAGGAGCAAACACAAAAATCCCGAAAGTATCAGAAATAAAAATTCGACATTTTGTCCACCTCAATTTTTGCTGAAAATATTTCTAAGTTATTTCGGGATTTCGTCGATCGGGATTTTAGAATTCGACATTTTGTCCCTTTCCCATCTTAAGGTCAACGACGTCAATTATCCAGAAGCATGGGAGCGTTTGGAAAAGCGATGCGATCGAAGCCGGCTGATTGTACAATCGTTTATTAAAACTTTTTTGTGTCTTCCTACTGTCAATAATTCGAACGTTCAAATCTTAAGAAAAATATCTGACGGTTAGGTTAGGTTAGGTTGAATGGGGGGTGCAGCCACAAGTGGCAACACCTCACTCGGATCTCAAGGATCCATTGTGCTCCCCGGGAAATCAGAGGATGAGGAAATGGGAGGATTGGAAAGGTAAATGGTTATTGTGGTAGGGAACTCCCACTGAACCATTTGGAGCCCTGAGTAAATTTCAGGACGTTTCTCAGTGGGAGATTTGAGATGTCGCCCAGTTCGTCGAAAAAGTATTCTCCGAGGGTTTTTTCCGAGTGTGGGCCAAGCTAGGACCTTCGCATTCAAATCTAAAGTCTCAATGCCCAATGTGTCAAGATAATCATGTCCTGGCGCAGTGTACAAAATTCCTCGCGTTAGACATTAACTCTCTTGTGGTACCCGTGCTGTGATGGATAGCATGTCCGCCTGTTAATCCAGAGGTTCGAGTTCGAATCCCAACAGAGGCAAAAATGTTTTTTCCACGGGTATCGCCTTTCGCGAGGAATTGGCAAGTCGTTAGTATTCATTGCCATGAAAAGCGCTTTCTCAATTAGCCGTTCGGAGCCGGCAGAAAATTGTAGGTCCCTCCATTCCCTTACAAGGTATGGTTGTGAGAAATGCGCTAGGCCCAAGGGCTCCACGTTCTGTTGCGCCACCCTATTTATTTTTTTTTTTTTAGACATTGACTCTCGTCGAAATTTCGCCAGTTCACTTTGTTTTAATTATCTCCGAGCTGGCCATTCATCAAAACTATAAAATTTTCAACAGGAATTCAAAATGGCGACCTATATCTTGATTAAAAATAGAGTCGTGGTGAAGTTCCCAAATTCAATAAGTAGAAAAAAACAGGATGACACTTATATTTGACAGTTGCAAAATGTTGCAAATTGTAATATTTTTTTTCTTGTAAGTATTTCTAACTAAATTATTTTTTAATTGATCAACCAGCAGATTTTACTTATGCAGAATACAAACTTGGAAAACTTGTATTATGACATCAGCAGCACTCCTCTCAAAAAGGTGGAAAGATAAATGCCATAGATGCTGATATTTTTGTCAATAAAACCTCCATATCAGATGAAAGTCGTGTTGATGAAATTAATGAGTTTATTCACACTCTGCGGCTCTCTGAGGAGACCTCAAACACTTTGGATTCCACTCATCTTGCAGTTGTGATAAATTACGTCGACATGGGTCATATAACTGATATGTATCCTCGACAACAGACTGGAATATGGAATTTTTTTGAACAGCTACTCAGCAAGTTATCTATTGGACTACTTGATCGAGAAGCACGATTTTCACTCTGCTGCCATGGCAGCTACATTCATTATACTGCAGGAAGAGTTCGACAACGAATTGACTCGTTCTTTAGCTTTATTTGCTTGCGACAAGTATCTCAACCGAAGGGAACCATCCTATGAAGTTGAAGAAAAGGAGGAGAAGGCTGAAAAGCCCCAAGAGGTAAACTATTTAAAAAATGAAACATGAGTTTTTATATTGCATTATTTTTTTAGTTTAAAGTTCGCGTTATGTTCCTGAGAAACGAGTTCTTTGATGATCACTTTTACATCAAGAACCATGACCACCTCGTTGGTAAAACATTCATTGCCATCGGTAAACTGATGGGCAAACCTTTTTCTTCCAACGCAAAGCTCATTGGCTACACTCTCTACGAAAAGTGCGATGAGGCTCTTAAGGAACTCAAAACGACCGACAAAGTTTTTATATTTAAGTTTTAATACTTTGCGAGAATGTGATAGGCTGGGGTTGAGTTGAACCAAAAAAAAACTTTTGTTTCCTGTGTTCACGGACTGGCATGCTTGTTTGTGCTCGGCTTGAGCTCGACGGATGGCGTGGGATCTTGTCCGCAACCACAAAAGGATTTAACCTATTACTATTTGTTCATGCCATAATATCGATCCACGCAAATGAAGCCGAGAAAAAAAAATTGTTTAAAACGGACGGACGTTACCACCAGAGGGCGTCGAGGTCTTATTCGACGGTGCCTATATCCCACCCTACCTTGAGAGGCGTCGGCAGATTTTCACCTCTCCCTTTACCTTCGCTTACCTTTCGTTGTTGCTCAGTTCATCATTCGATCACCGATAACGTCACCCTTTCACATCCCCTGAAAATAAAATTTACCACATCGTCAAGCTATATGCTTGAAAAAAAGTCTTAAATTCCACCATAACGGCATACAAACATATTACTCTTTATCACAAAAAAAGTTTTAATTTAGTTTTGAACAAGTAGCACACTATATTTTAAGTATTATAATTTAGTTTTAATTTTTTAATGTAGTACCCGTGGTGCGATGGTTAGCATGTCCACCTGCTAACCCAGGGGTTCGAGGTTCGAATCCCAGCAGAGGCAAAAAAAAAAAATGTTTTTTCCCGGGTATCGCCTTTCGCGAGGAATTGGCAAGTCCTCCGTTAGTAAATTCATGCCATGAAAAGCGCTTTCTCAATTAGCCGTTCGGATCCGGCATAAAATTGTAGGTCCCCTCCATTCCCTCACAAGGCATGGTTGTGAGAAATGCGCTAGGCCCAGGGGCTCCTCGCTCTGTAGCGCCACCCTATTTATTTTATTTTTTAACTTAGTTTTAAACAAGTAGCATACTATACTTTAAGTATAATGCTTCGGCTTTAAAAAAGTAGCATACTATATTTTAAGTATTATAATCTAGTTTTAAGCAAGTAATATACTCTATAGAATATAAATAAAGAATAGGATAAATTCAAGTAATCGGGACAAGGATTTAATGCTTGGGCCTTACCCAGCTTCTGCCCTTCTACTACACACTTTTAGTGTCTGAGATTTAGGTATGTGTGATTTTATCCTACCTCAATTGAGCTCAATGGGGGGCTACGGATACAGACACAGCGCAAAAACGATCTTTTTATTTCGGGTTATAAACAATAAGGGAGAAACCAGATACTTACGCCACAATCTCTATTTCGACCTATCGACCAATTACTATAAATTTTTACAAAGTATTCCGTTTTCTTTTAATTGAGTTTAGGTTTAGTTTCAAACAAGTAATATGCTTTATAAGTATCTTTAGTTTCAAACAAGTAGGTTAGGTTGGGTGGAAGTGGCTGTCAGTCAATGAGTACATTGCCTAACACACTTAGGCCGCAAGGGCCCATTGTGATACCACAGAGATCAGCAAGTTAATCACCTACTGATCTCAGAAACCCGATGTAAGATTAACGAGTTGATCACTTATTAATCTTCCATTACGGGACTAGCCGGTTATTCACCTGCTAGTCGAACCACGTGGAACTTTTAATGTATTTTGAAAGACTTTTAGGGTCTATGTAAGCTAGGTCGCTAGTATCATCGAAGAAGAATTCACCGAGATGAGTTTTCCTCCTATGAAGTAGTGCAGGGCATGAGCAAAGAAGGTGTTGAACGGTTTCTTCCTCCTCCTCGTCCATGCAGCTTCTGCAGAAATCATTGGAAAACACACCAAGTCTTTTGGCGTGTCTCCCTATTAGACAGTGTCCCGTAAGAACACCTATGGTAGAACCTAGATACAGACGGTTCAGGGCCAACAAACTCTTCGAGCGTTTTGAGTCAACACACGGCCAAACTTTTTTGGTTGCAAGGCAGTTGTTACTCTCAGTCCATCTAGTGTTTGTTATCCTTGAAGCGTCTTGTCTAAGTAGGAGTTTACATGTAGCGATAGGTACACCTATGTTGTTCCATTCTGAGCGTGGGGAAGTGGTCGTGCCCTTTTTGGCTAGTTCGTCTGCCATACAGTTGCCTGGTATGTCCCTGTGCCCTGGCACCCATGAAAGGTGAATGTTAAACTGATTTGACATCTCCCTCAGAGACATCTGACAATTTTGGACCGTGATGGATTTTGTAGAGACAGAGGCAAGAGATTTAAGGGCAGCTTGGCTGTCTGAGAAGATCCGAATATCCGTGGAGGATATGACGTTTTCTTTGAGCCAAGACAGCACCTCCTTAATCGCCAGAATTTCCGCTTGGAATACACTACAATGATCGGGTAGGCGGAAGAAAAGACTGAGATTCAGTTTTTCTGAGTAGATTCCACTTCCCACACCTTCGCTGGTTTTTGAACCATCGGTGTAGAAGTGTATTGCTTCATTTTCCAAAAGAGCGCCATTTTCCCAAGCTTCTCTTGAAGGTATGGTTACTTGGAAATTATTGTCAAACACCAACTTGGGGGTGGTGTAGTCGCATCGATTCGGTAAGAATCTAAAGTTATCTAGAATGGTAGTGTGGCCGATTTGATTATTGGTCCACTGTGATGTAGCTCTGAGTCGAGTAGCTGAGCTAGCTACGACTTGTTTGCTGAAGATATCTAGGGGTGTGAGATCTAGTAGTACATTGAGGGCGTCCGATGGAGTTGTCCTCAGTGCACCACTAATACACAGACTAGCCGTTCTTTGAACTTTGGCCAGCTTGTTGTAGTTGATCATCTTGTCTAGTGCTGTCCACCAGACTATCACCCCGTATGTGAGTATCGGTCTAATTACCGATGTAAACAGCCAATGGGTGATTTGGGGGGAGAAACCCCATTTCCCGCCAATGGCTTTTTTACAGGAGAAGAGTGCAACGTTGGCTTTATTTACTCTTTCCTCAATATTGGTTTTCCAGGTCAGTTTTTTGTCAAAAATGAGACCTAGATATTTAGCCTGATTTGACAGTGTGAGAGTTACCCCTTTAATAGTTGGGGGTCTGAAGTCCGGAATTTTGTATTTCCTCGTAAAGAGAACTAATTCCGTTTTGTGTGGATTGATGTTCAGACCACACTCTGCAGCCCAATTGTTAAGCTTGTTAAGTGCTGTTTGTAGCAGCTCAGCTAGGGTTTGTGGGTGCTTGCCTGAAACGGCAATTGCTACATCATCGGCATAGGCTATTGTTTTGAAACCTTCGTCCTCTAGGTCGATTAACAATTTGTTAACGACCAGGTTCCACAGTAGGGGAGATAAAACTCCTCCCTGCGGGTTTCCTCTATTGGCCATTCTGCTTGTTTTGTAGTTCCCCATTTCGGAACTAATGATTCTGCTGCTGAGCATTGTTGTTATCATGTTTTTGATGTGTTCCTCTATGAGCAGCCCATCAAGAGCATTAGTGATTGCTGAATTTTTAACATTATTAAATGCACCCTCTATGTCTAGGAATGCGACGAGAGAGTATTCTTTGTAGTGCAGGGATTTTTCCATGGTGCAAACCAGAGAGTGGAGTGCAGTTTCCACTGATTTACCTTTTGTATAGGCATGTTGCGCCGTTGAAATCAGACTAGGTTTAATTTCTTGTCTTAAGTGTATGTCAATCATTCTTTCCAGTGTTTTAAGGAGGAAGGATGATAGACTAATAGGTCTTAAATCTTTTGGATTTACATGGGAGCTTTTGCCGGCTTTAGGTATAAAGACGACCCTAGCTTCTCTCCAGGCCTTGGGAATATATGCATAGCTGATACATCCTTTCATGATCATCTCTAAGTTATAGATGATGATGTCTGAAACCTGTTGCAGCTCCGCAGGAATGATTCCATCAGGCCCCGGTGATTTATAAGGGTCAAAGCTGTTTATTGCCCATAACAGTATATCTCTAGAGATAAGACCTTTTCCTGATTGGTTTGCGAGTCGGGGCAAGTGCTCCTCGTCTGTTATTGTCAACGAGCTACCAGGGAAATGAGTATCCAGTAGCAGGTTTAATGTTTCTTCATATGAGTTGGTCCAGTTGCCGTTTTCATCTTTTATAGAACTTGGCATGTTTGGACTCGTTGATAGGATTTTCCTAAGTCTAGATGCCTCTGAGGAGTCTTCAATTTTATTGCAGAATTCTCTCCAAGAGGATCTTTTGCTTATTCTTAACCTCTTTTTGTAAATCCTAAGGGATTCCTTATAGAGATCCCAGTCTATGGGATTTCTGGAAGATTTGGCTCGATTGAAAAGCTTCGCACAACTTTTCTTGAGCGGTTCTAGCTCAAGCTGGTCCACCAGTGTGGTTTCTTCTTCCCTCTTACTATGGTAAGAGGACAGGAGTTACACAAGGCATGGTTAAGAGCACTAGTTAGATCGTCGACTTTGCTGTCAAGATCCTTGGGGTTTGAAGGGAAGCTATTGTCATTGTAGTTGTAACAATGTTTGAAGATTTCCCTGAATTTTACCCAATCAGTTTTCCTATAATTACGGAAGCCTATGGGTTTTGGTGTGTCATCTGTTAGACTAAATTGGATGTATCTATGATCAGAGAAGGAGTGATCCTTAGATACAGCCCAATTTTTAATCTTGTTATAGATTGATTGAGATACAAAGGTAACATCTAAAACCTCTTGTCTGTTTTTTTGTGACAAAGGTTGGTTCGTTACCAATATTGCAGATAAGAAGGTTAGTACTTAGTATAAAATTAAAAAGAGACTCACCCCTTTCATTTACGTCCGTACTCCCCCATACTACGTGATGTGCGTTGACGTCACTTCCTATTATAAGGTCCGCTTTGAGCTTTGTTGCGCTTTTTATTACGCGCTCGAGCATCTCTCCTGGTAGCGGCCCCGGTTGGTCATGGCCTAGATAAGCGGACGTGAGCCAGTAAGTCCCACTGTTGGTCTGCAGTTTTACTGTTGTGGTGTCGCAATTGCTGTAATTAGGTAGTAAAAATACGTTAAGTGTTTTCTTTGCCAGTATGCAGGATCTTGGTTCACCTTTGTCCGTCACATACAGCAGAGAATAATCTTTCGTCCTGAGTCCTTTTACCACGGATTTATTAATCCATGGTTCCTGGATCAGGACTATATCCTCGCCAGACTTGCTTAGTTGGAGAAGGAGTCCGGCTGAGGCTTTGATCGAGTGTTGGAGATTAATCTGGAGTATTTGCAGCATTGCTACAATCATCCAGCTTAATCTCCAACACTGTAGCATTAAGGTCCTCCATATCTGAGGCGGAGTCTAGCAACTCATCCTCAGAAAGGAGAACCCCAAGCATTTCATCGTCGGAGTCTAAGACTCCACCTTTGTTGTTGTCATCCTTATCGGACGATTTGTTGTCAGTTGCGTCTTGATCAGACACTATTATTGTAGTCTTTTTGACCAGTTTCGAGCAAGACAGCTGTTCCAAAGAATCAGAGCAACTTGCCGCGTCTGTCTCCATGATGGAAGATTCGACGCTCGCAGTGGACTCCTTGGCTTCGGATTCAGCCGCTTGCTTTGGAAGCTTTGCAGCGTCCTCATCTTTTTTGTATATTTTCAGCACTAGGCTATCAAAGCCATACTGAATAACACCCCCGCGTGCCGCCAGGGGTTCTAATGACTCCTTATTCAAGATGACAAGAGCCGACCGATAACGACCCACCGACTCTTTTTCAATAACCGGAACCGTCCAATCGTGAGTAGGCAGATCCGGGTTGCTGTATTTAATCAACTGGAGAACCATCTCCCGCGATTCGTGTAGGGCCGGTACCAAGGCACGAGCTCTCGGTCTGCTTGGGATATCCTCCCTTGCCACAACCTCTAGCTTAGCACCTGGCCAGATCTCACCTAAACCGCTGACAGCAAGTTTATATAGGTGAAGCGATCTCTGGTCTTGGCAGGCGATCAGCTTGACGCGGTTTTGATGCCAGCCAGCGTCGCTAATTCTTGGGAGGGGTCCCGGATTCGCCTCGATAACAGGAATAAACCTGAAAGCGAGGTGAGCCTTGACGTCCGCCCACCTGTCGGCAGAGATGTTTCCATCCATATTGCTCCCGTCGATGACTGCGACAACAATCTGTCCCTTTACCACGTCACCAAAGGATTGCCCCGGCACCAGTGTCGATGGAACGCTAACCCCGACTCTTGGCTTTTTTGGTTGAGGGTTTTCAACCTCAAACGACCTGTTTCGCTTCGACGTTGAGTCTTGGCTGGTCTCTTCTGCAATTTTACTTGCCCACTTCAATCTTTCAACCTCACCCGGGGTTCTCTCCACTGCGGGTTTACCACCCACCGTTTCAATTACCCTTCTGGCTTGGCGACGTATCTGAGCGGGCGTTTTTTTGGTCTGAGTCCCCCCCTTGGCCGAGCTGGAGTTGTTTATCACCTCTCCCGCTCCACCAGTTGGAGGATTCATGGTACTCGACGAGGGTACGTACCGACCCGCAGAGGTAAGGTTGCTATTCGCCTCCCCAACCCTGTCAGTCTGAACGGCCCTCCCCGTGTCCTTTATTCTAAGGGCATTCAAGGTGGAGACGGAGTCGTTGATCACCCCTCCATTTCCCCTCTTTGTTAGTTTCACCTCGTCCTGTCTTGATGATGGCACCAAAGCAGGCGAATTGTTTTCAAAGCTAATATTGGGGACTTCATCCCCACTATTAGCAGTGGCGGTCCGTTTGCCCTCCGATTCACTGGTTAGAACTAGCTTTGCAGCATGCTCTTGACCAGTTTCCAGCGGGCTGTGCTGCTCGCCAGAGTCGGGATTCTTGTTTCCCACTGCACAGACCTGAACTGGCTTTGCAGCTGGTTCAGAGCCTGTGTGCGAACCTAGTATCCTACTGGTGGAAGGTTTGCTCGTTGGCTCACATTCCTGCTTCGACTTTTCAGCCAAATCGGAGAAAGTGTACAACTTACGTTGCCTCCCCCCAGTTTTCTTTTTTGTCTTTTTGTTCGTATTTTTGTCTGTTTGTTTGTTTGTTTGTTTGTTTGTTTTTAAAAATTCCATAGAAGGTCCCACGAGTATCTACGGAAGGAAAAGGTCAGCCCCGGCAGAGCCGTGTACCGGGGTAAGGCTAGTCTATTCTGGACCCTGCCAAGCATCCAGAAGAGCTCGTTATTGATTGGTTTACCCCAACCTTTAATTCTTCGGCACGGATTATAAATGCTCACACCACCACTGAAACTAGGAACCTCGTATCTATGGTGAGATTGGATTTCTAAGGATTGTGCTATTGAGAAGTCACAACCACCCAGCGATCCAACCTAACCTTGGCTGTCACCGTCTGACATCGTACAGACACTGATAAGTATATGTAGTGAACATTGCCCGCCCGGCACCCACTTGGAGGGTTCGATCGAGGATTTTGCCAGGCTTCAAACAAGTAACAAATCTTTAAATGTCTCTTCATTTAGGTTCAAACAAGTGACAAATCTTTAAATGTCTCTTCATTTAGTTTCAAACAAGTATCATGTCTTTTGACTTTTGTATTGAAGATCTTGATTTGCTGGTTTCTTGAAAGATAAATCTCTTGATTGAAGATCTTGATTGAAGGTCGTGATTAAATATTTTCCCCGTTTCTTGATTTTCTATCTTGATAGAAGATCTCGGGTTTTAATTAAATACAGGGAGGCGATCACGACTTCCAGGGGACTGTCTGTAATCGCCGAGGTCGAGCTTTCTATGGTGCAAAAATAAAAAAAGGGAAACGTTAAGGAACTTGACCAAAACTATAGGATGTACAAAAACTACACATATAGAACAAGAATACACTCACCGATTCTATATAACACTCTTACTTAACGCCTATTTGCACTGCACTTTTTGGGTGTTTTCTCCTCCCTTTGGGAGAACCCCTTTGCATTGATGATTTTTTTTGTTTGTCTTTAATTTTTAGCACTCAAAGTCATTTTAGCGCGCTTAATCAGAATGGATAAAATCAATCCAACGATGGTTGTATTCAATGGAAAAATGCACAAATTTAAATAGTTTGTATTTAACTCATTGTTTTTCTTATTTCTTGATAACTTTTTGGTGAGTTAACTAAACTTTACTTTTTGAATATTTCGACTTTCGAGGAGCATACACAAAAGTACACCATAACAAGACGATGACAAGAAAAAAAATCTCTAGTTGTTGCTTCTGCGTTCTGGGGTGTTAACCCGATGGCGTTCGCTTTACGACTATGTCGATGCCAAGTGTGTTGCTACGTCAACTATCACCGTCATGGGTTCCGTTTTTTTGATCTCCGTTAACGCACCTCGTTCGACCGCGCTAACACCAATCAATAACGTCCACGTCGATTATACTATCCAATTTTCCATCCTTTTCTATTCTTGGACGCACTCACTCAACATCGGTTTCTCTCTACCGACCACCGACGAGAGTCAGTGTCTATCAGCAGCCACACTTGTTTTCGGGGATGGCCGCCTGTTTGATAGTTCGACTCTCGAACTCTACAAAACGTCAACAAAAATCGAATTTTGCCAAACCACAAAACTGTTCGGTGTGATATTTCTTTTTTTTAATTCAAACTAGTGTTTGAATTTTGTTAAAATACAAAGCGTTTTAACTTCACAACAGAAGAGAACTGAACATAAACTCAACCGCCAAAGAAACTACGCCTGAAAGCGAGGAAACAAAAAGGATGAATCCAAAAATTCCTAAAGCATTGGGTACCTCCGCCAAGCGAAGTCAAAGAAAAAAATTAACAGAAATAACTCTGGATGCGCCACCAAATTGTAGTGCCGGCCACAAAGGTGGTAATTTGTTTGAATGGGTGTCTACAACATTGGGACCACCTGGATCCGTCTACGAAGGTAGTGTCTTTTTCCTTAGTATTCATTTCTCGCCTGAATATCCGTCTAAATCTCCAAAAGTCACTTTGAGGACGAGAATCTACCATAGCTACATAAATAGCCAAGGAGTTATCTGTTTGGATATTTTAAAGGACAACTGGTCACCGGCGCTAAATATATCAAAAGTTTTGCTATCGTTTTGCTATCGTTTTGACTGAATGCAACCCTGCTGATCCCTTGGTTGGGAGTATTGCGACACGATATCTTCAAAACAGACAAGCCAAAGAAACTATTTTTGCCCCATTTAAATTTCTGTACACAGTATAAACCAATGAAATACAGCCGTGCATCGTCGTAGGGAATTTCATGTCTGCTCTTGGTGAGCTTCTTACACCATTTGTGCTGAGTGCGGTTTTATTCATAAGAAGTGATATGAATGTGATGAAGCTAATAGTGAACCCGATTGCCGATTATCACCATCCCTAATCCTGCCATTTCTTCGTACTGTCGTCAAAAACAACGAAGAGGAGCAAAAGTATGCGGAGTACTTAGTTTGGTGCCGAGATTGCCTACAAAAACGGAGAATCGACTTGGATTGAACATTTGCAGTGACGATAAAGGTAAAGTATTTTATTTTCAATCTGGCCATTGACTTTAACTTCTCCTCTTCGTCTCAGGTGTCCATTACAAAACACTGGACTAGGTGGAGGACCTTACGACAACGAGGACAGTGAAGGGGACGGCTCCTGGTTTCCAACGAGTCTCATCGTATCCGATTCATAGTATGTAACACCTTTATGTACTTACTAGTTTTAAATATATAGTTTTACTTGCGATTATAGGTACTATAAGGCAAGTCTTGCAATCGTGCAGAAAAAAAATTTTGAGATAACAATTAAACATGACATTACGATGAGAGAGAATACGAAAAAAGTTGGTCCTGCAATTCTGTCTGTCTGTGTGTCTGTGTGTCTGTCTGTATATGGATCTACAGCCTGAGCTAATAGACCGATTTTCTTTAATATTTGCAGTTAGGGTCTGTGGAGCAGCCTACAGAGGGGTTTTTGGAATTGAGTCTCTAGATCTTGAAATAACGGTACCTGTCATACAACCAATATGATAATACTTTTTTTCTCGAAAACAGCTCCAACGATTTCGATAAAATTTTGTGTGAGAGGTTAATTTTGAATTGTCTTTCTTATGATGTAAAAAAAAATTTTGGAAAAAGGCTAAAAATGGTACCTCCCATAGTACCGTTTTTTTCAAAACCGACTTTCGCGTTAATGGCTTACACGATCTTTGCGAAATTTTGGATTTAAAAAGTCGTAAACTGTGAAAGAAAGACTGCATATCAATATTTAAAAAAATTTAGTTTTGGAAAGTTTTATAAATTTTTTTAAAAACTTTTGATTTTTAAAAATAACTTCGAAACCATAACTTTGATTTTTTTTAAATTTTTTTTCAAAATAACTCTTATTAAGATCTAAAACTTTGCATACTCGACTTTAAAAAAACAGTTTTTTAAAAAAAGTGAAAAATAAAAAACCGTTTTTTGGAAAAACTGCTCCAACGATTTTGATTAAATTTTCATCATTCATATGTATTATCAATTGCAAAAGAATGGGGTTTTTAGATTTTCGATTGAAACCTTTGGAATATTCAATTTAATTTTTTCATTATTTTGCGTGATTTAATTCAATTTTCATAATTAATGTGTAGTTGGCAACCCTGTACCACAAAATATATAATGAAGATCAAATACCAAAACCTTTAACTCAGCCTTTAGTTTTTGATTTCGTATTTAGAACACAATCGCAAGTTCGTGCGACCCAGTCGTGCCCATTTTTTTTTTGTGACTTCGTAATTGAAGGGAATCGAAGTTTTTTTTTTTTTTTCTTATTTTGTGAAGTTATTTCTGGGAAGTGCACTATCCATGCGCATAAAAGCTAATTGCCAATTACGTGGGGAAGAACCCTTGAAAGCCGGTCTACTGACTTCCGGTCACAAGGACAGTGCACCTTCCTCCTACTAGTTTAGATAGGGAAGTAAGTCGGGTTATTCTGGTTATGAAGGGTTTGTATAAATGAAATCTTAGTATAGTGGTGGTATGGATTGGTTTGTTACCCTCATATACCATTATAGACGGTTGAATGATAACCGAATGGAAGTATTTTAATCCAGATTGATTTATCTGATGTTTGTAGATAAATATCTAAACATGTCGATGGATGTATCAATTAGGAGGGAATTGCGGGTAACATTAAGGAAAAATAGTCGATGATAATGAAGTTTGAATCCAAACTGCATGAATACCTAACATGCTGATGGTGGTATGCCAAAGTAAACAACAAATCAATAATATACATTAGCGTAGGTAATTTATAAGTAGTGAGTAAATACTGTACGTTGGAAGGTATGTAATTTAATTGCACTATAATAATCAATAAATAGTAATATCCTACTAATATTATAAACGTGAAAGTTTGTATGTGTGGATGTATGTGTGTTTCTCTTTCACGCAAAAACTACTAAATGGATTTTACTTAAACTTTCCAATAATATAGCTTATGCATCAGAATAACACATAGGCTACAATTTGTCCCTAAATTCCCACGGGAACGAGAACGTATACGGGAACTTAGAAACTACAACACCGATTTCAATAATTTTTCCACTGTTAGAATGCTTCATTATCCCCGCGTAACATAAAAACAAGTTCATCCCCATATTCCTACGGTTCCCTATATTCCCACGGGAGCAGGAACGTATATGGGAACTTTGACACTACAGCACCGATCTCAAAAATTCTTTCACCCTTAGAATGCTACACTATCCCGGAGTAACATAAAAACTAATTCATCCCCATATTCCTACGGTTCCCAACATTCTCCCAAGGGAGCAGGGACGTATACGGGAACTTTGACACTACTGCACCGATTTCAAAAACTCTTTCACCGTTAGAATGCTACACTATCCCCGAGTAACATAAAAACTAATTCATCCCCATATTCCTACGGTTCCCTATATTCCCACGGGAACAGGAACGTATACGGGAACTTTGACACTACAGCACCGATATCTAAAATTCTTTCACCGTTAGAATGCTACACTATCCCCGAGTAACATAAAAACTAATTCATCCCAATATTCCTACGGTTCCCTATATTCCCACGGGAGCAGGAACGTATACGGGAACTTTGACACTACAGCACCGATTTCAAAAATTCTTTCACCGTTAGAATGCTACACTATCCCCGAGTAACATAAAAACTAATTCATCCCAATATTCCTACGATTCCCTATATTCCCACGGGAGCAGGAACGTATACGGGAACTTTGACACTACAGCACCGTTTTCAAAAATTCTTTCACCGTAAGAATGCTACACTATCCCCGAGTAACATAAAAGCTAATTCATCCCCATATTCCTACGGTTCCCTATATTCCCACGGGAGCAGGAACCTATACGGGAACTTTGACACTACAGCACCGATTTCTAAAATTCTTTCACCGTTAGAATGCTACACTATCCCCGAGTAAAATAAAAACTAATTCATCGCCATATTCCTACGGTTCCCTATATTCCCACGGGAGCAGGAACGTATACGGGAACTTTGACACTACAGCACCGATTTCAAAAATTCTTTCACCCTTAGAATGCTACACAATCCCCGAGTAACATTAAAACTAATTCATCCCCATATTCCTACGGTTCCCTATATTCCCACGGGAGCAGGAACGTATACGTGAACTTTGACACTACAGCACCGATCTCAAAAATTCTTTCACCGTTAGAATGCTACACTATCCCCGAGTAACATAAAAGCTAATTCATCCCCATATTCCTACGGGAGCAGGAACGTATACGGGAACTTTGACGCTACAGCACCGATTTCAAAAATTCTTTCACCGTTAGAATGCTACACTATCCCCGAGTAACATAAAAACTAATTCATCCCCATATTCCTACGGTTCCCTATATTCCTACGGAAGCAGGAACGTATACGGGAACTTTGACACTACAGCACCGATTTCAAAAACTCTTTCACCGTTAGAATGCTACACTATCCCCGAGTAACATAAAAACTAATTCATCGCCATATTCCTACGGTTCCCTACATTCCCACTGGAGCAGGAACGTATACGGGAACTTTGACACAACAGCACCGATTTCAAAAATTCTTTCACCGTAAGAATGCTACACTATCCTCGAGTAAGATAAAAACTAATTCATCCCCATATTCCTACGGTTCCCTATATTCCCACGGAAGCAGGAACGTATACGGGAACTTTGACACTACTGCACCGATTTCAAAAACTCTTTCACCGTTAGAATGCTACACTATCCCCGAGTAACATAAAAACTAATTCATCGCCATATTCCTACGGTTCCCTACATTCCCACGGGAGCAGGAACGTATACGGGAACTTTGACACTACAGCACCGATTTCAAAAATTCTTTCACCGTTAGAGTGCTACAGTATCCCCGAGTAACATAAAAAGTAATTCATCCCCATATTCCTACGGGAGCAGGAACGTATACGGGAACTTTGACACTACAGCACCGATTTCAAAAATTCTTTCACCGTTAGAATGCTACACTATCCCCGAGTAACATAAAAACTAGTTCATCCCCATATTCCTACGGTTCCCTATATTCCCACGGGAGCAGGAACGTATACGGGAACTTTGACACTACAGCACCGATTTCCAAAATTCTTCCACCGTTAGAATGCTACACTATCCCTGTGTAACATTAACTTTAATTCATCCACATATTCCTACGGGAACGGGAGTCCTTACTAATATAGTAAGTGCGAAAGGAGCTCTGTCTGGCCGTCGTTCTATGTTACCATCTCCCGCCCAAACTAATAAACCGATTTAAATGAAATTTTAAACAAAGATTGTTCAGAACCTGAGGAAAGACATAGACTATATATTTTTTACCTAAGGTAAATATGGAAATGGGAATTCAAAAACTACGGTCTCAAAAGTATTTTTAACAGGGCTACAAGGTGTTGAAATAGGGGTTGAATGTTTTTTTTGGAAATACCGCCATTTTTAAGGCTAGAAGTTTTATTTCCTAAAAAGTTGAAAATGCTGCTGAAAGTCACTATTCCACGCGGACGAAGTAGCGGGCACAGCTAGTACTTATATAATATAATAATAAATTATTAAAAAAAATATCACAGGGTCCTATGGACATTACTGTTTTAATAAATAAGCAATAAATTAACATAAAAATATCACAGGGTCTTATGGAAGTTAAATAAGTAATAAATTAACAAAAAAAACTTAATAAGGCAGGTACATAGGAAATAAATAAGCTAATAGATAACTAGAATAGGAATAGATTAAGGTAATAAATTATAAAGTAAGTATAGAAATACATAGAACGTGTAAATACATATAATACTAAAGGAGACAATAAGATACCTAAATATGAGTGTGGGATACGTTAAAAAAAAATATTTTTACTGCTTAATATCTGTTACGAAATAGTTCCAAATTCAAACCTCCAATTTCTTTAACATGCACCCTGTATTTTTTGTACATTCACAATCAATGACTTATGAATTGACACTTGTCATAAGGTCACATTTTCTTGTCATAAAAACATCCGCCTGTCAAGTAAAATCATTTTCTGGCCATTATTAAAGCAACCTTTATAACTTAAACATCGTTTCTGAGTTTTTTCTTTAATATCTTAAGCCATTCTCATTAAGCCAATCAACGAAACTAATTACAATATTATTTCGCATAAACATTTGGAGGCCCCGGCGAGATACAGGCTTTAAATATCTTTCCAAAAAGAAAAATTTAAATTCTGTTTAATTTGGTGTGCATTGTGCAATCACATTAAATGGCAGATGAAGAACGTGAAGAGACCAATAAATCCAAAAAGAAGACTGTTCATTTAGAGGAAAAGGAGAAATCTTCGGACAAAATGCTTTCAGTTCTAAAATCTCGACGAACAGTATGTGAGCAACAGATGAAGCGGATAGAAGAGTATCTTGCACGCGTTCGACTGGATCCACTTTCTACATCAGTTGCCGAGATGAACATTCGCGCGGAAGCACTGGACTTGGCATTCCATACGTTTAAAGGTGTCCAAGCAAAAATCGAAGATAAGGATTGCGATGAAATTTCAAAGCCCAATAGATCAATCTACGAGGAAATGTATTACCTAGCAGCCTCAGCTTTAAAGGTTCTCATTGCCCAACACGATGTCCAGCAGAATCATTTGAATAAAACCAACACCACGACATCAGAACGGGATGAAAGGTATGATTCAATTAAATTGCCAAAAATCGAACTTCCAGAGTTTTCAGGTGATGTTACCACATGGATAAGCTGGTTCGACGAATTTGTTTCCTTGGTTCACAACAATGAAAACTTAACAAAATTCGCTAAGCTGCGGCATTTGGTTTCCAAGCTCAGCCCCGCCGCTAGAGCCCCTATTGCAGGTCTGAAAATTGTTGCAGAAAATTATGAGGTTATATTAGACAAATTAAAAGAACATTTTGAAAATAAAAAATATAATTGGACAAGAACATCTCAAACTAATTTTTCAACACCCTAAAATTCTTAAGGCGAACTCTGACGATTTACGTAACCTGATGGATAAAATGAGCAACCACTTAACCGGATTGAAAAACATAAATCGACCTGTCGATGGCTTGGATGACCTCATTGTTCACATCATAACCTCTAAATTTGATCCTGAAACAAGCTTGAAATGGAATGAAGAATCACCAGTGGACAGATTGCCAACTCTAATTGAACTTATGGCGTTTTTGAAAAAGAGGTGTCAAATTATCGAAGGTAATGTAATTTCACATGTACTAACACCTAATTCAATTAAACACGATAGTGGTAGCGCAATTAAGAGTCATAAACCGCCAAAATCATTTTTTACAACCTAAAATTCATGCAATTTCTGTAAAAGCAAGGCCATTTTATCTATCGCTGTATTGCCTTCTTAAATCTGCCTGTTTCGGAGAGGTTTAAGAAGGTTACTTCACTCAAACTTTGTCCGAATTGTTTAAAAATAAACAATCACTCACTAGATGATTGTCCATCCAAAACGTATTGTCATACTTGTGGTAACAAGCACCATTCTTTGCTTCACCAGAACCAAGCATTATCATCTTCAGCTCTAGGTAGTACCTCTTTCCCAAACCAGTTTTTTCCAAATAGAAACTCTTCTCAAAATAATGAAACTCCGTCAAATACAGCACCATCAGTTTCCAATCATATCTATTCTCTTCATAACAATTTAGGAGAAGATAACATATTAGGAACAGCTATTGTTTATATCATCGGCAAATCAAATGCACTCATCCCATGCCGTGTCTTACTGGATGGTGGCTCTCAGCTATATATGATTTCCGAGCGCATCGTTCGTGTGGCTGGAATCAAACGACGACTTGCACCAACGGAATTTATGTGCGTAAACAATAGTGTGGGTAGTTCAAAATATAAATGTTCCATAAAAATAAAGTCGTTGTATACGTCATATTCCACAACACTGGAGACTTTAGTCATGAATCAGATAACGGGCATGCAACCTGATGTTAAGATTAATATAGATGATTGGAACATTCCGACTTACATTCAGCTCTCTGATTCTCTTTTCAATTACCCACAGAGAATTGACATGCTCTTAGGAGTTGATATTTTCTATGATACCTTGGAAGCGGGAAAAATCAGAATGGGTACAAATCTGCCTACACTCTTTAATACACTTCTGGGTTGGGTTGTAGCTGGAAAATTGCCAACGTCAGGAAACAGTCTCAGTCAATGTAACTTATTACAAATAACAAATCATAATAATCAGGAAAATTCACTCGATAATGCATTAAAAGCTTTTTGGGAGCTTGAGAAGTATGAGTCACCTGATGCAAAGCTTTCAAACAAAGAAAGAGAATGTGAGGCACATTTCTGTTCAAATTTTGCTCGCTTACAGTGTGGACGATATCAAGTGAAACTACCTTTCAAGAAATCTCCACTCAAATTAGGATGCTCATATGAGATTGCGCTCAAGAGATTTTTAACTCTTGAAAGAAAGTTTCAAAGGAATAGTACGCTTAAAATGCAATACGCTCAATTCATGAATGAATTTATTCAGCTATCACACATGGAACGAATAGATCATTTTGATTTTCAACAGCCGCATTATGTAATACCCCTTCACTGCGTATTTAAAATGTCAAGTTCTACCACGAAGCTTCGTGTCGTCTTTGACGCTTCATCGAAGACAAGCTCTGGTAATTCTCTGAATGAGCTATTAATGGTGGGCCCTGTTGTACAGCCTGACCTTTTTGCTATTGCTTTGCGGTTTAGGTTTTATACTTATGTATTCACATCGGACATTACAAAAATGTATCGTCAAGTGGCATTACATCCAGATGATCGAAAATATCATTGCGTTCTTTGGAGATCAAACGATAGTGACCCTATTCAAATGTACCAGCTCACAACTGTTACATACGGCACTGCCCCAGCAGCATTTCTCTCTACACGCGCACTAAAGCAGTTATCCATAGATGAAAGAGTGCATTTTCCACTGGCTTCTGACTCTATTAACTCAGATTTTTATGTCGATGACGTACTATCAGGAGCCATCACACTAGACCAGGCCATTGAGTTACAAAAACAATTATGTGCATGCTTATCCAAAGGTGGATTTAGCCTCAGAAAATGGTGTGCTAACCACACCGACTTATTAAGAGACATACCCATAGAAGATCAAGAAACTCTTTTTAAAATAAGAAGTTCTGATGCAATCAAAGCCTTAGGTATATTATGGAACCCCACATCTGACAAATTTCTGTATGAAGTAAGCGAAAGCATTCACACATTAATTACAAAGAGAATCGTTTTATCAGAAGTCGCGCAATTTTTTGATCCGCTTGGACTTATCAATCCAATCATTGTACTAGCAAAAATATTTATGCAGCAGTTATGGCGCTTGAATTTAGAATGGGACGATCCTCTTCCCCAAGAATATCAAACACCGTGGCTTAGGTTTAGAAGTCAATTGAAAGAATTAAACGAGTTGGAAATAGATCGCCTTGCCTTTTCAAAGAATTCTCAATATGAAATACACGCATTCTCCGATAGCTCAGAAAATGCGTATGGTTCATGCATTTATATAAGATTTGCAAACCTCAACAACAACGAAATAAATGTAAATTTACTGTGCGCAAAATCTAGGGAAGCGCCAACAAAAAAATGTTCCCTTCCAAAACTTGAACTTTTTGCAGCAGTCATTATGGCACAGCTTGTGAAGCGCGTTAAAAATATTTTTAATTTCGTGAGTTTCGAGAACATTACGTTGTGGACAGATTCGACAGTTGTTTTAAGCTGGATTAAGGAAGAATCAAGCAATTGGCAGACATTTGTTGCTAATAGAGTAGCAATCATTGAAGACATAGCACCATTCCACCTGTGGCGACACATACCTACAAAATTGAATCCCGCAGATATTCTTTCACGAGGCTCGTATCCATTAGATTTGATTTATTCAAAACTTTGGTTTCATGGACCGGAATTTTTGTCACCTCCTAGAACAAATTGGCCAAAATTCGAATTCAACTTCGAAAGGGATGAAAAGAAACTGGAAAGAAAAAAGAATAAAATTGTTCTTCACAGCTCAGTAGTACCGCATGAACCTGATTTTATAACTTATATTAAATATCACAATGATTATACTTCGATACTTCATGTAATTGGATACATTTTACGCTTTAGAAACAACTGCAAGCAAGAGAAGGCTCATCGCATGTGTGGACCATTAACAGCTGATGAAATTAAAGAATCTCTCACTACTGCCGTGAAAATAGTTCAAAGGACTTCTTTCAGTGCTGAAATTCAAACTTTAATAGGGGTAAGGTACTTCCATCAAATAGCCACATTCAAGCACTTGTACCCTTCATCGACGAAAGAGGCTTATTAAGAGTTGGTGGACGATTAAAATTTTCTGCGTTGGATTACAATAGCAAACACCCTATACTGCTTCCTAAAGGACACGTTTTTACCTACGCTCTTCTTCGATATCTTCATATTACTAACCATCATGTCGGTCCTCAAACTTTATTGAGCATAGCTAGGCAAACATTCTGGCCTCTTCATGGAAAAGTTATTTGTCGATCGATATACCATAAATGTGTCATCTGTTTTCGAGCTAATCCAATCAAACAAGAACTTCTTATGGGTGACCTACCCGAACTTCGTGTTCAACAAGCACGGCCCTTTAGTGTTGTTGGCGTTGACTTTTGTGGCCCGTTTCAAATATATTTTAACCGTCGAGGAATCATATCAACAAAAGGATATGTAGCAGTTTTTGTCTGTTTTTCATCAAAGGCAATTTACTTAGAGCTTGTGGAGGACCTTTCATCATCAGCGTTTTTGGCAGCACTCAAACGTTTTGTTGGACGCCGTGGCTTAAGTTCTATCATATATAGTGACAATGCTACAAATTTTGTTGGCGCAAGGAACGAGTTGAATGCTTTGTATCAATTATTTCAAAATCAAGTCCATATGAACACCATTTTGACAACATGTTCTTCAATGGGAATAACATGGAAAACAATCCCTCCACGCTCTCCACATTACGGTGGCTTGTGGGAAGCCGCTGTCAAGTCAACTAAATTTCATCTCAAAAGAATTTTGCAGGATGCTAAACTAAATTTCTTTGAATTTAACACCTTAATTATTCAAATTGAATCTGTTCTTAATTCCAGGCCGATCACATCTGTTCCTGAAAATTCCAGCGATTTGCCGGCTCTAACACCTGGGCACTTCATAATAGGCACAGCTCTTAACGCTATCCCTGAGCCAAATATCCAGTTAACAAATGCAAACCGATTACAACGTTACCAAAAGATACAGTGGTATGTACAACAGTTTTGGAGCCGATGGACAACAGAGTACTTGCAGAGTCTACAACGTCGTTCGAAATGGGCAAAGCATGGTGAATCGCTAAGAATTGGTGACGTTGTGGTTTTGGAGGAAGAAAACTTGCCTCCATTGAAATGGCGACTTGGTCGAGTCGTAAATGTACACCCGGGAAAGGATGGAGTCGTGAGAGCTGTAACACTCAAGACATCAAGCGGTGAAACACGAAGAGCAGCAGTTAAAGTAAGACGACTTCCAATTGAACAGACTTCGTCTCCTGAAGGTGGGGAATATGTTACGAAGTAGTTCCAAATTCAAACCTCCAATTTCTTTAACATGCACCCTGTATTTTTTGTACATTCACAATCAATGACTTATGAACTGACACTTGTCATAAGGTCACATTTTCTTGTCATAAAAACATCCGCCTGTCAAGTAAAATCATTTTCTGGCCATTATTAAAGCAACCTTTATAACTTAAACATCGTTTCTGAGTTTTTTCTTTAATATTTTAAGCCATTCTCATTAAGCCAATCAACGAAACTAATTACAATATTATTTCGCATAAACAATATCTTTTGCATGGAAAACGCCAATAGGTTTTCCTGCTAAATTTTCCAACTCATATAAGTTCTTTCCGATAGCTTTTACTATTCTACACTTAACGAATTTTGGACAGAGTTTGGAACTAAGGTATTTTGAACTGTCGCTCAAAACAAAGTTTCGCTCATATACTTCCTGTCCAGGTATAAAACGTATATTTCGGGTACGACTATTGTATTTTTGAGCGTTTTTTCGCCCACCTTTGCAATATTATCTTTGATTTTATCTCGTATGCACTGTAATTCGCTGTCCTCTATAGAATTAAGTTTTTCTGCGAGTTAGTAACAAGTCCCATGTGTCATCATGTTTAAACCAAAGAGGGTGAAATATGGTGACACGCCGGTTGAGGTATGAACGGCAGTCCTAAGGGCACAAGCTATGTCGCTCAGATGAAGGTCCCAATATCTCTGGTCTTCCTTGAGATAGGAACGAGTTGCGGCCAAAAGCGTACGATTAACTCTCTCAGATGCATTTGATTGAGGGGAGTAATTTGCCGTTTTGAAATGGCGTATTCCGTTCTTCTGCATGAAAGTTTGGAAGTCCTTAGACAGAAACTGTTTGCCGTTATCTGAATGGAGTACTTGGGGTACCCCAAACATATTGTAACGTGCGCTTAGTTCGCAAAAAAATAAAACTTCACTTTTTTTTTATTTATTTCTACCACTTTATTCAGTATTTATACTTTATTCGAACTCAACTCGACTATTGGACTATCACTGGTTAACAACACTTCACTCTTCACTTTATCACTCTATAATCAAAACTAACTGCTCGTTGCGTCAGCGGTCCTATTTATATAGAACAACACTCATCTAGAGCGTTCCAGTTTCTTCTCCATGGTTTCCACATTTGCTGTCAAAAATCTCTACACTCACACACACTGGCTTACAAGCAATGCCTGTCATTTTATACCATTCCATTATAGTGTTGCCAGTTGTGTTTTAGGTTGAACGTTTTCGATTAGGAAATTGGTATAAATGTTGGGTGTTCATTACACTGCCCCCTCCTTAAGATTGTTCGTCCCGAATAATTCCATCTGCAGCCTCGCCACTATATCGATACAGCCGGTCACAGTGAACTACTTTTAACTTGCCTCTTAATCCTCTTTGGATGCGGTAAACCACGTCGTTAATCCTCGTGACAACAGTATAAGGACCTTCCCGGTTCTGCTGAAGTTTCGGTGACAATCCCTTTTGACGATGAGGATTATAAAGCCACACACGATCTCCTGCTTGGAATCCTGCCGTTGTCGCTTTTGTGTCGTACCGTGTCTTCATCCGGTCGCTGTAGGTTTTCATCCGTTCCCTTGTTCTTTTATGGATGTCAGCGAGTCTCTCCTTGAGGTCATCCACATACTCGTTCGTGTCCTGTGGCTCCTCTGTGGGGCATCCAAATTTAAGTTCGCTGGGCAGCCGCATGGTTTTCCCGAACAGGATGTCAGATGGTGTTTGTCCTGTCGAGCTATGTACTGCACTTCTATAGGCCATCAGGAATAGCGGTACGTGCCTATCCCAGTCTCTTTGGTAGTCGCCTACGACCTTGGTGAGGTGTTCTTTCAAGGTCCGGTTGAATCTTTCAACCATCCCATCAGATTGTGGATGAAGCGGTGTGGTTCTGGTCTTCTTGATGCCAAGTAGTCCGCACACTCCTTGGAAGATGTTTGACTCGAAGTTCCTCCCTTGGTCGGAATGGAGTTCCATAGGTACGCCAAACCTACTTACCCAGTTAAACACAATCTGGTCGACTACCGTTTTGGCTTCTTGATTTGGGATGGCATACGCCTCAGGCCATTTGCTAAAATAGTCCATTACAACCAGAATGTACTTGTTTCCAGCGTTGGTCTCTGGAAAAGGCCCAGCCACATCTACTGCAATCCTCTCAAAAGGCGATTCAACGTTGTACTGATGCATCTTACCTTGAATCTTCCTACCAGGTCCTTTGGTTGCAGCACACTTGTCACATGTTCGGCACCACTTCTCCACGTCGTCTCTGGCATGTAACCAGTAGAACCGATGTCGCACCTTCTCCAGTGTTTTGTTAACTCCCAGGTGACCTCCAGAAGGTCCGTCGTGCATCTCCCGAAGAACTTCACTGACTTTCGATTGCGGTACGATCAGCTGCATCACATATGATTTACCGTCAACGGACTCCCATCTTCGCCTGAGGACACCTTCTAGCACATATAGTGAGTCCCACTGTGCCCAATAGGCTTTGAGAACTGGACTCCGGTCAGAAATGTCTCCCCATTCAGGTTTCTCTTCATTTTCTTTCCATGCGAGAATGGGTTCGATATCTGGATCCTCCTGTTGAGCGGTCCTCACTTCCTCATTGCTCCATCCGCATATGGGGTCAGCTCTTAGTCGCTGAGCGGTAATATTTTCTTTGTTTTCTTGTCGCCTACAATGCTTGCAATCCTCTTTGCAAGGTCTTCGGGACAATGCGTCGGCGTTTGAGTGCAGCTTTCCTGTACGGTGTTGAATCTGGTAGTCATAAGTCTGCAGTCTTTCTATCCACCTTGCGACTTGACCTTCTGGATTTTTGAAGTTCAACAGCCAGTTCAGAGCACCATGGTCTGTCCGCAGAAGGAATTTCTGTCCATAGATGTACTTATGGAAGTGCTTTGTTGCCAAGATAAGAGCCAGCAGTTCCCTTCTGGTCACGCAGTAGTTTCTTTCAGGCTTCGAGAGGACCTTACTATAATATGCCACCACTTTCTCTTCGCCATCATGCACTTGGGATAGTACCGCCCCGATTCCAACGTTGCTTGCATCTGCGTCGATGATGAATGTTTTGCCAGGTGTTGGATGTGCCAGCACTGGAGCGTTACAGAGGCGGTATTTGAGTTCCTGAAAAGATTTTTCACACTCACCTGACCATTTGAACTGCTTCCCTTTTGCGGTGAGCTGATGCAAACTCTTTGCAACTCCAGCAAAGTTCTTAACGAAACGTCGGTAATATGTGGCAAGACCAAGAAAGCTTCGGAGTTGATGTTTGTCCTGTGGTGTTGGCCAATTTTTGACGGAGTCAACTTTTTCAGGATCAGTCTTCACTCCTTGGGAAGAGATGATGTGTCCCAAATACTTAACTTCGGTTTTGAAAAGTGCACATTTTTCTGGATTCAGTTTAAGGTTAGCCTCTCGAAGTCTCTGAAACACGGCTTTTAGGTTCTTGCAATGTTGGTCAAATGTTTTCCCGTAAACAATGACATCGTCCAAGTAGACAAGGCACGCTTTCCACGTCAGTCCTTGAAGAACGCACTCCATCAAACGCTCGAATGTTGCCGGAGCGTTGCATAGCCCAAACGGCATAACTTTAAACTTCCAGAGCCCATTACCTGTCGAAAACGCCGTCTTTTTCCGATCATCAGGGTGGATGTCAACTTGCCAATATCCACTCTTCAAGTCCAGCGTCGAAAACCACTGGGCTCCCTCCATGGCATCCAGGGTATCACTGATTCTCGGCAGAGGATAGCTGTCCTTCTTAGTCACATCGTTCAGCCTTCGGTAGTCTACACAAAAACGAGTGCTTCCGTCTTTCTTTTTCACTAGAACCACTGGTGACGCCCAAGGACTTTTGGAATTTTCGATAAGACCGTCCTTCTTCATTGTTGTTATCATTTCCTCAACCTCACCTTGTTTGGCCAGTGGAAGGCGTCTTGCGGGCTGACGAATCGGTCTTGCATCTCCTGTGTTGATGCGATGCTGCACCAACTGTGTCCTACCATATTGCCCTTTTGCCGATGCGAAGATGTCAGTGTACTCTTGTAGGAGATTTTCAGCCATCCTTGTTTGTTGGTGATCATGGTTGGATGAATACAGTATTTTAGCTCTGATGGTTTTGAGCTCCTCCGGAGTTATAGTTTTTCTCGGGGTTTCGTCTGTGATCTTCGTAATTGCTGCAACCGATTCGCAACGTCCAACGACTTCTCCTTTCTTCAACCTTACATCGTACGGTCTGGTGTTTAGTAATCGTACGGGGACCATTTTGTTTTTCGGTGCTACTAGTGTTTTCCCAATGATGACGCTTTGGGAGGAACACTCTGGGTCTGGTTCCACCACTAGGTATCGAAGGCTTCCAAACTCACCTTCCAGTTTTGTCCAGACGAACACTTCAGAAGAAGGAGGCAGAATCAGATCTTCCATGATGACAGTCCTCAGTGTCGACGTACTTTCGTTCGAATAGGTCATTGGAAGTTCCTTATTTTGGTACTTCAAAACCTGATTACCGATGTCCAAAATAACTCCGTGCTGTTTCATAAAGTCGATTCCAATGATGCACTCGTCACATAGATCTGCTACCAGGAATTGATGAGTAAACACTAGATCGGCCAGTCGGATCTTAAGACACACTTCTCCATATACTCTTGCTGCTTCTCCCGTTGCGGTTCTTAGACGGTAGCTATTGGTGTTATGAAGCCACGTCGTCTTTACCAGGTCTCGACGTACTATGGAGGCTGTGGCACCGGTGTCGATGGTAGCCACATGTTTGTTCCCGTTAATAGTAGTTTCCACAGTCAGACTTTTGTTGTCTCGTTTGGTCTGAGAGACCTGGATGGTGGTTCTGGGGCCATCGATACAAGAAACCAGCCTCTGCCT
Organism: Melanostoma scalare; assembly: GCA_949752695.1. NCBI lineage: Eukaryota > Metazoa > Arthropoda > Insecta > Diptera > Syrphidae > Melanostoma > Melanostoma scalare. The sequence goes on along the minus strand of OX456985.1, from coordinate 135,546,705 downwards.
CGGCTGATACGTAACGCTGGTGTTGTTGTTACCTTGTTCTGGGTTGGATCTCTTGCTTCCACAATGTTGACAACCGGCTTTATTTGGTGGTAGTCGGCATTGACGCTGTAAGTGCCCGGTCTTGTTGCAGTTCCAACATCTTGCTAGTCCGATCCGCTGGTTCTTTTGTATTTCAGCTCTTTGGCACGAGCACTCTTCGACTATGGCTTCTCTAAGTCGATGTACTCCCTGAGAAGCCTGTTCTGCTGCTTCAATTGTCAATGCGAATGCTAAAGTTTCGGAAAGAGTACGTGTTCTAGCAGTTCGCACAGACCTCTGAAGATTTGTATCCGAAATGGCACGGACGAAGGACTCAACAGCAAGCTGGTTGATGATTTCTTCTCCAGCATCCGGGTATGCCAGGTGAACCAGTCTTTCGACGTCTGCTTGGAGCTGCTATAGACTTTCACCCCTTTTCTGGACTCTGTTATTGAGTTGGACTCGGAAGACTTCTTTCAAGTGGCTATCTCCAAAGCGTTTATCTATAGCTGCCACGAGAGAACTGAAATCGCCGCTCTTACCAGCTGGAACTGTTTGAAGTAATTCAGCTGCTGGTCCTCTAAGAGCAAGAGTCAGTGCAATGTACTTGTCTTCGTCATCCCAGCCATTTGTTGTCGCGGCTGCCTCAAATTGTCTCTTGTAGACTGGCCAAGAAGACTGTCCATCAAATGTTGGGGGTTTCATCTCCTTTTTCTTTGTAAACTCCCCAGCAGACTCTCGAATTTTTATTTTTCGAATCTGGTCCAATTCCTTGGTCAGAACAGAGAACTGTTTATCGCATCGGCTTTCCAAACGATTCTCTACAACAGAAAGCTGTTTTTCCACACCTTCAACGCGTTCGTCTAGGGCACATACATTTTTCTCAATGTTACCCAATTTGCCTTCTAGAATGTTTTTCTGACCTTCCAAAACATTCTGTTGCGCCTCAAGTCTTTCGAGAATATTCTATTGTTCCACCTTTTGCTCGTTTCGTTGTTCTTCAATCAGCTTCTTTTGTTCGTTTCTTTGTGTTTCAAGTTGTTCGAGAACATTCTGCTTTTCCTTCTTTTGCTCGTTTCGTTGTGCTTCCAGTTGTTCGAGAACATTCTGCTGTTCCTTCTTTTGATCGTTTATCTGCTCTTCCAGACGTCCGAGAATATTCTGCTGTTGCTCTTCAATCAGCTTCTTTTGTTGTACTTCGAGTCGTTCGAGAACATTCTGCTGTTCCTTCTTTTGCTCGTTTCGCTGTTCTAACAAAAGTTTCATCATACTAGAAAAATCTACACTTTCACTTACTTCCTCTTCTTCCACTTCTATTTCAAAAACAAAAGTGTTTACGTCTTCCCCTTGCTGTTCCAAATAGTTACGCAAACGCAGGACGAGCTCATTTTTGGATCCCGCTCTAGAAAGATTTCGCTTACCTAACTCACTTTTAAGCTCAATGCAGTTGAGCTCTTCTAACAACTTACCCATTTTCACTGTATATAATTATTATTTTTCTTTTTACTTTTACTTTTTTTTTTTTTTTTTACACTTTATTAGTCAAATAAGTTTTATTTACACTTCTGACACCAATGTAACGTGCGCTTAGTTCGCAAAAAATAAAACTTCACTTTTTTTTTATTTATTTCTACCACTTTATTCAGTATTTATACTTTATTCGAACTCAACTCGACTATTGGACTATCACTGGTTAACAACACTTCACTCTTCACTTTATCACTCTATAATCAAAAATAACTGCTCGTTGCGTCAGCGGTCCTATTTATATAGAACAACACTCATCTAGAGCGTTCCAGTTTCTTCTCCATGGTTTCCACATTTGCTGTCAAAAATCTCTACACTCACACACACTGGCTTACAAGCAATGCCTGTCATTTTATACCATTCCATTATAGTGTTGCCAGTTGTGTTTTAGGTTGAACGTTTTCGATTAGGAAATTGGTATAAATGTTGGGTGTTCATTACAATATTGAAAATATTTTCTTGTAAAAATTTAATGATGCTTGACGAGTTAGCGTTTCGTAAGGGCTTCAGAAATACAAATTTGGACAAGTGGTCAAGGACGACAAAAACAGAACTGTTACCGGACTTACAACGTGGATATGGACCTAAAACGTCGACATACAACTATTGAAACGGACGATGGACGATATACATACTTGACATGCGTGGACGCAATACTTGATTCGACGATTTACACTGAGTACAGTTATCGCATTTAGCAATGTAGTCACGTATTTGGATTGTCATATTTGGCTAGTAGAAGTATTCCCGGATTCTCTGCAGCGTTTTTGCTATTCCGCCATGAGCAACCTGGGGTGGATTATGAGCACGTACAATAATCTCGTTCGTGATTCCTGATGGTACCCATAATCGCCAGTTGTGTTCAACGGTAATAGGATCCTCATGTGACGGAAATGCCTGTTTATATACGAAGTTGTCTTCAACTTTTAAATTGGGTAAACGTTCCTGATTTTCCCGTACGGTTTTTATTAAGGAGACATATTCTTCAGAATCGAATTCTTTTGATTGGAGATCTATTAGTGATGCTACATTTATTAAGTCTATACTCTCTACATCCATATGCATTCTAGACAACACATCAGGGACGACATTTAAACTACCCTTGCGATGTTCGATATCGAACGAAAAAGCTTGAAGTTGTAGGCTCCATCGTCCAAGCCTGCCGTTAAGGTCCTTTAAGCTCATGAGCCATTTAAGGCTAGAATGGTCAATTATGACGGTAAAAGTCATTCCTTCTACGTAAGGTCTATACTTTTGAATAGCCAGTACTGCCGCCAGACATTCTTTCTCCGCGACGCTATAATTTTTTTGGCACTTATTTAGTTTTTGAGAGAAGAACGAAAGGGGTGTTTCTTCATCGTCGTCCTTCTTTTGGAAAAGCACTACCACCCCCACTCCAGTGTCTGAAGCATCACATTGGATGTAAAAACGTTTTTCGAAGTTGGGGTGTGTTAAAGCCGGTGCGGCTGCTAGAGCTTTCTTCAACTCACCAAATGCCTCCAGAGCTTCATCCGTCATTTTAAATTTGGTGTTACTTTTTTTCAGCTAGTCCGTGATCAGAGCCGTCAGGGTCGAAAATTCCCGTATAAACCTACGGTACCACCCCGCTAAACCAAGCAGCCTGCGAACATGTTTTGGCGTTTTTGGGATCGGAAAATTCTCGATCGCCTCAAATTTGGCGGGGTCTGTCCTGATGTTCCCACCACCAACGATAAAGCCCAGATACTTCAACTCCCTGAAGCAGAATTTTGACTTCGATACATTGATGGTGAGACCAGCCTTGTTGTGGCACGCTGCTACTTCGTCCAGCAGAGCGATATGAGTCTCAAAGTCTGGAGCAATGACGAGCAGGTCATCTAGATAGACGAAGACGCGGTCCCGTAACCTGAAGGGAATGACCTTGTCCATTAACTGACATAACCTTTGGGCTGCATTACACAGACCGAAAGGCATGACTCTGTAATGGTACAAGGGCCGTCCCGGTATTGTGAAGGCAGTTTTCATTCTACTCTGCTCATCCAGCGGTATTTGCCAGAATGCGTCTTTGAGATCGATACTACTTATAAAAATAGTATCACGAAGACGACTTATGATGCCTTCGAGATTGGGGAGAGGATATGCATTTTTCTTGGTGACTGCGTTCAGTTTTCGTGAGTCCAGGCACAGACGATTTTTGCCGGGTTTCCGTACGAGGACTACTGGCGAGCTCCACGGGCTCTCACTCTCCTCAATGACTCCAAGGCTCAACATTCGGTTTATCTCAGCATACATCGAGGTTTGTATCGCTGGAGAGACAGGGTAGTGTCGCTGCTTCACTGGAACCGCCTCACCGGTATCGATGACATGCTCGGCAAGGGTCGTTTTTCCGAGACCGTATTTGGTATAACACCGGAACTTTCGCCTGACTGCGTCCAGCCGGGTTTCTTGCTCCGGAGACAATTGGTGAGTATCTGGATTGTCTTTATAGTCTGTCACGGAAATTTCGCTTATAATTCCAGGTGCAAGACTGAAAGCTTTCCAGAAGTCGACGCCGATATACAGTTCCTGGTCTAAGCTGCGAACTAGATAAAAGGTTATGTTTCGTTTTAAGCTTTTGTATTCTACATCTAAGTTTAATTTTCCTATTATTGTCTGTGACTTGCCATCAGCAGTCTTAACATCAGACATGAAGGGTATTGTTTGAACGTTAAGTTCATCAACTAAATTTTTGCATCCTTTACCTAGTATGCTAATACTTGCTCCACTGTCAAGTAGTCCTAAAATATCCTTATTTGCTATTTTAACTTTAGCATAAGGCCGAGGATCTCCAGAGAGACATCTATTACTGTGGATAATATATTGTTCTTTGTTTCTTTTCTTAATTTGTACCTATTTCTAGTTTTAAGTATTTTATTTTTAATTTGTCCCCCGAAAATTCTTTCTTTAGCTTCGTTGTATTCCTTAATCCTAATATGTAAGGGCTTTACATAGCTAGATTTAACATTTTCTTTATAACACCCACTGTTTTGGTCAGAAAAGTTGCTACTTCTTTTCAAAATAGTGATTTTTATTTCATCACTATCATCACCTGACTGGCTTATCGCTTCGTCTAAGGGTTCAGTGATTCGGGTATTTGTTCTGAACGCGATTCCCCCGTTGGACATTCCCAATATAAATGTCCTGATACCTTGCAATTCCAACAACTTAGGACCTTATTTGGTGGTCTTGGTCTATTATTGTTCAGATATTGCACCGCTGCAATATGATCTTCGCATTGGACCTGATCAACATCGTATTATTGTATTTCGTTAGCATGCATTCTGGGAGGTGGTCGATATTGTCGATTCACTTGTGAACTGTGCATCGGGAAAGTATTTTCGGCTTCCTTACACACAAACCTAAGTTGATCGAGTGAAAAGATCGACATTGGATAGACCAATGGTCCGATTCTTTCGTTCAGGTTCCCTTTTACCATCTTGACCAATTCGGAGTCTGGCAAGGAGATCTTTAACCGAGATCGGATTTTCATAACCGCCGCAAAATATTTATCGCAAGATTCTGAAGAACCCTGTTTTCTATCTGATAATTCTCTTAGGATTTGATAGTCAGATTTGCAGCTTTGGTAATGAAGTAATAATGCTTCACGCATTGCTGGCCAATCGGGTTGATGATTTGACTTATGAAACTCATAATACCAAGTTGCTGCGTCGCACAGTGGCCGAAATTGACTTTTTTGGTTGCAAAAATCATATCTCTTAAACGAATAAAGATATCGACTCAATTTTTTTTTTACCTTATTGGAAATTTCCAAAGCTATAAAATTTGTAAATTTGAAGAAAAAATATTTACAGGATGTTTCAGAATCTGCTGTTGAAATAAAAAGTTTTAGTTAAGGTGGTTAACATAATTGGTATATTATGTTAAGAAGGTTAAAAGTCAGTTTATGAAGTAATTTGAGTATGATTTAAGTAAAACAGTGGGAAAAAACGAAAACAAAAAAAAAATTTTAGTCATGTTGTTGTTTTTTTTTTTATTTTATTATTAAGGATCCATTCCAGCAAAACAAAGAAATAACATTTTCCATGACTTTTTCTTGCGCTTGAAAAAAAAACTCAGAAAAAATGACTGACTTTTTGAAATCAAATCTCTCTAGCTCAGTGTTATGCAAGTTAATGCAGCTGAGTTTTTGGTTGTAAGTAAGGAGATATATAAGGATTCATTTACCGTCCATTTCGGTTTGATATCTTGGAAACCTTTTTTTTTAACTCAATGTAAGGTTGAAAAAGTGCGGAAAAAGTGGTGTTTCGAAAATAATTAAATTTAGTATTTCAAAAAATTTATACCTTTTTTTTTTTTTTTCTGATCATAGCAATAAACACATATATCAAGGAAAAAAAACAAAACAAGGTTTAACTAACCTTCTTTTCCTAGATTTTACTCTCAAAGTTAAAAGAAAAATATTTTTTTTTAATGTTTTTTCTCACCTTAAATATTTGTCAACTTTGACAACCTCTACAAGGCGAACCGATCGTTCAAATGAAATAATTTTTTCGATTACTAAAGCTCCAAACATTTGTGAATTCATAAAAATTAAAAGTTTTGCATTAGAGACCCACCCAAAAATTGAATTTTGCAAGCACTTTTGTCAATTTCGGCCACTGTGACGCCTGTAAGGGTGAGGTGAAATTGCTTGAGAATTTCTGTCCTAGGACAACCATATTGCTTCTGTAACGTCTCAAGCCGGAAGATAAAATCTTCTACAGACAGGTTCTCAGGTGTACCATAAAATTTCAAGTTCCATTTGCCGATTTTAATTAAGTCTTTATAACTTCGGTAATGATTATTACTTGGAACAGTTTTGAAATTTGAAGGGCTTTGTTGGATATCGTTTGGATTTCCAACCTCAGGATACTGTGACGGGAGTTGAACTTGGGATTGGGTTTCAAGGTTCGGTATCATTCCTGGTATAGGCTTGAAGCCAAAGGTTGTTTGAGGTACGACTGGGGTATTGACGAATTGGAGATTTCGACCCGGTGATTGGCTCACGCTTTGTTGTTGTGGGTGGAATGAATTTTGCGAAAATTGCTGTTTCGGTTGATACTGTTTTGAATAGGGATTTTGAAATTGTTGTTGAATGAAAGCATTGTTGGGTTGTTGTTGTTGGAATTGAGGATGTTGGATCGGTGACTGTTGTTTAATGAGGTTTTGATTCGATTGAGGCTGTAATTGACTTACCCTCCTATGAAACCTTGGTGGTTGATGTGAATGTTTTGAATTTTGGAGCGATGGCTGATTTTGACTATGATTGTCCGGGTGTTGTGGGTTATTGAAATTTTGTTGTAGGTTGTTTGGGATTGAAGACTTATGTTGGAGGGTTGATTTCTGCTGGTTTGATTTTGGTTGTTGCGGTTTAGTTTTTTGTTGGTGAGGGTTTTGCGTAGAGGGTTTCCTACTTGCGGTGTAACTTTGGTTAGTATTATTTATAGGTTCTTCTCCTCTCAAGGGAGAAGTAGCCTTCCTAACATCAACGAGAAATTCGATAAAATTATCCCTAACGCTTTTCTGTACCTGTTCGGATATGCTTGAATTCATGGATCGGGAATAGGAACTGAAAGCATTCACCAGCGCATAATTGATATATGCTTTAAGGTCATTGGGTACCGAACTATATTCTTGATCTGTGTTTGCATCTGCGTTAGCACTACCTGAAATTTGCATATTGCGAATGGTTTCGATGATAGGGTCTGGCTCCACAGAAGCTACACCTAACTGACTCAAACTACTGCACGTAGGAGCTGAAAGCGAATTAGACTCTGATGAAGTATTTAAAGGTCCTAGCCCTGAGGTATCAATCAAGGTATTATCTTGGTTCTGAGCTTTATTCTGAGCTGTATTGTTGATAGCTATTGGCGCTCGATCTAACAGATGACGTGAATTAAGTGGGTCAATCAATTCATTCGAAATTGAATTACGATTGGCTGGTCGAGTCATGCTAGAAAACCCTGCTCTGGTTGATTGGATGTTGGTACCGTTAGCTGGTGAAGGGTTAATTGGGACTCTGGGGCTTTGACTGTTGCCCTCTTGCCCGATCGTATTCAGTCTAGCTGATTCTCTCGAACCTTTCTTTATTGTTCCGGTCCTAGGAGGCATTGTTATTGAGTTCATTACTCAAAAATGAACAACGAAGCGAAAAGAGATTTATTTATTGATAAAGATGTTTCGAAAACACCAATCTTTTTTTTTTTTTTTTTATTAAAGGCGAGTACTTGGCAAATTAAGTAAGGAGTGTAGAATATTGATATGAATGTTATTTACGTAACTTCAATAAATGTACAGAAGAAAGAAAGAAAAAAGGATTATGTAAATGAACAAAAAAAAGTAGTAAATAAATAACAAGAAAAATTTAAACCAAAAAAAAAACAAGCAAAAACAATATAATAACAAAATAACGAAAAATGAAAAGAACCCAAAACCAAAAGTAACCAAAAAACAACAGAAAATATAACGAAGCAAATTTAAAAAAATCGAGGTAGCAATCAAAAAAAAATTGTAAACCATTTTTTTTTTTAACGTAAATATATAAATAATCAAAAACTTAAAAGAAAAAAAATTTATTTTCTAAGAAAAATAAAGTTTTTTCTAAGTTTTTGAACTAATAAAGAAAACCAAGTAACAAAAAAAGATTAAAGGACGGGTTTCGATAACTGAAATCTGAAACTTTCCAAGACATCCAAATTGTAATTAGATTTAAGAATTTTTACTCAAACATATAATTAAATCAAAAAAAATGTTTTTCAGAAATAACTTGTAGTTTTTCTGTTTATTTGATGAGACGTTGTGGGGATGCTTCGGGCAACTTATCCGGTGATGAAGATTTGTCGTATGTGAACTGAGCGAGGTAAGTATACGTATTAAGAACTGAAAGACTTTTGGACGGACTCGTTTTTTTTTTTTTTTTGAAATTCCCTCTGAGTGGTAAGTAGTAGTAAACAAACATTCGAGACAAAAGACAAAAAAAAATTGTTGCTATCCTAATGTATTCGCAATTCTATTCTGGCCTGAGACCTTTGATAGAAGACATAATACACTTGGATAAGCAAAACACAAAAAGAAAGTAATTGTGCAACTGTGCGAAACTACGTCATCGACAGGCAACAAAACTTTGTAAGAAGACAATAAAAAGGGATTGAAAAGTAAAAAGAAGAAGATAGAAAAGTAAAATTTGTGACACTAAAGGATGGGTAATTACAATTAAACAAAGGTTAATTGTTGTTGTTATCCTCTTCTTGTTATCTCGTCGCAAACGGAAGCGGTATGTTTGAAACTTTCCCAATCATGACATACGAGTTTCCGAAGAGGATAACACAAACAATTAGGGAATGCTAAAATTGGGAAAAGGTAGACGGAAACAAGGACTAACGTTGTGGGCGCCATTTGTAATAGGCTGGGGTTGAGTTGAACTAAAAAAAAAACTTTTGTTTCCTGTGTTCACGGACTGGCATGCTTGTTTGTGCTCGGCTTGAGCTCGACAGATGGGGTTTGATCTTGTCCGCAACCACAAAAGGATTCAACCTATTACTATTTGTTCGCCTTAATATCGATCCACTCAAATGAAATCGAGAAAAAAAATTGTTAAAAACGGACGGACGTTACCGTCCGTAATTTAGTTTTAAACAAGTAGCATACGATATTTTAAGTATTATAATTTAGTTTTAAACAAGTAGCATACTATATTTTAAGTATAATGCTTCAGCTTTAAACAAGTAGCATACTATATTTTAAGTATTATAATTTAGTTTTAAACAAGTAATATACTTTATAGAATATAAATAGAGAATAGGATAAATTCAAGTAATCGGGACAAGGATTTAATGCTTGGGCCTTACCCAGCTTCTGCCCTTCTACTACACACTTTTAGTGTCTGAGATTTAGGTACATATGTGTGATTTTATCCTACCTCAATTGAGCTCAATGGGGGGCTACGGATACAGACACATCGCAAAAACGCTCTTTTTATTTCGTGTTATAAACAATAAGGGAGAAACCAGATACTTACGCCACAATGTCTATTTCGATCTATCGACCAATTGCTATAAATTTATACAAAGTATTCCGTTCTCTTCTAATTGAACTTAGGTTTTTTTTTCAAACAAGTAATATGCTTTATAAGTATCTTTAGTTTCAAACAAGTAACAAATCTTTAAATGTCTCTCCATTTAGGTTCAAACAAGTGACAAATCTTTAAATGTCTCTTCATTTAGTTTCAAACAAGTATCATGTCTTTTGACTTTTGTATTGAAGATCACGATTGGTTGATATCTTAAAAAAAAACTTGATTGAAGATCTTGATTTGCTGGTTTCTTGAAAGAAAAATCTCTTGATTGAAGGTTGTGATTAAATATTTTCTCCGTTTCTTGATTTGCTATCTTGATAGAAGATCTCGGGTTTTAATTAAATACAGGGAGGCGATCACGACTTCCAGGGGACTGTCTGTGATCGCCGAGGTCGAGCTTTCTATGGTGCAAAAATAAAAAAAGGGAAACGTGAAGGAACTTGACCAAAACTATAGGATGTACGAAAACTACACATATAGAACAAGAATACACTCACCGATTATATATAACATTCTTACTTAACGCCTATTTGCACTGCTTTTTTTGGGTGTTTTTTCCTCCCTTTGGGAGAACACCTTTGCATTGATGATTTTTTTTGTTTGTCTTTAATTTTTAGCACTCAAAGTCATTTTAGCGCGCTTAATCAGAATGGATAAAATCAATCCAACGATGGTTGTATTCAATGGAAAAATACACAAATTTATATAGTTTCAGTCGTATTTATAAAATTTGCTTAGAACATCCTTAGACAACTGTCTAACAGACGATGTCCTAAGAGTTGGACAACCCTTAGCCAATTTCGTATTTATAAATGCATTAAAACAGTTGTCTTAACAACCCCTCAAACTGTCAACTTCGAATGAAAAACTAACTGGTGGCGTTCATGATGTATCCGTGCAGTACCATTTTTTGTGTTTTGATATACGAGTGCAACACTAAATGGCTCTGAAAGAGTGTGGCGTAGCACTTGAACCAGACCAAAAAAGCAGCTGATTTGACTTTGAGTTACAGCTTTTCCAAGTCTAATAAAACGATGAAATTTGTGCAATTTATAAATTAAATTGTTGAAAGTAGTTTTTTTGCACCTCAAACTACTTATTTTTTTCGATCTTAGAGCTTTCAACAGTGTTTTATAACATGTTCAACAAAATTGTTTTTTGCTGCAGCAAATGCCACTTTAGCCATAGTTTAGACAACCAATTTCGGTTTCTAAAGTTAGACGTTCCTTAGACAGCGATGAAAGTGTTTATAAATACGATTTGGAGTTGGACACTGTTCTAAGAGCTGTCCAAAGTTAGACATACTTTGGTTTGGAATGGGATTATAAATACGACTGTTTGTATTAAACTCATTGTTTTTCTTATTTCTTGATAACTTTTTGGTGAGTTAACTAAACTTTACTTTTTGAATATTTTGACTTTCGAGGAGCACACACAAAAGTACACCATAACAAGACGACGACAAGAAAAAAAATCTCTAGTTGTTGCTTCTGCGTTCCGTGGTGTTAACCCGATGGCGTTCGCTTTACGACTGTGTCGATGCCAAGTGTGTTGCTACGTCAACTATCACTGTCATGTGTTCCTTTTTTTTGATCTCCGCTAACGCACCTCGTTCGACCGCGCTAACACCAATCAAAAACGTCCACGTCGATTATATTATCCAATTTTCCATCCTTTTCTATTCTTGGACGCACTCACTCAACATCGGTTTCTCTCTTCCGACCACTACGACCCCCGACGAGAGTCAGTGTCTATCAGCAGCCACACTTGTTTTCGGGGATGGCCGCCTGTTTGAGAGTTCGACTCTCGAACTCTTCAAAACGTCAACAAAAATCGAATTTTGCCAAACCACAAAACTGTTCGGTGTGATATTTCTTTTTTTTTTTATTCAAACTAGTGTTTGAATTTTGTTAAAATACTTAAAATTCACAACAGTTTTAAATTCACAACAGAAGTGAACTGAACATAAACTCAACCGCCAAAGAAACTACGTATGAAAGCGAGGAAACAAAAAGGATGAATCCAAAATTTCTAAGGCATTGGGTACCTCCGCCAAGCGAAGTCAAAGAAAAAAAATTAGCAGAAATAACTCTGGATGCGCCACCAAATTGTAGTGCCGGCCACAAAGTTAGTAATTTGTTTGAATGGGTGTCTACAACATTGGGACCACCTAGATCCGTCTACGAAGGTAGTGTCTTTTTCCTTAGTATTCATTTCTCGCCTGAATATCCATCTAAATCTCCTAAAGTCACTTTCAGGACGAGAATCTACCGTAGCTACATAAATAGCCAAGGAGCTATCTGTTTGGATATTTTAAAGGACACCTGGTCACCGGCGCTAAATATATCAAAAGTTTTGCTATCGTTTTGCTATCGTTTTGCTATCGTTTTACTATCGTTTTGACTGAATGCAACCCTGCTGATCCTTTGGTTAGGAGTATTGTTACGTAGCAAAACCTGAAAGAAAAGATACCCCAATGAATTATCATTTAAACAAATAAGTTTAACCTACTTACCATATTTCGTACAAAAATTTCCTTCTTTTTTTCTGTTGTTCGTTGTGTTAATTTTGATGTCATCAATCAACCCTAAAAAGTATATTAAAAATAAATTAAACTGATCAAGAAACAAGAATGAGAGTTTGTTTACAAAATTCAAGTACCTACGAAATGTATGTACCTATCAGTGGCGAAGCGTCCATATAAGTCGATTATTTCCGACTTACCTTTTGAAATTCACATCCGAAACATCTTAGACTTCTGGCAACATGAATCAAACTTAATCATACACATGAACTCGCTGCCAACATTTTTTTAACAACTACCACTCTGCTTTCCGTTTTATTCTACACACATGTTGGCTCTTCAATTCACTCCATAAACAAACACAAAACTTTAGCAACATACAAGGTAACCCCAAATATTACGTCTTATAAGACTTGTTGCTGGATAGAACAAATTTGTGTTCTCTCCTCTTTTTTCTTTTACCAAAAAATATGACGGTAGAACATCGTCTTATTTTCTTCCATAAGAAAGCATGCATTGAACAGAGAGAGACACCTCTCTGTTCAATACATGCTTTCTTATGGAAGAAAATAACCCGGTGTTCTCTCGTCATATTTTTTGGTAAACCTGTTGTTTGTTATCTCTTTGTGCTCTGAGCACGTGAATAAAGCGCCGGCGCAGTAGCCCTCTTCTCATTTGCAGCATTGTTACTGCACAGTGCACACTTCGGTGTTTGCATGATATTGGTTTTATAAAAGAAAAAAACGCTTTCCTTCGTATTTCTTCCCATGGACACATGCTTATAAACAAAAATGTATATCGCAGATTTGCAGGTTGAGGTAGGTCTCTGCTTGAAGAACAAGAAAATAACACGCTGGTCTCCGACTTATTTCATGAATTTGTATGTGTTTCTGCACTAGACTCATGTGTCCAAGCTCAAAGGTTGCCACTTTGATAACAAGTATGCGAGGATATTAGATCTCATAGCATAAAGCATATTTTTGGGAGAAAATGCAAACTATAATTGGAATTTTTCTAAAGTGGCACAACTGGCCTAAATGAATTTAGTTCCCAATGAGCCGTATTTTATTTGAAAAACAAAGTTTACCAGCAGAACGCAGTGCAATACTTATTTAAATTGATTTAGTGCTTTCCGTGTTTTTTTTAAATATTACAAATTTAGGCTTTAAAAATTGAAAAGTGCAAAAAGTCTGAAAAGTTTTCCGATAGTAAGTTTCAGTGGTATTATCCAATTTTCCATCCTTTTCTATTCTTGGACGCACTCACTCAACATCGGTTTCTCTCTTCCGACCACTACGACCCCCGACGAGAGTCAGTGTCTATCAGCAGCCACACTTGTTTTCGGGGATGGCCGCCTGTTTGAGAGTTCGACTCTCGAACTCTACAAAACGTCAACAAAAATCGAATTTTGCCAAACCACAAAACTGTTCGGTGTGATATTTCTTTTTTTTTTTATTCAAACTAGTGTTTGAATTTTGTTAAAATACTTAAAATTCACAACAGTTTTAAATTCACAACAGAAGTGAACTGAACATAAACTCAACCGCCAAAGAAACTACGTATGAAAGCGAGGAAACAAAAAGGATGAATCCAAAATTTCTAAAGCATTGGGTACCTCCGCCAAGCGAAGTCAAAGAAAAAAAATTAGCAGAAATAACTCTGGATGCGCCACCAAATTGTAGTGCCGGCCACAAAGTTAGTAATTTGTTTGAATGGGTGTCTACAACATTGGGACCACCTGGATCCGTCTACGAAGGTAGTGTCTTTTTCCTTAGTATTCATTTCTCGCCTGAATATCCATCTAAATCTCCTAAAGTCACTTTCAGGACGAGAATCTACCGTAGCTACATAAATAGCCAAGGAGCTATCTGTTTGGATATTTTAAAGGACAACTGGTCACCGGCGCTAAATATATCAAAAGTTTTGCTATCGTTTTGCTATCGTTTTGCTATCGTTTTACTATCGTTTTGACTGAATGCAACCCTGCTGATCCTTTGGTTAGGAGTATTGTTACGTAGCAAAACCTGAAAGAAAAGATACCCAAATGAATTATCATTTAAACAAATAAGTTTAACCTACTTACCATATTTCGTACAAAAATTTCCTTCTTTTTTTCTGTTGTTCGTTGTGTTAATTTTGATGTCATCAATCAACCCTAAAAATTATATTAAAAATAAATTAAACTGATCAAGAAACAAGAATGAGAGTTTGTTTACAAAATTCAAGTACCTACGAAATGTATGTACCTATCAGTGGCGAAGCGTCCATATAAGTCGATTATTTCCGACTTACCTTTTGAAATTCACATCCGAAACATCTTAGACTTCTGGCAACATGAATCAAACTTAATCATACACATGAACTCGCTGCCAACATTTTTTTAACAACTACCACTCTGCTTTCCGTTTTATTCTACACACATGTTGGCTCTTCAATTCACTCCATAAACAAACACAAAACTTTAGCAACATACAAGGTAACCCCAAATATTACGTCTTATAAGACTTGTTGCTGGATAGAACAAATTTGTGTTCTCTCCTCTTTTTTCTTTTACCAAAAAATATGACGGTAGAACATCGTCTTATTTTCTTCCATAAGAAAGCATGCATTGAACAGAGAGAGACACCTCTCTGTTCAATACATGCTTTCTTATGGAAGAAAATAACCCGGTGTTCTCGCGTCATATTTTTTGGTAAACCTGTTGTTTGTTATCTCTTTGTGCTCTGAGCACGTGAATAAAGCGCCGGCGCAGTAGCCCTCTTCTCATTTGCAGCATTGTTACTGCACAGTGCACACTTCGGTGTTTGCATGATATTGGTTTTATAAAAGAAAAAAACGCTTTCCTTCGTATTTCTTCCCATGGACACATGCTTATAAACAAAAATGTATATCGCAGATTTGCAGGTTGAGGTAGGTCTCTGCTTGAAGAACAAGAAAATAACACGCTGGTCTCCGACTTATTTCATGAATTTGTATGTGTTTCTGCACTAGACTCATGTGTCCAAGCTCAAAGGTTGCCACTTTGATAACAAGTATGCGAGGATATTAGATCTCATAGCATAAAGCATATTTTTGGGAGAAAATGCAAACTATAATTGGAATTTTTCTAAAGTGGCACAACTGGCCTAAATGAATTTAGTTCCCAATGAGCCGTATTTTATTTGAAAAACAAAGTTTACCAGCAGAACGCAGTGCAATACTTATTTAAATTGATTTAGTGCTTTCCGTGTTTTTTTTAAATATTACAAATTTAGGCTTTAAAAATTGAAAAGTGCAAAAAGTCTGAAAAGTTTTCCGATAGTAAGTTTCAGTGGTATTATCCAATTTTCCATCCTTTTCTATTCTTGGACGCACTCACTCAACATCGGTTTCTCTCTTCCGACCACTACGACCCCCGACGAGAGTCAGTGTCTATCAGCAGCCACACTTGTTTTCGGGGATGGCCGCCTGTTTGAGAGTTCGACTCTCGAACTCTACAAAACGTCAACAAAAATCGAATTTTGCCAAACCACAAAACTGTTCGGTGTGATATTTCTTTTTTTTTTTATTCAAACTAGTGTTTGAATTTTGTTAAAATACTTAAAATTCACAAAAGTTTTAAATTCACAACAGAAGTCAACTGAACATAAACTCAATCGCCAAAGAAACTACGTATGAAAGCGAGGAAACAAAAAGGATGAATCCAAAATTTCTAAAGCATTGGGTACCTCCGCCAAGCGAAGTCAAAGAAAAAAAATTAGCAGAAATAACTCTGGATGCGCCACCAAATTGTAGTGCCGGCCACAAAGTTAGTAATTTGTTTGAATGGGTGTCTACAACATTGGGACCACCTGGATCCGTCTACGAAGGTTGTGTCTTTTTCCTTAGTATTCATTTCTCGCCTGAATATCCATCTAAATCTCCTAAAGTCACTTTCAGGACGAGAATCTACCGTAGCTACATAAATAGCCAAGGAGCTATCTGTTTGGATATTTTAAAGGACAACTGGTCACCGGCGCTAAATATATCAAAAGTTTTGCTATCGTTTTGCTATCGTTTTGCTATCGTTTTGCTATCGTTTTACTATCGTTTTGACTGAATGCAACCCTGCTGATCCTTTG